>OY728127.1:1166985619-1168235619 GCA_963277665.1 Viscum album
CATCATGTGCTTAAGATAGGATAGGTGGGAGTACTAGTCAATAGGAAACCACTTCAATGTGTTTAGGGATATAAAAAGGGATGATGTGTATTTAACTAAGATTTACCATCTTCCAAAACCTCATTACATTATTCCATGATGATATAGGATGGATAACTTTATCTCCAACCTCAAATGCTCGGTCTCATCAATGATTGTTTTCATATAATTTCTATGAAAATTGTGTAGATTTATCTTAATATTGAATGGTTTTAACCTTATATGTTATATCCTAAATATGATCATTTCCCATTAGTTTATTATTCACAAATTCACCCAACATATTGGAAACTAACTCCTATTCCCATATAGAGCCTCATATGGTTACATTTAAATTTTATAATGAGAAATATTTTAATATGAGAACTACACTAGTTGAAGGAGTGGTACCAACATCCTTATAAATCCAATGAATATATTCTCTGTATATACTACTGGGTTTGAATGGTTAATTATAATTGGACATCCATATGAGAATGATAACCAGTGAAATATATCCCTTCTATATCCAACACATGTGGAAGGAATCTTCAAAACCTAAAGTATAACCTCAAATATCTATTAAATATAATAGAGAGTGAAACTAAATGTAGTCTTACAACTTCCATTATGTATACCATGATGATTTTGTAGAGAGAGAAATATTCCATGAAAAAAAATGAAAAGTGATATCTATTAGGGAAATAAACCACCAACCAGATGGTATTATTGACATCAGTTGTCTTGGGGAGTCATACAACGATATCCATAGTTATTTTCTTCTGATTTACATACCCTCATACTTCTATGATTATCCCTTTAGTTTTTTCATACATGGAATCTATTTACAAACATCACAATCTCCCTATTCATGTTATACCACAATATATTTTACTTAAAATCTCTATACATCTTAGTTATTCATTGATGAATAGAGATGTAAGAGCTATAAAAATAAAAAAATGTTTCTAATTAATTTTAGTTTTTGATGGGACACTTATTAGAGATCCAAACCATATAACTCAATCATTAAGAAAGTTGAACCCAATAATATTCACAAACTTCTTGTAAAAAACTAATAATTTTATGGGCCTCCATTATCCCCTCATGAATAGATGGTTTCTCATTTATTTTAGGAATTTATGATAAAAATCCTTTTATTAATCCTATATTCTTCATTTGAATGTTTACTAATCTTAGAACCCTTTAAATCCTTGTCATCGATAGGGTTTCAATATCCTTTCTACTTAAAGCATATGGCACTTTTTTCATTACCAATATGGCATTGGATTGAGAAATCATATCCCTTGACCAACTCTAACCACCATCAAAGGAATAAATTAAGCTCATATTGTAGGAATATATACAAAATTATTTTATGAACTATATATATGTAACAATTTTTTCGATAGAGACAATGTCACAAGAATCACTAACCTGAAACTCGCTATTGACAATTATAGAACAACTTTTTGGTAATTCTGCTCATGGATCATTGATTAGAAGTAGGAATAGGCTATCGATTTTTCCTCTTGAATTAGTACATAGCCTATGAACTTTTTTGGATACATCACTATAGATCACAAATCATTCCCCATATGTGGTTAATTTGAGAATAAGTGCGGTGAGTATCAAGTTTTTCATCTCTTTAAATAATTCAACATATTCATTTGTATAGAAAATTATGACTCCATTTTGAGAAATATGTGTTAGTGGGATTGAAAATAATGAGCTGTTTCTAATAAACAGTTTATTTTACTCGTATTATGCAAGGATACTATGGATTTCCACAAAATATATTGGTTTGGTAAATCGTTCTATTGATTATATTTGTTTCAAATGCATATCTATCCCTCTATTATTGAAAAAATTCCCTATGAATTTAACTTAGTCTTGGTATAAGTTTAATTAAAAAATCCATCACTAGTTTAGGGTGGAAACCAGAAAATGCACTGGTAAACTCATCAAAAACTTCTTTTAAAATGGTAATTTCATCAAGGATGATGTTTTTAACAGTATCAATTATCTATGAAATAAATGTTATATAATAAGTAAATAATATCCATTATTAATATGATGATACCAAAATATATTCATCATCCTCCTTCCACATGTATAGAATTAGATATTTATTCATGATATATAGGGTTAATAACTTCTCTCAACAATTTATGTTCAATTTATACAAGGAAATGTAATCTATAACCATGAAATCATTTAATTACAGTAAATGATGAATGATAATACTTTCACTAACATTACAAAAAACATTAAATTATAATAATATAATTGTAAAAACAATTCCCAATGATATCAAATCATTTTGGGTAGTGAATAAAAGTTCTGATAAAACAATATAGGTATGAATATTTAGAATAAGGTGAAATAAAAAAATACAAACAAAATTCTTGATTAGAGTTTAAATATACTTCATTCATCGTGACCCATATTATTATTGGACATTACTTGTTTCCTTTGTCTTGGATATTGTTGGTGCTCATCATTCTTGTTAGCCCTTAGAATAGAGTATTATCATAGATAATTGACAAATTTTCCATGTTTATGATAGATAAATATTACTGGTACCATTGATTGAAATTTATTTCCTTCCATTGTGATAACTAAACTCTTTCTTATTTCATTCAAATTATCTACCTTGTTCCCTATTATTTCATACTTAAAACATCTTGGATTTCCTTTATGAAATATAACAGAGTGCTTCTTTCGAGATTTTTGAAACATACTAAATATAACCCTCCATACCCTGTCACATTTATCATATGAATGTCCTTGATATGTTATCTTCCTCTTCTTTTTCATGTTTTTGTATTTAATTATATAAAAATATATATTTAGGATTTGTGATAACTGGTTTTGAAAAATCACAAGACATCTTAAATTAGCTTCCATCATTTTAGAAATCTCATATTAACAGTCATCACATTTCCCATCATTATATTTTTTGAGTCAGTTTCTCCTATTTCTAGCCATTGACTAAAAAAGGGAATATTAGGGTTGTGAATTTTTAATCTATTAATCTCATAAATGTTAAACAATTACCATTTTTGGGATAACATGTAATTGACATATATTTTTTATCCTATTAATTTATTGTATTCAATATTAGTTATACATGATCTATTTCCTAACATAAAATATTATTGGAAATATTCCCCTTTTTAATGTTTCATAAAGAGCTTGTGAATTTACCAAAGAATATCCCTAGGGGACTCAAACCATGTGTGTAGAAAATAATTTTTTCATACACTAGGTGAATATTGAGACAATCTCAATGCTCCCTTTTCTTTGTTATTATCCTTAGGTAAAACTATTCTAGATCTAAATCTTATTTTAGTAATTAGATATGGCTGCATTTTTTTAGATTCCAATTATTCTATACTTCACAAAAACATTAGGATGTTTTCCAATGATTTTATATGTATATAAGGATTTTAGTAGAGTTTTTTATTCTAATCCCAAATAAATCACTAATATTTTATTTGATACTAATAATTGAAATAAATATCATTAATAGTCATTAATTCATGATTTATTATATAATGATGCAGTTAATAAAACGCTGAATGACCATGAGGCCTTGTGTATTTGGGAAATTTGGGGCATATACCTTTAATATAAAACATCGTTACAACAACATTATTTAAAAATCCTCGAAACATGCCCTTAGATTTTTTGGATATTTTAACAATGCATGGGATAATATGGGGACATAAATAAGAATGGGGTCAGATATAAAGCCCAACAAGGAACTAAACAAGACACTCCATAAGGTGTATAGAATATAATATAAGATCAATGTCTAGGTAATATTAAAGGGTTTTTAATGAAAATTTTGAATAATGAGGAATTATATAACATGATAACATAATGATCACATTTGAATGTGGAAACAATATAAAAAATTACACTTTCCTTAAAATTTAATACTATTTGCCTATTCTAGATGCATTCCACTGGGGTTGTGCACTGTCGTTCCCCCGGAAGTGGTGCAATTTTCTCATTACCAAACTGTCAAACTTTCCAAAGGCATGCAACATCCATCAGTTTTAATCAGCCATGTCACATACATGATTTATAATAGATAATTGGATTTCAGTTCCTCCTTTCATAGAATCCTCCTTGGATCTCATCACATATTTTTGATCTCCCACATAGATTTAAGTCATGTTCATGAAAATAGTTCCATGTTACATCTCAATGTGGATGTGGTTAATCATATAGCTTATATCTCAGAAGTCCAATAACCATCAGTTAGTGTAGAGAGAAACATTGGGAATATCTTAGAATTTATGATATTGGGTAGGATGGAAACATATAATGTCTTCCCCTTTTGGATGGAATCTCATGTGTGAGGCATGTTAGGAATGGATCCCAAGGCATCCAATGTATACTATAAGATATTTTATACTAAGGGAGTAATTAAACTAAGATTTTTTACACAAACGATATGATATTTATTATATGGGGTATTGATTATGGTGTATGTAATAGGTTTAACATGTTTTAAATATTGGTTGAAATTAAATTTTATATCCTGTGAGGATATGTGGGTGGTTAAGTGTGTCCATTTAGGTAAAATATTTAACACTATCATTTGGTAGAGTGTGTCCCATGGGGGAATACTTCACACTTGGGACTTGATGGAGTGTTTCCCCTAGGGGAAGGATTTCACACATGGGATTTTGTGGAGCGTGTACCATGTGGCGAAGATCATACACTTTGCATTTCATGTAGTTTCTTATCGGGGTGGGGGGATATTTCACACTTTGGTTTTGATAGAGTGTTTATCTAGGGGGAATATTTTACACATGGTATTTTGTTATGCATTTCCCTAGGGGAGAAGATTTCACACATTAGGGTTTATGGGAGATATTAGGGAGTTGGTGTTGAACACTAGGGAGGATTCATATATTCCATATTTTAGATAATGGGATCCAAACACACATACTTTTATTTCATAGTTTAAGGTTGTGTGACAAGACCGATCCATGTATTTTATCACCATGATTAAAGAGTCCTCATGTCATTAAATGGGCATCAATAAGAGATGGTGCGGGGCTAACACATAAAATATGAACATTGTAGGAGTTTCATACTATTGTACGGTAGGAGGTGGAATACCATGATGATCATACATAGGGAATCCTATGTTCATCACACAAGGTATGGTTATATTTTAGTGTCACGTTCTTTGTATTTTTTCATATAGTTTAACATTGTATGACTAGGATGTGGATCTAGGTAGTTTATGTCATGAATCTCAGACATAGATGGGGATTCCCATTAAGGGGTACTATGTCAAGGTTTTGTGATGATCATAGAAATTTAATCTCTATGGAAATAGGTATGTTATTTACATCGATGATTCCACCTTTATGTATTATGTTTCCACTACTCACGTACCTTTTGTGTGGTTCTTTTCATATACACCTACACGGGGGAGTGGAAATTCAATGGAACAATGTTTGAGTGACCATAGTAAGGAGAAAAACTAATTAAGGTGCCTTAGATTTGGAAAAAAATGCAAGGTAAAGTCCAAGGCTACACATAATGAAAATTGAGAAGACACAAGGTTTTTTGGAACTAGTCACAATGAGATTTGGGCAGTGGTCAAACCAGTCATAGATGGGTATGGGGAACCTAGGTACACAACATATGTAAAAAGGTGTTGGCTAAAACGAGGCTTCATAAAGAGGCTTGGAGGGCGTGTTTTTTGAAATATGTGGAATCATGAAAGTTAGGGGTGTCGTGATAGTTGGTGGATTCATGATGTTTTGGGGTCTCATTAAAGAATATATTTCACAAAATAGGGTGAATCTACCTTAGAGTGAATTCTCTATTCTCATGGGATTGGTTTCTTAAAGAAAAAGTATCTCGAAAAACCCCAAGTAGCATAATTGGATTTCCTATTTTTTAAGGTATATAGAGCATAAAAAAATAAATCATCACTATTGGTTGAGGTTCCCTAATACTAATGTTTAGTGGTTACCTGAAAGATGAATACCTTTCAAAATCCATCTTTTATCTCAGTGGTGAAACAATTGTGTTTCCTAAATTTAAATATTTTCTCAGAAGAAGAAAGGTTGCATCGCCATAGAAGTTTGAAATAGGGGGTATTTATAGTCATAGTGGAGGAAAGAGAACCAATTTCAAAAAATATGGTTTCTTTCAAGAATGAAAAATATTTTCATGAAGTGATTGGGTTATGTGAACCAGTGTTATGTTGTGCGATGTTTACCTCCTAATCTCCATGCAGATGGGGGATTCTACAAACTTTAGTTTAGTAAAAAAAACATATGATGCATAGATGTTCTCTCCTAAACTACATGTGGATGGATAATTCAAAAAAAAATGAATCCATTTGGGAATAATCTGAACTTCACGAATTAGACCCCTAAAAAGATTTTTATGTTCTTTTTATCCAAATTGTCTTGGAACAAGACATGACTTCATATTCCTATCCTATTATATGTGTGTTTCAACAACAACAAATAAACCACTATGAATTGGATTGAATGAGTGAGTGGAGGATCATATTTATAGGGTAATCCAATGAAAATTGGTGACTGGAAATCCCTATTCTCAAAACATGGTCTAATCATGAGCCTATATATAGAGATGGGGTCCCTCTGGGGACCATTTTTTTCAAAAGATAGAAAACGACCTCTTTCATGTATAATAATAAATTCATGATATTTTTTATTATTAATCTTTCCACTTAGAAAACTAACCACTTTTTAAAAACTACGACTCTATGAATAGACTTCTCCAAGTCTATACTCTTTCAAAAACTCTATTGTTGTGAACAAAACATCCTTAAAAACCCAAAAAACATGCAAGTCATTAATAAAGTTTACAACAAAGGTACTATTAATTTTTATTATTGATGAAGGAAGATGGATGGAAATCACATGATTGGAGAGAGATTTTGGAGCATATCAGATCATGATAAACTCATTGAATTGCTGAAATCGGGTCAACATGGATACAAACAATGTGAGGGGTTACCAATGTATGGTTTTATGTTGATAGATGATGGATGGATCCCTAACATTGATTAGGGTATGACTACCTAATGGTTCGAGAGAATTCTCCAACAGTTCCAATAGCTCAAGGATATTGGTGGCCACATAATGAAGGACTGTGTGTCTCTTATTATGCACACCCTATGGAATCATCATAAAAGATTCAATGGGGAGGCATCGAAGGTAGATTTTCCCCTACTAAGTATTAGATGTTTTTTAATGAGGGCTTGGGAAACCCAATCAAGGGATAGAATGAAACATCAAACATAAACTAAGGTAGAAATTTCATGGATGAATTAACCTAGGTCTACTGGGCATGTCAGCAGTTCCACAAGTTTGAGGAAGAGGTGGAGAAGGTTAGGCTATATGAGGTCGAATGGTCCTCCCAGTTCTATGTCTACTACTATCATAACATCATGCCATAGCTACTAAGCATGTGGTCACTAGGGACGGACACATTTCATCTACACTATGGAGATGTTGGAAAGGGATTTTGGGATAACAACTATATTGATATGAGGCAAATACAAGGGGCCATGTATGATGAAAACACCCCTGTAGAGGATTTTTGGTAGGACCTAGTGTATATAAAATCCATAATAATAGTTTTTTACACTATGTACTTGGGGGAGTGACCAGAAGTCAGGGATGAAGATATCCCATTCAATATTTTGTTAAACTATTTCATGAATAATAATACTACTAAGGTACCTGGGATGAAATGAAAATTCCACAAGAAATTTTTGCAATCCAAGGATCAATAATACTAGATGATTTTAGAGGTGATCTAGTGGGGGGTTTTGGGGTAAAATATTATTCATAAGGATCCTATGGCCAGGAAATTAAAATTTATTACTATTCTAATCTATGGGTGGATTCTCTTGGTTTATGATACAAATAACGGGGAAAATACAAGAACCCTCATTATGGAAATGATTCTAGTGATGGGGAAGTGAATAAAACTAGTAGTTCTAGTCTGGGAAAATATGTACAAGGTGATTTTCCATATATTCCAGTTGAAAACCCCACATTGTTTTTATAGGTCCTTCCATTTCATATATCATTCGATTTTTGCACACATTGTGGGATAAAAGTATCTATACTCCATCTATCTTCTTGGTACAACCTTACATCTATCGATCCTAAACAACATGGGGAGTTGACCTCTCATCCTAGGATTGGATTAAAATATTCAAAAGATCATACTAGAGGACCAATTTATTTTCCACATGTTCCCCCATCTCATTGGAATGGTGACAGATGGTGGTATATATTCTATCATGTATTGATTATACCTTCAAACATTTATCGATGTAGTATTGGTTGATAGAGTCAATTAGATGGTGA
This sequence comes from Viscum album, assembly GCA_963277665.1. Lineage (NCBI taxonomy): Eukaryota > Viridiplantae > Streptophyta > Magnoliopsida > Santalales > Viscaceae > Viscum > Viscum album. Next base: position 1,166,994,031 of record OY728127.1, read on the forward strand.
TTTGTGAGTCGTATGAACCATATTAGTTTGTAATGAAATTTCGACGTCTCCAATGGATCACCCTAAAGTTATATACATGGGTGCATAGTGAACACTAATCCTTTTTCCTAAAATATATATGTTATTTGTTTTCACACAAATATTATGGGGGATTAAATGAGTTTCCAATGCCAATTACTACCTATGGGATCACCCATGATTGTGCACTAATTGGTGGAGCATGTACCCAAGGGATATGATGAGGTGAAGAACCACTTGAGACAATGACGAAGGAGGTGACCCATGGCCATGGGCCAAGATAGTGAATTATGTGTGGCGTACCATACATGAATGATCACCCAAATGGGTAGATCCGTAGTTGTCGATCCAAAAAATCTTGGTTCTGAACTGGAGGAAACCATAGGTAAGAGAGAACAAATATGCCTAAATCTACTAGGTAATTGACTTCAGGAGGAAGGTGGAACCAATAAGGGAGTTCTAAGGGAAAATGTTTGAGGATATGGTAAGGGACTGTATCACCCACTTCTTTATAGTGTTGTAATTTTTCCTAATTCTTGGGAGAGTTAGGGGATCCAAAAATTGATCACCTATCCTCATTAGAAAAGAGAACATATCTAATTAGGGGGAATATTCCTCACAAGGAAGGTCCACGTGGGGGAAATATATTATGTTTTCCATGCTGAGGTGATTGAATAGATATCATAAGTGGATGACATACTCTATTCCCTTTGAACTACATGTGCATTGATGAACTAAGTTAAGGTGTTGATGTGCATGTATTTTTCTATAGGTCTCCTTGTGGGCCAAATGGTTACTATTATATCCATGTGTGAGAATAAGAGGAGTCCTAGGGGAGAGATGACTATCAGGATGCTAATAGAGATGGTGGTCCTTCCATTTATTACGTATACCTTCTGATCATGTGTTCCATGGATATTAACCATCCTTTATGATTTCCACCAAAATCCATTTTTAATTTTGTAGGAATTAGTGATCATATAATATGGGGGTGGGTCCTCATGAAACCCATGTTAAGGATGAGGAAGGCCTAGTAAATAAGGAGGTAAGCATGAGGGTTCTAACTAATGTTTTATTTACAGGCATCTAATCAGCGATTGAAGTGGATCCTACAACCGAGGTGATGACTGCTGGGGTAATAATGTTTCCAGGGGGATTAATAATGGATATTTTCGAATTTGTAAACTAGATATACCATATAATGAATCTCTTTCACCTTATCACCTTAACCTTATCATTTTTAGTCTCATAATTCATGAACATCTTAAACTCACCTTTAATTGAGAATTCAAACCATATTTGAAGATCATCATGTTTTGGTGTTGCTCGGGCCTCAGGAAGTGATGATGGAAGAGGCTATTACATTGAAAAAGGTTGTAGAGGAGGCTATGGTTGATGGACCTACCATCTAATTTTCACAAGTTGAAGCTATAGGAGGTGAATCCATAATAGGGGAGGTGAAAATCATTCCATAATATGATATGATTAGGAATTTTGTGATAACTAAACCTCTCTCAGATGATCCATTTGTGGAAGATAATAGAACTAATGACTCAATGAATGTGGTCAATATTATGCGACCTATAGAGGTGGTCATAAAGGATTCAGTGGATAATCCTACCACATAAGCTCTATAAGAGGTATATGGGGATCCTCCTATAGGTGAGGGGTCTTCTGAGGACATGTTTCCCATTGACCCAGGACTCATCTAGCCTGAGTAAGTGCCTTTTGATGACCCATCCACTAACATGTGGGGGGTATTTCCTTAGTAAGATCCTACTCCACTTGAGTATTTCAATGATTAAATCTCAAATATTTTTGTGGAGAATAATTTCCTTTAACATAAGGCATTGATTAGTGTATGTAATTTCATCACTCTCACTCCACTAGTCAATTTTTAAAACCATGTGGGATCTCTCGGTAATTGGCTAGTTAGCATAAGGGCTGGTGGGGTAAACTCTAATAGCCTCCATTCACAAGATTGATGATTTATTATTTAAGGGGTATGTTTTGAGTGGTAGGAATTTGATGTCTCCTTGCACAAAAAGATGTTTCTAGGCACATAGGTTCTTCAAGAATCTGAGGAGTAGAACTATCATCTAGAGAAGTAGACATTAAAGAACATAGACATCATCGCTACTTATGTATAGATAATCATAAAAATGAGGATTCAATTGATAAAACCTGTGGATATGGAAGTAGAGGTTTCATATTCTGTGGTTGAGTACTAGGCCAAATTGAATCAGATGTGAATAAGTACCAAATAAGTTCATCATAACACATAGGATGAGGCAACTAATCTGGTGGACTGGAAGCATACTCAGGAGGCTACTCAATAGAGGTTGGATGACATTGATCATTCGGTCACTAGGGGTGATCCCAAGGAAAATTAATCATATCCTAGAATAATGTAGAGGCTCTAATATTTATATGAAATTCCCATACATTTGATGTATTTTTTTTCAAATTCTATTTTTTCATTAAAATGTATTCATTTTTTCTATGATCATATTAACATGGTACCCAACAATGAATCCATAAGACCATGTGATTTATTATAATTATAGGAAACAATGTAAAATAGAAAATTTCTCAATTATATTATAATACTAGATTTGGGTTGAACACTCAATGTATGAACTCAATTATTGAACACTAAGGGTGTCCTAATTGGGAATGTTTTTGGTAGATCATGAGACTCTCTACATATCCAACATTAACTATCAGTGAGTGCTAGTACATAAAAGGGGACACTATAGGGGTGATTAATTCCACGCTAATAAATGGGATGGGATGAACAGTGTGAATTGAGAGACCTAATATTTGGAACACAATGCGAATGGAATAGAAATCGAGAATAACTGAGGACCACGCTCAAATCATATAATACATTTTCAATTTTCCATGGATGGGGATAAAAAAATGTGGTTTGAATGAGAATTATGTCTGTAAAATGGGACCTATCTCCAAATTTAAATATAAGTCCTTAAGAGTGTGTGCCTAGGGAAGTGGGTGAGGTAGTGTGTAATGACCCAGAATTTTGGATAAATCTTGTTTCCTAAATTTGTGTGTTGTTTTATTTTTATTTTATTTTTATGCTCAACAAAAATGTTTCATTTGATAACATGAGTATAATTAAAATGAGACCGTTGGGTTTTGACTATTATATGACCATTGGTCAATATGACCACTGTAAACTAAAAAATTTGATTATTGTCTCTAAATACAAGTAATATTGGTTAATTAATATAGAAAGAAGATTCGATGGCCTCACCCAGTAGTCATGGACTGATCGATGCCCATCTAACAGAACTTGGGAAGGAGGTAGCACCACTGGGCTTTGCTCTGGACCAAACCCATGCTGAACTTCATCATTGAAGCTATAACGGGATCGCTTTCACGAGAAGCTAAAACTGATAGAAATTACTACTCGTGCGATGTTGGCCGAGCCTCCCTCCGATTCTCTCACCACATCACACCTTACACTTAGGTCTTATGCTGGTCTGATAAGGGGCTATGTAAGGAGACCGTAACTGCCTTGTGTAATCTTTTTTTTAAATAAAAATTGACATTTCTTCCTATGATGAAGTTTATGAATTTTCCAAGGACCGGATAAATATAGTATGCATATTTTTGATGAATTTTAGAAAAAGGATATTTTAAACATGTATATGTAAACCTTAAATAATTAAAAATTTGTAATGATTTTTGAAAAATTGTCTTCGACAATTATGTTCAGTATGAAATTTAGAGTCTAATAAGATCAACTTGATTTTTGATGAATAGTAAATTATGATTAGTGATTTTATGCTTAGGATTAGTAATGTGACCAAATGGATTAGTAATCTCACTTAATGAAAGTATTAATATAATCTAGGCACCCTGATTAAGTAATGTGATTCAATAAAATGGTTAAATAATGGTTTCATAAATTATTATTCAAGTATTTGTTTTTTCGGATGAATAGTGTTTTTTAATTAAAAATTAAATTAAAAATATGTAGAAAAATATTTTTATAAAATGGATTTCATTTTTGGACTCAGAGCATCGATATTATGTTAAGGTAATTTTTGGGGATTTTTCTGAAAAAAATGAATTTTCGGTGAATAGTGTATTTATTTAAAAAATAAATTAAAATTATTTAGAAAATTATTTTTATAAAATAGAGTTCATTTTTGAAATCATAGCATTTATATTTTATTAAGGTGAAATATTGGGATTTTTCTGAGAAAGATGAATTTTCAGTGAATAGTAAAAATACAGTTTTTGGGTTTTAGTATGTTTAATGACATCATAACTGTGTCATGATGATGTCATGAGATATTTTATGGGTTGGCCGACCAAAGGTGATGAATGATTTTATGGGGGCCCCATGTGGCCTAACTCCATGGGAAATACCATTGGAGAGAACATGGTTTTGAGAAAACCACTTTTGAGGTGTCCCTTGGCCATTAATGCCTTGTCCCCTCACTTTCCCTATAAATACCAAGCCATCCTCTCATCCATTTTCACACCCCACTCCCCCCAACTAATTTATGGTCTCATTACCTCCCATGGAGTCCTCCCAAGGTTCCCCCAAGCCCTCAAGGTCCCAACCTTGGAGTTTTAAGAGTTACATTTTAAGGTAAGGGATCCGACCTCTCACTTTCTTTTCAAGATATCTCTTTTATGAAATTTCTATTTTTCTCCATGTTCATATGTTAATATATGTTCTTTTATATTCCTCTTACTTCCCTTTTCATGTTCATATAATGTGGGATCCCCTCTTACTCTCATTATTTCGTTTTATGATGTTTTAAGTGGCGTCGTCAGGCTGCCGAAATTTTTGTAACAGATTCTTTCTCCCTTCTCATTTTTCAAGATCTATTTTCATGTAAAGTATTTCACGTTCCTTTTTATTATGTTGGGGTATGATATATATATATATCATACTTATATTTTATGATCATATGATGAGAGACCCCATTTGATCTCTTCAATTCAGTATTTTGATGTTTTAAGTGGCGTCGTTAGGCTGCCGAATTTTTAAGTGCGTCTTTCACCCTTCTCGTTTTCAAGTTTTACATTCATGTAAAGTATTTAAAGTTCCTTTTTATTATGTTGGGGTATGATCTCTATATCTATCATTATGATCTTTTATTATCATATGATTAGAGACCCCATTTGATCTCTTCAATTCAGTATTTTTATGTTTTAAGTGGTGCCGTTAGGATGCCAAATTTTTAAGTGGTTCTTTCACCTTTCTCCTTTTTCAAAGTTCTAATTCCATGTCAAGTATTTCAAGTTCATTTTTATTATGTTGGGGTATTATCTCTATAACTATCATACTGATCTTTTATGTTCATATTATGAGAGACCCTATTTGATCTTGTCAATTCATATTTGTTGAAGTTTAAATGACGCCGTTAGGCTGCCGAATTTTTAAGGGATTCTTTCACCTTTCTCCTTTTTCATGTCAAGTCTTTCAAGATACTTTTTATTATGTTGGGGTATGATCTCTATATCTATCATACTGATCTTTTATGTTCATATGATGAGAGACCCTATTTCATCTTGTCAATTCATTTTTGTTGAATTTTAAGTGACGCCGTTAGGCTGCTGAATTTTTAAGGGATTCTTTCACCGTTCTCCTTTTTCATGTCAAGTCTTCCAAGTTCCTTTTTATTATGTTTGGGAATGATCTCTATATCTATAATACTTATCTTTTATGTTAATATGATGATAGACTCTAGTTTACATGGTCAATACTTTTTTTTCAAGTTTAAGTGACATCATTAGGCTACCGAATTTTCATACGGGAAATCTTATTTTTGTCTTCGTTTAATGTTCTTCATTTCATAAGTTATATCTTTCAAATTTTATTACCATGTTCTTAAATCCATTATGTTATATCCCCCTACTTTTTTATCGATCATTTATGAGTGGGTGACCCAGTTCCCCTCTCTTTTCAATGTTTTCTAAAACCTTGTAACATAGCCGTTATGCTGTAGAATTTTCGTATCAAAATGCCTCTCTCTTTTTCTCAAAATTATTTTATGTTATTAAGTGAATACTCAAAACTCTTATTTATACAGTTTTATTCACATATATATCAAAATTTTCTATTTTAAATTCTGGGATTTATGTACATGAAACCTGCTTTCCCTTTCCGTGGGTTTAAAGTGACACAAAGATCAAGTCTTTAAAGTAGTTTTTAAAACGTTATGATTATGAAATGAAACACATTTCATTTATTCTATATGGGTTGTTTATGAAATGATTTATGTTGATATATGTGGCTCAGATGATAATAAATACAAGTTAATGGTGGACCCAGATAGCGCTCCAATGCATTGGGTAAAGACATAATCTCTAGAGATGACTTTTTAGACTGATACCTTGGTGAATAACCTTGGTAATTTTTAATGACACCTTGGGGATGGACCTTGGTGAAACTAAATGATTGTCAATATTAAATGTTTTATCCACATCTTAAAGTTATGAAAAATGTCATTTTTATTATGATATATCTCATGATTTCTTTCTCATTCCTTAAAGTTATTTTCATGACCTTATTGAAGTATCTCAAGTTCACATGTAAAATGTTTCTCTTGTTTCCCTTACTGGGCCTTCTTCTCACCCTTTCTTTTGATTTATGTCTCCAGGTTTGAGATGCAGTAATGAACCTAGGATGAACATGAGTAGAAGCCTTTCAAGTGTTTAACAAGAATGTTTTATGTTTTCATGTTTTAAGTTCCTGGTTTCCAAGACACTAAACCTTAAAGATCCTCAGTTTTGTAAAATGAAATGAAAGTTTATGTGATAAAAAGGTGGGATGCTATTGTTGGTATCAAAGGATGGTTTAGTTATTTGTGGAAATTAAGATATGAAAACTCTAGGAAGAACCCTATAGAAAAGTCTAAATATAGGAAATCTTCCTGGTATTTTGGTGAGTATTGAGTAAGGGGTTGCCAAGAAAATACATCCCTGTCTGCATACGAGCAGGTAGAGGTGGCTTGGGAACAGATGTAAATAGGGGTAAAACCCGAAAACACCGCTTTGAGCTAGACTCAAACGGGAACTGGTACATGACAATGGGCCTTGCTGCACTCTTGGTTACGACACTCCCTGGGGATATGCTTCGGTAAATTCATAAGCTTAGTATGAACCATTATTAAAGGAACAAAGATAAAATAAAATAAGGATTCACATAGAATATATGATCGTGGATAACCTAGTTTGAAACCTAGGGGATCACAAGTTAGGGTATACTTTTCTTCTACAAGTTATCCTTATTTTCTTTAAGTTTCTTTTCATGATTATTGGCTAAGTATTGAAGCACCTTATTATACTTTCTCTTCTTAGTTAATGGTGGGAAATGGAAGAACATGTCCCAACAACAAATGTTATAGGAAATGCGACGATTTCCGTATTAATATGATAGAGATGATTAGGGGATTAAAAGATGATTATTATTTTGGAAGATGTTCACTATTTTGGAGACCCTATATGATCGAGGTAAACAAATTACTATGGTATTTTCATTGATAATTAAGGATGCTTATATTTTGAATAATCAATGAATTTAAGGTGGACTTATAGTAATTTAGGTTACTTATGGGAATGATTAACCTATCATGGCTAAAATATGTTTAGGTTATCTACTTTTGTTATAAGATGTTAGGAGTGGTTTATGTTGTTTGGAGATGAATAATGAAGTTTATTTTGGAAGACTATGTTATCAAATCCTTCTTGTATTTGGGTTTCAATCTTAGTTTGGTTTATTTTGTGGAATTTTAAGGACCGTTATTTATGGAATGGTCTATGATGAACTTTGGGTAGTACCATGCAACTTTGAAGATTTAAAAGTAGTTTCCATTCCTATGGGATTTTTTCTTTTTGATGAGTTGTTTTACCTTAACCTTTCTATTTTTGGGATAATGTTTAAAGATAGAAGAAATAGATAGTTAATCTTTTGTGGATTATGTGATTCTCTAGAAGATGATTCTTGTGTTTTGATGAGACCAAGTAGTTGTGAATACTCATCATTTGGAGAAATGATTTTTTTTGGTAGAAACTTATTAAAGGATGAAACTCTACATGAAGGTAGGTATATTTTCTTATGTTTTTGTTCAATGTAGTAAATGAATTCCTCAAAATTATGAAAAGGAACGTAAAACAGAAACGTTGTTGGTTTACGTTTCCTACTAGGTAATCAATGACCGTATACACACATTATAAGTTTGGAATTTTCTCGTGGTTAACTTTCTCATAATCATGTTTTCTATCACTCTCCCTTAGAACGTGACCCTTGGTTTTTTCATCCAAGTCCATGTTTTCATACATGGGATCGTAGTATGGGTTAACTCGGGTGACCTTTGTACTTCCCTTTCTTTCTTTTAAAGTAATAGTTTTAATGACCCCTTTTCCGATGAGGGACTTTCAATAAAATTTTAAAACCCAAAAAAAAATTGCAAGGACGCAATTTCTTAAGGGGGGAGATTGTAACGACTCGAAATTTTGAATAAATCTTGTTTCCTAATTTTGTGTGTTGTTTTATTTTTATTTTATTTTTATGCTCAACAAAAATGATTCATTTGATAACATGAGTATAATTAAAATGAGATCGCTGGGTTTTGACTATTATATGACCATTGGTCAATATGACCACTGTAAACTAAACGTTTCGATTATTGTCTCCAAATACAAGTAATCTTGGTTAATTAATATAGAAAGAAGATTCAACAGCCTCACCCAATAGTCTTGGACGGATCGAAGCCCATCTAACAGAACATGGGAAGGAGGTAGCACCATTGGGCTTTGCTCTGGACCAAACCCAAGCTGAACTTCATTGTGTGAAGCTAGAACGGGATCGCCTTCGCGAGAAGTTCAAACTAATAGAAATTACTACTCATGCGATGTTGTCCGAGCCCCCCTCAGATTCTCTCACCTTAGCACACCTTAGGTCCTATGCTGGTTTGATAAGGGGATATGTAAGGAGACCGTAACTGCCTTGTGTAATTCTTTGTTTTAAATAAAAATTGGGATTTCTTCTTATGAAGAAGTTTATGAATTTTCAAATGACCGGATAAATATAGTATGCTAATTTTTGATGAATTTTAGAAAAAGGATATTTTAAAAATGTTTAGGTAAACCTTAAATGATTAAAAATGTGTATTGATTTTCGAAAAATGCTCTTCGACAATTATGTTTAGTACGAATTTTAGAGTCTAATAAGATCAACTTGATTTTTGATGAATAGTAAATTATGAATAGTGATTTTATGCTTAGGATTAGTAATGTGACCAAATGGATTAGTAATATCACTTAATGAAAGTATTAATATAATCTAGGCACCTTGATTAAGTAATGTGATTCAATAAAATGGTTAAATAACGGTTTCATAAATTATTAATCAAGTATTATTTTTTTCGAGTGAATTGTGTTTTTAAATTAAAAATTAAGTTAAAAATATTTAGAGAATTATTTTTATAAAATGGATTTCATTTTTGAACTCAGAGAATCGATATTATGTTAAGGTAATTTTTGGGGATTTTTCTGAAATAAATGAATTTTTGGTGAATAGTGTATTTATTTAAAAAATAAATTAAAATTATTTAGAATTTATTTTTTAAAAATAGAGATCATTTTTGAAATCAGAGCATTGATATTTGATTAAGGTGAAATTTTGGGATTTTTCTGAGAAAGTTGAATTTTCAGTGAATAGTAAAAATACAGTTTTAGGGTTTCGGTATGTTTATTGACATCATAACTCTGTCACGATGATGTCATGAGATATTTTATGGGTTGGTGGACCAATGGTGACGAATTATTTTATGGGGGCCCATGTGGCCTAACTCCATGGGGAATACCATGGGAGAGAACATGGTTTTGAGAAAACGACTTTTGAGGTGTCCCTTGGAAATTAATGCCTTGTCCCCTCACTTTTCCTATAAATACCAAGCCATCCTCTCATCAATTTCGACTCCAAACTCTCCCCCAACGAATATATGGTCTCATTACCTCCCAAGGAGTCCTCCCATGGTTCCCCCATGCCCTCAAGGTCCCAACCTTTGAGTTTTAAGAGTTACGTTTTAAGGTATGGGATCCGACCTCTCTCTTTCTTTTCAAGAAATCTCTTTTATGTAATTTATTTTTGGATCCATGTTATTATGTTAAAGGATGTTATTTTATATTACTCTTACTACCCTTCTCAAGTTAATATAATGAGAGATCCCCTCCTACTCTCATTATTTGATTTGATGAAGTTCTAAGTGGCGTCGTTAGGCTGCCGAATGTTTTGTAACAGATTCTTTCCCCCTTCTCATTTTTCACGATTTATTTTCATGTAAAGTCTTTCAAGTTTCTTTTTATTATGTTGGGGTATGACCTCTATATCTATCATACTGATATTTTATTATCATATGATGAGAGACCACATTTTATCTCTTCAATTCAGTATTTTTATGTTTTAAGTGGCGCCGTTAGGCTGCCGAATTTTTAAGTGGTTCTTTCACCGTTCTCCTTTTTCAAAGTTCTAATTCCATTTCAAGTATTTAAAGTTCCTTTTTATTATGTTGGGGTATGATCTATATATCTATATTACTGATATTTTATGTTCATATGATGAGAGACCCTATTTGATCTTGTCAATTCCGTATTTTTAAGTTTTAAGTGGCGCCGTTAGGCTGCCGAATTTTTAAGTGGTTCTTTCACCTTTCTCCTTTTTCAAAGTTCTAATTCCATGTCAAGACTTTCAAGTTCCATTTTATTATGTTGGGGTATGATCTCTATATCTGTCATACTGATCTTTTATGGTCATATTATGATAGAACCTATTTGATCTTGTCAATTCATTTTTGTTGAAGTTTATGTGACGCCGTTAGGCTGCCGAATTTTTAAGGGATTCTTTCACCTTTCTCCTTTTTCATGTGAAGTCTTTCAAGTTCCTTTTTATTATGTTGGGGTATGATCTCTATATCTATCATACTGATCTTTTATGTTCATATGATGAGAGACCCTATTTGATCTTGTCAATTCATTTTTGTTGAAGTTGAAGTGACGCCGTTAGGCTGCCGAATTTTTAAGGGATTCTTTCACCTTTATCCTTTTTCATGTGAAATCTTTCAAGTTCCTTTTTATTATGTTGGGGTATGATCTCTATATCTATCATACTGATCTTTTATGTTCATATTATGAGAGACCCTAGTTGATCTCGTCAATTCTGTTTTTTTTTTCATGTTTAAGTGACGCCGTTAGGCTGCCGAATTTTTATAAGGGAAACCTTATTTTTGTCTTCCTTTCATGTTCTTAATTTCCAATGTTATATCTTACAAATTTCATTACCATGTTATTAAATCCATTATGTTCTATCCCCATACTGTTTAATGGATCATTTATGAGTGGTTGACCCAGTTCCCCTCTCTTTTCAATGTTTTCTACAACCTTGTGACATAGTCGTTATGCTGTAGAATTTTCGTCTCAAAATGCCTCTCTCTTTTTCTCAAAATTATTTAATGTTATTAAGTGAATACTCAAAACTCTTATTTCTACAGGTTTATTCACATATATATCAAAATGTTGTATTTTAAATTCTGGGATTTATGTACATGAAACCCGCTTTCCCTTTCTGTGGGTTTAAATGACACAAAGATCATGTCTTTAATGAAGTTTTTAAAAAGTTATGATTATGAAATGAAACCAATTTATTTTATGCTAAATGGGTTTTTTATGAAATAATTTATGATGATATATGTGGCTCGCATTATAATAATGTCATGTCAAGGGTGCACCCAGATAGCGCTCCAATGCATTGGGTAAGACTTAATCTCTAGAGATGACTTTTAAGACTGATACCTTGGTGAATAACCTTGGTAATTTTTAATGACACCTTTGGGATGGGCCTTGGTGAAATGAAATGATTGTCAATATTAAATGTGGTAGCCACATCTTCTAGTTATGAAAAATGTTATTTTTATTATGATATATCTCATGATTTCATTCTCATGCCTTAAAGTCCTTTTCATGACCTTATTGAAGTATCTCAAGTTCACATGTAAAATGTATCTCTTGTTTCCCTTTTTGGGCCTTCTGCTCACCCTTTGTTTTGATGTATGTCTCCAGGTTTGAGATGCAGTAATGAACCTAGGATGAACATGAGGAGAAGCCTTTCAAGTGTTTAACAAAAATGTTTAATGTTTTCATGTTTTAAGTTCCTGGTTTCCAAGACACTAAACCTTAAAGATCCTCGGTTTTGTAAAATGAAATGAATGTTTATGTGATAAAAAGGCGGGATGCTATACAGTGTGTCCATGAATCATTACTGATTGTGTGTGTGTGGGGGGGGGGGGTTCTTGAATAGAATATGATGGGTATCCAAATAATGGTATATGTGAAACTTGAGGATGAATTAGAGCATTGTTTGAAAGGAGTTAAATACTATTTGAACTATGGAATTAGGATTTTAATCACATTGTGTAGGAATATCTATATGGAAAAGGTTAGAATAATCTTCCAAGGGGAGAAATTTCTTGGGTTCCACATGATGGTTAATGAACACGAATGATGTGGTACATGAACGACACTAGAGGGGGATATGTGTTTCTCAAAAAAGGGACTAATATGATTCACAATATTACTTCATGAAATAGGGACGAGGGACATGCAGTTTAATTTTATCCAATGAGGATGATGGACACGTAATTTAACATATAATGGTGAGAATGATGAGTCATACACTTTAACATCATTTGGTTTTGAAATTAATTGATCAATTTAGAATCATGTGGCGAGTACATGTGAACTAAGATGAATAATTCTCACCCATACATGGTGACGGGGTGTAATAAGGAAACATAATGGGGGTACCCCTAGAGTATCATTAATGTAAATTTATATTTATGTTTTGTCATATATTTTTCAGGAACTGATGGGTCTTGTGAGTGTGGTGAGTTTTTTTCATCATTGATAGAAGGTCCTTGTTGGTTTTATACCTCTTTCTTTTTATCCCCTAATTTTTTCCCAGGTCATGGGAGTGGCCTCATTGGGGGATTCTGATTTTTTCTTTGGTTTGACCTAGGGTTTTTCCACCTATCAGAAAATTGAGCCTCTTTCATTTTTAATTTTAAGGTTATACTAGGTAGACCAAGAGTTAAAAATCGTTTATGGTCTTAATTACCAATCCATGGAGTTTAAAATAGATTGTGGTAATAATTCATGTACATATCATAGTTGAAGTTCATATATCATAGACTGAGGATTTTATTTTATGGTCAAAGGTATTGGACTATGGTGGTACAAATAGTTTATGGTTATAATACATGGACCTGGAGGGTGTTTTTCTAGAACGGTTCTTATGATGCTGATGGGTTGAAAACATTTGGAACGGTGTTCCTAGGAGGCCCTACACCATGAAAATGAATCACGAGTGAGTCACACATAGTATACATACATTATTCTTATACCATGGGATGTGTTTCTCATAAAAATGTGTGTGGCATTGTAGAGAGGTAACCTGACGTGAAAAGGAAGAATCGGAGGACTTTCCACACAATAAATATCTAATAAAAAATTCACATACTTTATGTTCATGTTTCTTGGACCTATGATCTTATTTTGAGGTCATAGATTATGGACTGAAGAAGGGTAAAAGACCCAAAATAACATGTTTACCATGATACAGTGGAAAACCAAATTGAATTGAGGGCCAAGGAGGCTCTACACCACATGAAATGTTTTTCAGTTTTACTTGACCAGAGTTTAAAGTCATCATTCTTGGACTGGGTTATTCATTTATGTTTATAGAGTACAAAACTAGGGGAATCCTTCTGTCTCAACCATTTTTGAGAAAAATCAGTCCCAAATCCTTATCCAACATGGTCCATTATTGATTTGAAAAATATAGAGTTGTATAGAGTTCCATTTACATTTAGGGTATAACACAATAAACAGAAAAATTTACTAACATAAGGATGTACCACGAGGGTAGATCGAGACCTTCAATACCCAGATAGTAAAAGAGGAATAACCAAATGGTGGTGAAAAACTATTGATCTTGTATAAAAAACAATTTATATACCCATTTCAGTGAAATATGGTGTGGGAAAATGAAAAATTGATCACTAACATAATTTGAAATAGTAAAGATGATATCTGTTACCAATGATACTTTTAGGTGTGATCACATGATGATATGTGTGCAAGTAAATCCAAGATTCACTATTATTATAATGCCGTTTAACATTGGATTTTGATATAATGGACTGGGGATTTATTAAACAGATTGTCCTCAGCTTCGGATTTAGTGAGGTATTTGTTCAATGGATTACAAGTTTGATGGAATCTGCCTACATCTGGATTCTGGTTAACGGGTCACTTGAAGAATATTTCACTTGTTCAAGGGTGGTGAGACAGGGTGATCCACACTCTGCAATTATTTTTTCAATTTCTGAGGATTACCTATGAATAATCCTTACCAACATGGTGGAAAATGGGATACTTGCAACCCTTAGAGTGGCTAGAGGTCTGTCTTCTCCCTCTCATTTATTTTTTTCTGATGATATTGTCATCATTGCACAAGGTGATAGAAAAACATCACTCATCTGAGATAAGAACTATTACATTATGAGAAGGTGCGTGGGAAAGAAATAAACTGGAACAAATCATTTATTTACTTTGGAAAAAATATCACAACAACATGGAAGACCCATATAACAAATTACCTTGGTCTCAGAGAGGGAGAACTACCTTTTATATATCTTGGTGTTCTTATGTTTTGGGGAAAACCCTGGGCCTCCCACTTTGCACAGGCTTTATCAAATATTAGGAGAACTCCTGCATCTTAGAAGGGAAATTCTCTATCAATGGCAGGATGAATATGTCTTGTCAAACAAGTGGTAATATCAACACTTGTTTACTCTCTCATGGGTTATATGTGGTCTATCTCTGTTGTGAATAAAATCAATTCCATGATGAATAACTTTGTATGGAGTGTAAATGTGTTGGAAAGGAAACTCATCACTACTAAATAGAGCATATGCTACCTGCCTATCAGTAAGGGAGGGCTGGGAATTAAGAACCTAAACTTCTTTAATCATGCATTTCAATCCTAATTCATCGGGATTCTTATTCAAAGTAGATATGCCTCTCTTTATTTCCCGAAGAGAATAATTCTTGCAAGTATTATTAATGGGAATCATGGATACATGGACTCTTCAATATGGCCTGGCCTGATAATGGTGTTTAGCACAATCATGAATCACTCACGATGGGTCGTAAATTATGACTCATGTCTGAAATTATGGACTACCAACATGAATGGAACATCACTTATTGATAGATTAAACAATGATGAACAAATCATTGATAGTAATAGATCCATCAAATAATAGCTTCAACACATGGGTGAAATTCCAGAAGACATTTCCTCCATTATCGATAAATATGACTTTATCAAACATGAGGACATGCTGCTCTGGGAAGGGTCTGAAGCTGGACTGCGGATCTCCAAAAATTTCTACAGATACATGATGTAGGGAGAGCCTTGTTGGATTGGTGCACTGGACAAAAAAATGGTTGTTTCCCTCTTTATTTTCACTAATATGGAGAATTTGTCACAATAAAATTTCAGTGGAGGTGAACATCCAAAGGCACAGAATTTCATTATGCTCAATATGTGCTCTACATGGTTAGTATAGATAAGATATCGAACACTTTTTTTGTCCTTAAACACAACTTCATCTCTGTGTAACATGGTTCTAAATACATTTGAGTTGGAACCCCCCAATACTCACTCAGTTACACAGTTTATATAGAATCTTCTTGAATTTAAGCAATCCAAACAGATTAATGCTCTATTGCAGGTCGCTTGTGCTTAACTATTACATATAGTTTGGAGGGATCTCAATAACTCTATTCATAGGAATGCATGATTTCATGAAGCCACTGAAATTAGCATTATTTTTGGGGCCATCCAAAATGAAAATTCACTGATTAATGAGATTTGTAACACCTTGGTTAGGGAGTTTATGATTCTCAGGCACATGAAGGTTACAGGTTACTATCCCAATACATGGGTTATAATGGTGGTGATATGGACTACCCCCTTCACTGGATGGTTAAAATTCAACATGGATGGGGATTACAAAGGAAACCCGAGACCCTCAGGTTTCGAGGTAATTTTTAGCTATCAATATGGGGAGGTTGTGATGTGTAGTTATGGTCCTTGTGGGCATGTTACAACATTGGAAGCTGTAATTATGGAACTCATAAGCGTGGTGTAAATCGATTGCCGATGATGTTGTAACAGCATTTGGTTTGAATGGGACTCATCCACGGTGGTTTATGTAATTAGGATGGCTCAATCAATACCATCATGGAAATTGTAAGGTAAGTGGATAAATTTTACTGACATGATATCCTCTCTGAACTACTTTATCACACACACCTTCCGGGAGGATAATCACATTATAGATGGACTTGTAAACAAAGGGGTGTTGGAAGAAGTGAGCATACACATCAACACTATTCTTAATGACATGGATCCACTTCATACTAGGGAAAAATGTAAAATTCCTTTATTCCGACTTCTGTAATGTTTTAACTTTCTCAATTTAAGAGACTCTACACTCAATTTTCTTAAAAATGTCTAGTTTTTGATGTGGTGATTGTCTTAGAAGGAATGTTGAGTTCCTTGGAAGCTATTCTTCCATGTGCTCAAATTCACTAGATGAGTACGCCGACAGGTGACGATTAATATAGGACCAAAAGGGGGAACCTTGAAATGAGTTGATGGTTTGGATGGACCTAGGATATCATATTTTGGAATCACTATATATTCCATGATAATTGGAATAAAGTCATATATAGTTGAGGAGTGAAGTGAGGTAGAAGATCGATGCCATAGGTGCACATTCCTCTTTGCTAAGAAAATTGAATCATATTATATTAGTCTTATGAAGCATCCTATGATATATTCATAGGGTAAGACTATAGTTTAAAGTCATGCACTGAGGACATTAGTTTTTTCCATCCCATACATTTCATACAAGGCATCCAAATTTTATAAGGGGAATGGTTTGAATTTAACATTATTCTCTAAGGTCATTGTTTTTTTGTTATCCATTACCCTTCATATGAGGAATCATGATTTTATTTTTGGTAAGGCTATAGTTTATGGTCAGCTTATACAGAATTTGTTTTTTGGCCATCTGATACTTGTAATATGAGCCATTCTAGTTTTATTTGTGTTTAAGATATAATATAACCTCACATATTGAGGTTGTTATTTTTTGTTCATAAAGTAATTTTACCTTGACTAATACTGGTTTTATATGAGTTAGGGCTACAGTTTAATGTTATTCACTCATGATTTTGGAATTTTTTGTTTAGGGTCATACATCTCGGATTATGGTTGCTACTAGTTTAAGGACATGATGCTCAGAACATAGGGGAAACTACTAGTTTATAGAAGTGGATATTAGATAAAAGGGAATGGGTTTCCTGGAAACGGTTTTGTAATGTTAAAGTGTGACAACCCAACATGAAAGAGGGCCCATGTGGCCCTTTTACAAATAAAACTTGATATAATTGACCCAAGATAAGGTTATGATACTGATGGGAAAAGGACCACATTACTAGTTAATAGTGGAGATTGGTCATAAGATATGAGATGTATCCCATTTAAATGGAAATAAATCCATAAAATGTTATAGAACAAATCAAGGTAGATGTAAAACAAAATTATTGGTTGATCCTTTCAAGAAAAGAAGAAATGAAAAAGAGAAGGTGGTATTGGATTGCTGAAACATCGTGGTTGGATAAAACAATAAAAATAAGAGGCTATAAGGATGTTTAATGCACAATGTTTAAGGTAAACATTTTTGGACTAGGAGTTGTTACATCAAGGATGTCTGGGCGGTTCTAATCAGTTAAAACCTAACATAATGGAGCCAAAGAGGCTTTGTGCCACACACCGAAATCCAACAACCATTTACATACAATTTATAGTTATATGTTTTTAACTAGAGGGAGGTCCTAAAATTTGTTGTTGTGAAGGCTATACCCCAGTTAAAAGATTCAAGAATCACTAGGTATCCTAGGGTAATGAGAATCATGGAAAACATAGTTCTTAAACTTATCTTGGCAGTATAAAAATGGTGTCTATGTGGTATCATATTTGGAAGGGACACAAAATCAGCTCATATTTGTGATATGAGTCCTCACATATTTATATGAGGCAAGGATATAGTGTAAAATTTTATTCTAAGGATTATGGTTTGGTTTATCTCATATTTATTGTATGAGGCATCATAGTTTTATAGAGGTTCAAGCTATAATTTAACTTCTTGTGATGAGAGTGTGTGTTGGTATTACACATTGAGTTTCCTTCTCATTCTATCCTTATATAAGGTGAAGTGGTAATATCGATTCACTAGAAATATGAAGAATATGATTTTGTCTTATACCTAAAATGGAGGTCTGTAAGTGATTTTAGGGGTTTTATAAGCACAGTTTATTGGTGATTTTATGATGAATTTATGGTTGGGATAAAAAAAAGTGGTCTGGGAATCACTATATATCCCATTGGAATTGGAATCATTCAACACATCATTCTAGAAAATAGTATGGTATAAGGATGAATGTGAAAATAAAAGGGAATATCCTCTCTGATGGGAATGAGGCATCTATTTTGTATTTTAAATGTCGTACCGAATGATGCTGGATATGTTGTTTAAGGTCATGTAGCTTGAATAATGGGAAATTTGGTTACCAATTTAATCTAAAGGTGTTGGGATTGAGAAATGGTTGTTTTAAAGAAAATTTTTATGAAATGAAAGAGGTAAAATCAAATGTGAAATGAGGGTTTTTCATGTTTATGTTCTATATAAATACCCTGAAACAAGCATTACATATTTTAAGGGCAAAATTCTAAGACTTTATATTGGGATAATGGACCAAATTTTGTTGATTGTAATTTCTCTCCTCCTAGGAGAATAATTAATGATGAATTTATAGATGGTATTGATGATAGGAAGTCTAGGAATTAGTATATATTGCATGGGAATAGGAATCAAGACACAAATATTTCTAGAATAAGACATGTAATAAGACAAAAATTGTTAAAGTAGCATCTTCTTTGATTAGGGCATTGTGGAATATCAAGTTTATGAAATGTGGGTAAGAATATAGTTTATCATCATGTGCTAAGGATGTTTGTTTTTTGGTCATTCCACACACGGTGTGTCCTGAATTTGTTATTTATTTGATATGATATGATTTTAGTTTGTCATTGCATGCTAAGGAAATTGGATATTTTAGTTTAATGTTGTACAACTTAAACTATGGTTGCTACTAGTTTAAGGTCATAATTCTGGGACCCAAGTGGATAAAAATACATTATGGTCAGAATTCCTAGACCATAGGGCTTCCATTAGTTTAATTCCATTGATATCAGAGAAATTATATGTATTTTAATGTCACATTGCTTTGAACATGGTTGATGCAGTTTAATGTCACATTTCTTTGACCATGGTTACTATAGTTTAAGGTCACGTATCTTTGACCATGGTTTTTTTAGTTTTAGGTCGCATAACATTTTACCTATTCTCTATTGTTATGGTTGTATTGTTTTGACAAGGGTTTAACTTGATTAATTTATAAAGAGTTTTAAAACATGTGGGGGAATGATAGAATCTCCTTCTATGGTGATTAATGAGTATTTTCTTTTAGAAGAAGTTATATGGGTGTAGTATGGCCTTTCCCACATTTTATCCATTTTCGATAGATTTTTTCATGTATTATCATAATTATGAGAGATAGTACTATGTCACCTTTCAGGAAGGAGTGGAGGTGAAAATTATTGTTGAAAATCATTATATTCTATTTTGGTGTGTCTTTATGTTGTGCAAGGCCCAAATCCTATTTTACTCGATGGACTCAAACTTATATCAATATACTTATATCATTCTATTATGGGTATCATGGTCATAAGAAACCATTTAGAGAGATTATAATTGAACATAAATTGGTATTACAACCTATGTTCCATACACTAGAGAATATTGGGTAACGTTGGTGGAATTTTGTATAGTCTTATAATATGTTTAAAGGGAATTAGGAATATTTTCTGGAAATGTATTTTTATTCTGGACCACTATTTCATGCAGGTTGATAGATAGGGTCTTCTTGAATGCCTCAATCAACCCATTTTCTTGTTTATGGTAGAGAGAAGTGTCATAGGACTAGATACTATACTTGGAATACAATTTCTTCAATTGAGAATCTTATAGTTTTTTGTCATTATCTACAAGAATATTTTGAGGCACCTAGAATGAAAGAAAGATGTGGTTGATCAAGAACTCCAACAATGAATTGGTATTGGATTCTTTAAGTGGAACCACTTCTTCCTATTTAGAAAATAATTTTGTTTCTATCAAAATTGACTTTCTCTATCATGATGTTACTGGGGGTAGGGTTTCACAATATCGAGTCCCCAGACTAGAAAGGGACAAGAATTTTTTTCTCTATGAATAATCTATTGTGCTTGATGAACAATGATAGTGTGGATTTTATATGCATGAAACCTCTTGGAAAAATCAATGCATTTGTGAACCATGGTTGGGGATAATTATCACACCCTCTAAATTTTGTGTGAGGGATTCAATCTTACTTGGTGTTCACTGAATGACACTACATGGGCCTCCTAATTGACATGAGGTACCTCATCGACTTTGATGCAACAATGTTTTGTTCTATTGAATCCATTATTTTGGATGGTTTTCTCAATGTTAATCTCACTCTATAGGGTAAACTAAGATTCATGAATATGGAATCACTCATTATAAATTTATTCTGATTGGTTAATTCCATGTTAGAGATAATTAACAAATGGAGTTGTCCAACTGGGTGTTTCCTCATCTATGGGGGGATTTGAGGGCTCTGGCATGCAATTACTTAAAGGTAGTTGACACACTTTTTGGTTTCCATCATCAAGGGTGACAAAGGAAATGAACCTCTAGTGGGTTACATTAATGACTATTTCATCGTGGTCGGGTTCAAAAAGTGTCACATCCAATCTTGGAACAGAATTTTCACTATCATTCTGTGATCAAGGAACATGGATCAGCTTCTCCTGGTAAGGGAACTAAGCAATTGTCTTACGTGTATGTTCAATCATGGGCATAAAATCTTGATTTTTGATGATGTATTCATCCTTGATCTATTTGATGATTGAATTAGAGTGTCCCATACTATGTATACATGGCACATATGTCATGAGTGACCACATGAGTCTAGTAATGATAACCTAATATTTTTTATTGTTTCCAGTGAAACTTTCTGACAAAAATAATGAGTTTGGAATGATAGAATGTTTCAGGGTAATAAAAATGATCCCTAGGACTACACTACTATTAATGGGGACATTGGGACTTCTACCCATTATTCTCTAGGGATACCATTAATGTGAATATTCTAAAAAAGTATAACTTTACCCAAAAAAAATAATTTCATCATCTAGAAAACCTACATCCAATTTCTTGATGTGTATCCAATAAGTCATCTAATCCCTATCCTTTAATGAAAATATATGGGAAAACCTAATGTCAAACTACTAGGGGATTACCACCCAATGTTCCATTGACCCGTTATCATTGGAAAATTTAAGATGTTATTTAGTGGTTCTACTTGATAACCCACTTGTACCTCATGGTGATCCAAATAATTTTGCAACTTCTTCACTACCAAGGCCAATGCATGTTAAATATTCTCTATTGGGGATTATCTGGTCTCTATGTTGAGCACAATGCCACCGAGATAGTATATCATGTTTTCCCAACCATAGTTTTTTTCCTATGAAATATGTGTAATAAGGGAATATTCTAGGGTAGACACATAAATTATCAAAGGTTTTCTTGAGACATGTGGAATCATAACCAAAGGCTATAGTAGGTACTGCGTGATATCCTCAAAAGAAGTCTATCACTACTTATCCCACTAGAAAATGGTATCTTTTTTCCTGATCCTTGGAAAGGGATCCCACATTCTATAATGATTTTCAGTAAATCACTAAATTTAGGATAAGTAACCTTAGTTGAATCACAAATTCTTGAGATTTCTTGTGGGGGTTATTTGACTAAAAGACTTGATTTTTTCTGGGTCCTCCTCAATTT
Source organism: Viscum album (assembly GCA_963277665.1). Taxonomy (NCBI): domain Eukaryota; kingdom Viridiplantae; phylum Streptophyta; class Magnoliopsida; order Santalales; family Viscaceae; genus Viscum; species Viscum album. The sequence continues at coordinate 1,167,016,197 of OY728127.1, forward strand.
TTCAATATTTTAAAACAAAAATGATAATATTTTATGTTGTAACCCAAAATGAAAACTTTAGGGGGTTCAACTTCAGGTTTCTGGAGTTGATGAAGCTAAAAAATTTCACAAGATCCATGATATAGTCTTTAAGCTGGCTGTATTTAGCCCCTCGGTCATCCAAAAAACAATCCACCAATTTCTAATGAATTTTCATAAAGATATGGTGCATGATCTTTTTATAAGGAGATCTAGTATTTTTCAAGAAAAAATACATCACCAAAAATTATAATGTACCTTGAGGAACCTTGAAGACTATGAAATCCTCATCCTTTGGGGTTCCTCATACCTAACTTATCTGGAGCATCCATCCACAATGGAGAGGGCCTAGAACCAGAACATTGCATCAATCAAAAAATATATCATTGGAAGGGGAAAATCATCATTCAATTATTGTCGGCTGGGGTCCTAGAATTCAATGAAGACTCTATCATACTCATTTTTCTTCATCACTGGGGAAATATTAGCAAGAAAGATTGGGGACTGTACCGACTTGATAATGACTTCTTTAATAATATCTTCAACATCAACCTTTATTGTATAACAATAAGAGGGGTGTATCCATATGGGATGGTTATTGGACCTGTGATGACCTACTAGGATGCCACGGTGGTGAAAAAAACATGAGGGTCTAGGTATGGAATCTCATCATAGCTGTAATAGAATACATTATTATACTATTTCAGTAAGGCTGCATACTATTGCTGATCCTATGGGGACATGGATACATTGATCAATTTCATCAATGAATATTCATTGGTACCAAGGGTCACTTGGGATAGCTCATTAATAGTGGTGGAAACACACTCTTCATATGTAATAGGGTATTATTTCAAATCCACTTCATCATATTGTATAGGTTGATTTGTGTGAGGAAGTTACTCATAATAGGTAGAAGGCCCAAGGGGAGAACTAGTGTCTACACTGGATGATACAAAATTCATGATGAGGGTTTCTCATTCTTCTTAGACCATGGAGATATAAGATGTCGAGACACTTTAATTTGGTTTCTGGTTGTGTGGCCCACTCTATATATCAATGTAATGGAGATGATTTAACCTTCGTCAAGTCATCCTGGCATTGTAGAACATGAGGTGATGTTGTGGATCGATGACTAAGGGGAAAAATTTTTACTACATCATTGGAGTACCATCCTCTAGTATCAGTCAGGCATGTCTACTGTTGGAGTATGAGGTAATTTTGTGAACAGTCCATCCTATTATAGACGATGAAACAACCCCGAGGTCTGGCATCGTGTCCTCTAACTGGGGAAGTGGGAGAACAACACTATATTTCATGTATACTAATAGAACAAATGAAATGGTCATTAGACAATTATTGGAATTGATGGGCACAACCACATTGTTTTAGACTTGCTTTCATTCCATTTTATAGTTACCAACATCAATATTGGAGGGCTCAAAGGAGTCAAAGGGGGACATATCACCCTAGAGTACCCATACTCAACCATAAACATATTAATTGATGCATAAGTGATATGAAGAGGGGGCCATTGAATGTAAATGATGCCAGGGTTATCCCAAAAGTGTATTGTAGGAAGTATTAATGAGACTACCTAAATTCAGTTCATGATAATGGTCCACCAAATTTTGTCTTCAACTAAATTTTTCCATGTGGTTTCTTCTCAGTATTTTCATACCCCTAAATTCTCGGGTGGAGGTAGCCAGATCTGCTTTTGTATGTCCCATATTTTGAAGTATTTGTGTTGTGGTGTGAATGACCTCGAATCCCATATCTATAAGAAATTGAATTATATCTATGTCGTTGAAATGACTTATGATATTGAGTTTATATATGTTACCCTAAATAATAACACCCATTCCTTCTCTAGAAAATGAGATATTTTATCAGCATTCCTCATTCTCAGAATCCATTTCATAGTATTCCTCAACAGTAGCTTCCTCATAATCAAAATTAAAGGATATTTTCATGGATTCAATAAGTGACTCACTCATTTCTTTTTATCGGCGGGGTACCTCAAGAATAAAATGGATTATGGGAATGTGATTGAGGAAATTTAACACATTATACTATGATGTTAAGGGATTGTTATTTTCTGTAGAGGGTGTTTCCCTGGAAAGGGTTGTAGTAGATCATATTGGATAAACTGAGGGGCCCAGATAGTACTAGAAATATTCTTAAACTAGATAGAAGTTCTACTACAAATAGCATATGGTTGGGTATTGTTCCATTTATATCAATCCCTGCACAATAAAACATTAAAATATTTGTGAAAAGTTATTTTTTTTGGTCTCCCATAAAAAATAACCCATCACAGAAAATGTTATAGCAATTAGTATTTTCTGTATGGGGCCATCGAAGATAATTTATTCTATTTTTTGAAAATTTATTTATGATTTGGGTTCCCGCCCATAAAAAATAATTATAAAAAAATATTAAAAACATATTAAAAAAATCTTTCAAAAATATAAAATAATAACTATATAGAATGATAAATATATGAATTAATTAATATATTAAAAAAATATGAAAATTCAAATGTTTATAATATAAAATACATAATGTATTGATAGGTAAGGGGTAATATAGATGTGTCGGTGGAGGGAAATCCATCCATAATATATGATTTAGAAGTATCATGTACTTCAGCATCTACTTGTGTTGCTTCTCATGCCATAGACACATTTCCTCCTCCTCATCCTCCTGCTATCAATGAATATCCTCTTGCTCCCAATGCATAGTATCCATAATCTCACCCTAATCACACAGATTCTCCTCATATTATGCATTATACGACGATGACTCTCCATGAGCTAATCATGAACTAGATGCTTACATAGTATTTTTGAAGATAGAAGATAGCCATCACAAATAATTAAAGCATGGAAAATTATTTTTTAATTAGGTAGATTCCCACAAAAAATAGTTTTCTCATGGTTTGGTACACACCATGTTATAATGAATTTTTTAATGGGAATAACTTCCTATCAGAAATATCTTTTTAATCCACTATTTGTGATAGGATATGATTCTCATTGCAAATAGTATATGTCGATGGTCTATTTAGGATGGGATACCCTCTCGCCACAAATAATATTTTCCCCATATTGATAGATATACATGGATAATCATAACACAATCATGGATGAGTTTCATGGTCAACTAATACAACCATATGTGGGGGAATACCCAATAGGTTAGAATAGATGGTTTGGGCTTGCTGAGTTATACAGATGGCTTACTTCCTAGTATTTTGTACGATGAACATCTTTCTCTAATGAACTATCCAAATAATTATAATGTATTTTATGTCCTCTACCTCTCCTACACTAATGTTAGATGAATATTACTATGGGGTTTACATGGATTTTCTCACTATTGGAAATTTTGAAGTGGTACACTAGTTCAACAATATTAAAAGAGGTTTATTATTACTCCTCATCAGTGGAATAGTCCAGTTATTGGCATACCCTGTGTTCATGTCCTTGATCAAAAGGCATGAAGTCTCCAAGGGTGTGAGAAGGTTTGGAATCTGGTGGAGTTGTCTAATTTCTCTTATTCCTTCTATTTTTTACTTCCAAGACTTGTGAGGTTGGTACACATATGTAGAGTCATTGGTCAGAGTAGGTGTATCAAACACATGAGGTTCTAGCCTACCTATTATAACAAAGATGATTCCATGGGCCTTGGATTATATCATATGTTTCAACAATGTCTTGTGGCTACAAAATATTTTCCATTCATCGAATCCTTCAATTTCACTACTAAGTGTTCAAAATCATGTTCCACTTAGACTGAAATGTCACCTAATTCGACTAAGAAATTATATTCTTGGTCATTGATCAAATATTTGAATACAAATTACTATTTGATGTTGTGTCTGAAGATTTTGTTATAAGGGAAATGGTCGGTGTGGCCAGTGAGTTAAGCCACTTGGGGTCTCTACCATTTTGGAAACATCAAGATTTAATTTTCCATGGAGAAAATGAATTATCCTAGGACCTGCACATCAATTCATGTTTCTTATTTATATGAATGTCCCCTTGGATCATATTATTGATGGGGAGATAGATCCACATTCTCTTATTTTGTGGATCTGCATGGTGAGGATATTCCTAGAAGGGATGCACCGGGTGAGGCTGTACTTGGTGGGGCTACACATGGGGTTTCTAATCTGAAAAAATGGGCCAACCAGTGCACTGTCCCACGTACCTCTACATTCATAGGGGTAGCTATATATAATTTTTTGGCCTTCTCAGTGGATATTTAATGTGAAATGGTTTTATCCAATGCTTTCTCCATATCTAGGTTTCTTCTAGATGTTGAAATATTTTGAAAATATCTTGAAATAATCTTGGGTAATTCTTGGATATGATGGTGGGGTCCAGATCATCTCTAATATTCTCTACATTCATCATGATATTATTTTACTAGGAATGTGGCATGTCGAGAGAATATATGTCTTCCTTCCATTGGGAAATGAATTTGATAACTCACTCAAGAGGAATCTATTTACATTTTAAGAGGTGGATGATGATTTTCTGGTGATAGGTGGAGATGAACTGGTAGATGAACTATCTATAAAGGTCCTCCTAACTAGAAAAAATCGTATGGGTAGCTAGTCGAATATGATAAATTTAGGTGTTTCTAATGTTTGGATAAATCATCAATGCTTGGTATCCTCCTAGAGTTTTGGAGTCCACAACATTAAACCACACCTCAGGGTGAAAAGTGGAAAATGAAATAGTGGATCACCCTTCCTATTAAGTGGAGTGAAAATGGGATTACTAAAGTATAGTAAACTCAAACAGGATCCAAAATTATTTTGTATTACTATCCTTCCGATATAATTTCCACCATTCAGGTTTACAGAGCATCGATATAGATGATGAGATAACCCATGAAGTCATCTTGTAGAGGACTTATGACCACCAATGCATTGACAGGCTCATTGACTCAGTGAGTATGAAGGCCTTGATCCTGAGGTGGGTAGTTATTCTGGTTAGGGGGGTGTGGGAATCATATCTAGTTTATTTTCTATATACCTCAACTTTTTCCCTGACTATGATAATGGGGTTACAAAGGTCAAATTGAGGTGCCAAGAAAATAGGGAAAAAATTCCCCACTAGAGGAGATATATCGTCCATTATGAATTTTTCATGGTGTGGAAATTACTCAATAATAAGACTAGTTGTGTGTTTATTATATTTCTCAAGAATCTAAAGAAAGGTGGCTAATATGGGGTCTGAATCAACATTTACTACAACCTCAGATGGGTCGATGGGCTCGACATGCCCCTTTCCTTTTTAAATATATCAAAAATAACACAACAATGTCTCATTGGGGGACTCTTAAGACTTATATCGAGTTTATTATGATGAGAATGGCTGTTTTTAGTGGTATTATTGGTAATGTTCCTCCCCATATGGTAGGATATTCATGTAATTCCATGCATCGACAACCCTAATTATCTAATCCTTTAGTGGGTTGGTAGTGACAACATTGACCATGGTTGTAGTTATAGAGGGTACATCATTATTATTAAGAATTATAGATTTCTGGTGAAATTACTTTAATAGGATATGGATAAAAATGGAGTGTGGCATACTATCACCATCCCCTGGTCATCACATGTTGAGACACCACTTTCATGACCTGGTGGAACACAATGAGGTTCCTAACATAGGTTTTCATGAGAGTGTAATGGTATCAATATGATCTTGGATGCTGAGATACTGGGACTACGATGATCTCAACCCTCTATCACTATTGGTTAATGAAATCAAGGTTCCTTTTGGATTCATAGATATTTTATCTACCCATCCTAAATATGGGGAAGTATCACCCTGATTTTTTATATAAAAAACAACTTTTCCTCGGTGGTGGACTCTGGGATAATTAAATATTGATATACATGTGGCTAAAACGTGACTGATATCTTTTTAGGGGATAGAAGCTCCCAAAGTTCCTCTTTCTCACTACCTGGGGGATGGTCCTGAACACTGTTAGCCTAATCCCTGATTGGAATTAACTTATATAAGTGTGGTGGAACTGTAACATACATTATTTTCTAATGATTTATTAATAGATGGGATTCCTTACATGTTAATTATCTACTAAATGACGGAATCTCTCTCGAAGGGGGGGGGGGCTAACGTCAATATCATATCCATATAAAATGGTGTGTTTACCACTTATTCATTCATGAGGCCTGATATATTCTTCTGATGTTCCACAATTTCATTAACATCACATGGTTACATTAATACAGACCCTAACATTTCTCCAACTTTTTGGATGGAAGAAGAGGGGAGGGAAAATGATTAGGATTGAGATATCTTCACAATGAGTTCTTGGAATGAGGAAAGAGTTTCCTCCACCTAAAAGTATTAGTAGAGGTATTTAGGGACCTTTTTTACTTTGGATTCTAGGATTTTAAGATAAAATCAATAGGTTTCTGCCCCCATCTCTAGTAGTGGGAGTGAAGGTTCCCTCATCATTTCATCTATCACCTTATAGACTAAGAGGTTGATGGTGAAATGAAACATCCCATATACCACCAATTATATAATGGAACATATCCACGTGTGAGTTATTAAGTGTAACTTGGGTCTCTTCCACACATGTTGTGCCCTGTAACATGAGAATAACTCCCACACTGAGTGTTCTCTCCCCTTTCCTAGGACGTTTTTTCAAAGAAAGGCATTTTTACATCTTGCGGAGGACCTCAAAGTTGGTTGGTTGTAGGGATAGTAGGACCTAGAAATTCGTCAGTGGTGGTGTAGGGAGTAACTATACAATAGTGTTCCTTATCATGGAATGGCTCATAAAGACTACCAGTTGTATCATCAAATGAGAGAATCAACTCAGATTTACTAAGAGGTGGTTATGGTCTTGATCCTAAGCGGGAAATATGAATCCCCATTCACCTATAAATGGTATGTTTTGGGGTACGGTGACAGTTTAAGGAGACACTAGAGCTATAGAAGATGCCTCACTATAAGATGTGTTCTTGGGGTTTCCCTGATTTTGGTTTCAAGTGTTTTGGACTAGGGCCATTAAAGCGGGGATGAAGTCAAACTATCATGAAGTAGTGGGACATGTTGATGTTCGAATTTGCATGGATTTTTGGGATCTCATCTAGGTTGATCCCTAGTATTGGTCATGATAGGTATAGATTAGACATCCCACACCTCCTCATCATAGGGGAGTGAGCTATCAGATTGCTCTGGGGAGAGGCTTCTGATGTGGATCACTATTGGAAAACTAGGGAGGGGTGGGCAGTTTACCCCTATGCAGCCCTCGGTGGTAATGGTGTTGGTGTGTCACCGTTTCCTCGAGATCTTGGTGGGCCATATCGTAGGTGGTAATAACCCATTAATTCTTGTATCAATGAACAAGGCCATCAATCACCATGCTCTATATGAGTTCAAAGGGTGATATGGGTCAGGGGATCCCAATAGATGAAGGCATAATAGTTTTCACACTAGGAATATTGTAGTGCAGTCTAGTCGCACCAACATTTCAACAACCCCTATGATTGATGGAATTTGGTCACCAATTTCCTAAATTATGTTTCCTGTAATTCATGTGGATTCATCCATTATTAAATATATATTCAATGTGATTCCCAATTTTTTAATTCCATCCATTATTTTTGAAAGTGAAGAAGGATTCAGGTTGATGATGTCATAGATTAAGGATTCCTAACATTATCTTCCACATGTCTTAGTAGTGCTTCATGTTTGGCTTACCACTTTCTGCGTGGGAACTAGTACCAAATATAAATATCTCATGAAACATAAATATGATGTAACTACAACTATACTAGTCCCAATTGATGAAAGAGAACAATTTCATGTCGAGTTCACTAATTTGTTTGTGAATCTTTCCACAGAATCTACACATTTTCCGTCTTCTTAGTAGTGATGACCTTTTACCGTTTCCGCATTACCTCTTTCCAAAGGTGGGTTCCGTTACATTGAATTTGTGATGTTGGATCCTTGATTGAAATGAGATGATGGGATATTAGTTCATCTTTCCATGGATCTCTCCTTCAATATCATTTCCGAGTCAGCGTCTCCCTCATAGAATTATGTAATGTTTTTCAAACTCATTCTAGGTACCATCTAGAGTTTGGTGATAGTCAATTCCACTGGTTCTATCTCAACATGGTAAAAAAAGAGTAATAGTATACAGTAATATTGGAACTTTTTTGTAATTTATGGACATTTGGTAGGTTGGGAACCGATAAATTTATCCCTTATCAGATGGAATCATCTATGTGAGGCATCTAAGGTTCATACCCTAATGTATCCCATCTTTTACTTGAGGTATTTGATTCCAATGGAATAATGCTTCTAAGAATTTTTAACTCATAGTTATTGTATTTATTATATTTTTTATGAATTACATATAAGGTAACAAGTTTCACTTCTTGTGGATATAGGTTGGTCACAAATTTAACATCATGTGGGGACAGGTGGGGGTTTAAGAGTGTCCACATAAGGGAATTATTTCCAAATTAGGATTAGGTGATGTATGATCATAGGTGGAAAGATTAATTTTTTTTTGATTTGATGGAGTGTGTCTCAAAGGGGAAGATTTCAAACTTGGTACTTTGTGGATTCCATCCCTAGGATAACATATTTAACACTTGAAACATGATGGAGTGTTCCCCTAGAGTAGAATATTTAGAACATGGGATTTGGAGGAGTGTGTTACCATGGGGTTATATTTCACACATGGTATTTTATTATAAGTGTCCCTAGGCGGGGAAATTTCTTACATAAAGGTTTGGTTAAGTCATTCCATAGTGGGAATATTTCATACCTAGTTATTTTGTGGAGAAGTTGGTGGTGTTGTGATTAATGATCCATGAGGTATCATTTATACCCTATTTAAGAAACATGGATCAAAACCCAACACGTTTGATGGTGCATTTTACTATTGTGTGAGTGGGATGATCTATTAATTTTAACATCATGTGGTAAGGACGCTTGTGTCATGAATGGAGCATAAATGTGTAATGGTGGGGGGATTACATGTTAAAGATTCATGGAATAATAGTTTTATCTAATGGTAAGGGAGGATGTGGAATCCCATGATGACTGTACTTGTGGAATCCTATGTTGAACACATATATAAAGGCTATAGTTTAATATCATGTGATGTGTATGTTATAATTTTGTTTAATAACAAATGAATTGGCCATGAAGCTATGATGTTTTACATCATCCAACTCAGACATGGATGGGGATATACCTAAATGGGTACCGTGTGAGGGAGAGAGGAAGATCATGAAAAAGGAAAGCCTACCATAATAGTTATGTAGTTTCCCCTGGTGTTCCCACCTTTAGGGCTTGCATGTCCACTACTCAAGCACCATATTCTGGGTCATTTCATAAACACTACTTTAGAAGGGTGGAAATTAGGAGGCCTGAGTTTTGGGTGCCAATGTTTAGTATAAAATGGAATGAGGGTGCCTATTCTTAGAAGAAAAAGGTAAATTAATGGAACAAGACGCACTTGAAGCAATTTTGTTGGAAGAAATGGTTGGTGGTATTGGTTTAATGTAGATTGGGGATTTATTTGAACTGACCATGGATTTGTATGGGGGACCTAGGAACTCAACTTTTTCTAGATGGCATTGGATGAAAGGTCTCACAATGATGAGGCTGGGAGGATGTGTTTCCCAAAAGATGGGGTTTTACGAAAATTGGGGGTTTCACAAATTTTGGTGGATTTAAAAATAATATGGGTCTCATGAACATTTATATATTTCGTAAAATATTGTGACCTTTCCTTAGAGTTATGTATTGGTTCCCTTGGGGTTGGTTTTGTGAAGGATAAAAATATCACAAAACTTGAAGAGCCACAAAGGGAGTTCTTCATACACGAAGGCTGTGGACCTTCACAAAAAGAATATCCAACATGGGTTGGGGTTCCCAAAAACCCATGGGAAGATGTGTTAGGAAATATTTCTACCATTTAAAATATATTTCCTCTATCACTCATGAATGATTTGATAATCATGAATTAAGAGATTTTTTAATAATATGAAAGGTCATTACACATTATAAGTTAGAAATGGGGGGTATTTATTGTCCTATTGGAGGAATGAGTTTTATATTTGTTAAATATATATTATTTGAGGAATGATGTATAGTTTCAAAATGTGATGGGGTTCTACGATCTATAGTTACATTATGTAATGTTTATCACCTATGATATATCTTAATAGGGGATTCCATAAATCCATGTTCCATCAACGAGCCTTACAAGACATGGAGGATATTGCCTATGCTTCATATGTTTGGTGAATTCCAAAAATTGGAGCCATTCAAAAAACTTTTGATCTTCACAAACCAGACCATTAAATTGATTTCTAAGCTATTGTGGCCCAGATTTTCTTTGAACTGGCCATGATTTCCTTGAACACTCCCATGATATGAATATTGTGGCATAAATACTTCCATGAAATGAATACATAGTGTACATATGATAACATAACATACAAAATATATTCCATATCTTGTGAAAAAGAACATTGCCCAGTGCATTGGGGGTTTATAGAATTCTGGGACCACTCATCACGATTATATCATGTGTATACATAAGTGTTCCACATATATCATATAATACAAGGATTTCTATTATAAATATATACAACAAGATTTAAAAGTGTTGCCTAAATACATGTAAATCCACAATATGTGAAGGATAGTTATAACTAGGTGAAATACCTTGAGTGAAAATAGATATGGGTATTCACTACCCAAATTTTTTTCATATAAAATCACAAGATAATTTTGAAAGCATTACATGTTTATATAAATGTCTAAATAAGGGGGGAATGAAAGTCGGATGAGTATATAATTAATTGGTAATCAAAAGTATAGTAATATGTATTTATAAAAACATATACCAACATGAAAAGTTGGAAAAAATAGGCATGACATAATGATGGTACTTCAATATAGAAGAGGAGAGGATCCTTCACCTTGAGATATAGATTCTAAAATATTGGGAGGATATTCTAATGATATTGGTCGAAAATTGAGATTTCTATATAGAGGGAATGATAAATTAAATTAATTATCCAAGGGTTTTTAGTGAAGAGTAATGGTTGGTTGGGTGGTATTATATACAAAAAAAGAGGATATTTAATTATTAATTTCAAAACACTGGTTTTGGATCCTATATGATAATGTAATCAATACCACAAACCATCCCATGGGTTATGCTAATAGTGTCTACCAAATAGAAGTGTTTTTTATTATTTTATATTTCTATGATCTAAAAAACTAAAACAATTCCATTAGTGATGTGTATGTGATAATGTAAATTAATAATTTATTTTAAAACCAAAAAATATAATATAGTTTTTGGAGTATTCAATAAGGGATAAAAATATTAATAAAATAACAATAAAACACAATATTTTAAATGGGGAAAATAATTTTGGTCATGGATACTCGTTATAGTATTTATTTTTTTCTCTTTTATGCATTTATGATGTCATAATACATACAATATATATATACAATATTTAATTTTGACCCGAAAATTCAACTCTCTCAGAAAATTATGAAAAACTCAATATTTGATAATTTAGATAGGATTATTTCAAAAATAATATCTATTTTATCAAAATAATTATCAAAATATGAAAATTTAAACTTATAATACATACATTCCCATTTATTGAAAAATACATTTTTTGTTGACAAAAACTGTTCTCTATCCCTTATAAAAATTACATTTGACAACAAAAATTATCATTTATACATAATAAATATTATTTTTTTATTTTTTATTAAAATAGAATTTATTTTAATATTTTTTAATTCATAAAAAATAGATTCTTTATTTAAGTCTTATATTTCCCAAAAAATAGAATTAGTCTTTCATCGTATCAAATCTAATTATCATAAAACTAAGTATCAGTTGATTTTAAAAATTAATAACAAAATTAAATAAATATAATAATTTTTTTGAAAAGTGAATATAAATATTCATACTATTAGGGTATTGATACATAACTATTTATAACCACGGGGAATTCCCTAAGGGAAATGTGTTTTATGGAGATATTATAATGGGGTTGTTCAAAACCCATGGTTTGGGTTATGATCTAGAGGTGCATGATATTATCTAATAAATTATTTATCTTTTTATTTATTTTTTAATCTTATTTTGGGATTGGATAATGAAAAATACCAATGATAATTTATCTCTCATATGATTTTATAAATGTTCTTTATATTATATGATCCCACTAGTTAAGACCATTACTTGTTTTTAACATGTAAAATGGACATTACCAAAACCCTTAATATAGTAATATTAATTGTTACTCTTTAACGAATAAATTAACAATATTCACATTTCTTAATGGCCTATTAAATTTTACATACCATATAGTGGTCCAATATATAAAAAGTAGTCAATGTCTTTTCTATAACTCGATTTCTTATAAAGAAGTTTACCATTTCAAAAAAGGAATCTAATTTATAAATGTTTGAGGTCATTAAACTCTTTGAGATTTTCATTGTTAACATTACTCCACAATAAAACCACTTCCCAAATGGTGCATAAATGCTACCTGATCCAAAACCAATAACCATAATAAATCTTTAGTTCCCTGATCCCATTTCACTATACCATCATTGAGTAGATCTGGAGTTTATGAGAGAACATCATAAGGATTATGCCTACAATCAAGTCTATCTAGACGATACCAATGTAATCATAGTTTATACGTAGAGAAATAGTCCCAGGGGTAATATACCCATCCATATGGAGTAGGGGCTCAATCAATCAACAATAATTTACCCATACAAATGTCTTAGGTCAACAACCTTGGGTAATATACCATCTTTGAGAAATACATTATTCCCAAAATCATTTAGATAGAACATTCATTCAAGGGTTAATATATCCTTTCCTATGGAATACATGAACAAATAAACAGGTGTAATATACCCATCGTTGTGGAATTGTCGAGCACTATGGGAAATTTACCCATCCCTCAACCATGATCAATGTCATTAAAAAGAAAACTCCTACCCAAGGAATCTATCATCCCGAAATTTTAATCATGAGTAATTAAAATGATACAAGGTATCAAACACATTCTTGACCTGCCTCAACAACCATAACATTTTCATCTCACAACATAATTGGGGTTCTATGGTCAAACTATAGTCATATCTTCCCATGACTAAACCTCACTACAACCTCATTGGGCTAACATAGTGACTCAAGTCCCACCAAAAACAACCAATCACCACGACTCTTCTTTTATACACACACTTAGGGCTGGTATAGTGACTTGCACCCGCTTGGGTCAACTAGGTAACAATTAATTAGAGGAACTATTATGAGGGTCCTCGGTAAAAATGAAAGTATCAGTTCAACACCTGATACTAAAAGGACATTGTGATCCTTGACATCGTTAACATGTTGTCTTGGCCATTCTATATACAAGAGGTTCACTATATAAGTAATCCTCAAGGGGATGACCCATTACCCATCATTTTTTAGGCCTCTTTAGTTCAGTGCACTCACATAACATGTCCATTTATGCCTAAATCCTGTCCACCTAGGTTAGAAATATTCATAAGGGGGAGGATCACTTTCCAACAATGATAGGAAAAGGAACCCCTATGCTGTAGGGGGTTATAGTGTTCTCATATAGCCTATTCATATTATGTATGTCTTAGTCAAAACTCACACCAAAATTGGTTTACATGGTTCTAAATCATGGTCTATTATGTCATGATATTGTAATTATATAGAAGGAAACAACACATGGTGGATTTAAATGTCTTCACGGGTCTCATGTCACGTCCTCAGACCTTAGTGACTAAGGTATCATATTGTCACCATAGGACCAATGATGCCTATGAATTCATTCATTTACATCAATGATTTCAATTCATTAGTCACCTTAATTTAAAATTATAGTTCAATTAAATGTATTATAATTCCATTGAAGGGAACTGTCTATAGTGGAGGGCCCACACATCTCATTGCAGATAAAAAAATCATAACAACCATAGGCTATTATATGAGACCACCAAACTCAAAGGATATTTTCCAAAAAAATTTCCAAGGGATGGAAAATCTTCTATGGACCTCCTATGATTGACTAAGCCAAATAATTTCCATTTCATGTTTGCAAAAATACCTTCACCCCTAGACCATGAACAAAATTCCAAGAATCAAAAATTAATAGGGATAAATATTTACAAATTTGAATTTAATTTTATTCAAAAGTAATAACCACCCAAAACCTCACCACATCTCAAGGTTGAACCAAAATTAAATGCAGCAACCCAAGGGGGTCTGCATCAGACCCCCCAACACCGTCCTAATCAAAAAACCAAAGGCACGTCAAAAAAACCAAAACCATTTTAATATAATTTAATTAATAAGTATTAATAAATTAAGAAACGATTCATACCATTAGAAAAATAGAAAAATAGTAATAAAACATATTCATGGGATGTCCTCTATGAGGGATGAGTGGTAATCACACCACCTTCAGCTGATTACAACATGCTCTGGGGATATCACAACTGATCTCGAAATTGGGGAAGAAGATAATTATAAAAAAGGGTGATAAGAATAGTGGAGGCCACCAATGTCGAAGACTTACATTTAATCATTGTATAATAACCTTAAGAGAGGCCTAATATAAAGTGGAAAAAAGTGAAATATGGAGAAGGATGCTCTTTCCCATTCACTAGAAAATAAGAATATTTGGAGTGGGGGTCCCCTAAAATACCAATGTGGAAAATTTTGTAAAATTTACACTTAAAAGACCCCACTGGATAACTAGTATTTATAATTTTCAACATGGATTTTTTTTGAAGCCATCATCTAAAAAAAATATTACAACATAATTGATTGTAAAAACCACCCTAGCCTTTCATGGGGATCCCCTAAGCCCCTAATTCTACTTTATGAAAGTTCCTTTTGGTCGAAGTATATTACTCAAGAGGGGGTGAATTGTGTATCTATAAAAATTAATATTTGGAAGGTTTTATTAAAATTTTCACCAATTAAAATAATTACATCCCAATTAATCAATGTAATATGGTTATGATTGTTTGACTGTTTAAAAAAATTCTCAGAATATTGATTAATTCTCATTATTCTTAATGTAAGATATTAATATTACTTTTGAAGCTATTATAATAAGGAAAAACAATTATAATTTCTTTCCAAGATTAACTATCAAGCTAAATTTAGTTATTTCTGAATAAAATAGTAAATCAGAAAAAATATATCAAAGAAATAGTGAATATAAAACAAGTGGTTCAGTCTCAAGATGAGACATAATACACTTCACTTGGTGATCACATACCTCCAAGAAGTTTATATTAATAAACTTGATCTACACCGTGGATTGGGGTAAACAATAGCACACAAGACTGTCCAGGTCACACGACCTCTTCCACAATTTTTTGTGGGTATAAACTAACATGTCACACAAGGACCTCTTCCTCAATTATCCATGGGTGTATACAAGTGTAAAAATGTGTTAGATGAAGGATATGTTGAATCCTCCAATTTAATGCAGAAGATTGTGTGTGTTTTACTACAGACACACACTCAAATGATAAAAACAATAGAGAATAGAATAAAAATTAATAAGATAATGCTAGAAGTGCACTAAGTGTAAGTATATGCAGGTATGGAATTCTAGGTTGAATTAGATGCAATAATCGAGTCCTCATGGGAAGACATAGTGTTTCATGTATGGTTCTCTGGTTTCTAGTTATATTAATCTTATGCTCTTTCGGGAGACTATATTACGAAGGTGTCCTCAACTATAATCACTAGTATCCCAGATTTTGGATTCGTGATTGATTTAAGTGTTCTTCAGATGTATTTTGTTTCATGTGTCAGTTGTTTTCTTCATGAATACTCATTATTATTTCACTATATCATTCGTACTAGTGTTTGGGGCACACCTTTCCTTTTATTCATGGATCATATGAGTTGGATCTGACCGGATGCCTATATTATGAACCTTGTACCTCATAATATAAGCTTACATGTCTACAATGGAACATTAACTATGTCAGTGTAATTAAAAGACTAATAATATGGCTTTTAACAATTAAATTGAAAAATTAAAAAATAGATTAACTAACGGTGTCCCAGTGTGTCTAGGAATGGTGTCACCTGGAAGCAGTGTCTCTATATTTTCCTTTGAGCACTGAGTTAGTTATTATGGAAAATTTGTATAGAGATCAAGAACTATTAGCACAGATGCGTTGTTTGGATTATGGTGTCTGATCATTTCCCAAACATTGAACGGTGTCTCACCAAGGAACCAGTGTCACAGACCTCAAAAGATTTGAAACTGGTTATTGTGTCTGGTCACGGTGTCTGGTCATGGTGTCTGGTCACGGTGTCTAAGTCATGGTGTCTGGGTCACAATGTCTGGTCACCATGTCGGGCTCATGGTGTCTGGTCACGGTGTCTATGTCACGGTGTCTGGTCATGGTGTTTGGGTAATGGTGTCTGGGCACTTTTCTAGAAATCCAGAACCGGTGGCAAAATCGCTGTTTCTTAGACATATTAGAAAAAATAATTCATGAAAGATATTCACTATAAAACAAATTAAACATAGTTTTCAAAAATCAGACCTGAGTTTAGAAATTAATATATATGGTAGGTTAATTTAATGCATAAAGAAACCAAACATCTGTACACATTATTTGAGACAGATTAAATAGAATATTTTGGACATATTGGATTTTTGATCATTAAAACAAGATTAAGATAGGTGGAGGCCAATAGTCTCCCCCTTTTTGATGATCACAAATCATGTGTGTGAGATATCTGTTCATAGTGAATGTGTCTCTTCCTTAGTGTCCATTTATATTACATATTTCTATACCATTTGGGATTATAAAAAATTTAAATCAGAAAATAAGAGTACACATAGAGGTGGATTCAAGAGAAGAGGATGAGAATCCATAGGCGCAGAGGTGGAAAGTGAAAATGGGAGTGAACCAGTTGACCGATAAGGTAAAGTGAGTCTTTTAAAAAAAGGTGGCCAAGGTAAGTGCAGTGGAAGACCAAGGAAATTGTTGGTATGAGATAAAAGTTATGGTCTGACTCATATCCTAAGAGACATACATAGAGGTAGAGTCAAGAGAATGGGATGAGAAGGTAGGTAAACCAGGCCGCAAGGGTGATGCTGCCGGAGCCACAATAGTAGTGCTATGTACATTATGATAAGGCCTAAATAGCATGATAAAGTCAACAATAATCTCATCACCATAATGCATCACTTTTCAATTCCATCTATGTTTTCCATGAACATTTTCAACAAAGAAGTGATATCTTTGGGATTTTGAACGTGAGTTTTGAAATCTTGAGTGACCAGAGGGATGTTCAGGTTCTCTACAATATACATGAAATGGTTTGTCATATCATGTTTAGAGAAGATCCTATGGAAGTATAAATATACCTTATTAGTAATTTCTTACTAAGAATAACTTGAAATCATAGAATGAATTCTTACCAAATCAGGAACTCTATCACTATTCTTAAAAACTCTAGAGAGAGACTGTTTTTCAAAGTCACTGAGCACTGATTGAAGTTCTTCCTTAAAAATACTTTTGAGCAGATCATTGTCCAAGGAGGGTAAAGATGACTGTCTAGAGGCCCTAAAAGCTATAAAAACCTATGTAGAAGACTTCAGTTGATTTATAACATTCATGATACATCACTTATACTCATTAGTCAATTTTCACAAATTTCATGAACTGTGTGCTAGATTCTTTTAGCCACATTGTCAGCATAGGATGCCAGATTAGGTTGAACCATGGCTGAAAAATCATGTGGAATATAACCACTAACATCCTCAATAGGATGAGAATTAGGATCTTATATCGATTTCAACACTCTCAGCATATCTTCAACCATATGTTTGATAGATTTTACTTTATCGCATAGATATTTTTTCTCAATTATGACCTCTTGAATTTCATGATGCATTATAGGATGAATCTTCCATATGATAATTTCTAACAAAATGGAAGAATATCTTTCACTAAAGTATGTTACATGTGTAGGTTGAGTTTTCATTATAATTTCAACCCCATCCAATTGGGAATCTCCAAATTCTTTCAAATCATCCATACTCAACAAGGAGGAAGGTTCTTGGGAAGGTTCATGAATAGAAGGTGAGACAGGATCAGGTTACTTTGTAGAAATAATTTCAGGAGAAGATTCCAGTTTCAATTGAAACATATTAGAAAGATATATACTTTTAGCTGAAACTTCTTAGGAATTATTCACATCAAAATAGCATGGGAATTTATACTATGTATCCACAGAGCTTGGATAAACCGAGTTGGAAACATCAACACTTTCAAGAGTAGGGGGATTCTCCCCACAAACTTGTGTATATTTTTAAAGACTAAGATATTTAGTTCATTAATATAATTCAGTTATATCATCCCTAATTTTCTCATCCATTTAATTTCATGCCAACTTTATGGCTTGCTCCATTATCTCCTCAGCAGATGGGATAAGCTCAAGAAGAACTTGTTCCTATATGTATTCCTCAAAAGTAGCTTCTTTCACAAGAGTGATATCTTCTTCCTGATGCTCTTCTAGAAAAATATTTTAACTTAAATTTACAACAGATTCTTATTTAGAATAAGGCTGATCTTCCAGATCAATAATTTCTCCCAGAACATGTATTTCCTTCTTAGTTATTTCATGGAGAACAGGTTTACTATCTTTCTCATCCAAAATAGTTTTCACTATAGGAGAAACAACCATTTATTCTCTTTACTCACAATAATAGTCATCTATTTTGTCGGTTTCCAAACCAAGATCATAAATTTCCTTAGGTCTTGAAAAATTCCCAGCAAGGTTGAACTTTTCATAGACCCTGTCATTATATTCCACCGATGTTTTTTTCCATGAATTCCAACTGATTTTAATTATTTTGACTGTCACCCATGAAATGAAAAAAATGTAGTCCTTTATGACTTCTTCATTGAGTCCAACTAAGCCATTATCATGCATCATAGCAGAGATCATTCTTGAGTTGAACATGGAGGTTGGCATGGAGGGTTTCGTTATCAACTAACACATATGAATTAAAACATACATACATAGGTTAATTTTGTTTTTATTCCTCATGACATGTATAAAAATTACATCTTGAAACTTGAGTGTAGCAAAACAAACTTTTTTGAGCTTGAACTGATTCTTAATAAACTTGGACAATTGTTTGGATTCACCATCTAACTCATCAGATATGGCTCTTCACTTTGTTTCATTCCAGGTCAAGCTTCTCAAAGATTTTTCCAAAACAAAGATCTCACATGGAGGTGGAGGACCTCTCTGGTATTCATCTAAATACCCTCATGAGTCATACTTTGGCATGTAACTAATAACCTTGAAGAAAAGGTACACCAATGGACATTGATCTAGCTTGTCCCAATAAAAACATCTTCTATATCAAATTAATATTGGATGAACTGATAAAAATGTGCCACTACATTTGGGTAAATTGGTCTATCTGGTTTATGAACCAATACAGCCATCCTTTATATATTAGAACATTAAATACTAATGAATTACTTGAAAAAATCGACACGGGGTAGATTTCCTTTTCAGGTAACACTATTCTATTCACCAGGTTCCAATTTAAAGGGCATTTAAGAGCTAACTTTGGTGTTATTTTTATCGTATTCTTTGAACTGTATTTCTCAGGAGTTGGTGAGGATGGATGTTTCATTCTGGGAATTCAACCAACGTTTGAGAGAGATAGAAAAGTTTGAATGAGGGGTTATAGTTTGAGAGAAGAGAGATCGGGTGAGAAAGAGAGTGAAACTTCTTTCATTTTTATCATTGAGTGATATCAAGAGTTTTAAATTGAAAGGCATACGAAAGTAAAAGAATAAAACAATGAATTAAAGTGATACCGGTTATAATATGTATATAAAGAAATAAAGAATCTTTATGGTGAGACCAGAACAGACTTTCATGGTGTGATCGTAACAGGTTTTCATGGTGAGACCATAATAGTTTTTTCACAGTGAGACCGTAATAGGTTTTCACAGGGAGATCTCAAATGTGTGACTTAAAAACTATACGACCATATTTTCTTTGACAATAAGTTCCAGACAGCAACTGAGATATATTATCTTTGAGACCGTAAACATGAAACAACAACTTTTAAGGCAGTAAAACTATCTAACATCTAGGGTTAGACAGTAATATTGAGATAGTGACTTGTGAATACGTAAACTGTGAAACAGTATGATGTGAAATAGTACACTAACTACTTAAGATTTATCATTCCCAATTCATGTATAGTGTAATATATTCTTTCATAATTTACTGGTTTGTTTATTATATCATCTATTTGATATTTAGTTTCAATAAATTACAAAGTGATGTCACCTTTTTGATAGTGATCTATGAAAAAGTGATGTCTTACATCAATATGTTTTCTCCTAGATTATGAAGCATGAATTTTTGAGATTTTAATAGGACTTGTATTATCACACTTTATAGGTACATGCCTGAATTAGTATCCATAATCTAGTAATGAGTGTTTCATCCACAAAAGTTTATCACAACAACTACTAGAAACAATGTATTCGGCTTCATTAGTAAATAATGCATCAGAATTTTGTTTCTCAATACACCATTATTCTAGTGACATGCCTAAAAACATACATGATCTAGAGGTGATTTTTCAATCTAACATACAAACACCGAAATTATCATCATAATAACTAACTAACTCAAATGGTAGTCCTCTGGGATAGAATAGTCCTTGATTGGGTGTATGCTTGAGGCATTTGAAAAATATCGTAACAGAATTTAAGTGATATTCCATAGGGTTTTCTTGAAAACATGCACACATAAATTCACTAAAAATAATGTCAGGTCAGCTAGTATTTACGTTGAGTAGGCTTCCAATAATTCTTATGTAAGTGTTTTGATCAATAAATTTTCCATCCACATCAAGATCCATCTTACATGTAGTACTCATTAGAGTGTCACTACTTTTAGTTCTATCCAGGACAAAACGTTTTAGAAGATCATTAGTAAATTTTAATTGATTTAAAATAATACCATAATTATTTTTCAGGATTTTAATTCCATGAATGAATTTTAGTTCACCCATTAAACTCATATCAAATTCATTTTTCATAATTTAAGGAAATTCAGTACATAATTTTTTTTTGAAGATCCAAAGATAATGTCATCTACATAAATTTGAACTACTAAAACATCATTGTAAATTCATTTTATAAAAAGGGTAGGATAATATATTCCTTTTGTAAAGCCATTGGAAATATTAAAAGTACTTAATCTTTTATACCAAGATCATATATCTTGTTTTAAACTATATAAAGATTTTTATAATTTAAAAACATGATCTTGAAAGTGATTATTTGTAAAACCAGGGGGTTTCTCGACAAATACATCCTCATATATATACCCATTTAGGAATGAAATCTTAACATCTATTTGATATAGTTTGAAATGTAGATGTGAAACATAAGCCAGAATAGTTATGATGGCTTCATGTCTAGCTACTTGTGCAAATGTTTCCTCATCGTCAATTCCTTCTTATTGAATTTATCCTTGTGAAACCAATATATCCTTATTTCCATCTATATTACCAGCTTTATCTACCTTATTTATAAACACCCACTTATTGTCGATGGTAAATGTGTCTTTGGGTATGTCAACAAGTTTCCAAAATTTTCTTCTTTCAAATTGATTAGGTTTTTCTTTCATAACCATCACCCAAAATTCATCATTGATAGAATCATTAATGTTTTTAGGTTCATGTTGTGAAAATTAGACTTGATGTTCAACCATATTTATAAGAGAAGATTTTTTTTGAGTTCCTTTATTTAAATATCCTACAAAACCATCTAAACGATGGTTCTTAAGAGTTCTAATAGCTCTAGAATAATGACTAGTAATTTCATGTTCATCAAGAGGTTCAGGTTCAATGTGACATGAATCTCAAGAATTTACAGAACTGGTAGTTTTCACATATTACAATACAAGATCGTTATAGGATTTTGAAATAATATACAGATTTGATATATCATCCTCCAAGTTCTCTAAAGTGGTATTAGGCTCATGTGGATCTGTTTCATAAAAATTGATATGGAAATATTCTTCTACACATTTAGTTCTTTTATAAAACACTTTATGGGCTTTACTATAATTTAATATCCTAGAATCATTCCTTCATAACCCTTTGATGTAATTTTTTCATGATTTTTCTTTAGTATTAATGATATATACTTTGAATCAAAATACTTTGAAGTAGATCACTTTGGTTTTTCTATTATTACATAACTCATATGGATTTCTTTTAAGAATATAATTAATCGATACTCTATTAATAATATATCATGTTGCATTTACAGCTTCAACCCAAAAATATATAGGTATGTCATATTAACTAAGAATGGTTCTAGAAATCTCTTATAAGGTTTTATTTCTTCTTTCTACAACTCCATTATCATGTTGTGTTCTTGGGGAAAAGAAATTATGACTATTGCAATTTTGAGAACAAAAAGATTCAAACTCTTGATTTTCAAACTCACGACCATGATAACTTCTTAATGATTTAAATATAAGTCCACTAATATTTTCTACAGTTTTGGAATATTTGGTAAAATGAGAGCAGGCTTCACTTTTTTGAGCCAAAAAGAAGGTCCAGGTATTTCTAGAACAGTCATATAGAATAACATAAAAATAGTGCTTCCAATTTATTCTAGAAACTGTATATGATCCAAAACAATACATGTGAACCAATTCGAGAGGTTGAGAAGTTGACACTTCTTTATTTGGTTTCAAAGAAATATTGTGTTGCATTCCCTTTGGACATTGATTACACACTTTATCATTTGGAAATTCATGTTTGGGTAGATCTTTGACTATGATTTTTATGGTTAAATTGCTAAGGGAGTGAATATAACAGGGTCCCAGTCTCCTATTCCAAGGACAAGACTCTTTTTGAAATTCCCATAAACATGATCTATTTTGAGAAAATAAAGAATCTATGATAACAGAGTATACATTTTCATTTCATAATGTAGAGAAAACTAATTCATTTGTAGAATTAAAAACGTTTCAAGCATCATTTTAAAATCTAACATGAAATCCATCATCACATAGTTGTGAAATACTAAGAATATTATATTTCAATCCATCAATAAAAAGTACTTTGGAAATTAACATTGATTTTGAGTTACTGATTTGGCAATGGACAATGATCTTTCCATTGGCATTATCACCAAAGGTGGCTTGTCCACCATAAAATTTTATTCAGTTCATGAAGCATGAATCGTCTCTGATCATATGTCTTGAGTACTCACTATCCAAGTACCATAAACTTTTACAAAATCTCTTTATGAAACTTTCCTTATATTTTTTTTGTCAGAAAGCACATATCGGCTTTATTGGAAAGTTCATCATGTGAAGATTATGAGTCACTTGAACTATCCTCAGAAGCACTCCAAGATGATATCATTTCATTTTTATACTTCATTACCTTGTACTCATATTTATTTTTTTATATGATCTTGGGATAGTCAGTCATTACATTTCCCATTCACTTATATTCATAGAAAATTATCTCATCATACTTGTCACTTCTTTTCCAGTCTTTCTTCTAGCTTCCCTTTTGATCATATCTTCCCTTATGGTTAGGCTTTCTGAAAAATTTCTTCTTTTCATAAAATCTATTAAACCTTGGGGATAAAGGAGCCATATCCTCATCACTATCTAGTTAAGACTTTTCATAGCTAGAAAATTATACATAGACATCAAATTTCCCTTTCTCTATGTGTTTAGAGGTGGTGGTCTTGAATGCCACAGATTTTGTTTTAGGTTCATCCACCTCTTCCCCATTGAATTTCTGCTCCTATTAATACATTATCATTTTCCCAGTGTGTTCATTTACATGTATCTTTCCAAGGTATCATGACAATCTAATACACACAAAGGTTCCTCTCTATCTATCCGGTAGGCATCTAAGAATATTCATGATTTTTTCTTTGGGAGTGACTTCTTTTCCAAGAGAAATCATTGTGTTGAAAATTTTCATGAACCATAGAAACATGTTAGAAGTAGGCTCATCGCGATTCTTTTTAAATTTATCATATTAAATAGTATAAGTATTATGTCTCATTTCTCTCACATTATAAATTCCTTCATGTGAAACATACAAAGTATCCAAAATTTAATGGATAGTTTTACATGAATAAATCCTATAAAATTCTTCATCTCATATGGAGCAATATAAAGAAATCATAGATTTGTAATTTGGTTTTTAGGAAATATTTTATGGATCATACCAAGTGATTCTATTAGGAGCTAGAATGTTATAATATTCTATAACTAAAGACCAAATTTAAAAACCCATACTTTCTAAATGCATTTTCCTATTTAATTTTCCATTAGGCATAATTGGTTCCATTAAAAATGGTGGTTAGTTTTTCGTAGCACCTTCCAATTTATTATCCAGAATAAAGATAGAATTTTAAATAGCTAGAAATTTAAAATTAATAGAAATTAATAGATCATTAATGTATAACTAAAATCACAGTTGAATAGGGTAAAAAACAGAGTTCTTAAAACAACCCTCTGATACAAAATGTTGGTCAGAGTATAGTAATCAAGAGGGGTGAATTGAGTTTCTATAAATTTTTTTGTTTGAATGTTTTTCCTTAAAGGTTCCCCAATAAAAATAATTATAAACCAGTTAATCCATGTAATACGTTTATGGAAGTTTTAGTTTATAAATAATATATTTGATGATTGATTATTTCTCTATAATCTTAATGTCAGTTATTAACATAAATTTTGAAGCTATTTTAATAAGGAAAAAACAATTATAACTTCTTTCCAATATTATCTATCAAAGTATATTTAGTGATTTCTGAATTAAATAGAAAAACAGTGAAAACTAAATCAAACATCACAATGGATATAAAAAAAGTGGTTCAATCTCAAGATGAGACCAAATACACTCCACTCAGTGATCACCTGCCACCATGAAATTTATATTAATAAACATGATCCACACCATGGATCAGGGTAAAAAATAGTACACAGGACTATCCAGGTCACATGAAATCTTCCATATTTCTTCTTGAGTATAACCTAACAGCTCACACAGAAACCTCTTATACACTTTTTCATGTGAGTAATCAAGTGTAAAAAGATGGGAGAGGAAGGATATCTTGTATCCTCAAGTTTAATGCAAGAGACAGTGTGTGTTTTAATACACACACAAACATACACACTTCTTGAAAGTAAAAAATCAATACACAACAGTGAAAAAATTTATAAGATAAGGTTAGAAGTTCCCTGAGGGTTAGTCTATGATGCTCTCGACTTCAAGGATGAAGCAGATTCATTAATCTAGTCCTCTTGAGAAAATAGAGTATCGCAAGTCTGGTTCTCTAGTTTTTAATTAGATCTGGATCATTTTCTGCATGGAATATGTATTTTCGAGACGTTCTTGACTCTAATCACTGGTATCCCAACTTTTGGATTTGTGATTTCTTCGTGTGTTGTTCAGATGTATCGTGTTGCATGTGTTGGTTCTTTTCTTCATGAATGATCTTGCTTCTTTCACTATATCATTCGTGCTTGTACCTTGGCCTTGCTTTTCCTTTTATTCATGGAGCACATGAATTGGATCCGACATGATGCATGTATTCTGCACCTCATGCCTCTTACTGTCAGGTGACATGTCTACAAAAAATCAATAATTATGTAAATGCAATTAAAAGATTCAAAAATGACCAGAAGAAATTAAATTGAAAAATGACAAAACATATTAAGGAGTTGTGTCACAGTTTATCTGGGAATAGTGTCACTTGGAAGTGGTGTCTCCATGAAACAAAGTATCCTTCTTTGTATTTAGTAGTGCGTCAATTATGATGGAATAGTTGTATAGAGATAAAGAACTGGAAGAACATATTCGGTGTTAGGATTACAGTGCTGGATCATTTTCCAAAATTCGAATGGTGTCTCAGTGAGGAACTGATTTCACAAACATCAACAGATCTGAAATAGTTCATGGTGTCTGGTCAAGGTGTTTGGTCATGGTGTCTAGTCCCAATGCCTGGGTCACGCTGTTTAGGTAAAGGGGTCTAGGTCATAGTGTCTGGTCATGGTGTCTAGGTCACGGTGTCTAGGTCAAGGTGTCAGGTCAATGTGTATGGGTCACAGTGTCTGGTCACGATGTCTGGGTCATGGTGTCTGGGTCATGGTGTTCAGTAAATGTGTATGGGTCATAGTGTCTGGTCATGGTGTCTAGGTCACGGTGTCTGGTCCCTTTGCGAAAAATCTATAAATGGTGGTAGATTCATTGTTTATCACACTTATTAGACCTAATCATTAATAAAAGACATTTGTTACAAAAAAATATATAGTTTAAAAAAATCAGACATGAGTTTAGCAATTAAGATCAAGGGTAGGATTATTTAAAGCATAAAGAAACCAACCATCTATACACATGATTTGAGACAGATTAAATGGGATTTCTATGATATTTAGGATTTGTGATCATTAAAATAATATTAAGAAAAGAAGAGGCCAACAGTTCCATTGAACATGACCAATTAATTATTTCATAACTTCAGAAACCAATGTAGTGAATGTAGGGTCGAACCCATAAGGAAGGATTATGAAAAGCCAAAAAAAAAGAAATTTAACAAACTACAAATCAAGAAAAAATTTAGTTATGTGATGTGAAATTAAGTGAGATAAGAACATAGATAATAACATTTTTAAGATGATATTTAGGATTAATTTCATGTTTTGAGAATAAGGTAAAACAATTTGAAAAAATAAATGAAATTTTGATTATCGTTTTCTAGCTGATATGTTCATAAATAATGCGAATAATCAGATTTTATTATTCATGGAAGTATGAAAACCTTCTTTTAATGGTAAGAGTTCATGACAAGATGAATTTACATATCATTCAAACTTTTAATTCATTATGTCATAGGAAATATTGAATATTATTTGAAAAAAATCATGTTATCACTTGGCCATGAAAAATAATATAATTAAGAAGAATAAATATGAATGATGAAAATGATAAAAAACCAAAAAATATTAATTCCCCTTAAATAATTTAATCAGAAGTCATTTTTTATGATGAAAATAAATTTCATAGAAGAAACAAGAATAAACAATGAAATAATAGTGGACTCTTCTCTAATGATCGACTCTAAGCCCTAATCTTCATCTTTTCCCACCATCACTATTTCTTGATTTTATGATGTATTTGATGACTAAAATTATGATCCTCCTCTATGGTATCTATTATTGAATTTTGGAGTCATATGAAAAAATAATTCCACTATGAATAAATTTCATCACAAAACGTTTTTCATGTGTGAATGAAAATATGACTGTTTTTAAGCTCTCTTATTTATGATATTAATGTGATATTTATTTCTCCCTTGAAACCAATTATTAGATACATGTGATTCCAATACATGAAAAATTTTGATAGTTTTCTTAGATACATTATCCCAAGAACATTATTTCATATAAAAACCTTTACATGGACATGAAGTCATGAACTACTATCCTTTCGCAACTCCTAAATTATTTGACATTGTCGACCCATGTTTGGTCAAGATTTTAAATATAGAAATCCAAATAACATCCTCTGTAACCAATTTGAATGAATCGTAGCTAAATAATTATCTTTATATTTTTTTCTCCTCAAAATAGTAGGAAAAATTGAAAACATTTGATGTGAACTCTCATGTCATGACAGAATCATATAATTTTATATTAATAAAGGATGGCTATCATCTAAGTCTCAGAATTCTCATGGATAAAACAAATAATGAATATAGATCATCTATATTTGGTTCATTTATAACATCAATTTGGACTCATAAATTATAATTACATCTAGTTCTGGAACATCATCTCGACATTGATCTTTGACTACAGATCAATTTTTATATTCATTTATAGAACCTTTTTAAACTTCACCAAAGGTTGAGTTTAGATTTATCTTCAATAATCTGCATGACTATCATTCTAAATTAATCCTCATAAGACTCATTAAGATTAAATAACACTGATATAATGGTAAATGCTGGCATACAATCCAAATGGTTCATCTGAAATGGTGTCCTGTCCACCTTGGTCAATTTAAAAAGATTTTATGAGGATAATATTCCCTTCATCACTTTAAAAGGATCTTATAGAATCTTTTTTTAAACAAATTGAGTTCAATTTTCTTTGTTAGAAATTCATCTATCTCAAATTTTCTTCCATGATCTACTCATATTAAAATAATATCTATAATCAAGATGCAACTCATTAGAATCTCAGTGATTAATTTTTATTAAATTGAATCCAATAAATATCAACACAAGTTATTCTACTTCATGAACCTGATTGAGGAAATCTGTTTTGTAGTATTTACTAGATCACCTCAATTTCATTTTGAAATCATGGTTAATCGAAACATATAGGAGCCTATTCTTCCATTAAATGGGGTTTGGGTTGCATCTCACTATACCATCAAATCTTGATATCATTTTTTTCACAAATAGAAAATCCCCTATGAAGTTACAGATCCAATACATCATCCTTTCTATTAGGATACATGATTCTACATGTATGTTTGGTAATGCGAGTGAATTTTTTAGAAATGGATATTTGATATATGGGAATTATAAATTTGTTTACATGAATAAAGTATAAATTGGATACATCAATGGATTTAATTATTTGTCTATGTTGAAGGTATATTTTGAAATTCTACTACATGATTTTTATTTCCAAATGGGTACATTGGTATGGTGTTCCAAAATCATATATGGGGTTATTCAATGAAATTGGATATGTGTATATCACATTAAAAATAATCTATGAGGTTTTCCCTCATGTACAGAAATTTCAACATCGGAAATTCTAGAAATAGATAAAAACTAGTGGACAAATACTATATTTATTAGTGATGAAAATGGTTAAATCATTAAAAATAAAATTTATTGTAGAAAAAGTTCCAAAAAAAATATTTCAATGATATCTAATCAAAATAATCTGAAAATATATATAAAGCCCAAAATTATATATAAAAAATTAAAATAAGGGATATTAATCATTAAATATGTTAACACCACAAAAGATCTAAAATCATTGATTGCACTAAAAATAACGCAAAAAATAGTAAGAATTTCTCCAAAAAAAATTAATATTGAATAATAAATATTATTTTAATCTCCATAATTAAAGGCATTTTTCCAAAAAAATACAACATACTATAAATTCAACAACATAACCTCCATACATCTTTTCCAATTATAAAAAAATATTTTGAAAATAAAATAAAATATTTATATAAATATTTTTTTAAAATATTGTAAAAGATTAAATTCACTTCAAATCCACCAAAGCATAATACTTTTTTCCCATAATAATTTCTTTTAAAAAAATTAGTTTAAAAAGAATACAGGAAAAAAATTCGCCACTTTTCATTTAATTAAGATTCCAAAACATATATTTTACTCTTGGTTAACCTATTAAAAAAAATAAAATGAATAATATTCAGATATCATATTTTTATTATATGATTTAATAATTTAAAGTAACATAAAGAACTCATCCAACAACTTAAGAATAAAGGAATGAAAGAATGGAGGTTAAACATGGGCTGTGATTTAGGATTTATAACCCATTAAAATGAATAGATCATAATTTTAAAACTCAAACAAATAATTAAAATATAATGATGTTAGTAAATCATAGTTCCTAAATTTACCAAAAAAAATAAAAAACATCAAGAGTGTAAGGAATTTATGAATCTTAT
The DNA here is from genome assembly GCA_963277665.1 of Viscum album. NCBI lineage: Eukaryota > Viridiplantae > Streptophyta > Magnoliopsida > Santalales > Viscaceae > Viscum > Viscum album. The sequence continues at coordinate 1,167,046,111 of OY728127.1, forward strand.
TAAATCCATAACAATGTAAAATAAGATAACCTCTTCTATTTTTAAAATCAAATCTCAATATTAGATAAATTTTGATTAAGTTAATAAGAACGAAAAGGCATGAAAATAAATATATTTTGAAAAACAAATTTAGGGGTTTATATGATATGTGAAAGATTAATATATAGTTCAGCCAAAAATAAACACCCCTACTAAAATCGATCAATTTCCCCATTATTGAATCTTAATATGGGAGAAAATAATTAGAAATTATGGATAAAAACATATTTCAATTAAAAATTTCTACTAAATATTTAAGGGTCACAATTATATTCCAATAGTATGATTCCGCATCCTATATACTTTTCAATAAAATTTGACAATTGAAAAGCCATAATATATATATATATATATATGTAAATAATGACTTTTAATTTATATTAAAATTTTAGCTCGTCAAAAAAATATTTGGATTCAATTTAGGAATTCAATATAGAGGTATTTGAAGAGGGTGAAAAATATGGTTTTTATTTTATTTCAAAATTATTATCATCAAGAATGATCTAAACATGAATTGAAAATAATATTTTCTTAACAGAATCAAAAAAAATTTATTAAGATTTTTCTTCCCATTACATAATGATGATAATTGATGATTTAAAATTCATTAAAGATCAATTGTTAGTAGTAAAAAGAATCATATAAATTTAGTAATTGAAACAGTTATTCCCCTTATTTAATTAGCTTTCCCCTTAATGTATATCTCAAATTCTTGTTTTTTTTTAGGAGTGAAAAACCTTCTAGTAATTCAACTTCCAAAAACCACAAGAAAAATAGGCATGTATTAGATGTTAATAATTATTCCAAAATAAATATAAAACCATAGATAATATTTATTGAAGTTTAATCATAAAAAATATTGAAATTAATATTATTTTTAAATTGAAAACAATTGAGTTTCGTCTCTTTATTTGTATGCTCCCCAACAAATTACATTGAGAAAAGAGAGATAGAGATCATGAACTATATCGAAAAATGATAAAATTAGTAACATAGAAATAAAAAAACATTTTATTATTATAAAAAACAATAACACATAAGAATAACCATGGGTGGACTCTCATGAAGATATTAATTTATAGTATGCAGTTATGAATCAAGGAGAACTAAATCTTATCACACAGAGATTATAGTCAATCCCTTTTTATTCTCTTTAGAATAATGGTTTAACCTCAATAAATTAATAAATATGGTTTTATCTATTCTCTAACAATCTTTTCATATCTGTTAACCAAGAATATAAAGATTGTAAAGGGTACATAACAAAAGTTTTTATGTTTATTGGGCAATACATTGAGTCTGGAATTGAACAACAATGCCTTTTCCCCATCTTAATGTGTCTATCTTGAATGAATGATTTGATAATGGGCTTTTTTCATTCGATGTAAGTTCAATAAATTTTATTTGAATCTCTTTATTTCATCTAACTCACTCCACTCAAGTAATCTATTTTCTCCAATAGATTTATAATCCATATTAAATTCACTAATGGCTTAATATTATTTTTGATGTAGCTCAACATGAAGGTATAATGATATCCCAAAAATAAAACTATATTGATACAAACCTAGGAGTATTTTAAACATAGTCATATAATCCAATAATTCATCATCCAAATTTTATGAAAAATCTTGTCCTAAGATACTCATTGTCTTCCCCAAAATTTGTTTTAATACCCTAATTGAGATTTCATCTTGTCTAGTATATTGTATATGTTAGTTTGTTTCTATTTTATCTATATAAACATGCATTTATAATAAAGTCATGAATTTAAAATTACTTATCTGGTTATCATTATCAGGGATAAATGGATTGGTCACACCATGTCTTAAGAAAATTTTATTCTTAATGATTTTGAAATAAATATTTTCTAGGTTATTTTTTTATTCCAACGCCACTACCAATTTGGAAACATAGTCAATAGTAGCTAGATTGTATTCATTTACAAATGATGATTTAAAAGGTCCAATTAAATAAAACCCCACAACATAATGATATCAATATCTTAAATTACCTTGGGTGGGGGGAGTTCATACATCCTTTTAAAATTACACTTTCATTTGCACCCATCATACCCTATAATAAGAATTATAGAATCCTTAAAAAGTATTGGCCATTAGAAATAATCTTGGAGAAATATTGTGGTAGTCTGTATTTCCCCATGGTGTTCTCTCTGATGTAAAGAGTGAAAAATATTATAAAATAGGTAGTTTCACTTATTTAGAAGAAAACATTCTCAATATTCCATCAGATTACGTTCTAAATAATAATGGGTCATCCAAAAAGTGATAATTAAAGTCTAAAATAAGTTTATTCTTTTAGTTTTGTGAGAGAAAACAAGGAATGATTCTTATTGAAAAAAAAGTTCACTAAATTTGAATACCTATTAGATTTTCAATTTAAAAACAAGGTAATTTTCATCCAAAAATGTCGAATGAATCATTATAGGTCTATCATTTTTGGTATGGGAATACCTTGAAAAGTATCCAAGAATAAGATTTTAGGATATTATTTCCCATATTTTGATTTTAAATTTTTCCAAATAAATTATTCAACTCATGAGTCTTCTATTATAATATTTCTTAGCCCAATGAATCTTAAGTGATACATGGTCAGAAAATATTATAACCTTATACCTAATCAAATTTGTTGTAAAATTTTAAAGAGAAAATATAATAGCCAATAATTATTTCCCTATTCTGGTGTAATTTTTATAAGCATCGATTAGAAACTGACTATCATAACACACCATATGTGTCCTATTTTCTTTCCTCTTCCCCATAATCGCCTCTATAACAACATCACTTGCATCACACATAACCTAAAAATGGAGTTTCCAATCCAGAGCAGTGATAATGGGAAAATAGGTAACATACTTCCTTTGAAATATTTAATTATTACACGAACTTTTCATCAAAGATAAATGATGTGTCTTTAACCATATGAGAGAAATTGGGTATCTTTATATTCTATATGTTTATAAAAAATATTTGGTAAAAATCTAAAAGAATCAAAAAGCATATAATTATTTTCACATATTTTGGAGGTGGTACCTTTTGAATGACCATGATTTCAGTATTATCAACTTCTACTCCTATAACAACCATGCTAAATATTTCACACCTAAGCATGATTTATTACATAAACTCACACTTAAGATAAATCTGGGATTGGAGGTTCTAGTGTCTTGGGAAATTTGGGACATTACATGAAACCATAAGACATAAAAATACATCATCTTTATTGAAAACATATTTTTCATGACCACACACATTATTTTGTACTTAGTATTTCCTGTGATAACATGAGGAAATGCATTAGAAAAGGGTGAGATATAAAGCCCAAAAATGTAGTAAACAAGGAATAACATGAATAATATTTTACATGTTAGGCAATAGGCATAGAAATGGAGAATAAGAGAAAAATGATTATAAAGGCATGATATTGCATGATTATCTTAACCTGGAAATGTGGAAACAAGAGTTAACATGATTTTAGATTGATCCAAGGCTCATTGAACATGGAGAATGAGTAGAACCTCATTTAACTTGAATTATTATGAGTAAACCGTCATTTAACTTTATGTATAATTATTCTAACCTTTACCCAATGCATTGGAGCACTATCAGGGCACACCATTCTTAATCCTTTCATTTCAGTCATAAGTGTGCCACATGGATTATATAACATGGATTCATTAACCATCATAATTTATTCCAGCATAAATTAATGTGGAATTAATTAATGAAATTATATAATAAATATGTAAATGTATGTAAAGGTGAATACCTTTGATAGAGAAATGAGTTTGGTATTCACTACACAATGTCTTTGGCATGGAAAATCAAGGTGCAATTTCGACAGCATAACAGTGTGACATAAGAATGAATAAAAATGATTTATGAGAGATAAATGGGTATATCATCATATTTAAATGAAATTTATTGTAATGGGGTCATATATATACATGTCCCAACATATGTAATGGAATTTCGATGCATAGTATAAAAGAATTTTTTTCAATGTAAATGAGGAGAGAGAAATCCCTTACTGAATTTCGGCATGGTAATAGGTGTATATGAGAGACATTAATGAGAACAAAAGGGATATATAATCATTAAAAATTAATTAGGGATGTATGGGGGAGGTGATAAATCATACCCCAACATTATTAATTGAAAATAAAAGGACATAACAACATAAATAAATTTTGAAAAAAATGAGAATGGAATAAATACCTTATTTGGAAGTGTGATACTAATGGCTTGGGATAGGTTTGAGAAGGGCTTATTTGGAGATTGGGGAACCTTGGGAGGATTCTAGAGATAGAGGCAAGGGTTTAGTCGAGCTAGAAATTTATTGAGTGAAGATGAAGTGGGATCCTGGGTGGGTTTATATAGCAAAGGAGAGAGAATTCTTTATTATTTAGGTTTTGGTCACCACACATTATACTAATCAAAACCACAAACCATTACGTGGTTATTTCCCATGGATTTTGACAAATGGGAGTGGATTAAATTATTTTATACTGCCAATGTCCAAACATATTAAAATATTAGGCCTGCTTATGTGGAGGCGAGTCACGCTCTTAAAGAAATCAATTTAAAAAGATAAAATCTTTTATAAGTCTTGAAGGGTCCACTAAGGCACATTAAAATTAATCAAAAAAATATAAAATAAATTTATTTTAAAGGTAAAAAATATATTATCTGAAAAAAAGTTTATAGTGTTTTATTACATCACTATTGTGTCATTATGATGTCATAAAATACATTATATATTTAAACAATATTTAATTTTAACCCAAAAATATGATTGTCTCATAAAATTTATAAAAAATCACTATTGTATAATTTCAACTTCCAGATGACAAAAATAATATTCATTTTATCTAAATAATTTTATAATTATGTTAATTATTACTTTTTAAATAAAAACTGACATTTATAAAAAATACATCAGTTTTAACAAAAACAGCTTTCAAACGTTAATAAAAATCACAATTGTGTTCATGAAAATTTTATGATCATCTATATTTAATAAAATGTAATTTATTGATAATAATATTTTATTAAAATATTATTTAATTCCAAAATCCATTAATTAATCAAAATATATTTCTTAACGGAATATTAACTTTAAATATTGTTTATGCTTTATAAACTATTTTAGAATGTAACTGTAAGAAAATCAAGGTATATTATATATTATATACAAAAAAATTTCAAATAAACATTATTCTAGGGTCTTGTTACATAACCCCTTAAAACACCTACATACAACCTAAGTTAAAGGTGCGCGATGGTGAAAAACTCTTGGGGTGACTCAGATAACACCGCCCGAGTTGTAATCTCTATTAACTTCCACTTCCCCCGTAGGTGATTCCACTAAAGGTTAATGTGTTGAAGATCATCTTGGGCTTGGAAAAGAGAGAAGACCAGTGATGTCACCTTTTTCCTAATCTCTAACAAGTGGGCTTCATATGGATTAATTCTACTGGATTATTCTATCTCTACCTTTGTCAAAGATAATTGGATTTTTTGAAGCCCTATATTTATAAAAATAATTTCATAACTATTCAATAGATTTATTATCAATGGTCATAATTAAGAAATGTATTTTAAAATTCAAATACATGAAACCAATGAATTTCATATGTTATATAACCATTTTACATAATAATACATTTAATTAGTACAAGATGAATTGTCTGTAATAAAATTTTGGGTCATTAAAATCCTTCCCCCTTAAGAAATTGCACGCTCGAAATTTCCTTTTCCCACACCCAAACAGATGCAGGATACTCTACTTCATCACTTCCTCAAATCCCCACGTAACTTCTTCAAACTTGTTGTTGTGAAACAACACCTTGATGAAGGGCATTGTCTTATTTAATATAAAATTTTCTATGGAATCTAAGATATTCAATGGCTCCTCTTCATAGGTGAGGTCATTTTACAATGGTACCATCTCTAGATTGAGTATATGTGATGGGTCAGGTATGTACTTCCTCTATAGTGATACAAGTAATACATCATGTACTTGAGATAGATTTAGTGGGAGTGCTAGTCTATAGGCCACTCCTCCAATTTGATCAAGGATCTCCAAAGGGCTGATGTACCATAGACTAAGCTTTAAATTCTTACCAAATCTCATAATTGTCTTCCATGGTGATATATGGAAGAATATGAGGTCCCAGACATCAAACACCCAGTCTCATCGATGATAATCAGAATAGCTCTTTTTTCGACTCTAAGCCGCTTTAATGTGTTGCTGGATGGTCTTAACCTTCTCCACCGTTTCATCAACCATTTTTGGACCTTGGAGTTTTCTCTCCTAAACATTATCCCAACATGAAAGTGTTATGCACCTCTTCCCATACAGGGCTTCATAAGGTGCCATTTGGATTCTTGAGAGGAAACTATTATTGTAAGATAACTCATCCAAAGGAAGATGTTGATCCCACCCTCCTTGAAATCCATTGAGCATGATATCAATATGTAGTGAAGTGTTTGGATAGTCTGCTCAGATTAGCCATCAGTTTGAGGATGATAATCCCTACAAAAGCTCATATCAGTATTTAGATCTTATTGATGCCTATTCCAGAACATTGAGGTGAATCATGGATCTTAATCAGATACAATAGAACATGGTATTCCATTCGGCCTTATCACTTCTCTTATATATATCCATTCCATTTTATCCAATGAGAAATTATATCAAATTTCAATGAAGTGTTCCATATTTTTAAGATGATCCCCAACAACCAAGATATCATTATTTTCTTTGTATGTCTTCATATGTCCAGTGACAATGTTAATGGTGATGTTCTCTCATTTCCTTGTTGATATGGGTAATGGTTGCATCATTCCCTTAGACATCTTCTTATCAGCCTTCACTTATGGACAAACCAGGCACATTGATGTATACATAGTGATCTCCATATTCATGATATCCCACCAATAATTCTCTCAGATATCCCTATACATATTTGTGTTTCATGGGTGAATGGAGAAATTCGAACTATGTGCATCATCCAAAATTTATTCCTTTATCTTTGAAATTTATGGAACACACGGTCCTTTCCAAAGTATCAAAATTCCATCTTCAATGACATTGATATCTGAGGATTTCCCTTTTCTGATTATTTCCACATTCTCCTAAATTCCCATATCGTCTTTTGAGTATCCTTTAACCTTTTTAAATGATACGATTGAGCAATAATTTGTGAAAGGATTTATTTTTTTCACTTCTTTATGATTCCCATGTCAATCGCCATCAAATCTAAAAATATTGGATCCTTTTAAATTATCATAAATGATTTAATTGTCTGTTCTTATCTACTAAGTTCATTTTCTTCCATTTTGACTTTCCGAGGGTGGTAATGGATTAAGCTGTCATATTCTTTGATCAGCTCTAACCATTTTCATTGGATCATGTTCAACTCTTTCTGTGCGAGTATATACTTGAGGGTTTTGTGATCCAGGTATATTTCACACTTCTCCCCAAATATGTAATGCTTCCAAATTTTCAATGATAATATTCCTACAACCAACTCGAGATCATGTGTTGGATATTTTTTCTCAAGAAATTTCTATTGCCTTTAGTATAAGAAATGAATTTTTCATTCTGCATCTACACACATCCCAAGCCCTTCTTTGAAGCATAAATAATTACCATAAACATTTCTCAACTTGTTGGTTGTGTGATCATGGGTGTAGTGATAAGACACCTTTTAAACTCCATGAATCTCTCTTCCCATTCATCACTCCAAGAAAACTTTACTCCCTTCCGATTTATCTTGGTTAGAGGGTTGGAAAATATTGAGTAATGTCACACAAATTGGTGATAATATCAAGATTACCCTATGAATATACAGATATCCATTAATTATTCTGGCCCCAGACATACCTCAATTACAACTATCTTGGAGGGATACATAGATATCCCATTTTTTGGGATGATATGACCCATGAATGAGACCTCCATCAATGAAAACTCAAAATTTCTATAATTTTCATAGAGCTTATCCTTTCACAAGGTCTACAGTATAGTTCTTAGATTATAATCATGCTCCTCCTTGGTTTTGGAGTATATTAGAATATTTTCTACAAATACAACCAAAAATTTTTCATGGTTATCTCTAATGACTCTATTCATGAATTACTTGAATATTTCTCAAGAATTTCTAAGTTTAAAATGCATTACTATGAATTCATAGTGCTCATATCTTATAAGAAAAGCTGTTTTGGGGATATCCTCCTTCTTCACCCTTACTTGATAATATACTGACTGTAGAACCACTTTAGGGAAGTATTTTTCTCCACATAGTTGATCAAAAAAGTCATTAATTCAGGTCATAGGATACTTTTTCTTTATCTTCATTTTTTAGGGCTCACTCTAATCAATGAAAAGGTGCATGGACCCACCCTTCTTATTGATGAAGAGGACTGGTGCACCCCATGCTGAAGCACTTGTGTGTATAAACCCTTTATCAAGATTCTCCTATAGTTTTTTCATCTCCTCAGTCTCTACAATAGCCATTCTATATTGAGTCATGGATATTGGAAAATCCCCTAGTATACGATCAATTTGGAATTCATCATCTCTTCTAGGAAGAAGACTAGTAAATTTATCTGGAAACACATCAGTGAATTCCTTCACAATAGGAATATCTTCAGGGATAGATTTTTCCTTTGACTTAATCATCTGAGCAAGATACACAGGCTCAAAGGAAATTAATATCTAGGATTGAGATGATGATGCTCAAGAATATTCATCCTCCTCCTTTCACATGTACAAAATCCAGGGTTGATTCTCCAAATGGGGAGTGATTTCTATCTCAAGAAAATTTATGTTGGATCTATATATGGAGAGAAAATCCATGCCATGAATTTCATCACATTCCACCAAAGGGAGTATGATGAGGTTCTATAGGAAGTTCAAAATGCAAATTGTGATAGGGGAGGAGTTTTACTCATGGGATGTATTGATTTCCCCATTTTTCATTCTTACCGACATGTTAACTTCCATGATTTGTGGTGGTGTTGGTAATGTTATACTAAAAATTCAAGAAATAAAATAATGCATAGAACCAGAATAAAAATGTATGTTCACTATTAATGAATTAATAACTACCATACCTGTCACCAATTCATTGTTAGTATTTACTTCGGGGGTAGTGATGGAAAATGATCACCCTCGCTGCTATGAAGGTTGTCGGTTGCCTCAGAAAACCCTTGTCTTAAAGAACTTGATTCCACAATGCCCTATTTATTTGTAGTTGATGTAATGAACAACAAATTGAGGGTCGAACGGAGTATCCTTCTCCTATGTCATAGATTCGGGTTTTTCTTGTTAGTAGTTAATATCCTGGTTCCCTTCTCTTACACACATAAAGCATTTCCTTGTCCCATTCAGGCAATTTCCAGGGATCTTCTTTCAGCACCATTGGAAAGTTGGGTGCTGGATTTTTTTTAGAAATGTTGGATTTATCCATCGGACCGCTCAAATTAAATTCCACCTTACGCTTCATATGGACATAATATCCATGAGATATACTGATCCCCTTTTAAACCTTTAGGGAACATCGAACAATTTCATCATAGGTATCAAAGTCACCAATTTCTAGGGATTTTTAAAGGCTAGGTTTTAGAACACCAAAGAAGCGGTCAACCTTGAATTTGGGGGTAACGACAAATCCGAAGGCGTATTATGGAATCCTTGTGATGTTTTCATCATATGCTCTGATCGATTCGTCATATTTTTCTCTTGAGGGAAAGGAAGTATCTTTCTATATTAAGTTAGAGGGTGTGAGGAAAATATTTATTTATTTTTTGGAAAATCCTACAAATCCAACGCCTCAATCTCCTCATTGGGATTCATATGTTTGATCAATTTCCACCACTGATAAGATTCACCTTCTATAGGATATGATCCAGAAGAACCTTTTCTTGTTCAAAACATTGAATGATTGAGAAGATGTTCCCAATAGAGCTGATCCATTGTTAAGAAATAGAGGGATTATATGATCCAATAAACGTAGGAGGCCCTTGTCTCATGAAACTCTTGATTGTGAGTTGTTATTTCATTTGGGGGGGGGGGTTGAATATTGAATCCTTCCTTTTTATTACATAACATTTCATTACATTTTACAAATAGAGGATCTTTAAATTCTAGTTTCTTGGAAATCAAGAACATAAAACATGATAACAACATAAAACATTCTTCTAAACTACATATTAGGCTTCATCAAAGGATCATCCTATGTACATTTACTGCATCTCATATCTTGGAGACAGACATTAAAGGAAATAGTCACTAGAAGGCCCAGTAAGGGTAAACAAGGTAGGCAATTTACTTGTGATATCAATAAGAACTTAAATAAAAACAGAAAGACATGAGAAATGGAAGAATAGGAAAATAATAAAGAAAAGAACGTGAAACATAACTTGAATATGTGGCTACAAAATTTCATTTATACATTCATGAACATATCACCAAGGTCCATCCCCAAGGTTTCATAAAAATTACCATGGTCATTCACCAAGGTATAATGAAACTTGTCATCTCTAGAGATTAAATCATTACCCAATGAATCAGAGTGCTATTAGGGAGAACCGTAAATATATATTTAAATTTATGAGATCAACATATATCATAATAAAATATTTCATGAATAATCCTTGGAGAATAAATGAAATGGGGTTCATTTCAAGATCATGGCTTTATAAAAGTTCGTAAAAAATAAGATCATAACATCATTTATAACCCATGGAAAGGGAGTGACGTTTATATGTATGTCAATTCCAGAATAAAATAAATCATCTTATTATATATATGAACACCCAAAGAAACAAAATAGGTCTGGGTATTCACATAAAGTAAACAATAGAACTTCTAGAGAGAAAGAGATAGAAATTTTGATGTGTAATTTCAGTAGCATAACGACTGTATAACATGGTTTTAGAAAACATTGGAATGAGAGGGTACAAGAGTAACCCAATCATAAATAACTTATACTAAAATATAAATATATATTTACATGGAGATATTAACATGGTATGGATATTTTAATGACATACCATATGAAATGGAAACATGAAAGAAAAGAGAAGATGTGATTCCTTTTACTGAAAAATCGGCAGCCTAACGGTGTCACAAAAAATACAGAAAACATATTTATGAGATTGGAAAGGGTATCTCAAAAATGATACATGAAATGGGAAGTAATTAGAAAATATATGAACATACCTTCAACAAAATGAGATGGAAACTAGAAGACACAATATAAATGAAGTCATGGCCTAAAATATGAGGGTGAAAGGATCTCTTACCTTGAAGAGTTACTTCGAAAGCATGAAGGTCGGGACCTTGGAAGGCTTGAGGGAAACATTGGAGGACTACTTGGGAGGTAAAGGGACTATAACTTCATTGGGGAGGATTTGAAAATGAAATAAATGAGGGGAAGTCTTGGTATTTATAGGAGAAGTGGGGGGACAAAGCATTAATAGCCAAGGGACACCTCATCGGTTGTATTGGAAAAATCATGGGCTTTCCCATGGTATTTTCCATTGGTATTGGAATATTAAGACACCTCATACCTTATCTGACTATTTATAAGTCGACCAGAATTATTTCATAATTATTAAATCCTGAATGATGTCATTAAACACCCAAAACTCAAAAACTATATTTTCACTATTCACTGAGAATTCAACTTGCTCAGAAAAATCTCAAAATTTCACCTTAACCAAATATCTATGCTCTAATTTCAAAAAATGAACTCCATTTTATGAAAATAATTTCCTAAATATTTTTAATTTAATTTTTAAATAAAAACACTATTCACTAAAAATTCAACTCTTTCAGAAAAATCCAAAAAATTCAACGTAACTAAATATCGATGCTCTAATTTCGAGAATGATCACCATTTTATGAAAATAATTTTCTAAATAATTTTAATTTATTATTTAAACAAAAAAACACTATTCATCCAAAAAAACTAATACTTAACCAATGATTTCTGATACAGTTATTTACCTATTTTATTGAATCACATTGCTTAATCAATGTGCCTAAATTATATTAATACTTTCTTAAGTGACGTTACTTAATCCATTTGGTCACATTACTAATCATAAGCAGAAAATCACTATTCAGAATTTACTATTCACCAAAAATTATGTTTATCTTATTAGACACTAAATTTCATACTGAACACAGCTGTAGAAAACCATTTTTTAAAAATCATTACACATTATTAATTATTTAAGGTTTAAATAAATATTTTTAAATATCATTTTCTAGAATTCACCAATAATATGAATACTATATTTAATCGAACATTTGAAAAATTCACAAAATTCACCATAATAAGATATCACAATTTTTAATTAAATCAAAGGATTACACAAGGTAGTTACAGTCTGGTTACATAACCCCTTATAACACCAGCATAAGACCTAAGATTAAGGTTTTCAAGGGTGATAGAATATTGGGGCTGCTTGGCCAACATTTCCCGAGTAGTGATTTCTATCATCTTTAACTTCTCGCAAAGTGTATTTAGTTCCAGCTTCACATGATGAAGTTCAGATTGGGTTTGGTCCAGAGAAAAGTCCAAAGGTGCTACCTCTTTCCTGAGTTTAGTTATATGGGCTTCGATTGGCCCGACACTATTAGATGGGGCCATCAAATATTCATTCTATATTAATTAATCTAGATCACTTGTATTTATAGAAAATAATCACAACATTTAGTTTCCAACGGTCTTATTCACCAATGGTCATATAATAGTCAAAACCTGACGGTCTTATTTTAATTATACTCATTTTATTAAATGAAATAGTTTTGTTGAGTATAAAATAAAATAACACACAAAGTTAGGAACAAAAATTTATTCCAAATTTCAGTTCATTAGAATCTTCCCCCCTTAAGAAATTACATCCTCACAATTTTAAAATTGGGCTTGGAAATTTCGTTAAATGTCCCACATAAGAAAATGAGTTAGTAATACAATTACTTTATAGGAAAGAAAGGGAAGTACAAAGGTCATCCGAGTTAACCCATACTAGGATTCCATGTATGAAAACATTGATATGGAAGAGAAAAACAAAGGGTCATGTTCTGATGGAGAGTGATAGAAAAAATGATTCCGAGAAAATTAACCACAGGATGACCACAAACATAAGATGTGGAAGACGGTCTTTGATTACCCAGTAGGAAACGTAAACCAATGACGTTTTTGTTTTACATTCTTTTTTATAATTTTGAAGAATTAATTTACTACATAGAATAAAAACATAAGGAAATATATTTACCTTCATGTATAGGTTCATCCCTTAATATGTTTCCACCAATACTATTCTTTTCACCCAACAATGAGAATTCAAAAAGACTTGGTCTCATAAAATGCACAAGAATCATCATCTAGAGAATCACATAATACACAAAAGAATAATTATATATTTCCCTTGTATTTAGTCATCAACTAAAACTAAAAAGGTTAGTACGAGATCATATAATCCCCAAAAATTATTATCCTTTATAAAAATATATATAAATATTAATCTCCAAAATTCAACAAAAGTACCCAATGTTCCAGAAAGAACATTCAATACACAACCATCCTTAAAATTCTTTAGAATAATCAAAACTATGATTGGAACCCAAAACTCAAGAGGATTTAATCACATAGTCTTCCCCAATAAATCTTAATATTTATCTCCAAATAACGTCGACTACTATTAAATTCTAATACAAAGTGTAATTAACCTATTCACATATTCTTTATGCTAGGTTGATCATTTTCCAGAAATAACGCAAATCAGCGTATGTCCACAAGAAATACATAAATTCTTAAAAAAAATCAACCATTCCTCCTCAATTTAAATCCTGTAGTATTTTATTTCTCTTAGGTATATAGTACTCCAAAAAAGAAAAAAATTTCCAAAATAAACATTATCATTTAATCACAAAATCATTTTCCTATACAAAGGATGTGCATTTGATAAAACATAAGTTTCCAAAATAAACATATTATTGATTCATAAAAATAGTAGGTGAATTATTCAGTCCGAAGGGCATAACAACAATCTCATAATGCCCCTATCTTGATTGGAAGGATGTTTTTGGAATATGATCATTTTTCATGCTCAATTGATGATAAACAAAATGAAGATCAATCTTAGAGAATAATTGAGCCCCTCAAAGATGGTCAAATAAGTCATCAATTCTTGGAAGAGGGTATTTGTTATTCACTATGATCCCATTCAGTTCTCTATAATCAATTCATAGCCGCATTGATCCATCCTTCTTAAAAAAGAGAACTGGTGCTCACCATGGAGACACACTTAGTCATAAAAATCCCTTCTCGAAAAGATCTTGGAGTTGTTTCTTTAATTCCTCTAGCTCCACATTTTCCAACCTATAGGGGGTCTTTGACATGAGATTCTATCCATGTACGAGTTCAATGGAGAACTCTTACTCTATTTCTGGGGGAGGTCTGGGTAACTTCTCAGGAAATACTTCAACGTACTCCTAGATGATAGGGAAATTTTCTAAAAGAATAAATTGTTTTGGAGAAACTTATTTCATTTAGGAATAATTTATCTAAAAAGGATATTATGTATTAAAACTTCATGCTTAGACAATTACATTTTTCTATAAATCCTTCATAATGATTCATAAAAAGCATGAAATTAACCAAAAATATCCCTAGGGAGTTTCATAACCAAGAGTGCATCAAGGCCCGTTTCCGTGTACCAGTTCCCATTTAAGTCCATCTCAAAGTGGTGTTTTCAGGTTTTACCCCTATGCACATCTGTGGCAGAGCCACCTCTACCTGCTCATATCCAGACAGGGATGTATTTGCTTAATAACCCACTTACTCAATACTCACCAAAATACCAGGAAGATTTCAAATATTTAAAATTTTCAATAGGATTATTCATAAATATTTCATATCCTAATTTCAATAAATAACTAAACTCTCTAATGATTCCAACAATGGAATCCCGACTTTTTATTATATAACATTTCATTACATTTTACAAACATAGGATCTTTAAAGTCTAGTGTCTTGGAAATCAGGAACATAAAACATGTGAACAACATAAAAAATTCTTCTAAACCACTTTTAAGGCATAATAATAGGTTCATACTATGTAAATTTAATGCATATCATATCATGGAGACAGACATCAAAGTAAAGGGTGAGCAGAAGACCAAGTAAGGGTTAACAAGGGAGGCAATGTGCTTGTGATATCAAAAAGAACTTGAATAAAAACATAAAGACATGAGAAATTGAATAATAGATAGATAATAAAGAAAATAACATAAAACATAACTTGAATATGTGCCTAAAACATTTCATTTATACATTCATGAACATATAATCGAGGTCCATCCCCAAGGTGTCATGAAAATTACCAAGGTTATTCACCAAGGTATCGAGAAACATGTCATCTCTAGAGATTAAATCATTACCCAATGCATTGGAGAGATATCAGGGTGCACCATTAATATGTATTTACATTAATGAGAGCTAAATAGATCATAATAAAAACTTTCATAAATAAACCATGGAGAATAAATGAAATGGGTTTCATTTCAATATCATGACGTTATAAAAGTTCTTAAAAAATTAGATCATAACATCATTTATAACCCATGGAAAGGGAGTGAGGGTTGTATATATGTCAATTACAGAATCAAATACATCATATTTATATATTTATGAACACCCAAAGATATGAAATAGGTCTGGGAATTCACATAAATAAGACAATAGAATTTCTGGAGGGAAAGAGATAGAAATTTTGAGGTGAAATTTCTACAATATAACAACTATATAACAAGGTTTTAGAAAACATCGAAAAAAGGGTACAAGAGTAAACCACTCATAAATGACATATAATACAATATAAATATATAATAACATAGATATAATACCATTTTATCGAAATTTTAATGACATACCACACAAAAAGGAAACATGAGAGAAAAGAGAAGACGTGATTCCTTTTATGAAAAATTCGGCAGCCATACAGTGTCACATAAAAATACAGAAAACAAATTTATGAGACTGTAAAGGGTATCTCAAAAATTAAAAATGAAATGGAAAATAATTATAACATATATGAACATAAACTCAACAAAAGGAGATGGAAAATAGAAGACACAACATAAAGAAAGTCATGGCTTAAAAGAGGAGGGTGAAAGGATCCCTTACCTTGAAGAGTAACTTCGAAAGCATAAAGTTAGGGACCTTGGAAGGCTTGAGCACACTTTGGGAGGACTCCTTGGGAGGTAAAGACACAATAAATTCATTGGGGAGGATTTGGAAATTAAATGAATGATGGAAAGGCCTGGTATTTATAGGAGTAGTGAGGGGATAAAGCATAAATTGACAAGCGACACCTCATTAGTGGTATTGGCAAAACCATGGGCTTTCCCATGGTATTTTCCCATGGTATTGGCAACTTGGGACACCTCATACCTTATATTACTATTCATTAGTCGACAATAATTATTGCATAATTATTACATCCTTACTGATGTCATTAAACACCTGAAACTCAAAAACTATATTTTCACTATTCACCGAAAATTCAACTTTCTCAGAAAAATCCCAAAATTTCACCTTCACCAAATATCGATGCTCTGATTTCAAAAAATGAACTCCATTTTATTAAAATAGTTTTCTAAATCATATTAATATAATTTTTAAATAAAAAAACTATTCACTGAAAATTCAACTGCTTCAGAAAAATCCCAAAAAATCACCTTAACCAAATATCGATTCTTTGATTTCAAAAATGAACTACATTTTAAGAAAATAATTTTCTAAATATTTTTAATTTAATTTTTAAATAAAAAAACTATTCACCCGAAAAAAACTAATACTTAACCAATACTTTCTGAAATGGTTATTTATCTATTTTATTTAATTACATTACTTAATCAAGGTGCCTATATTAAATTAATACTTTCATAAGTGAAGTTACATAATCCATTGGGTCACATTTCTAATCAGAAGCATAAAATCACTATTCATAATTTACTAATCACCAAAAATTTTGTTGATCTTATTAGACTCTGAATTTCATACTGAACATAGCTGTAAAAGACCATTTTTTGAAAATCATTGCAGATTATTAATTATGTAAGGTTTACATAAATATTTTAAAATATCCTTTGTCTATAATTCATCAATAATATGCATAATATATTTATCCGGAAATTTGAAAATTCACAAACTTCACCATAAGAAGACATAACAATTTTTATTTAAATCAAAGGATTACACAAGGCAGTTATGGTCTCATTACATAACCCCTTATAACACCAGCATAGGACCTAAGAGTAAGGTGTGCTAGGGTTATAGAATCTTTGGGTGGCTCAGCCAACATTTCCCATGTAGTTATTTCTATTAGCTTGAACTTCTCGAGAAGGATATTTCGTTCCTCCTTCACATGATGAAGTTCAACTTGGATATTGTCCAGAGTAAAGCCCAAAGGTGGTACCTCTTTCCCAAGTTCTTTCAGATGGGATTCGATCGACCTAAGACAACTGGATGGGGCCATATAATCTTCTTTCTATATTAATTAATGAAGATAACTTGTATTTATAGACAATAATTGCAACATTTAGTTTCCAATAGTATTATTGACCAATGATCATATAACAGTCGAAACCCAATAATCTTATTTTA
Organism: Viscum album; assembly: GCA_963277665.1. Classification (NCBI taxonomy): domain Eukaryota; kingdom Viridiplantae; phylum Streptophyta; class Magnoliopsida; order Santalales; family Viscaceae; genus Viscum; species Viscum album. The sequence continues at coordinate 1,167,063,863 of OY728127.1, forward strand.
ATTATTCTCATTTTATTAAATGAAATAGTTTTTTTGAGTACAAAATAAAATAACACACAAAGTTAGGAATCAAAATTTATTCCAAATTTCTGGTCGTTACATTGAATGTTTTACATGAGCCATGTTTATATCCAAAACATGATTTAACTGAGAGAGAATCATGACAAAGTTCATGATTTCCGCTCCCATTGGATAGGGAATCTTATTTGAACAGTTGTAAAATTGATCTTTGCATCAGTTTTTATCCCAAGTCCTCCTATTAGTGGCCATTTTATTGAATAAAAGTAATGTTAGGGGCAACACATAAAAAGGTATATCCAAAGACAAAAACGTATAAATTAAAAGTTTCATTTATGTCCTTAAATAATGAATTTATAGGCTGCAATCTCTATTATCTGTGATCTATTTCCCAACATATAATATTAAAGTCATTTTTTATTCCCTTAATAATAGTTCGTACTATGATTATGAATTTAAAAAAGCATATCCTCCAAGTGTGTCATAACCAAGAGTTAATGAAGCCCTTTTTCCACTCGTTCATTTTCGAGTCTAGCTCAAAGTAGTGTTTTCAGGTTTTACCTCTAGATACATCTGTGCCAGAGACTCCCTTATTTTCTCATATCTAGATAGAGATGTATTTTATTGATAAACCACTTACTCAATACATACCAAAATTTATGGCAGTTTTTGTTATACATAGACTTATCCCTTTGAATTTCACTATGGTATTATAATCCTAGTCCCTAAAATAACAAAACAAGTCATTTAAAACCAACTATAAAAAATCTGATCATTATTTCATAGTTAGACATTATTTTTTACATAAACATGAACTTAATATTACTATGAGGGTGGATAGGTCTAATGTCTTGGGATATTAGAAACATTAAATGAGAACATAAGAAAAAAATACAACATATTTATAGAAAACATGTTTTACATGACCACACACGTTCCTTCCCACTTAGCATTACATGGGATAACCTGAGGACATGAATAAGAAAAGGTTAAGCTATAAAGAATTATAAGGGAGTAAACAAGGAATTAAAGGAAGAATATAGTACATGTTTGGAAATAAGAATATCAGTGGAGTATAAGAGAAACATTAGTATAAAGGCATGATATAGCATAATTATCATAACAATTAAATGTGGCAACAATATTTAGCATTATTTTTTCATGATCCAAGGAAAGTTTCACATGTTTCATGAGTAAACACTCATTGAAAATGAATTATAATTAGTAAACCCTAATTTCAAATGATGTATCATGATACAAATCATTACCCAATGCATTCGAGCACTATCAGGGAACGCCCTTCATAATCATTTCATTTCCTTTATAAGTGTTCCACATGGATAATACAACATGGATTCATTATACATAATAATTTATTCCAATATAAATGAATATGAAATTAATTAATGAAAAAAATATATATATGTAAATTTTCATAAATGTGAATACCCTTGATATAGAAACGGGAATGGTATTCACTACAAAATGAATTGGTATTGGAAAACAGTTGTGCAATTTAGGCAGCATAACGATGTTACATAAGATTTCATAAAAATGGTTTATGATAGATAAATGGGTATGTAATAATATTTAAATGAAATGGAAAGTAAAGGGGTTATATATATACATTTCTTAACATATGTAATGGAATTTAGGTTCATAGTATAAAATAGTTTATGAATGTTAATAAGGAGAGAGAAATCACTTACGAAATTTCGGCATGGTTATAGGTGTACATGGGAGGCATTAATGAGAATTAAAGGAGTATCTAATTATTCAAACATACGGAGGGATGTATGAGGGATGATTTAAATCATACCCCAATATATTTAATTGAAAATAAAAAGTCATAACAACATAACAAAATTTGGACAAAATGAGAATGGAAGAAATCCATTACCTGGTATTGTGATCCCAACGGCTTGGGAGAGGATTGAGAGAGGCTTCATGGGAGTATGAGGCACCTTGGGAGAATTATATAGAGTTTATGGAAGGATTTGGTCAAGATACCAAGTCTTTGAGTGAAGAGGAAGTAGAAGTTTGGGAGGTATTATATATGAAAGGATAGGGAATTCTTTATTATTAAGATTTTGGACGCCACACATTAAATTAATCAAAACCAAAAACCATCCCATGGTTTTTGCGCATGGGTTTTTCCAAATGGGAGTTTAAAACATTATTTTATAAGTTAAATGGCCGAAATTATTAAAATAATATCAATACTTATGTGGAGGTGAGTCACACCCTTAAGGAGATCAATTTAAAAAGTTGAAATGTATTATATTCTTTGAAAGGTGCACTAAGGGACCATTAAATTAATTAAATAATATAAAATATCATTAATTTAAATGTAAAACATATATTGGACGAAAATAATGTTTATATTATTTTTTAAAATAACTATTAAGTCATTATGATGTCATAAAACACATTATATATTTAAACAGTATTTTGATTTTTCCCAAAATTTTCACTGTCTGAGAAAATTATGAAAAACTCACCATTAGATAATTTATATGTTCTAATTAAAAAAAATATTAATTTTATATAAATAATTTTCTAAATATTTTAATTTTTTATTATAATATAAAAACCAATATTTATGGAAATTTCATGGATTTTGACAAAAATCATTTTCAAACATTAATTAAAATCACAATTGTATTCATAGAAATTATATGACAATTCATATTTTATAGAAAGTAATATATTGATAAAAATATTTTATTAAAATTTTATATAATTAAAAATACATTAATTACTCAAAATATATTTTTTAACTGAACATTAACTAAAAATAAAATTTTTTCTTTAAAAACTTTTACAATGGAATAATAATAAAATGAAGTTATATTATTTATTATATAACAAAATAATGCACATAAACATAGTGATAGGGTCTTGTTACATAACACCTTAAAACACCGTCCATAATTCCTAAGCGTAAAGTGAGAGATGGTGAAAAACTCTTGGGGTGGTTGGATAATATCTCTCTGGTTGTAATCTCTATTAACATCCACTTCTCCCATAGGCGATTCCGATCAAGCTTAACGTGTTAAAGCTCAGCATGGGATTGGTCAAGAGAGAAGCCTAGTGACTCCAAATCCTATCCATGCTCTGACAAATGGGCTACATATGGTGAAATTCTACTGGATGAGTCCATCATTACAATTTTCTATGTAAATTGGATTTCTAGAAGCCCTATATTTTGACTAATCAGGTGATCACTATTCAACAGCTATATTAGAAATAGTCACCATTTTTAAAGGTATTTTAAAATCCAAAAACATAAAACCAAGGAAGTGCATATGTTATATAACCATTTTCAATAATAATACATTTAATTAGATTAATAGGAATTTTAATTAGTAAATGTTTGATTAATTACAACTCCCCTCTTTGATACCTTGTGTTTATGAAAAATTCTCACATTAACCACAGTTTAACACTTTTACCAATTAAGAAAGATCCTGTTCTCTTAAAACCATTAAAAAACAATTATTTAATATGTAATACACATTCAAATATACTTCCAATGATTGATAAATCGTCCATAAATACTATAATAATTATCCCAATCATGTCATAAAATATTTCCATCAGACACCTTTGAAAGGAAGCTGGAGTTCCACAATAACCAATGGAACATTAATAGTAGGAAAATGTTCCCAAAATTCATGTGAAAGAAGTTTTATCTTTCTATTTTAGAGTAATAATAATCTATTCATAACCAAAAAAATCTAAGAAAAAAATCAATTCTGTGTAACCTCTCAAGAAATTGATCCAAGACATGCAAAGGAAAATGATCATTTCATGTTAATAGATTAATTTTCATATAGATGATTAATACCCTCCATTGGGTAATTTTTAAATTATTAACATTATAATTCAAGTCATTTATAACCATAATGACACTACCCTTTTTGAGATCTACTGGAATTAGAATAACCAAAGTGCTGTCTAAAATTAGTTAATGATTCAAACATAAAAAAAACATGATTACATCCTCTCTATTGACAATATTTATATTTGAAATGATCCTTATTTATACCTCAAACCTAGGTTTGTGATCAAGATCCATTATTATCCTGTGATGGAATTATATTGGGTTTATTTATTTAATGTAAGAACTAGACTAGAAAATCATAGTTTTAAAACATTTAAACTCTTCCAATAGTTTTTCTGCTTGATTAGTTTGAACATTAGATGAAATGGTAATATCTATTGAATTATTTTAATCCAATTTTTTAGTTTATTGTTAGATGGGAGATCTTTGAGATATAAATTAGGTATTTTTTGGATTGAGGGTAGTGTTTTGGGTCTAGTATTTCCTTTGGATTCAATCATTCTAAAAATGAAAGTCATATAAAAATCCTCTTCTTCAATATTTCTTCCATTAAACAAATGTTCCTAAAATTTGGATCTTTAAAAAGAGTTTAAAAGGTTTTAATTGGAATATTCTTCAATATTTTTTAATAAATCTCCATCATATTCATCCAATTAATCTTTTTCCTTATAAAGGTTGATTCTCATGAATGTTCCATCATGTGTTTTGTTACCATTTATTTCATCAATCAATCAAAAAATTATTCTTCTTATTCATAAAAATGTTATTCCAATTCATATAACTTTTTATATGAGTTTTTCCAAGATTTTGGTGACTCATTTTATTTATCAGAAACATTAAATTATTAACATTTCGCACAAAGATTGAAAATAAAGTTTCCTTCTGAAACAGCTACTACATTCCTTATGTGCCATCAAAGAGACTACCATGAATTATTTGGAATTCTATATCACACTACATATCAATTATAACCAAATTAGAAGGTAAATATTGTTTAATAAACCCTACAATAAAATCCTTGACTCTTACTATTGGGAAAGTGATGGATCTATCAAGAAACTACAAGAAAATAGGATTGGAAAATAGATCTCCAAATCTCAACTGCATGAACAGGGAGTAAAGTTCAAGTTAAATAATATCTCCAAGGTCCCAATAATTTTTGACTTATTTAATATTTCCAAATTTATAATGAATCATAAAACTACAGGGATATTTGATCTTAGAAGACATCCTATTCCGAACTACAACACTAAACTTCTAATATAAATTGAATGTTGAAAATTGATCATGTTTTTTTATTTTTTGAAATTATTTTAAAAAAAATTCATGTATAAAGAACCAGGACTAGTACTTTAAGGAATGGGATATTAATGTGATGATTTGTAAACAACTCTTGAAATTTGAGAAGCTTGGGTTCAAGATTAATCTTTTTAATTATATCAAGATCGAAAATGTATGGAGAAAAAATCTATAAAATTATAGTCATCTATTAATGTTTTCTCTCTAAAAAAATCATATTTCTCCATTATTTTCATATCTTTATGATATTTCATAATTTTTGGTTGAATAGGTTATAAAGGTATTTCATTGAAGCTATCTAGATTTCTAGTTTCAGATATTTCATTCTTTTAGTTATTATTTTAATCAAAAATTTAGTTATATTAGCTTTAAAATTCCTAATGGGTTCTCATTTAGTCTAAATACCATTCATTATTGAGATATCTATTATATTATTCATATTATTGACATTAGTAATAATATTTTATTTTCCCTTTTCTCTTTGATTCATTCCCCTAGAAAGTCTCTCTCTTTGGCCTTCCATGTTTAACACCCCCACATATGATTAAATAATATCAGGTTCATATTAGGTTTTTTGTTTATAAATTTGAGTGGTGAACATTCATATTGAGGATCCATACTATTAAAATTTTGATCAAACAAAGAAATTTTTTTTCCCCAAATAATTCCACTGATGACTAGAATGTTCTACTATTTTTTATTTAGGTATGACAATCTAGGTTACTAATAGAAAACAGAGGGATCATTTGTTCTTAAACCCCTTACCATTTCTTTGAAATATTATGAAGATTTATCTAAAAATGAATGTCATTATTAGAAAAAGGATCACCCTTTGATGTATCCTGGTAATTTAACTAGAAAAATTATATTTTCATATTTTCAATAGTTATATCAGGATTTAGATAGTAGGAGTTGTAATGTTTAAACATACAACACTAGTGTAATTTCACCTTAAGAGAGTTTTGATGGTTTTTATTAAAATACCCAATATAATTAACTCCAAATATGTGAATTATATTATTATCTTTTCAAAATATGGTATTATCCATGAAAATTTATGTTAGAATTTGGTGTATGTTTATTGAACATTTTCCTCCACTAATTAGCTATCATGGGACTATAGTCTATGCTGTAATTTTGATAAAGTAATATTTGATTATAAGGGGTGAGAAAGATGTAAAATGTGTCCATGAGGAATATTAGAGTGCATTAATGGTTAAAAAACTACCTCAGTAAATCTCAAAAAATTTCTACAACTACATTGAACAACTCACCATCATCCTAAATAAAATTAGTGATATTGTTCCTAATAATTGTTATAAATGTTTTGGGGGAAAATTATATCACAAAGAAAATAAAATTTTTTCCCATTTACTAATAATTTACTCATACTTTTTTGAAACCACTTTATATTATTTTCCTTATGATTTAATGGTAAATTGTTGATCTGCAATTAATTATCACCCAACCCTCTCAACTGAAATCATTTCCATAAAAAATAAAAATCCATAATGAAGTTAATTGAGTTGTCATTATAAAATCCATTGTATTATGGAGGCATAGGGAAATGTGATTTTTCGATTATATATTATTTACTTATTTGTTATTATAATATAAAAAAGATTAAAAGAAAAAATAGGCAGTTGAAACTCCCCAATGAAATGTTTTTTAGAATACTCATTTTAGGGTGAGGTTTATTATTCATTTCATTATGATAATTATTCATGTTTTGAAGATTTTATTTTGTTTAATTTTTCCTTTTTTTTAAGGGAACACATATTTTTGATGAATTTATGTATGAATGTATTTAAATTCTTAGTTTTGGATCTAGGGTTAATAAAAATATATATTTCATCATGTTATAAGAAGGAATGTAGTTGATTAAATTTTTTTAAAAAAAATTATTTTTGTAGATTTGATATTATTTTATATGGCCACGTAATGGATTCCCCAAAAATGGTTCTAACATTTGATGCAGGAGTCATTGAAATTTACTAATTTAATTAGTTTTATACATCATACAAAATGTAGTCAATATAGGGGAATGTGTACAGAGAACCATAAATTGAAAGAATATAATTTATAAAAAAACAAATAACAAGTGGTGAATTGATATGAGTTGAAGAGAGATAATAATTATTTTAATAGACAAGAGGTATAAATTTATATATAAGAGAAAAATTAAAAAAACATAGAAGAGAAGATATATTTTGACTGTTAGTTCTATATTTGGTTCATTCTTAATGAAAATTTATAATTATATTTTTAATATTAATGGAAGAAAAAAATCATTCTATCAATGGAAATAGATATATAATTGGTGAATTTAAAGAAATTTCGTCGTTTGAAATCATTATTTTTGAGATAATATTGAATATGATTAGATAAAATGAAGTTGCCACTAGGTTTTGAAAAAAAAACCAATTAAAAAGAAATAAAAATAATGAAGGAAAAGATAAAAAATAGAAAAATCATGATTCCCCTTCAATTATTTAGACCAATATATTTTTTGTTTCAGAAAAAAACTGAGTACCCCAACCAAATAAAATAATAAAAAGAAAATAAGAGTGTTCTCATATGATTTAACTCCAAACATTTTTCATTATTTTTACTCACTGTAATGATTTTTTGATTTTATAATATATTAATTGGCTGAATTTCTACTCCTCCTTTCTCAAGTCTCTCCCTAGATTATTTTTCCCATGAAAAAATCGTTCCATTGGGAATATTTTTAAAAAATTTAAAAATATGCTACTGAAATTTCCACATATATTTTTTTCCCATGTCATAGAAGCATGACTATATTCCATATTTCTTATTTGTGGTATTCAAGTGATATTTTTTCTCTAATGAAACTAATTAATAACATCACATCATTCCATCTGAGCAAAATTTTGGTCAGTTTTTTTATCTTCATTCAGGAATATATGATAATTCATATTGTAACTTCAACATAGAAATGATGTCAGAGACTAATATCCTTTTTAAACTCATAAATTTCTCAACCATTTTGAAAAAAAATTGGTCATGATTTAAAATAAATAAATCAAAATACCAAAATATTTCATCAATTTCAATCAGTCATGGATAAATAGTCCTCCACATACATTATCTTGATCCTCATCATTAAAGGGAAAAAAGATCAAACATTAGATGTTCACCCATATGTAATGATGAAATCATAGAAATTGGGGAAAATGATGCCTTATCATCATCTTTATCTTGACTTATATAGGGAGATAACACCCAATGAACATAGATTCATGATATTTATTTCATTTAAAACATCAATTTTTTAAAAAAATTCAATGATACCGATTTCTTCAACATCAAATCCACATCCAACATTGATCGAAGAATAATTTTCATCTTGGTTGATAAAACCTTGTTCAACATCATTAATGGTTGAGTTTTTTTATATTAGATGATCTGGTGGACTCTTCATATAAATTTTTCATTTTCATAATCATGAAGCATCAATGACACAAAATTTATAGTTAGTGGTGGGATACGTTCCACGCATTTTATCTAGCATGAAGTCGTGGCCTCCTTGATTAACATAAAAAACTCAAACAAGGTTAATATTTTTTAGAATACATCAAAAGTAGCACCAAGTAACCTCATTGAATATCATGAGTTCAAGGCACTAAATGGAGACTTTATCAATATCATATGTTCCTCCATTATTATATCATATTCAATTCTGACCTGCAACAAAGATATTACTCGGCTGAATCTCAGTGATAGATTTACCTTCAATAGGATCAGCTGAATCATGACTCAAGTTCATCTTCTTTCTGAACTAGTTTGGGGAAATGGTTTGTAAGATCCATATTGAATCACATAAATTTCAACATAAAATTATAAATCATAAAAAAATTTAGGAGGTTAGTATTCCTTAAAATGGTTCATAAATTTTATCTCACAACACAACTGAAACACGAGATTGAGAATTACAAAAATGGAAAATCCTACACATGGATACATAGGGATTAATATTATCTCATGGTCAGACCTGGAACATGACCCTCATGTTTTCTATTGGATTATATCCATGTAAGACTTTTGTTTCACGATCACAAAAATAGAGAGGAATAAAAATTAATAACTCCATAATAAATTATAAAAAGGATAGAAAAATTTGGTTGTCGACAAGAAACATTGAAAGGTTTCTCTATCTAAAAGGAATGTAGGTATACCACATTGAGGACCTCCATGATTCTTTGTGAACCTCAAATATGTAAATTCCATTCTATTTTCTTCATAACATTTCATAGTTCAATAAATAAATAGATAGGTATGAAGAGTGTTGAATTTTTTGTCCAAGTTGAGTACATAATCCTTATAATAAGATTATAATTCATTTCATTGAAAAATGAAATGTTGTAAAAAAAATCAGTGGTATTTTTTATGGAATTTATTGAAAAAAAAAATCTTTTATTTTTATTTTTACAATACTAACCTCATGTTCAGTCTACAATAAATTTGACTATGAATTTCGACTACAATTTTTCCAAAGCCATTTGTATTGGAAATTTCAACTTGTAATTCCGACTACAAATTTCAAAAGGAATTCGATGATAAAAAATATACTATAAATTCAAATTGTTAATTCATAGTTTTATTTACCAGTTTAGATTTTAATATGTTCCATAATAAGTGTTATGTAATTTCAAATTGATTTAATGTGAAACTTTTATATTCTCTTTCCATAGAATTTCTACAAGGAAATCCCTATTTGACATCTCTATGGGATATTCACACTATAAATTCATATTTGGGATTCCCACATGATATTTTATTAAGATATTGATGAATTGGTATATTATTTTTAATTAATTTAAAGTGAAAATGTCATATTTTCTTTGGATGGTATGATTTAAAATGGAATCTAAGTGGAAAATTCCACTAGTAGGTTTCATTAAGAGTTTCCATTGGAAATTTCCAATGGAAATTTACAAATGATTAAAAATATATCACCCCATCCAATAGAATATATAAAAATAGGTGACCTGATAGTTATTTCTCCAATACTAAAAATGATATAATAAACGGGATCGATCCGAATTTGGATGGTGTGCACAATTTAGAAAACACACATTCAATATATTTGATTACTGTTCATTATTCATATGAATCTTGAGATAGGGAACTTAATAGTGATGAAATTACAAAATAAAATTGAAATTCATAAATATTCATCGATTAAGATGAATTCCAAGGTTCATAAGAAAACACAGAATCTGATAAAATTTATATACAAAGCACTAAATTGATATCGGGCATCTTGATATTTTTCAAATCAAAGTTTAAATAATAATCCTTGTATGTTTCTATTAGAGGAATTTTTTGTTTCTATGTACAAAATTAGTATGTTGATAAACATAAAAGACTAAATGTTTCGTAATATCAACATTGTATACATGTAGACAGAAAGGATGTCGAAAATCAGAAAAATGTGATGTCAATTTCAAAAATCCACATTCCAAAATAAGGAGTAAATTTACAATGTAAATAGGGGTTCTCTACTTGTCCTATAAGTTATATGAGAGTAGAAAAATAGGTGAGGAGAATTAATATTCTTTTAATTATTGATATATTATGAATTTGATGTGGTCCAAATGACACATCCGTGATTTAGAAGGTGTAAAGATGGATGTAAATGATAAATATGGTCTTATGATTGATGATTCACTTTCACTTGTAATAGATATTTGAGGTGGTCTTGAGAGTCTTGGATATACATGAGTAGACTAACATAATTTTAATAGTCCAATATATAGAGAGTTGAATCTAGGTAATACTGATGGTATGCTGCAACACCTAGAGAACCAATCAATAGATAACACATCATTCTTGTACTAATTCTAACATGACATGTGCTACCAAATTAAAAATGTATTTTTGGGTGATCCCATGATTAATGTAGATTATGAAAATTTTAGAGATGTTGTTATGTTTGGCAGTACCTTCAACACAAACCATGAGTTTAGGCTTTTGGGAGTGGTTTTAGGTCTGAAGAATCATAAAGAGATTGTAATTTTTAGAGTATTACGGTAATACAATAAGAAAACAAACTCATTTATCTGGTAGTTTAGAATATTTTTAGACATTTATTATGGTATGAAACCTTATGTGATTTTCAAAGATCAATATACAACAATGTTTAAATAAATTTCATTAGAACAACCTAATACAGGACACACCCTATTCACATAGTTATAAATATAAGTCTAATTAAACACCTTATAGCTATACAAAATGATGGAAATAATTTTTTGGTGATATTAAAATAATGAACATATTGGGATGATAACACTTCAAAAATTTAGGCTTTATGAAAACATAACCATGATGAATTTGGGGATACAAATTATTCATTGTTAGAAGATATATAAAATGTAAGGGGAAAATGGATCAATTCTTTCATCAAGACTGCGTTGACCTTATGCATTCAAAGCACACAATTGAGTGAGTGTTTTAATGGATTATTAAAGGATTACATGAATTATAAGATCTATGTATTAGTATTATTCCATATTTTTTACCATGTATTGGAGAAGAAACTATATTGGGAAATTATGGAAGGATTTAATGTTTTGGAATAACGGCCACAAATCATTTTATATATCTTACGATGATGGCTCTGTCCAGTCATTTGTACATAAATTTTTTTTTTATATTTTAAATCTGAATATAGACTATGTGGTGCTTATAACCTTAATATTATAATGAAATAGTTTCCCTAAATATGTTTTTTGGTTGAATGAAAGGTTCATAAAATGCATTTTTAACTGTAATGTTTAAATAATCAAATGTGACAATTGTTTGTACCTTTGTGAAATCTGAGTGTTATGGGTATTTTTGTTGTCTTCCACTAAAATTATTTAATACGTAGGAAGTAAAACGCACTTTATTTTTTATATCCATAATAGATGGAAAAATTGACTATGATATTAACATGGAATACATGAAAGTTAATCACATTGAAAAATATTTAGTAGTAAAAAATCTAAATGTTTCCAACAGTTGGAAATTGTGAAAATAAATATTGTAACATAAACCTATGAGTTAAAACAAGAATATATGATTGATATATAAAATTGGAAAAATAATGTGCGGTAATTAATGGAACCTAGAAATGATTTCACCTCAAAAAATGTTAAAAAGTATATAATAATTAATGTTTGAAAAAAATATAAACATCATTCAAGAAGATTGGTAAAAGAAATGGTGATTTCATATTTAAAATATTTCTAGAGAAGGAAGGAATACACATAAATAATACTAAAAATATCACAAATAGACTGGAAACCTACTTGTAACTAGTATTTTATGACTATGTTAATGAACTACAACAGGTTGTGATATCATGGATAAATAATCTTATATTTGTATTGTATTGAAGTACTAGTAACTGTCAAATGAATGCTACCATGATTCCCCTTTCATACATATTAATGTATCAAATTACTATGTTTTAGGTTAATAAACATTAGATCTAAACACACGTGTGAATAAATCATATACTATGATTTATGAATCTATTATAAAGTAATATTATGAAATAATTATATGGTTTCAATTTTTAGTTTTTAATATAAAATTATTACTGGAATTGGGAGGTAGAGAAAAAACTTTTCACAATTTAAGAGTGGATAATTCATCAAAAAATGACTCCTTTAATGGATTCACCAAAAAATGATAACATCTCTCTTCAGGTTTAATTGGTTTATTGAATAAATTCATAAATTCGAAGAAATGAATAGGATATTTTATATTACAATGAATGGAAATATGGTACAATTATTCACCCTTATAGACATATTTTTAAAGAATGCGCCATAAATATGAATGGTAGAAAACAATCGAGGATTGGAATGTTAATGGAAACATATTGACATTCAGTAGACCTATGGATTAAATGGTTGATGTCATCACAATGTGAAAATATTTATAAAATCAATTTTTTATAAATAATGATGTGAGTGTTTTCACTATATTCATTCTAAAATTGGCTCCATTGTTATTTTGATAAAAATGGTTAAATCAAAGTCAATTTTAAATGGTATAATACATTTCTAGTAATTAATAGTAAGTGAAATTCCAATTTATTTCCTCGGAATAATAACTAACCCCTTGTAGTGTGATCTAACAACCAAGACCATCCCATGGTCATTTCCACTCAAAATTTATAATTTATTTGTAGTATAAATTTCCTCTTCCACATTGTTTTTCCATGGTGTAGTACTGGTAATTTCTATTTGTAAATTGATCATAATTAATTTATAAAATTATAGTCATGGTTTACAGTGGTGATTTCTAGTGGAAATCTTTAATGGGAATTCTTAGTGGGAAATCTATGTATTAAATGTTTCAAATTGATTCCTTGAATAAAAATTGTATACTACACTATTAGATTATATTTTAAAAGTGACTACAATGTCACATATTATATCAATATAATCTATATAAATATTTTTATCCAAATTACATTATAAAAATTTCATCCACATATATACCGCACACCTAATTGATCAAAATCAATGTGGAAATTTCAAATCATGGAATACATTGGGAGTTTCTAGTGGAAATTTCCAATGATAATTCCCTGGGGAAATTCAATATAGTAATTTTTTCCAATTTATTTCATAAATAGACATTGGAGAACACAAATTCTTATTATAGATTAAAAAATATCATACAATCACATATTACATCAATATAAACTATATCAATATGTTCATCCAAATAACCAAATAACCATTTCCAACCCCAATATACTATCCACACAAATGATCTAAATTAATGTGGAAGTTTCTATTCATGGTTTATAGTGTGAGTTTCAAGAGGAAAAATCATATGAGAATTTTTAATAGGAAGTCTATGGAGTAAATGTTTCTAATTGATTCCATAAAAACAAATTATAGACTACAAAATTAGAATATAGTTTAACAGCTATTTTTCTGTCACATATTAAATCAATATCATCTATCTAAATCTATGTGGAAACTTCATTCATGGTTTATAGTTGGAGTTTCCATGGGAAATTTCTACTGAAAATTCCCAGTGGATATTTCTATAGAATTATCTATGGGAAATTCAACGTACTGTATGTATCCAATTAGTTTTTCAAATTGAAATTAGAAACTAAAACCAAATAAAATGATAATAGTTATATTAATTTCACATATTACATCATAACCATTTTCACCCCCAATATTCCATCCACCCAATCATCAGAACACATTAAATATGGTCAGTTTGATAAATCACGTTAATTTTTTTCCATTAATTAAAAATTGGTCTCTATTGAAAGTTTCATCCAAAAACCATATACTTTCATCTCACAGATTCCACATCCGAAATATTTTATTACATGATCCTTAAAAATATAATTAACCATATAAAATGAATTCTCGTTGACATATTTTCCACTTGATCTAGCTGGAACTACAACAACTATTTCCAAACATTCCATTACACAAAAAATGATGAAACCACAATCCAGAGTGCCATGTCCATGTATTGGTGTATTATAAATTTTCATTTCCCATTTATTTTTCTTTATACCTCATTCAACATTACAGTTGAAATGATTTTCCAAATAATATATCATTAAAAAAATGAATGGGTATTACATATTAAAATTTAGTAAAAATCTAGTTTAACAATGATTTACTTCATAAAACCATAACTACATCATTAATAAAAAGTTCCCTAGTTCCTGTTCCATGAGGATTTTCTTGTATTTAAAATATATAAAACACCTTTTTAATATCCATGACTAAAAAATTTCCATGGATATTGTCTTAATTTACTAGGAATAATAAATACATTCTAGACTGCATACTTATAATTGTTGGATATTTCAAGAATAACTCCTTAAAATTTTAATTTTATGAATAAAGAACTCCCTAAAGTTAATAATGAATTAAAATAAAACTATGTAATCATAGTTTAACTTAATGATCCATAGAATTAATATATTTAATGAAATACTAAGATAATTCATTTGGTAAAAAATGAACTTCAATCATACAGTTTTGGTGCTTGGAATAAAATAAAATCATTATATTTCAGAAATTCTATCCACATTTCATATTCGACATATTTATTCAATTAGAACTATGTAAATATAGAAGAAATTTTCAAAAAAAAGGTTTAAAAAATGAAAAAAACATCATTGTTTACATAAAATAATATGAAATATATCGTATTCAATGTACACCCCTTGTTTAAAAAATTGATTCTGTCTCATATATTGATTTGATATGATTTCCCTGTGCATTCCAAAACTAAATTAATTCAATCATATAGGTCATATTTTATTATAGTACATATATCAATATATCAATATAAATTATAAATAAATAAATTCATTTTCATTAACACTCCCCATCAGCTGTATCAACCAACATTTGTAGTAGCCTTATGACATGTTTATTCACTATAATATACCTCTTCACCCACCTATTATGTAACTTGGATAGATAATAGGAAATTTAATATCTCTTACTTGTATTCACCTACAGATATATATATATGGACATTAATGATTCTAATTTTCATCCTAATCTTGACACCTCTGATCAATGTGGTTTGTTTGTTTTAGGGATAACACACTGTAGTGGACTTATGAGGAATTTTACTTCTTTTTTATTCATTGACTTCATAATATTACAATATTCCCTATAAACTAGTATTTTACCTCATTCCATCTCCATGAGTTTCGTGTATGATCCCTTTTGTAGTAGTAGTGGATTTTGTATTCTTTTTTATTTAAGAATTCCTAAAATCCAAATTCTCACTGAAACATTTCCATTATCCTCAGCCATAACTAGTTTCATCTCTTCCTTATTCATTAGTATTGATCTCATAATCAATATTGGTTATTTTTCCAAATTTAATAGGGCCTTTAGTCTCCAAAATGTTTTATTGATTTTATCATTATCCATATAACACCCAAATGTTCCCCCAGTTGAAAATTCATTCACATTGCCTTTGATATGAATTGTAGATTTTTTCCACTGACAACCACCTGAGAAGGTTGTTTTAATTCATCACCATCAAAAGGATTAAAAGGTTTTTTCATAAAACCCCACATAGAAAGTTAGTTTACCATTAGAGGAATATTATTATAACCTTGGAGTGATTTGAGTCTACATGGTGTAGTTTAAACATGAATTGAGATATTAAATATTAAATTTAAAATAATGGACACTTCTAAAACATTGTTTTGTAACATTACATTAGGGATTTATTATAGAGCACCATCAAAATAATTAAAATTAAACTAAACAAATACTCACACACCCTCTAATTTGATGGAATATTCCTAGATTTCTCAGCATACCAATACTTTAAGAATTAATATTGTTTGGAATAACTGAAGTATCTAATCAAAAATAATCATAGTTAAAAAACCATCAATACCATTGAAATAAACTGAAAAGAGAACCATAAAATTTTGAATGACTATAGAATTTTTTCACTAATGTAATCATATAGTGATGAATACCATCTGCGCAAGAATATATCTTCACTTTTGAGATTTCTTCAAAATAAGTGAAGAAATTCCAACCCACATTGTAACTGAAAGTGAGGAAAAATAATATCATGCATGAAAAACCCCAAAAAAGACATGTCACCACAAAAATATATTTCTATTGAAAAGATTAAATAGTTTCAATTATGGATCACTATAACAAAAATTATAATAATTTTAGACCAATATGTCAAAACCTTATACTCAATAATGTTGAGCTATTTGGCTGTAATGTATAGGGAGGTGACAATGGTTTGTCACTATCCTAAATTCCATATACATGGAAGAAGTCTTAAGATGGTAACTCCATCATCCATCATCATATGTTAAACATTTTTAATTTGACAATGTACTTCTCTATGAAAAATAAAAAAGAGCCACCAGTTTTTTACAGTATTGTAATAGTTATTTTTTATTAAGAAACACTTACAAAAATACCCAAATGTAATCCTTTCATAAAACATGATGTTATTCTCTGTAATATTTGGCCTGATCTCATTGAATATTTTCCACCCCATAGTGACTGAAGTCATGTAATGGTTGAAAATTGATATATAGACATATTTTCATTAAAAATTAGAATCCCTAAAAAATTACATATCCTTTGTGGAAAAGTGAAATATGGAAATAAGAAATAAGAACTCAAACTAAAAAATGAAAAAATATATTTGGTAAATTTTTCTCTACTTGGGAATTACCACTCATCATTCTCAAAGGGAATTTTAAAATGATTTTATAAACTATACTCTATTTTTAAATTATAATTGGGTTCTTGTAGAAATTATAATGGAAATTTCTAATGGACATTTCCACTGTGCAATCCCATAGGGAATTTCTATAGTGAATTTCTAGTGGGGGTTCCAAATATGAATGTCCAATGAGAATTTCCACTAGAAATGAGCATTTGGAATTCTTAAAGGGGGTTTTCACTATTAATATACAAATGGAATTTCTATATGGAATGACTATTGGTAATTTCTAATGCGATTTCCACAGGGTAATTTCAATTGGGAAATTTCCACGATAAATTATCATTTGAAATTTTCAACTAAATGAAGTATACATTATTCTATTGGTTGAAATTAAAATTGAATTTATTTGTGAATGCAAACTGGGGACTATAATCTGAATTTAAACTATAATTTTCAATGTTACATTCCATTATTAAATTTATATTATGTAATTATAGAAGCAATTTAAACTAGAAATATCAATTGTGGAAAATATGATTGTTGGAATTTCATGTTAGAATGTATTGAAAAGATCATATGGATGTCGACATCGGACCTTAAATCAGATGAAAATTTCAAATAAGTTAATTAATTATTTAATATTTGATAACTGAAATTTCCAATTTTAATCAATTTATAATTCTAGGGAGGACTCCCAATTTAAATAGGAAAAAAATTACAAGTGCATAAAATACTGATTAAGAATATAGAATTTGAATTTCTATTGGGAATTGCAAATAGGAATTACCACAACCATTCCACATGGGAATGAATATAGGAAAAGTTCAACTACTAATTATAATTAGAAATTTTTAAATCATTGATGGAAAATTTAATCTAGTTGGAAATTATATTATAATTTATTTTGGAATGATCATCAAGGATTACACTATAAAATTCCACTAGAAAATTCCACAAGAAAATTCGATTAGAAATTTTCACCAATAAATTCCATTAAAAATTACCCTTGGGAATTTACACTGGGAATTTACAATGGGAATGTCCACAATAAATTTTCATTAGGAATGCCCACTGGTAATTTCCATTTTGAATTTGAACTGGGAACTGTGACTGGGAATTTCCACTAGGAATTTCCACTAAGAATGTCCCCTATGAATGTGCACTATGAATGTCTACCAGAAATTTTCATTAGGAATGACCACTGGTAATTTCCATTTTGAATTTGAACTGGGAATTGTGACTGGGAATTTCCACTAGGAATTTCCACTAAGAATGTCCCTTATGAATGTGCACTATGAATGTCCACTAGGAATTTTCACTAGAAATTGCCACTAAGAGTTTCCAATAGGTATTTTATGGGTTAATTTTCAATTTATTTTAAATATTTTAATAGTAAAAAAATATTAGTAGAGATAATATAGAATTTCCACTGGGAATTTTATCTTGTAATTTCCTATCGATATTTCACATGGAAATAAAACATAGTAATTTCCAGTGGAACATTACATTCTAGAATTTCTAGTTAGGAAAGAAAGTAATAATTTCAATTTTTAAAATATCCAATTGAAATGTTGAGTTCAAAAATTAATAGCTATTGTGTATTAAAAACATCATCTAGAAGTTGAATATTATCAACCAATCAATTATAATTAAAAAAATGTTTTGAAATAATTTTAAAATCATTACAAGATATTTTAAGTTGTAATAAGATTGTAGTTCGATTGGGGATTCTCATTTAAAATATGAAATAGAAATTACTAGTGAATAAAAAATTTGACTAAAAATGCCTACATGGAAATTACCTTAGGCTACACTAGTGGGAAATACCAAGTGTGAATTCCGTGTCATAATTCACACTGAAAACTCTTGGAAATAAATATTGTTTAATATAAATTCCCAAATTCAATACCAATAAAATATTTTAACATGAATTCCATAATAAAAAATGATAGGAAAAAGTATAATTTGTATTGAACATGCAAATAAAACATTAATATTCAAGATGACATTTAAAAATACAATAAATTATAAATTGAATTTCCGTTAAATTGATTGATATAAAAATTACCAGTTGAAATTAAAAACAAAAATTTATATAAGAAATACCAGATATAAATAAACAAATAAAATAATAATAGTAAATTCTATATAGAAACTCACAATAAATATGTTAAAAAAATTTATTGTGGAATAATAATTGATCTGAAAAATATGAGTACACAATCCCTATAAAAAGGGTAAAATATAGTTTAATATTTTCCCAATACTCCAAAATGAAAACTATCATTAAAAAATATTACATTTCAAATGAATTGGAAAATCATAATAGATAAATCTAGAAATTTAATGAAAAATGAAAAAATAAGTGTCAAATAAAAATGGTTAGTTGGGATTTTAATGGACATAACTATTGTAAATTAAACCAAAAAAATAGAAGTGGAAATTCAGACTATTTTTTCATAACATGGTATGGGTTGAGTGGAAATTAATAGTGAATAATAATCATAAGTTCAAATGAAATTTCCCATAAAAACAACAAATAAAAAATAAAGGGAAATTGAACATCATACTTGAAAAAACATCACCACATTCATAATGTTTTTTTAATATGCATGATAAAAAACCTACATTTCATAACAAAACCCCCCAAATAGAAACTTGAACATGCCTATAAAAAATGGACCGACCAATATGAATAGAAATAATATACGTCTCTCTAACTCCATAGATTCAAAAATTTCTACATAAACCATCAAATACAAGTATATCACAGTGAACCTATTTAAATATAAATAGAATGAAGAATAGAAATATCATAAGGAAACAATTATATTCCATCCATAGAAGAAAGAATCAAGGAGTAATTCAGCATACCAGTATTCATTAAGGGGTACACAGAAAGTTTGGTGAATGGTTTGGTAGAGAGATTTTCCGAGGGGTTCTCAATGGGATTCACCAAAAAGGTCTTCGATGGAATAATATAGGATTGTATAAGAGATTCATTAAGTGTGAATCATGTAGGGTTATTTGAGGGATTCACTTGGGGATAAAAAATGGATTCACTAAATAGGTCACTGATGGAATCGTTGAAGGGTTCACCAATAAAATCTCTGTGGCATTCACAAAGGGGTTTTCCAACAGAATCGTAGAGGGGTTCGATGGGGATAAAATATTTTCAAATGGACGAACGATTTGATATTTAAAACCCATAACTAATTAAAGGTAAATAGAACACATTATCAATGTGGAACCTTTCCAACATCACACCTAATATTCACATTCATGGCCAAACATGAGATTGTATTTCTATGGTACTTAGTAGATACTTTGTCTTAACCATTTGGATATGTGATGTCTCTAATAAATTTGGTTACATAATTGAATTTTAATAAATGGAAAGATGATATATTGGTAGTCTAATTTTTTTAATAGGATGCTATAAAAATTCTTCATGTAATGGATTTTCAGTCTTTACAATGTAGAAGTATCATTTTGAAATTTGGTTACATGATTTTCATTTCCATTTCATTACCTGAATCAACTGATACAAAATCAGATACATGGTTACTCTAGGGAATTGGATAGGGGGATATCACTTGAAAAAATAATAATATGGATTTCTCCCCGGTTGGAATATTCTTACATTAGTAATTTTATAAAAAGATTAAAACTAGATATAAAATAGTACATTTAAAATTTATGAAAATGGTTTTAATTTTAAAAGTAATTTTTTCCATTAATAAATTTCTAAAACGAACATTTCTTGTAATGCTAAAAAAATTTATCCCATAAAAACAAAAACATTTAATTCTAAAAACTAAAATATGGGAATTTAATCATTAACAATCCGAAAACCAAAAAATCTCTAAAATATTAGATTACATTAAATTAACTATGAAAAAAAACTAATAATTTCTCCAAAAAATATATAAAAATTAAAATTGACGAAAAATTATTTATTTCAACTCCAAAATTGAATATTTTTACCCAAAAACTCTATGAACTAGATATTCAAGTCATGAACCTCAACACCAATTATTTTTTTTTATAAAATTAATATTTTGACATCAAAACACAATATTTTTATAGAAATTATGTAGAAATCATATAAAATATGAAGGGTGGATCAAAAATCACAAAAATAATTCCCTAAAAAATTAAATAATTTTGACACATCTAAAATCCCTGAATTATATTCTTAATCCTTGTTCACAAAATTTTTAATCCATTAAGCTAAATGATTCAAATTTATTTTAAAATATTAACACCCTTATAGAAAAAATTCAATAATAACTCCATACAATAAAACTTTCCATCCCCAGGAAGTGTCAGTTGTCGTTAAACACCAATTCATTTCAAACATCAATAATTTATTCATTCTCCAATGACTGCATTCCATCCACTAATGTTAACATGATTTTAAAGATCCACACGAAAACCATGGTGATCAAATCACCAATACAGAGTCAAAACTCATTTCTATTAACAAAAACCAGAATCAATGCATTCCCAATGACCATAAATCCTATGAAAGAAATTTTTCCTCATCCAATTGGTCAACTAGACTATACTGATCCCCACTCTATGACATTATTCATAAGAAAAATTCTGAATTAATATGTCTCCCCAACATCAATATTTCCCATTTGAATATGATTCAAACAATTTAATGAAAAATCTATTGCAATTTTGAATTAACTTCCTTAAATTATAAGCTAAACCCCTAGTTGGACCTCCCTTGGAAGAGATATCTCATGATCTCTCAGCATCCTCCCACTAGAGAATTAATAGAATACCTAATCCTAATGCCCCTACTCCTAGAATCATACCATGATCATTCAAAAATTCGCACATTTTCCATACATAAATATAAATAAAATTAAATGGTTAAAACACTAAAAAACCAAAATTATTTGTCACAGAATTCTATAATATGACAACCAATGAACCTCTAATCCAACACATCCATATCATCTCAATTTTTCCTAGTCTAAAAGGCAACAATCAAAATCCACCCAATATACCATCTGTTGTTATATGAAAAAATCCCCATGGAATATTATTTAATTAATCTCCAATCATTCATTTTCAACAAAATGCTCTAAATCTCAACAAATGATTTATATTATACCTCTAAAACCCCTCTCTCATAAAGGATATTAAAATCATGACTGATATGTTACTTCACACTATGGAAACATACATATTTTTATTCCACTAAACTAAATACCCAACATCTTCTACCAACAACCAATTTGGTATTGATCATGTTGTTTGGACATGGCCTAAATCACTCGTTCCTAAGCATCACATCCAATAATCAATCAATCTCTCATTCCATTCATATAAAAACACTACACATGATAACCACTAAAATACACTATTAGTGAAATTCATTTCCCCAAAATATCCAATAGTGCACTCCCCACTATATGAATTCCGTTATATTGAACATTGAGTAGAACTTCATGATTTTTGATCAAAAGAAAACACATATCACTCCTCTCAAACCATTCTCATTATAATCAATACCTAAAATCATTTTATCACATGTTTCACTGTATCTATATGGGAAACACATCTATCATTATCAAATTAATTGGATACTAGGACCACTATAAATTCTATATTTCCCATTGTACCTTAGATTTCACATGACCGCTCTTCGATTTGTAACTCAAAACCCTCATGATTACCTAGGTTGTACAGTACGGTCTAATTAAATGTTAACCAGTTTATGGTATGGTATGTTGTATTCTGCTAACTTGAATCATGCCATCAAAAAATTCACATTCTAAAAACTAGGATCAAGTGCCAAACTAGTGACCTTCCTACTCAAGCTGGATAGTCACATTATTCATGGATAACCATAAAACTCAATTAAAAAACTAGGAACATCACTTGAACCATAACTGATCACATAGACAGAACCACTGACTTCATTTCAAATCCAGAGTAACCCTTCCCTCATCTAACCATGTTGATAGATGTGTGTGAAAAATCAACATGGTATGAATCCTAATTGATCCCACTATCAATTTTCTAGCCTCAAATGGAGTTAATAACACTCAAGGTTATTATTTTGAAATAAGGATAATGAATAACATTACCAAAGTATGATCAATCCCAATTATGGAACCCCCTACCCATAAATACCAATAGAAAGTGTGTCCCCATGATTTCCATATCTGAGGAAAACACAATATGGGTTAACCCCTCAACTACCTCTACCAACTCACATTAGACCTCATTAATCATGATCTACCTAGTCATCGACCTCTTGATCTATATTCATAAAACACTATTACACAAACCACCAAACCCAGAGGTTATTTTTAATATTTCACTTGGAAACCTAGCTTGTGCACATACTGAAACTCACACAATTCAAAGATCAAAATATAATGACCCATAATTTTCTTTCATAGATATTACATATTTTTAGACAAGTATTCATTAAATAAAATAATGTTCCGTTATATAATCATACATGTATAGGGTATTTGGAAACATGGACATATAAAAAACTATTTCATATAAGAACAACATCATATCCCACTAAGTTCATAAAAACTAGAAATTTTCTTACAAATTTCATACTTAATACTTGTTTCCATAAAATGGGTAAAGAAAATATAAGAGATGAAGTTATTAGATGCTCAGTAAGGGTAAAAAAGGGATTTATCAATGATCACCTGAGCATAACATGAATAAAAGGGTATGTGAACATTATAATTAAATTTTAAAATCATACAATATATATTGTAGATCCACATCATGAGTCATCAAAAAAATCATAGTTCAAATGAAAAAAAAAATTAATTAATTAATAAACATGATCTATGAGAGCATAAAAATAGAATGATACATAAGTCTATACGATACACACAATCATAAAAATTAATTTCCTTAGTAGTCAAGTATTATTTCCCAAATTATTATAGATGAATGTTTTCACTCCCAAAACCATCGTAGTAGTCAAGGGTCACTCGCAAGGCTGTCAAAGTGAATGATGTCCCATAATTTACCATTTTGAAACCCCATCCCAGTCTTGTTTATCTCATGGGATATCAATAATTACTCAATGTATTGGATGGAGAGATATACCCCACTCGTCCTTGGTTATAACATGACCACCATCCTTGGTTATAACGTAACCACCATCCATGATTATAACAAAACCAATATATCTTCATATTAAATAACCAATATTACAGAATGATAACTATAATTATGTGTTCCATAATATCATGAAAGAGTCATCATTTCCTCGCATAATAACCCTTGTAAACAAAATGTGTTTCATAAACATATCATCAATTAATTATTACAATACCCATGGATAATAAATGTGTTTCTTAAATATATCACCAAAATAAACATTAAAGATCCATATAAAAACTAATTATTGTAAAATTCAATCATATCCCCAAAATAATCATAATTAAAATCCAAGGATGTTATCATATATAAATATTAGTTTAAAATACTAGTTCAATATTTATTATGGAAAATAACCATTCCATTTTGAAAATAATTTATAAAATATAATTATTACAAAATAATTATATAAATAATTTTATTATAACCATTCCATTTTGAAAATAATTTATTAAAAAAATCTACTTATAATTTTCCAAACAAGTAACTTTTATTATAAAATATAATTATTACAAAATATTATAGAAATAATTTTATTTTAAAATAAAAGTGGAAAATTTTAATGAAAATATAAAAACCTTGAGTGTTAATGGTGGGGGAAATTCTATTTATGCTGTATAATTTTAAAGAAAACATTCTTGGCAGATTTTTGTATTATAAAAGTTACTTGTTTGGAAAATTATAAGTAGATTTTTTTAATAAATTATTTTAAAAGTAAAAAATGGTAAAAAATGGAATTAAAAACAAATATAATAATAGTAAAAACCTTATCTAAATCATATTTTTAAAACATGTAGATTGAAGAAAAAGGGATTTCGACCAAAGGTAGAAATAATGTTAAATTTACATAAACAATATTCTTTTTTTTTCTTTTGAGTACTTAATTTGAAGAAAATAAATAGAAAACATGAAATCTCAAAAAAAATAACCATATGAGAAGAAAATTGATCCGTTTTGTGATAGGTAGATCAAAATATTTCAACATCTAAAACTTAATCATAAACAATCCGGAAAAACAATGATATTGTAACATAAAACCCAAAATACATTGATAACTTTGGAATCAAAAGTCCCATGAAATAAATATAATTATATAGACAGGTAAATACCAAAATTTTTGTTAAAAATAATCATACAAATAATATGTGGGTACTATTTACACCACACAAAAGAAACATGTGGTGTATATGGCATGTGTCCCAAAGAAATAAAAAGTGAGACAAAAATTCCTTGCTTTATGTTCAACTTGCATCATACGGGTTTGAACCTCATGTATAATAAATAAATTTTTATTATAAATATATAAATAATAATAATAATATATTTAATACCTTATATTATTTACTTATAACATTTAGTCACCCGTGTGTTGACACATCATTATTAAAATCATTATTCCTAGTGATATCTGCTTTATTTTTCATGTATGTTCTAGTTTGGTAGTGTCGGTCCCCATATTTCGATCATAGTTTAATCATATTAATAATGTTAAAAAAGATATATATTTTATATATTCATTTTATACATGATTATATTCATTCAAAAAATAGAAAAATAGAAAAATTTATTACACTATTCAAGTAGATGCTATAAAATACGTATGATTGAACATGTTCCCCATTTTTGATGGATGAGATGAAATAAATATAACTAAATAATAACCATTAAATTATAATTTTTATATCATATATATCTTATATATTCTCCAATTTTTTCCTTATTACCATCCATGTACAATAATATTTAAAAACAAATCAATAAGCTTTTGGAGGTGATAATCCACATGTATGCATGATTGCCCATATTGTTTTCAAATAAGATGTACGGTAAGAAGGTGGAAATGATATTATAATAATATAAGTTTAATTATGTCTTAATTATCATATATAAACACTTATCTCATCATAATAATCATCTCTAAAATATGGTGATGATAAATGAATTGTATCGGTGCGTGGGGAAAGTAAGTTATACGAACATACGAGCGATATTTTCACTTTTCATTTGATGTGAAGTGGTTGAATAAAGACAATTTTTTAATCATATAATCATTTTATTATATTTAAGATACCTTATATATATTATTATAATGAATATAAAATATTACTAGGAGGGAAAAAAATAATTTAAAAGAAAGTGATTGGTTAATATCATTACATCATCCTAGAAATTACACCAATAAATCTCCTATTAAGGCATCTTGATTTGTTATTTTGGGAAGATCAAAACCACTATAATGTTTATAGGGGAGTAGATAATAGAATGTTTTAGATAATATTTTACGTATAAAGCTCAATTTTATGTGAATCAGTGAAAGGAGGGGTGACCTTTTATAAATGAGGAGCGAGACACTTCTGAAATTTCTTAAAACAATAAAATATATTAAATTCATTATCTTGTAAAATGGTTTCAAATGAAAAATAAATGGATAAAGGATGATATTTTTAATAATAAATGATATCCTTTGTCCCATTTAAATAATTTATGACCTTATTAAATTTAATAAAATATTATTTTCATAAAATATCATTATTACCAATTTAGAGACTATTCTTCTAATTTGGCATAAAATGAACAATGAAAAGGATCGAATTCTAATAAAATTTCTTAAAATAAAATATATATGTCATATGAATCGAAAAACATCTTGTAAAATATGAAATCATGTAATTTATGTAACTTTTAATATTTTTATTCGCTTATTATATATTTTTAATCAGAGTAATACTGAACCTGTGATAAAAAATCATTTATGGTCATTTTATAATATATAAAAATTATAAATAGATTAATATAATTAAAATAATTTCATTACACTAAATATACACACTTATAATCATTAATAACATTCTTATTTTCCAATGTCGGCACATAACTTATATTTAAAACCAAGAGAGTGAAATTTTGTAACTTCCTCTAATTTAAATATTATATTGGTAATATTCATGGAAATGTGTCCTTTATCCAACTTAGTTTATATATTAGGTTGATAATGTTATAATTAAATTCATATATTATTAATTTGGATGAAATGTATCACCTTATCAATTAGTTTTAACTTACATTAGCCCGATTTACAATTTGTCGATGTGATAAATTTTTCCATGGTTAATATTAATTTTAACATAAAATAAAAGGGGGATATTTATAAAATTAAATATACCTGATTAAAAAAATGGAATCCATTTTATAAATTACAAAACCAATACATAGAAAAAATTTATTTTAAAAGATGTGTACAAAACCCGATGAAACCAACTTTTAGAAAAATACAGTTTTAAATCCTAAAAAGGAATTATTCTTATACCATGCCAAGAAAAATATTAAATTAATGTTGAAATTTTTATTGGTTATTTAATATTTAAATTTAATTAAAATAATTCCCCAATATTTATCAATTTAATTTATTAAGATAAGAACATAATTCTCTCACAAAAACAATACTTTCCTGATAATTTTTTTATTACATATAAAAATGTTTTCATACTAAATTGAAAATGTAATTTCATTCCAAGGAACATTATTGTATTATTAAAAATATAATATAACCAATCATTCATATTTTTTTAAATAAAATAAAGGTGTATATTCCCAGAACAAGAAATATAGTTTGCAATAAAAATTATTATTTTTCAAAATTCACTTGAAAATCAATATATTTAAAAAAAATTAAAAAACTCATCTATGAAAATATTGAAATTATTATATATAAAATAATTTTAATTTAAAAAAAATAAAAAATAAAAATTTTAATCATAATATTTTTTCAAGAAATGAATAAAATTTTTTTTAGAGAAAACATATTTTTAAGGAATAAAATAACTTTACTGAAATTTTATTAATTATTTACGAATAATATATCATTAAATTTATATATATTTATATATAATTAATTAATCATATTAAAACCCTCCAATTTAATTTCATGTTTATAATTGACACATTAATTGATATTTTAATTATATTGTGTGGCTCGATTAACCGCATTGTTGTGTGCACCATAAGAAAACAATGAAGTTTAATATAATTGAAAAATTATTTCATAAAATATTCCAATGTAACTTGATCGACCTTTAATAAATTTCATCATAATAATTTTAACTTTTACTCTGTAATATAGGGTTTAATATTTAAAAATTCTTTTCATGAAAACCCATATCGTAAAGAGGTTTATTAAAACTTCATCTTGATAAGAGAGAATGAGAAATATTATAGTCATATGGAATAACACAAAAGTAGTTTTCCACATAAGATAATAGTAATTAGAAGTTAAAAGATGGATATAGAATAGAAAACTAACACCCCAAAACTAAAAAAAAGTTTTAGATGACATGTTCAAGAGAAAGATAACAACAAAAAATCCATAAATCTACGAGGGTTGAAAAGACTATTTTTTCATCAAAAATGAAGGTAATATGACAACATTTGGTTTCAAGATCCTTTCCCTACAGTTTAAGAATTAATTTAACATATATATTTTGAACAGATTACAAATACTTAATTGAAAAGAATCATTTCACCCTTTAATAAATTTTCACCACATTTTAATTTGTTTCTCCCAAATGTTGATTATTCGAGATGGCTATTTTATGTCTGAATCACTAAAACCAACATATAACGTTTTGAAATAAATATATAAATATATTCCTCCAATAATTAGGAATCATTTAAAGAATTTTTTATAGCACAAGTTAATATAAATACTATAATGAATAAACATTCCTATGAAGAAATACAATATTAGTAACGAAATCCATAATTATAGGATCTGAGGTTTGACTAATTAAATAATCCTATTACCAACCTACATAAATAAACTCAATATTAAATAATGTTTTAAACTCAAAGGTTATTCTATACTGTTAAACATATATGAACAAAAATTTAATTCAATTTTAACAAATGATCTTTTTTGTTAAATCACTTTTTAAAACACAAACAAATGAAATATCTCCCAAAATATCATTAATATTCATGAAAAACCAATATATAATATTTTAATTTTGTGACCATCATTGAAAATATCATGAATCATATTTAGATTCTAACATAAAAGTTAATAATTATATTTAATACAAATTTCAATGAAAATATTTCCTTATCAATAAATAAATTTTCAACCATAAAAATTATAAATATTCTACTATTCAATAGACTATAATTAACTCAACATAAAATCATATACTAATCTAAATATTTATTTGAACCTCAAAAGAGTTTTATTCATGAATAATTTAAAATAAACTCTAAATACCATGACTTAATATATTTAATGGAGTATTTATTCCATGAATATTAGGATCCCCCTTAAACTTATAATCCCATAATAATATCCTTAACATTTATGTTTACCTCGCATGAAAAAAATATTTTCTTCTAAAAATTAATAGAATATTTATTCCTAAAAAAATATCACAAAATATTAATTGTATTCTATAAATCCAAAAATTCAATAGAAATCATGAAAGATTATGTAATGAATTTTTCATCAACTAACCAATTTCATGGTCATTAATACTATCCAATAATGTTAATCATCTCATTATCACAACTAAACATATGTTTTAAAATTCTATTTTGGAACAATCCTTAGATGCTTGAGGATCATTGTATCCAAAATATCATTGATATAACTCTTCTATAACATAATTCATGAATCACAATGCATTAGTACATAAACCCTTTCACATCATATTACATCTATTGGACAAGAAGTTTACCCATGAATTAGGGAATTAACTCAGATAATTCCAATATTCCATACAAATAATACATTGAACTACAAGTGGTACCTTATGATGATCTTTATTTCCCTACACTGAATTCATCAATTTTCCTTGACAACTAAAAACTATAATCCATTTATTTACACATATAAAATAACTTATTATTCCTCTAAGACATTAATTGGAGTTATTGTTACCAAAAAATATATATATATATAGAGAGAGAGAAAGCCAAATATTATATCCTTTATAGTCTCGAGAACCCAAAATCTCAGATAAATATATTATTCTATTATTTTATGAGTGTAAGAGATTGTTATATATGAATCTCTTTATCGTATATCATAGTAATTGAATAGAAATAATCATCAGGTTTTGAGTACCATATCCCAATTGATTTTTTTACTAATGTGAAAAATCATTCCATTTTATGCCAGTGATAACCTGAATCCTCCTAGTTTTAACCATTGATAAAATCTAAAAATAATATTTTCAGCAACAATATTCATAGAGATGACTCTTGAATAATCATTTATTAGATGAAGAAATCATGAAACCTCTGTTTTAATCATTAAAACATTAGTTTTTACATAGGTTACTTATTATCATTACAAAAACATTGTGATGTGGTCCAATACATTGAATTATCCATATTATTATCAATAACATTTTCTCATCTTAGTTACCAATGGTTAACTAAACCTTACTATGATACCGATAATTACGACCCAAAATTTGTATACATAGATATCACATATTTTTTTATGAATATTCATTAACTTACACAATTATCCAAACCCAAATCATATATGTCCTATGACTCTTGAAACAAGAACATAAAAACATGTTGTTTATAAAAGATCCACATTATCTCTAACAAATTTCTTCATAGGAAGTGCCCTTTTTATTTATTTTATACTTAATATTTTTCATCATAACCTGGGTGAACTAACTATATGAAAGCATGATCTCATAAGCCTATTATGGGTATAAAAGGAAGATATAAATGATCACATGGGCATAACATGAACATAAGAGTATGATATAAGGATAATAACACTTGAAAATCATAAATTTCATAAAATATATCATAATCATGTGTCATGTAACAAATCATGGACATTTAAAAGACATGAATCATAATCAAATCAATGAACATGAAACACAAGTACATAAAATTGATATATGATATAATTTTGAATCCTACACAGAAATAATTAAATTTAATTCCTTATTAGTAAATGATCATTTTCCAGACTATCAATATAGAATAAATTCACTCCCCTAACCATTTTATTTGTCAAGGTTAAATCACTAGACTATTATACATTAAAAACTCCCGTAAAGATTTTTTAATTACAATTATAGTCATGTTTATATCATGATATATCAATATTTACATAATTAATTGGTGGGATATATATATGTCCCACCTAGCCTTGGTTATAACATAACTACCATCGTTGGTTATAACATAACTAATGTACTTGCTTATAATGTAACAATCATCCATGATTGTAACATAACCACCATATATAGTAATAATTTAACCTCAAAAATGTCATTTAAACCATATAAATATGGGACATAAGATCATAAAACATTCATCATATTATGAAATTATATGTAATTAAAAGAAAATAGATTTCATAAACATTTCTTCAATTCACTATTACATAACCCATGAAAAATAAATGGGTTTCATTATCATCTAATCAAAAAAATAGCAATATAGATAAATAAAAATAATTGTATAAGTAGGAAATATACATATTAAATCATAATAAACATCAAAGAATGTTAATATATATATATAATTACCTTAAAATCTCATTGAAATATTTCATACGGAAAACGACCTTTAAATTTTCAAAATAACTTATAAGATATATATATTTTGAAAATATGAAGGAAAGAATTTTTTAGAGAAAATTTTTGAAATATTTTAAATTAATCATGAAAACAATTATTTTTCATGGTGGTGGGAAATTGTTTCAAGCCATATATGTTAAAATAATACATTCCTTTCACATTTCTATAAAAAGGACAAAAATTAATCATTTATAAAATGTAAATAATAATCCCTTAAAACCATTTTTTAAATTAAAACATGGGTAAAAATGAATTTAAATAATTATATTATAACAGTAAAAAAATTGAATAATTTTTAGAAAACATAGCTATGAATGAAAATGGTTTCTCGACCAAGGAGATAAATAAAGTAGAATTTCCATAAAAATATATTTTTCATTTATTAAGTAATTAAAGAGAGGAAAATGAATAAAAAAAGTATATTTTAAATAAATAACCATGGGATAATACAATTTCTGAGTTTATTGAGAGGTAAATAATAATGTTTTATCATTGGAAACATAATTATAAACAATTCTAATATACAATGAGATTGTAACATAAAACTCTTACACGTTTAGTAAGTTTTGAATCATAATTCTCATGAAATAAATAAAATTATATTGATATATAAATCCCCAAATATGTTTTACCAATAATCATAAAATAAATATATTCTTAGTATATACAACACAAAAAAGAAATAAGTGTTGTATAAAGCGTCTATCCCAAAAAATAAAACTGAGATGAAAATCCCACATCATAGGTCCAACATTATTCACACACATTGTAACCTCATATATAATAAATATATATTTATTATAAATATAATAAATAAGAATAATTATATATATCATAACATATATTATTTACATTTATCTTTTACCTCACATGTTTTTAATATTTCCTTATTAAAATCAAGGTTTTGAGTGATATTTTCTTCCTTTTTAATGTTTGTTCTACTTTGGATGTTTTTTATATGAATTTTGATCATAGAAAAAAATTTACAGACTGATATTAATTATATGAATATATTATTTATTCATTATTTACATGTTTAGAGTCATTCATTGTATATAGAGACAAAAAAATTAAATACACCATTCACGGAGACGGTAGACCATATTTATAAATAGAAACTATTTCTATTTTTCAATGGTTGGAATGAGAGAATGGGAAATAAAGAAAAATTAAATAATAGTTATTAAATCATATATATCATATTTATACATTAAATATATCCTTATTACCATCCTTATGTAGAATAAATGAAAAACAAATCACATCGCTTTGTAGAGGTGGAAGTCGACACTTAAACATAATTGATGTTATTAGTTTACTAAGGTTTGAGTAGTAAGTATGTAGATATGATATTATTATTAAAAAAGTATAAATATTTTCTAATATTCATAAAAAATAATAAACCCATAATAATTACCATTCATAAATTTTTTTTGAAGAAAAATGAATTCTATGGCTACATGTTGACGATAAACCATATGTATGCAAAAGCGATATTTTTACTTTCCATTTGATGGAATGAGTGTGAAAAAAATGGTTTCATAATCATAACAAATTTTAAGAATAATTAGGACACTGATTTTATTATTTTATGATTAATATATGATATTTTGAGGACTTAATGTAATAATTAAAAAGAAAGTGATCTGTTAATGTGATTACCTATTCTTTTAAATAACCCCTATAGATCTCCTCTTACAGGCTCTAGGGTTGGTATTTTAATAGTAAAAACAGCTATAGAATTATTATAGGGGATTTAGAATAAATATCGGAAGATCCTTCTTGATCTAGAAGGCTCAATGTGAAGTGAAAAAGAGAAAGGAGGGGTTCCCTTTTATAATTGAGGGGTGGGACACTATTAGAAATTGTTAAAGGATAAAATATATTGAAGTCATTATTATGAAAAATGGTTCTAAATGGACAATAAATGGTAAAATGATAAAATATTTAGCCACCTACTTTCCATATTTTACTATTTAAAAATTTTAATAATTAATATATAATTCAAATAAATACTATTTTCAAAAATTATCATAATTTAAAATTTAGACACTATTAATTTAATTTGATACAAATACTTAATGAAAATATTGAAATTTGAATATAATTATTTAAAATCACTATAACATGTCATATTCCTCTAAAAAGTCCTTATAACAAATTTCCTCACTCTAATTATGTTGTTTTTAATATTTCAAAAATAATTTATTATATTTTAAGAAATGGTTAAATAATACATCGGTGATGCATAAATATTTAAGGTCAATAGAGAAATTCAAAAAATTATAAATAAATTTATATTATGAAAATAATTTTATTAATCTCAAAATAGACACATAGATTCATTAATAACATTCTTTTTTTCCATATATGAACACATAATATATATGTTAAACTATGAGAGTGACATTTTGTAACATTCCTTGACATAAATATTATACAATTAATTTCCATGGAATAAATTCCATTAAAAAACAAATCATATATCCTATGGTGATATGGTTTGAATTAAATTCATCTAATTGGAATTATGAAGAAAACTTATGGCCTTATAACCCAACCCTAACCTTTATTTAACCAATTTACCCTTTACTGAGGAGATAAATTTTAAAAATGTTACTATTTATATTGAACTAAAATAAAAGGTGCATGTTTAAATAATTTGATCCTCATGATCATAAATATTTAATATATTTCGACAAATACACACCTCTAAGTGGCATATATTAATTTTAAAACATGTTTGAAAAATGTGATAGAAACCACTTTTAAAAAAATATTGGTTTAAGCATAAAATCATATTTATTCATAACCCATTCCAAGAAAAATATTAAGGGTATGTTAAAAACATTTCTTTTAGTATAAAATATATAAATATGGAATAAATTCTGTGCAAAAAATATTTTTTTCAAGAAAATTAGTTTTTACCTATAAAAAAGTTTTCATAATAAATTCAAACCTAAAATTGATTCCAATGAACTTAATTAGATTTTACCTTAATATATAATATAACTAATTTTTTTTAAATAATTTTAAAACAAAATGGAACTTCTTACAAGATTGAAACAAATATACATTTTTTAAAAAAATTAATATTTTTCAATAATCACTTGAAAAACAATGTTTTCATAAATTTATAAAAAATTATCATAAGAAAATATTAATATGATGATTTCTAAAATGATATTCATTTTATTAAATATATAAAATCAGTAAATATTAATCATAATATTTCCCCTAAAAATAATAAAAAATCCTATTTGAATGAAACATATTTATGATGAATAAAATGACTTCACAAAAAATTAAGTAGTTATTTATAAAGGACGATTATGCTAGTCCCTCCACCCAGGTAGGTGGAGGGTCCGTTTCCATTCCACAAAGATCCATCTTGATTATTTTATCAATTATCAATTCCCCACATCCATCCAACCTTTCCCTATATATCACCTAGTGTGAAACTTCCAAACCATTTCGATGGATGCCCTAACATTCCAATATCACCAATAGAATTTATGAAAGCCTCATCTCTCATGAATCAAACTCGAATTTCATGATTCAAACAACAACATCCTTTGGTGTATGCATTTGACAAGAATGTATTAGGATTTTGGGAAATACATGATTATGAAATGGTGGGTTTACATTAAAATAGGAATATGATAAATTTGTTTGCAACATAGATTGACTTGATAAAATAATGGTACAATGCTTCTGGAACGTGCAATGGATCTCAGTTCTTTCAATCCAGGAGGTATTATGAATTCGATATAAATTCTGATGTCCCAAAATTGTCAATTTGGTTTAGTATCCCAAAACTCCTATTACCATTTCATAACCATTTGTTTTTAAACATGTTAGGAAATATGGTTGTAATATATATATATATATTCTGATAGTATAACATGGTCGAATTTTTATCTTGTATCTCCATGAATCTATGTTGAAGTGGGCATATCTTGAAGGATGATTGATTTCATTTGGCTTATAATTGGGGAATAATTCTTCTATAATCACCTTTTTTTATTCATGGACTGATTTTTTATATATGTCTATGAAATTGTGTCATCCAATGAGTGTTTTAGGTGGTATAAGAAAATTAATATAGGTTATAGAGGAAATGATAAAATTTTGGTTATTGGTTCTGTTGAAGGCCTGAAGAAGAAAACATACCAGGGTGTTACTAAGGATAAAAATAACAAGGAGATGATATAGGGAAAGAGAACCATGGGGAACCAGAACTTTCTAGACATTTTCAATCACATGAGAAAGTATCTGTGATATCCCATGATCACAAAACCTGATCTCTTGGATTCATTGGGAACTTGTGTGGTATGTGATGAAGGCGCAATGAATTCAAATCCTTACAATTATGGAATGGCTATGAGAGAATTTAGTGGTATCAACATTTAATGGGTGATACAATTGACTATTGAAGATATATATAAGGATTTTTAGGACTGGGATGAACAAAGTCATGGCTCTAATATTCTATTGATTGATAAAAAGGGTTCCATCCAAATAAATACCATGCCCAGTCTCAACCTGAAGAATCATTTTGATTTCCTATGTGCTGATGGATGGGTAGAGAGAAACATTATATGTCTC
This sequence comes from Viscum album, assembly GCA_963277665.1. Lineage (NCBI taxonomy): Eukaryota > Viridiplantae > Streptophyta > Magnoliopsida > Santalales > Viscaceae > Viscum > Viscum album. The sequence goes on from OY728127.1 coordinate 1,167,100,634, forward strand.
TCAAGAGTAGAGTTTTAAAGGGAGATGTAGGCCTCATATTACATTACAATGGGAGGATATTGCAACAGTCTACAAAGCCTATGGAGGATGAAGGGACATAAAGAAAATAGGCACCCAGGGAGTTTCATTTTCACCATGAAGAAGAATCCCCAAGAAGTGTATGGAATATTCATGCATGCCTAGACAAATGGAGACAAGATTATACATTAAATTTGGTATGTCAAAGGTATATGAGCTCAAGGAAATGTGAGGCAAGAAGCAAGATCAATAAAAAGGAGACATTGGGAATATAGAGGAAGACAAAGAGGATACAAAGGTGGATTCCAACTCATATGTCTTGGAAATATCTCAAGGGGATGTAGAAGAGAAGAATGGGGAATAACATGGGGATATGATAGTGTAATCCAAGAACATGTTGATTGAGGAGGAGGTTGCATACACTATGGACATTCCACATGGATAATAGTGGTAGATACATGCAGGTTTTGATCAACCATTGGAATTTATCATTCACTTTGGAGATGAATTAATGGAATAGGTTCTTATGATTACTTCCACACTAGAGGATGCATATAAGATAATGGAAGTACTAATCCACATGAGAACTAACCATTACCAGAGTGCATGGATTGACAAGAAGGATCCTATACTAATTAGATTATAGGATTCAATAAATTGAAGATGATTAAAGATGTGTACATGGAAACCTAGGATAAACTAGAATGCCCTTTTATATCTTTAAATAATTATGTGGTTTCTCTTATTATTGTATCTTAGTGAAATATTTTTTTTTCTCACAATTATATAAATGGGATTATTATAATAAAAAGATAATATTTAGTCATTCATAATTTTGTTATTCATATGCATTCCTTATAATTTAATGGCTAGGATAAAACTGTAACATTAATTAAAATTTTAATAGTATATCATAGTTCCATTATACAAAATATTTTCAGAAATGAATATATCAATGAAATTAAATTTGATTGAAATAATTATTTCACAAAATATCTGTGTGTTATAAACAGAAAAACATAATTAAAAAAACTCACTATAGTCTATACCATGGAAACCCATAAGACATAAACCCATTCTAGGTTCTTATACATACATCATGACATCATATTTCTAACACCATTGACTATGTGTCAATGATTATCATCAAAATTAAACCTATAGAACATATCCCTCAAGATTGAATAACCCACAAGTTACCACATCTATAACCAATGACATCTTCATAGATGATCTATATTAGAGAACCGTAGCCAAGTGGTTTCAACAGATAGGATTCCATTCCATGCTAAATGGGAAATACCATATATATTGTAACTTTATCATTAAATTACATAACATATTCCATAATCACCATAATAGTTTGTGCCTCTATGGAATTAATTTCACTTATTATCCATATAGTGAAACTAAACATCCGCTAATAAATATACTAGGTCAACATCATCCATATTTACAATCCTACCATAGAACCCATATGATGACACATTATAAAATACTCTATACCTATTAGAATAGATGAGTAAAATGCCACCAATTACATATATGTTGAAAACCATATGAGGATTTATTGACATTTTAATCAACTATGCGTTTAATTTCACAGATTCAAATCACTTTATATAGCCCCTACATGTCATTTAAATCACTTTGTTACATGAATGATGCATCCACTTCCTCCTTGGACTTTTAAATAATATTCAAAATCATACTAATTGAATTCTTTCCAGTGATCCTAGAGCAAAAAATACAATAACTAATATAAAAATCTCAATCATCAGGTCTATCACACTCATTAAGAAACACAATAATTGTAAAAATGCATGAAAAGAACAAAATCCCACTCCCATGGTAACCATGACTTCCATTGGGAATAGTTTTCATGAAAGAATTGGTTTGGTATCATCATAAGCATTAACACATCTCTTTGTATCTCGTACATTGACTCCATATATTTAATAGAAAAAACAAGAACCACTAATTACAATTTCTTACATCCTATCTAGAATCACATTTTGAATAACAACCAGACTGATTCGTCACATGACCTTAAGCCCACCTTCCTAAATTCCTGAGGTTTCTGATTAGTATGGTTGATTCAGGGATGTATCACATAGAGGATAAAAACCCTTATATTAGAGTGAATATGTAACAACCCGAGAGATTAAAATATTTTACTTTTTGTATAAATTTAATTTCTATGATATCATTTTTTATATGAAACATCGTATTAATCTTATGCTAAATACAATAATGAGTGGACTTTTGTTACATACAAGGTTGAGTTTTACTGAACAACAATATATTACCAAAATATTATTATTTAATATAATAAGATATAACGTAGCCATTAATATGGTAGTTGTTAATATCATTAACTAACATATGAAAGTATATAAGAGAATACATTAGTTAAAAATTAAAACTCCATTAATATATAAACCATATGAATATAAAGGGTGTGATTTAAAAAACTGTTATTGTCCTCACAAAGTCATTTTGTAATAATAAATTTAGATAATTACAATTATTTTATGATTATAATGTAATATATATTAGATATTCAATAAAATATTTTATATATTCATACAATATATTTACTATGAATAATCTAAGAACAAACCCAATTTTACACAAAAAAATCCTTATATTTATAAAGGCCTTTTTACAGCCTTTTAATGGAAACCCTATTTAAAATCTATGATAGGACACACATATAATTCAATTGAAAAAATAATCATATCATTTTAATGAAAAATATAAAATATTACTTTGGTTGAATTTTTGGTATTTTTCTGTAATGTTTCATATTTTGATGAATTGTAATAAAATATTGTATTTTAATTGAAAGAATCTTTTTAATCCAAATATTTTTTATGGGTATATTATATTTTTTGTTGGATTAAAATTATAAATAGATCATGTATTTATGATTTAATCTAATTGATGTAATTAGAATCAATTTCACATTGAATTTAGGTATTAAAACATTTCAATCTTGCGAATGTTTTTACATTAAAAACCCATTTACTCATTCTATGAACCAGATTAATTATTAAATAATATCTACTAATTCTATTTATAAAATTTGTTAAAATTTATTCCCTATTTGGAATCATAATTTATACGTTTTATATATAGGTCCATTTTAGTTTTGAAGACAATATGAATAGTATACTTTTTTTTATTTTTATTACCCCAATTAAGGTTAAATTGTTTAATTAAGGGTAATAATAATATTTATATTTATCCTAACACATTTACTAATTTCATTGGATGAGTAAATTTTAAAAAATATCATATTTGGATAAATCTTTGGATCTCTTTGAGCCACATGGATAAATTTAACCCATATATAGTATCTTATTTAATGAGAAGTCAATTTTTTTATTCTATTGTTTTTAACAAGTTAAATATTTTGAATATTGGGTTATATAGGGGATATGTTTGTCTATAAATATTAATTGGAAATATAAAATGATTACCATCATCATGATAGTTTCTTATTTATTTTTAACAAATATATAATTAAATTAAAGTCTTTCACAATGATGATTTAAGAATGATTAATTAATGTATAAATCAAATAAATTTTATTAAAAATATTATAATAAATATAATTTGATATAATTAATGTCATTAATTAATTTTATTGATGTAATATACAAATTAGGTATGTATTATTTGTTTTTTGAAGTTATCTTTTGTTTTTATATTTTAAAAAAAGTCAGGAAATGAATTGACTCAAAATTGACATTAATTATATCTTCAAAATATATTATCTTATTAAATGAATAAAAATTCATTAAAATATAAATATTATAAAAATTATTAATATATCATTGAATGTGTAATCCAAAAATTATTTATGTTTCTTTTGGTATTTTATAATAAATTTATTAACCCATATAGTGTAAAAAAGAATGTTGTCATGATAAGAGTAAAAGGGTTTAATTAAGGATTAATGCCAAAAGATAAGGGAAATAATATAACATAAACTATTCTAAAAATTACTATTTGAGATTATTTTGACCCTTACTCATCTTATATAATAAATAAATTACTTTGGGCCCTTTTTTAATTTAAAATTATTTTATATTAATTTAATATTACCAGAGTTTTCAAATGTTCCCCTCACATCAATTATAAAAGGGTACCTCCTCCCTCACATACTCTTACCACATGGAGGATTATATATCAACAAAAAACTTCCCTAATAATCTCCCAACTACCCTCACTTTTTAATATATTTATACCTCTGGGATGAAATCCATCCACGGATGTCATTTGGTATAAACAAAATAGAGTGACCCAAAAATGAGATAACATTCTTCAATGATTGCTTTAGTTTTATTTCTTTCCACAATCATTAATTAATTATTATTAAATGATTAAATAATAACACAAGTATCCTCACTATAATTTTATTTTTTAGTTATGTTATTTACCAATACCTACACACACTTCCATTAATATGGTAACAAACTTACCATTCGTGTACATTGAACTTCTACCACATAAAATGATATCGTCAGTTTTTCATTTACCACCTCTCATTGGGTGAGAATTATGATGGATGCAATCTTTTTATATGATATATAAAATATATTTATTTTTTATTAATACTTATTTACTTTCATAAATAACACACCTTCATTCATTACATTTTTTTTAAATATGATAACATCATTGGTGGAAGTGTGGACTACCACCGCCTCAATTTGATGTGATTATTTAGCACTATACATCGATCGTATAATGGATAGTTTAAAAAATGTGATATATATTAAACATATATTATAATTTAATTTTAATATTCATTTATATCATTTAATTTTCCTTTTTTTAATATGCCAATGAAATGAATGCAGTGTTCATGCGTACATATAGCCTACCATCTCCATAAACAGTGAATTTCATTTCCTATCTCCAAATTTTTTTGGATTATATATATATATAATATCTATATTATATTAAAATTATTTTTTAGATTATGGATATTATTAAATTAGGATCTATGTAATTGGAACAGTAAATAAAAAGTCAAAACAAACTCAATAAAGTAGGATATTAACACCAAAAATAGTGAAAATGATGAATGATTAGTAACAAAAGGGTGAAAAAATAATATAAAAGGATTATATATGATATCATAAATATGAATAATGTTCTGAGATAAATTAATAATATTATTTAAAAAATTATAATGTAGGTTATAGCATGTACAACTAAATATGAAGTGTTAATTAAGAGACTCTTTTCTCACTTTCCTTTCTGTGAGACATGATGCACATTCAACACTTATTTATTTAATGTGGCATCTATACTTTTTATGAATTTATTTTATGAGTCTTATCATGAATATTATGGTTTTTTAATATCCATATAATTTTATTTCATTCATGTTTATAGGATTTTACTTATTATAATGTGATATGTATTTATTCAACAATAGCACAATATTCTGGATTATTTAGTTTTAAATCTTGTTTGAGAAATATATTTCCTCCAAATCTATGTTTTCTAAAAATGTTTTCAAAAAGTGTTTTACCATCGTTCAAAATCATTTTTACCCATATTTTACTTTTTAGAAAATACGTTTAATAGAATAAACTTTCCATTTTTAAAAATTGATCTTAGTGACTTTTCCAATATAAATATACAAATGGAATGTTTTTAACTTATAAAGAAAGAATTAAATTTCCCCCACCATGGAAAAATAATATTTTGATGCTTCATTTAAATGTTTACATGGTTATTTTCAATGAAATTTTCTAAATTTATTAATGTGAAGCTATTTAAACAAATAATTTCAAAGTGGTAACATATTTTCAACAAACTTTTTATATGTATGTGATAATTGTCATATTCATAAATTATTTTGTTTTGTGTATCTACTACCCATTTGGATATAATATAACATGAATCGAATCACCTTCGTGGTATTAAAATGTTTCAATGTTGTATGAGAAACATTGATTTAAAAATATATTTTTAAATCTATTATTTACTATATGAGGAATCCTTTGGATTTCTATGACATGGGTTGGAGACTTTTTGATGTAAGACTTGAAAATTAAGAATTTGTTAATTCAAGACCATAGATTCATCATTAGTCTCATGAGATGAAATCTGTTGGAGAAAACCCATGCTAGTTTTTTGTGAATAATATTATATGGGTTTCTACCCATAGACATAAACATTAATTTGAAAAGGTCTTGATGGTAGTGGTTCTTTGGTAGATACATGACATCCATTAATTATGCATTTCATTCATCTATGAGATTATTATACTATAAGGTTTTTCATTGAAATATCTATGTATGAATTATATTCTTAGTTTTTTGAGTGAAAGACATGTGTTATTAGTTTCTTACCTTTACAAATAATTTATTCCATATCCAGTTAATTGAAGGGCATGTGTGATACATTATTTACCTTTCCACATTTATTTATTAGAATCAATTCATTATTTCATCCTTTCAACACTACCCTACCTTGAATTTAAGATAACCATTTTATTTGTTCTATTTACCCCATGTTATGAGATGTCGTTTTTGGAATGTGTTCAAGGATGAAAATTATTTTTTATTGTAATGTTTTTTATTTTACCAATGTAATAAGGTAATAATTTATGTATCTAGTTCATCATGACTACTAAACTTCTCAGTCCATTCAAATATTATTCCTTATAATCATGACAATTTAAAAAAAATATGCACTAGCTCTATGGTTATGGGGTCTATACATTACAATTGGTATCAACAGAAGATTAGTAGTAATCATGGGAATAAGATATAAGAAAAATTACACTAAGGGACAAAAACCATTGGTTTGGTATGTTTGAAAATGTTATTTAATGATAAATGAATTTTTATTTTATGTAAATTTGTTTAAAGGTATGGACTACCATTAGGGTTTATATTATCATTGAATTTAAGGTAATTATGGGAATTTATATTATTGGTAACACAAAATATAACATATGAGATAACCAATGGGGTTAAAAAAATAATGTTGAATATATTTTTGTTAATTTTGTAGATTCTAGTTAAAATTTTGGATAATATTAATATGGTTTAAAAAAGGGAAAAACAGTGTTCTGAGTGAAAACCTGTCACGTACAGTAAGGCCATAGGGTTTAAACCAATAATCAAAGGGAAATAAAGGGTGAAACTCGTACCACTAGACTACGTGACGTCCTGGAAAGTGTGGCATTTTTTAGTTAAACTATTTAATGGATACATGTTATTTTGATTTTAGGGACATTTTTTATCAGTTATATTACATTTTAATTGGAAAATGTTTGGGTGATTAATGTAATTTTGAAATATTCTCATTATTTTGGGAACCTTATATGATCATGATAGATATGATACTAAGATATTTTATTTGAGAAGTGAATGTTATATAATTTTTTTGGAATGAAATATGATTTTATTTTGGACTTATTTGTGATTCAGGTAATTTATGGAAATAGTTATCATATCATATAGATTACCTGATCTAGGAAATAAATTTTTTTAAGACCATAAGAGTGATTAATGTTATTTAGAAGTCTATATGAAAAAATAATTAATATTTTTGAGTTTTAATATTATTATATAATATTTTTGTAGAAGTATATTTATTTTCTTATTGGTCAATGTTGAAATTTGGGTATCACTGTTGAATTTTGGATATTAATAATTTTTCATCATATAATGGTTTATTCTTTTTCAGAAATGTCTTATCTTATCTTAACAATTTCGGTTATGGTTAATGTATAAATATATGAAGAATATAAGGTTATAATTTCTTAGGTTTTTGGATCCATATAAATTTATTTGAATTAAACCAGCATGAAAAACTAATCATCTTAAATACTCATCATTTGGAGGAATTGATGAGTTTGTTGGTGGAATTGATTAAAGGATGAAAATCTACTTGTAATGTAACCACAATTCATTTTGATCATACTCTAGGAACTAAATTAATTCCTTAACTCTAGGAAAATTATTTTTTAATTTGATCATTTATTATTCAATTTTATTACTATGAAATCAATGGACTCTTTAACCCATAACAAATTTAAGCCCATGTTTTGGTAGACTTTATAATGACTATGTTCTCTATAATTCTCCACCAGAATAGAATAGTTAGATTTCACATCCTTATCAATGTTCTCACAAATTTTATTATATTCAATAGACTAGTTTTGTTGTTAAATTCTCATTTCTATAACCTCTTATTAATTAATTGTTTTATTAACCCTATTTATGATATGGGGCTTTCAAAAATTGATTATTTTAAATTTTCAAACCCCAGACTACCACGATAAAGTTTAAATTGGGAGGACATGATTTAATTTAGGTGGGTAGAATGTAACACCCCAAGACTTTTTAATATTTTCATTTTTGAGTAAAATTACATGTTTTGGTGTCTTTAATTTTATGCAACACCATGTTAATCTTATTCTACACACAATAATTATTTGACTTTCATTATAGTCATGGTCATGTTTTACTAAATAAAAATATATTGATAAAATTTTATCATTTAATATAATAAGATATATCCTAGCTTTTAAGTTGGTGGTTATCAATATTATTAACTAATATATGAAAATATATTTTTGAATTATTTGGTTACCAATTAATTAAAAATAAATATATAAACCAATTGAATATAACTAGTTTGATTTAATAAAAACTATTTTATCCTGTAATAGTGATTTTTCCTAAAAAATTAAATTCACCACAATTAATGAATGATATTAATTTAATATATACAATATATATTCAAGAAAATATTTTTTACTTTCATACAATATATTTAATAGGCATAAAATAAGAACAAACCCAATTGCGTGCATAAAAATTGTTTTTTTATAAAGGCACTTGTACTTCCTTTTAATGGATAAAATATTTTCAATCCAAAATTTGACAAGTTTATATATATATATATGTATATTTTATGAAAAATAAAATTCGTATTTGAAAGATAAATATAAAAATTTACTTTGGGTTAATTTTTGGAAATTTTCTAGTAAGATCTATGTTTTGAGGAATAGTAACAAAATATTTTATTTTAAATGGGAATTTTTTTTTGTGTAAATAATTTATAGAGTTAAATTATATATCTGATAGGTTTAAAATTAAAATTAGATAATTTTTATCTATTAATATTATTTAGGTCATTAGAATCAATTTAAAATTGAATTAATTTTTGAAAAAATTTCCATATATGGAACATTTTTACTTTAAAAACTCATTTTCTCGTTATGTTAATGTGAATATTATTTAATTAACTTCAAAAAATTTATATTTTTTAAATTTGAAATAATTGATTCAATATTTGGAACTAAAAGTTATAAATTATGTAAATATTTCCCTTGTATTTTTGGACAAAATATGAAAAGTAATATTTGGTAATTTTTATTACCGTAGTTAAGTGTAAATTGGGTTATTAAGTGTAAAAATAAAATTACAAAATTAACCTAATGCTTGTGATAATTTAATTGTGTGAGTAATTGTTGAAGAAAATCATCCTTGGGCCATTTTTTGGGCTAATAGAGCCACATGGATGACTTTATCTCATTTATATTATTTTATTCGAAGAAAAGTCAATTTTGTCAAACATTTGTTTTTAACATTATTAATATTTTGAATATGGGTTTATATATGGGATTTATTCGAATATAAATGTTTTTTGTAAATATATAATTTTTATCTTCCTTGTGACAAATTGTTTTGAATTTTTAGGGGAGAAATAATTAAATTAAATTCTTTCACAATGATGATGCAGTAATTGTTTAATTAATGGAAATTTTAATTAATATTATTATTTATTTTAACATAAAATTTATTTTATATATTTAATGTATTAAAATAATTTTATAGATTACCTATACCTAATAAGGATTTATTAATTATTTTTTTCAATTTTTTCTTCTTTTATGATATTCTTTAAGAATATCAGAAATGAATACAATAAAAATTTATATAATTGATATTTTAAAATAAATTATAATTTACTAAATTGTATAAAATTTCTAAAAATACAAACATAATAAAAATTAATATTATATGGTTTAAAAATTCATCTATTACTTATTTATTGTTCTTTTCCAATTTTATAGAAACTATATTAACCATTAAAGAGTAAAAAGTCATTTTGTCCGGGTTAGAGTTGAAGAGGTTAATTAAATGTTAAAGACAAAAGATAATTGTAAAAATGTAACCTAAACATTTATAAAAACTATTGGTTATGATTAATCCTACACATAATCATCTTAAATTCTATATTACTCACTTCGGAGCCATTTGAAATTCAAAAATAATTTATATTAATTTCATATGATGAGTGTTTCCAAAAGTGCCCCGCACCTCAATTAAAAAAGGAAACCTCCTCCTTTATATACTAAAACAATATTGAGTAATCTAGATGAAAAAAAAGAATTATTGGATAATATCCCATCTTCCAAAAACTAATCCCAGAGGCTTCCATTTTGGCATAAATCCAACCATGTATTTTATTTTATATGAACTAAAAGTGGTTATCTAAAAATGAGGTAACATTCTCCAATGATCACTTCCATTTTATTTCATTCAAAAATACATAATTTATTATTATAACATGACTATATAATAAAAAAAATTCTAAATATAAGGGCATATTTTTCTTTTAAGGGTTTTACCTACACCTATACACACTTCTTTCAAATGGGTAATGAAGTCACCGTTCGTGTATGGTGAATTACTGTCTCGTAAAACGATGTTGTTTATTTTTTCATTACCACCACTCATGTTTGGGAATGAGGATGGAAATGATATTTATATATGATATATATATAATATTTTTTATTAATAATTCTATACTTTTAATATAACAAAAACCATCCGGATTTCCAATTTGTGTAATTATGATAACATTGTTTTATGGAAATGTCGACTAACGCCTCCTCTATGATATGTGATTCGTTCAAACTATACATTGAAAACATAAAATATGGTTATAATAAAATTATGTAATATATATGACATATACATGAAAATGGTTTTTAAATATTCATATATATTATATACTTTATATTATTTTAATATGACAAAGAAATGAAATTCTTATTCATTCGTATGTACGACCTACTGTCTCCATGAATGGTGCATTTCATTATTATCCCCATTTTTTGGATTATTATAAATAAATATAAAATATATATATATGATATTTACATCATGGTTTACATTCTGGACATTATGAAACCATGATCTATGTAATTGGAAAAAATAAAGTCAAAATATACTGAAGAAACCACTCAATTAACACATTAAATACTGAAAATGATGAAGGATTATTAAAAAATTCCTGTTAAAATAAAATAATTTATTATATGACGTCATAAATTTGAATAAGGTTGTAATATTAATTAAAAACATGTTTTAAATAATTATATATAATTTTTAATCTCATACAACTAAAAGGGATGTGTGACATAAGGGATTATTCCTCACTTTCCTTTCTGTGAGGCATACAAAACATTCACCAATTATTTATTTTAAATGGTATATATACATCCCATGAATGATTTTTATTAGTATAATCTGGAATATTATGGAATTTTCATATCCATATAATTTAATTTCTTTCAAGGGAATATGATTTTAAAGAATATAAATTAATGAGTATTTATTCCACAATCTAATCAATATTCAAGAATATTTTGTTTTAAATATCTATTGGGGAATATTTATACTGCACATATATGATTTTTAATAATGTTTTCAAAATGTTTATTACTATTGTTAAAAATAATTTTTACCCATGTTTTAATTTTTTTAAAATATTTTCAATATAATAATTTTTTATTTTTCTAAACAAGGTACTTTTTTACTTTTATAAAAAAAACTATTGATTGAATGTTTTTTTATGTTATAAAGATTGAAAGGAATTTACCAAAGTCATGAATCTATAAAATTTTTAATAATCCACTACGTTTTTACAATGTCATTTTAAAATATAATAGATATTACTTATAAATATGTAGACTTTTAAATAAATGATTTCAAAGTGTTATGGGATTTTCATTTCACTTTTTACTTCTCTGCGATAAATGTCAGATTCATCACACAATTCATTTGTGTGGTTTATCTACTACAATATTGATATAATATATCTTAATCATTTTATCTTCATGGTGTTAAAAATTTTCAATGTTTCATGGGACACTTTTTTTTAAATATATATCTTTATATTGATTATTCGATATATGATGAATTTTTTGAACTTGTATAACATGGGAAGGGGACCATTAAATGTTATCCATATATGTTGTGGACTAGTTAATTCATGCCCCTTGGTGCATCAGTTGTCTCATGAGATTCAATTAGTGTGAGAAAAACCCTTCTAGATTGTTTTGAAAAATATTAGATGAGTTTCTACCCAAAAACATAAATAATTTTGTGAAAGGTATGGATTGTATTGGCTCACATTATAGATACAAGACCTACAATAAAATTTCATTTCTTTAATTTATGTTATTATTAATCCATGGTATTTTTCAACATTATTTCTTTGGGTGATTTCATTTTCAATATATTGATTGAATGGCATGTGTTATCATTTTTTGTAATTTCCATATTAGTTATTCTTTATCGAGTTATTTGAATGGAATTTTTTATCATCTATTTATGACACAATGTTGATTTATTATCATTTATTTGTTATTTATTCCACTTTATATTCCCTTTCTGAGAATTTGAGCCCACTCTTGTATTTCTTTAATTCCTCCATGTTAATCATATTAAATATATTGAATGATTAGAAGGATTAAAATTATTTTCATTTATTATGTTTTATGTTTTATGATTATAGTAAGGGAATACTTTTTGTATCTAGTTCATCAAGAATTATAACTTGATCAATCCTTCAGGATTTGATTCCTTTTAAACTAGCTACTGTAAGGAAATAATTCATTAAGTCAGGGATTCTAGGGTCAGGGCATGATAGAATAATATAATCTAAAATAATTAAATATCAACCAACATAAATAAAAAAATAATAATAAAGAAAACCTATTTAAGTCTATAATAAATGAAATTCCATGAAGGCCTATAAAACCATCACATATATTCAATTAACCATATACTATGTTGGTCATATAAAAACAGAATGATAAAAATAAATAAAATAATTGGAGGCCCTATTGCATCCCAAATACATACCTCAACCTAATCACTAATCTCATCCAAGATATCACACATTACATTGCTAACCTAATACCGAGTCTCTTACCCACCCATGCCAGCAAAAGCCATGTGAGAGAATTTTTGCAACCCATGTACAATTATAGTCTATGTATGGTGTGATTAAAAAACTAAACAGGGAAGCACAAATGTGGAACTTTACTCTTTGATATAAATTGTGATATTTTCATGTGGAGATCTAAAAAAAATGATAATAGATGAATGTAAAAAATAAATAAATAAGGCACCAAAATACACACTTCACCCTAATGAATGACTATATCTTATCATTTTCATGATGGTATCACCTTCATAATATCACAATCACCCCAAGGTCTTACCCCTATAACTTGGGCCTAGCCTAAAAACCATCATCAATACTCAGGTGATCCTAGGTGATACGATGATCATAGGCCTACCAAGAGTAATATAACCATCCCCATAGAACATATCAACCAACCCAGGTGTTATACTATTTGGGGAAAATATACCCATAAATATATCATCAATAGTGCCTAATACTATTAGAAATAATATACTAATCCCCACACCATGTGGGTTTTTTTATCATTGGATAATATATTCATCCACATGGAATAGTCCAGTGTCTAGGTTAATATACCAAACCCTATTCCATGCTCAATAAACATTAAAACATAATACATTCCAAGGGAATCAGTCATTTCAAGAATTAAAGCATGATTAATTAAAAAATTATAAGGGGTCCACTTCATTAACATGCTACCTTAGCTATTATATCCTTTATGGATCAAAATGTTACAGGTTTTTTCAGTGACACCCATGATCACCTCATACCAAAGACACACCTTATTGTAATCTCATTACTCTTACCAAGAGACTTTGGTCACAAAAAACGCATACAATCACCACTACTCATCTCATATATTCCCACTCACTGTTGATCTAGAAACGGGCAGCCACTTAGCTCCCCTTGGTCAGAGTACATCAGAGGCACCATTACAAGGTTCTTATGTCCCAATGAAATTCTTAGGTCCACACCCAATAATTATAGGATATTTCAACCCTCTACATCATATATATGGTTGCATGAAATTGTATACTATATTTTTTTCAACATAATATGTGGTCAATGTGATTTATCATGACCCATATCCATCATCAAGGCCCCTCATGGTTGGTGTGTTCACCTAACCCATCTATTTCAATTGAAGGACTATCCTCCTAGACATGGTCAAGTCAAATTTGGGAGAGTATCTCACCCCTAAGATAGTTTTAAAACCCAAAAGTCTATAAGGATTTATAGGGTCCTATTTATCACGTTCAGTATATATATGTCTTGATCATCGCTCAATAATACAAGGGGTAAAGGTTCCAAATATTGGGCCAATATTCTAAGATTACACAATTCAATAAAAGTAAACCACTCATGCGGGTCCAAATGTATCTGGACCTTAAATTCGTAGCATCAGTTATTAGTAAGAGTTGCATCATATCAGTGCCCTAAGACCATGATACCCTAGGTCCTCATTCATTTAACTCATTTAATTAAACTAGTTAATCCATTTAAATTAAAAATATAATTCAATTAAAATAATTTAATTCCACATAAAGGAAACACTTATAACGATGTCCCCGCAAAGACAATTCAATAGAAGAAAATCATAATAACTATAAAGATAGTATAGGATATTGGATACCATAAAATTACCTTTTTAAAAATTATTTTCAGGGTCTGGAAGCTTTTCCAAGGTCATTCAATTATTTATTATATTTAAAGGTATCAATTCCATGTTTTCAGTAGCACCCGTGACCCTAACTTGTGACAACGATTCCAAATATCAACAATTAATAAAATTTTACATTTACAACTAAGAAATAAATTTTAACCAACATTTTTTAATAACCCAAAACCTCGAATCATTAGTACACCATACTAGAACCAAATTCAACGGCACTGAGAGAGTTCCAATGTAGACCATAAACACCAACATGGTCCAAAACCCTAGCATATATTGACAAAAATAATTCCATTTAAATTAATTTATTTTAAAAAAATAATAAATTTAGTGACATGGCATACCATCGATGAAAATAATAATAATAGATGATGGTTGTTGTCTCAATATGTCCTTTACAACAGCTTAGAAAAATCCCCATATCCTTTATCCCAATCTACGATTCTTTGGTGGAACCAGAACATGAACCTCAGAAGAATAATAATAATTTTAGAATAAAAGGGAGATAAGAACAATAGAGGCCACAAAATATTAATACAAATAATCAATAACTGGAAGAACACCATAAGAGTTTTCCAAAATGATGAGGAAACAAGGGGGAAGAGGGAGGGGTCAGATCGTTCCAGTTTGTTAAAAATGTCGTTAATGTAAGAGGATTACACCTAAAAAATATGATGGATAAATTAAAGAATTTTCCCCAAAACACACCCCACCAGCTATCCACTATAGGTACATCTTCCATCTGCTATTGGGACAACATTTTACTTGAAATATATAGAGTATTTACTAGAAAAACCACACGTTCCAATCATGTTCTTCTCTGAGCCACTGTGAAAACCCCCTAAACCCATTCCTTTTCCAAAAAAAAAAACCAATTTGATTTTTATAAACTCTTTTAATTTGATTATGAATCCCAATTATCAAAATCAACTATATACTAAACTGGAATATTCAAATTTATTCTGAAATTTTCAAATTCGTATGGACAAGAAACATTACACAACTCCTACCTTGGAATTAAATGAATCAGACTTTGGGATTATTGCACCACAAAATTAGGGTAAATTTAATAGTATAATTATAAAAAATATTCCATCATAGTCCACCTATACTTTGGATTCCAATGCATCATCAATATGTGTACAAAAATACAAGGTCAAACCAAATGATTTATAATCAACAAGAATAATAATACAACTCATTCAATACATATAATAAACCCATGAATCATATTAGAACATGTATTATAGACTAAAGACATGTAAAGAGAGCTATCTTGGGTAATATATTATTCAACATAAAACAAAAAAAGAACCCAAACAGATGTAGGGTTACCTCTATAAAACCCATTATTTCACTGTATTCCACAACACATTTGATTTTCCCAAAAGAAATATTCTCAACCTAAAATGACAACTAGGGACTGCAATATATATATATATATATATATATATTCATGTAATCAATATCATAGTAGGTATCAAACCATTGATTCTACAAAACATCTTTATATAAAAAATTCATGAATGATATTTTGAAAATTCTACAAACAAAAATAATGTTTTCATTTATCATGAGCCAATGGAAAATAATCACATATTTTGATCACAGAATATAACCTTTATTTTAATCATAAATGAAAATATCACTAGAATATAACATTTCTGTAAACAAATAAACTTTTCTAGAAAAAATAGCATAAAATTATATTAACTAATATCAAAAAAATAATCAAAATTATCACATCAAGAAAAAAATAACAGTATTGATTAAAAATATTCCAATTTATTTTTAATAGTAATTACCAAAATTCACTTTCAAAAATACATTTCAAAATCCATTCTTGAAAACAATGTAATTTTACCATTTTTACCAATATATTTATCTAAATCAAATATTTTAAAGAATTTAAAAATCTAAACCCACCCTTATAAAGGATAGAAAAATCAATTTAGAACATCAAGATCAAGACAAAATTGATAATTAACCCAATGAATAAAGGTTGTAAATGGAAAAAATGGGGAATGATTTAAAGAGAAGAGAATACCCTTTTTCGAAAAACCATTTAATGCAGAATGTCATGGGGATCTCCCTGGATCCTATATTGATATATTCTTATTGATGCTACAAGCACTGGAAATATTGGTAACCAACATTGTGTCCTAAATAAACAAACAATCAACCTGGTTGTCCCACACAGGCCTCATCGAGGGGAAATCCCTTCTAACCGTAGTGCCTGTAATGACTAGATGGAGGTTGGTCCATGTGTTACCTAGTTTAGTGTAGTATATGATATATTATCCCACATAGTTACTTGGATTCCCATGAACAATATAGATTGGAATTAGTTAATCAATCAACCAGGAAGAATAATATTCCTCATATGAATGAACAAATAAATCATCCTCACCTCTGAATCCCTACAACAATAAAAAATAGTAAATATCCTTTATTTAAGTCTCATAACAATTAACAAGACATTATATTTGAAAAATCACTAGTTAAATTAATAAGGGTCTCATATAACTCAATAAATTCCGTAAATGTTACAAATCGGCCTACATGAATTCATGGTTTAGAATTAAAAGCCTATTTGATTCCATTTACAACATAATTTTTGAAACCACCATTGGAAATGAAAAATGAACAACACATTTTACATTAAATATCCTCACTTCAAGACATAGAATATTATCTTGAAAATACAAAAATAATCTTTAATCATGATTTATTTCTTTAAAATCATTTATGAAATCCTGATGAAATTTAATCCAATTATTATCATAGAATAACACTATGTTCTATGTAATTAATTCAAAATCCATCAAAACCACTTTCATAATAAGCATGAAAAACACTTAAAACATTTTCTATATTCCATAATAACCTTAACATATAAACATAATATAACTAGAAAAAAAAATTTAAATATCAATAAACTAATAAATTGAAAACTAAAAAAATATCATAGAATAATCTTCCTACATCAAGCATTGATAGAACGGAACCATTAGGAATTGGAAAAATATGTTTTGAAGAGGGATCTATACACCCTAGGAGGAATATACGAAATCATGGCACTAAAAAATCCAAATTATGTTTTGGAAAACACCATCCCTCAATAAGGATGAATAATAATACATAGGAGGAATGATAAATATAGAGACAAATATTATTACCATCGAAAAATCACTAAGGATAAAAGGTAGAAAGGACAAATTACCAAAGATAAGTATTGGAAAACCGAGTCTTGGGATCCTTGGTGTTTAAACGACATGTGGGAGGATAGAGATAAAAATTAGGTTTTTAAATCATAATGGATTTAATAATACAATAATTATTTTAATGATATTGGAATAATGAGAGGTATGGTTGCATAGTTTGGTTAACCATGACCCAATCATGTGGGATTTAATGGACATACACTCCTCAACCACATGGTTTTTTTAGAGAGACCCAAATAGATTGAAAACCATTTAATGATCATTCTAAATGATTCTATCCTAAATGAAAAACCATATGTATTGTTTTCTAATGATTAATATTGACCATGAACTCTTAAATTTGTTCATAACCTCCAAATTTTGACACCAAAATTTTCAAAACTCAAGTATAAAAATCAAATCTATTAAAAAAATAAAATAATTTAAAAAATTAAAAATATGGTTTTTGAAATTTTCTAAAAAATAATTATTTTTACCCCTATAAATCATTTAGTAAATTTCTAATAAAATTAATAATGATACCTTCACACCTCATCCTTTAAGGTTGATAGGTCAGAGAATTATCAAGGACACTTTTATGAGGAATGAGTTTCAGGAAACCACATAAACCACACAAAACATGAGATAATTCATCTTAAAATCTAATTTAATCTCAAGCCACTGCTCTACTACAACCAACTAACCATAACCATAAAAGAACATAAACCTATAATAGTTCTCCCACCATTTATAAATTTTCTAGGACAGTGAAATGAGGGATGGTAACTCTAAAAATAAATACCATAACATCTTTCCACAACCCCTCCACTGTTTCTCAAATGATAAACAAAACACCACAAAAAAATATCACCCCAAGGAACTAACTACGACCCAATGAGAAAATATATAGTAAAAACCACACTTGATTTGATCATTAAACCCAACAATAAGTTCCATCCAAAAATAGAAAAGGCAACCCACCACACATAGACACCATAGGAAATATCATATAATTGCACCCCAGGTTATGTTACTCCACATATATAAACTTGGATCATATATAAGTAACACCATCGTATAATGAAGCCATAATGAACCTTGTATCCTTGTGTTTAACTACATAATGAAACACACTCCCAAGTTATATGAGCATAGACTAAAGGGGTTTTCTGTGCCACCCAATCATTATACATGCCACAAGAATCAAATTCCATCCATCAAGAATAAATAATATAGAAAGTGGTTAAACATTTCACAAATAAATTATGAAACACCAAAAATAAACAGCCAATTTGATAAATCTCAAAAATTTCACCAGAAAAATTTAAAAAGGATACCACCAAATTATACAACCAAAAAAGAAAAAGTATCTAAAGAAAAACTATACCGAATAAATATTTTGAAAAAATATCTTCCAAAACATTATAAGGTGGCCCAAACAACCACAATAATAATATGTCATTAGATATTTTTGATAATATGGATTATCATTCAATGGATATACACATAGAAAGAAGAGAATAAGATCTTCTCATAGAAGATAGTGAGCAATAAAGAAGAATGAATCCAACTGATAGGCACATCAAAAGATTTCTTATCATAATAAACTATAACATATATTAGAGTGTCCTCTACCTTTATATCCATAGGAATGAACCACTAAAAAAATTAAATTTTATGAACTCCCACGAAATTACCTCATTAAACTCAGAGTGTGCTATCATCACCCACCAAACATGACTCGATCAAACTAGAAAATTTATAGCAACTCTCACCCAAGAACTTTCATGAGTCCCAAGAGAATAGAGGAGTCCCTCAATGCTCCACAACTATTCCTAATATTCAACCTAACCATGAATCCCACAAATGGTGTCATATATTTATTTAAGAAAACACATTTTTTAATGAAATCCCCTTCATAAAGATCACCATTTATGATGGAATATTACACATCAATTAGAAAAATAAATTAATAATTATATACAAGACATTTTAAATAACATGCTAATGGTATTAATTACTACCACTACTTGAATATTCTCTTGATATTAAACTCCTTTTATCTAAAAATATCTCCTGAAAACTGGCCTATTTTTTTTGTAATTTTACCTTTTACATTTATCTAATTTTTTAGAACCCACATAGTTCTAGTGATTGATTGTTTTTTATACACTAAATTTATCTTCCTCGTGGAGATATTTTCTATTTTATCAAGCCTTTAATTTATAGTATCAGCCAATTATTCAATATAAATTTACTTATAAACAGTTTGACGTACTTTTTTGAAGTATGAAATGTTTGGTTTTCTTGCCTCTAAAATTTCATGGTTAGTAAAAGTGTATCTTATTGGAGAGTAACTTTATTAAAATAAATATATTTATTCATCCTATAATGTCTATTCTTATTGTATATATCTTCTTCTTAATCACTGGTCACATAAGTGTAAATATTATACAAAACATAATCCATTCCAGCCTATTACACAACCTATTTTTCTTGAATACGCACAATTCCATATTTGATAGATTTAGCTTCAGACTCAAAAAAATCATATATTTGGTGTTTATTATTAATAAAATTGACATATAAATTATATAATAACTCATTTTTATTTTTTATCTGGAAATTTTAGCCACTTCAAATGGATATATTATATACAAAGGTCCCTATATTATATCTTGCATCAAACAATCCCAATTTTTTGTTCTTTATCATAATATAACAAGAGATTAAATATATTTTATTTTATTTTAATGTTTATTTCTTTTGTTACAACATCACATTTGGAGTATTTTATGTCTTAGTTCTCAGTAAACACTTATTATTAATTGACATAGTAGTTCACAAAACTTCTCTCCAAAAGAAATATAAATTCTTGTTTTCAATAATAATAATTATTACCCTGTCCATGATGTTTCTATTATTTATTTCATCCAAATTTTTTAGGGTTTATAATCTTATATATTAATGTTTTATTCAATTATTTTTTATATATATCTCAATATAATTGGATGTGACCTCTTTTCAATGGTCAGACATCACGTTTTTGACATAAACACCAATATTCTCTTTCACCTATCATCTAAAAAATTGAATCATATAAGGAGCCTCTATTTATTGATTCATCATAAATGATTGAAATGAAATAGAGATAACCATTGGTCGAATTTTTCCTCAAGTGACTACACACATCTGATTATATGAGTTCTAATGGTCATGTGGACTTAATATCCACCCTCTTCTGTATTCGTTTCAACATCTTCCCATATTATAAGGTTTTCAAAACAGATACCCTATGAATTTTTAAATGGAAAAGGTCCCTTAATATATATTTTTTAATATTTCTCATAGTATTAAATACATTGATTTTATTTATGAATTCTCATAAGTATTTATATTATTTGGTTCTCATATAACATAAATTAAAGGGGTCAATATTTTTAGACAACTTTCTACTTTTTATTTCACTTCTTATGGTGAATATTTAATAATTTAAATTCATTGTAATTATTGAATAACATTTCAAAAATCTTCAAATCCTTCATTATAAAATTGTATAACACTATATAAATTGTTTTTTAGTCCTTCTAAAATAGAAATTATTTTGATTTGAGACATTTGAGTCAATACTTGTAGTTCAAACGCCATTGATTCTCGAGGTTCTATCATGAATATATGAAACTAAAACCCCTTAATGGTCATTTATATCTTTCAATATTTTAGTTTCTTAATTCATTTTTTGAAGAACACCCACTATCACGGATCCATGGTATTCTCTCTTTATAGATTTAAATTCAACTTTTACTATATGTTTATTTTCTTCTTGTTTTTAATATTCAAATTCAATACACATTTATCTATGGGATAATGGTATTGGGTATGTTTCAAGAACTTGTCAACATAATGACCTAGTATCTCACTTATTCCAAAGTCTTCATTCAGACATTGAAACTGGAAAAATTTTGGTATAATTTTATATTTTATATTTATATAATTCATTCCTAGAAACTCATTGTTTTAAAATTTTGAAAAGTTCCTAGGGATTTATGGATTATTACTGGAAAATAAATGTTGTTCTAGTTAGGTTATACCCTATGAAAAAAATACCACAACGCCAATAATAACCACTTCTTCTAAACCTTGTGAGAAATTTATAATGTTGTCCTAAAATATTCATGATAGATATCTAAAATTTTTATAAATATTTTTTATTGTCAATGTTATTCATGAAGGATTTATTTTATTGAATTATTTTTTGTTCACAAAATATAACAGATAGTTTTAAAATATCTATTATACCCTAGAGTTGTATGGATTTTTAATTAGGAACTAAATTTTTATAAAAAATAGATTGAACTTTTTGAAAACAGTCATTTATAAATATTACATGAATTAATTTAATATAAATGTAAGATTTTATAAATTATTATGTATTCACCATTTTTAACTCCCTTTCAATCATAAAAAAGTTTTTAATACATCTCATGATTTTTTGGTTTTGTTAACTATTTTTTCTATTCGGGATGATTGATGATATTTCCATTATCACAAGCATTAAACTTTAATATTTTGAGCTATTCAGTGAGTTTAGTCTCTAATTTCATAGATTATACATTATCATAAACATTACATCCATCACCTTCCTTTGTGGTTTTAATATCCTTCTTCTACATGGTATTTTTCTCAAGTGAATATGCTACCTCAGACTAGAGAATATTCTCTTTGTAGGTCTCTTAATGACCATATTAAACACTATTTAAATATGTTTTATTGTGAAACACATGAGTCATAATGTTTGTATCCTTTTTAGTTAATTAATATTCAATTTGGAATTAAAGGAGGGGAATCTATATTCTACTTTTACCTTCATATTTTTCATGTTTTTTATGGGAAATAATTTCAAGATATTAACTATATTAGGAATTTCTCTAGATCATTTTACCATTTCATCTTTTATAGTTTTTATTTTTGGTCATCAGCATTTGACAGTTGTAGAAAAAATTCGAATGTTTCCACATTTTAATTATTTTAGTGGATGATTTCCCATGTATTTTCCATTTTATTTTATAAAATTTCTAAATATAAGATACAAAATTATCTTATTATAATTATCTATATCTTGGTCATCATTTGACTCAATAAAAGGTTATGGTTCTCAACAATTAATATTAATCATTATTTTGGATTCATAATCCATTATAGCTTTATCCTTATTGTTTGAGATAGATGTCATTCTCATATCATTACAAATGAGGATGTTCTAGTGATCATATAATGGGATAACATCCCTATATCCAAGAGTAGAAATCATAGAATAAAATTTATCGAGGTTGTTACTAATGATTATTATTACAATAAAGAAATCATCTAGATTTTCACCAAAGATTGTAATGTTAGTCATGATCTCATTTAATCCAGTGATGTAATCAATAATATATTCATCCTTATCCATCTACATATATTTATAATTTCATCTCCAAATTTTTAGATTTTATTATTTATAATTAACATTCCACTCATTATTTATTTCATTTTTATCTAAATCTATTTAGCTATTTTTATCACATAACTTTTATAAAAACCATCTCATAGAGATACATCAAAATGAAATTACATTCTATTCAATTAAACTCATGGTTACCATTTTTATAGATTTTATTTTATCACCTCTTTGGATGGGTGAAAATGAAACTATGGGTTAATCAATAACATGAAGACCCTAGAAAAAATAAATTTTATTTTTCAAACCATGAAAACTATTTCCGTCAAATGAGGTAAGATAATTACTACTCATTGAGTTAAAATTATATACCTCTTAATACAATAAGAGAGACTAATAGAAGGAAACATCTATTTTGGTTCCACTTGATAGTACCAGTGGAATGAACTGATACATTTTTGTGGGAGTGGATAATTAGTGTACCCATATTTTTAAAAAATAAAGCATTAGAATAAAACTTTCAAGTATGTTAGTACACAACTCCCTAAAATGGAGGAAACTTATCCTCATATGATTGATAAGAATTTAAATATATTGAAATAAAAAAATAGGTCTTAATATTCATGGACATGTTATGGGATCCATCCCTTTTCGGTATCATCCTGTTATCTCATTATATAGATTTTCAAATAATGCTACATTATGAAAAATGTATATTGGGAAGATATTATAAGAATACCATGCTTCCAACCACTTAAATTCCATCCCTATGGTTATAATGAAATACACCACCACTATATTAGAGGTTTTAACTTTTGTGTACCCACTACTTTATTAATAGTTTAGAGGTCCTCCCATTAAATCCAACAAGATATTATTAATTAAACACTATCGATATTCTTCAAGAAAATAAAATACATAAACAAACATCTATATAAACACAAAATATATTGGATTTGAAAACTAAAATCATGTAGGAATGCTTGTGTAGTTTCTTCTTATTCACTTCCCAATATCACCACTATTATATCTAGAAAAATAATTTTTTAGAATAAATCTACCTTGGCTTCGCACACTTCTTATTTCTTATATTTTATAGAATCATGAAATATTATATGAATAACAGAAAATATTTTATATTCTTCTCAATTATTCATATGAATAATAACCTCAATATGTCTATGAATAAATAAATCCTTCTATTTAATAAATAACATTTCATTCAAATCAAAAACAATAAATTATAATTTCATTTTCATTTATTGAAATTAGTATATTATAATATATCTCAATAATATCACTAAAATTTATCGTGATAAAGGAAAATCCATTTTTTCAAAGATGAAACTCATGATAATATCTCAAACCTAATAGGATAATCAGCCTCCCCAGATCTCACGAACTATTAAAAAATACACTTATCTTTTACTATCAGATAAGTAGACTCAGATACTCAAAGAAAGGTTCTATGATTGATTCAACATGATTAGCCTCAATTTTTTATTTCCACAAAACTAATATTAATATGTCTAATAATCTTGTTTTCTATAGATTTCATTTAGTTTTTCCATCTTATGGCCTGAATGAAATACTTATAGAAAAACTATTCTAAATATCATAACCACATAAAAAATAGAAAATAAATAAATTGAGGATGCGTCACTTATTGAATAGAATAAATTTTAGGATAAGATGAATAGAAAATCATCATCAAACCTAATGTCCATATTATTATTTAAAATATAATAAATTCAATGAATTTTCCTTGAGAACACTATTATTTTGTTTTAATAATTTACTATAATTTTATTCATGATGTATGGATAATTTTGTATTCATTTTTCTCAAATACAATTTCAATGTGATGTTGTGATTATTAAATATAAACTATATCACCACTAGATTTAATTATTCTTAAGAAAACAAATTCTGGAACTGATGATTTCAACCTTTCGAAACATTCAAGAATCCTATAATGTTGATGGTTAATAGACGGAATAACTGTTACATAGATCCAATGATTATTATATAGACTCAGGAATTATTATTATAGTTCTCATTCTAAGGAGGATATATTAATGTTTATATTTCTTATAATTATGATTACATTAATGCTACATGATATTTTTTCATGGAAGATAATGGTGGTGTTGATTCAACATGAAGTCTATATAAAGAAATTAATAGTTATGAAGGATAAAATATCAACCCTAAAAAACCATTGAAATAATTATTATTTAAAAACCATTTTTCAAATTTTATAGATAAACTCTATAAATAATAACTTCATTAAATAAGGGAAAAAAATTTCAAGTGAAAATCTTCCCTTCTCAAAAAATCTCGAAAAAAGTTCAAATAAATCCAAACACATCAAGTCCAACTTCAGTAGCATCCCATGATTCATTCAAGTTAGTTTGAAAATAATTACAAATTTTAAATGTTCTAAGGGGAACATAATATTGTTAACCGAAACCCCTAATGGATTTTATCCATTAATTGATGATAGTCCTAGTAGTGATTCACAAAATAAGAAATGATTTTGAATGATTATGTATATTCTACATTCTTATATATCATTTAACATTTTAGATCAATATTCTTAAGTAATTGAAACACGAATCATGTTTTATTTTTAATTAGGAATTATTTACCTATGTTATGTTCTTGTACCACCACTGTGTTCTCATTCCCACATGTTTGTCTTATGCACAGTTATTGTATTTAATTTATATCCCTTATATTCACCCCTTACTGAGTATCCATGCACATCCCTTGTTATGTTCACATTCTTTAGGTAATTAGGAAGTGTATAATGAATTATGTTACAACAATGGTGTCATTTGAAAAGTTTATTTCATGTAGATTTTAAGAATTGTTATAAAATAATTTAATTATGTATCTAATCTCAAAATATACCAAAACTGTTGGTTTTGGGTTGTGAATTATTCTGATATGTATTGAATATTCATGTAAAATTATTAAATATGTACGTATATATGTTAATAATGGGTCATATAATATTAATATATATATATATAATAATTGTTTTTCTTTTTTAATGTTATTACATAGTTAATATAACAATTATATAAATTCCTATATTAAACATGTGAGTTTTTAGGAAAAATTATAGAATTAGACAAGCTATGATGGCTTAAACCTATGTATTTATGAACTAAGAAGAGAACATACTAGGAGATCTAATTCCATCAATAGTTTTGAATTTATTATTTATATTATTAAATATTTATGATAATATTATATATAGTATAAGAATAATAGGGAGAAAAATAATAGAATCTACACCAAATGTTGTCACAGATTGATTCAAACCAATGATGACATAGATAACCTCAAGTGACCATGCTTTTGACTGCAGCTTTATTCAAATTTATTTACATAGTAATTCTAAATTTTAATGTTATATTATATTACATCTATTATAAATATATTATAATAAATTAATCATATATATATATATATCACAAAATAATTCATATATGATATAACAAAAATAAACATGATACACATATAACAATATAAACACTCAATATTTATTGGAATATGTGACATATATTCACATAATTATACATATATATATATATACATAAAAAAATTGGAGGAAAATAAAGGAATAAAAAATTAAAATATTTTAGATATATAAGTACATGTAATGTACTTTTTTAAAATTAAAAATATAAGTAAAGATAAGAGACACTAGGTTGCATCATAGAAAGCACCTTAGATTAAGGCGTTTGTCTTCTAAAAATTACAATAACCAATCCTAGATTGAAAGGGGGATATCAATTTCTATCCATGAAGAACCTCGTATGCCGAACACATTTCCCTTATAATTGAAATTTCTGTTGTTTATGAGGATGGTGTGGTTGTTTTTAGTAGAACTTATTTGTGCCCAAGGTAAATTAGGGGATAACCCATTCATTGAAAAATATCTATATATCATCCACATCACTGGGGGTGTCATTAACTAACCCCGGTCACCTCTTCCTAGAGCTTGATTCGGTTCAAATGATGGTTTGACGTGTATTCTTGATATCCTCAGGCTGGAAACAAGTGTTGTGGGAATCTAATATTGAGGATGTAAATGATCTCACCCACCAGGAAATTAATGAAATATTAAAACATATATTAAATTAATGAAATAAATTACTAATAATCTTATAGGGTAAAATATGTGCCCCAAAGTATAAGAATAATGAATATATGAAAACTAAAACTAACACAATACTAGATGAAAAATAAAAGAGACACCCAGACAACTCCAATTGAAACAAAAACACCTCACATGACACCACCTTCATTTCCCTAGAATGTTACAATTACACAATACGTATTAAAAGAGAAGATAGTTTCAGCATCTAAAAAATATAGCTAGTAAGACAATAAGCATGCATGAGAGGGTTTATATAGATGATGTGAAAAATTCCCTCATCGAATCATTGAAAGATTTTGGAGGTGATTGTTCTTGTTGAAAAAGCAGCCACCATGTTGTGTTTTTTGAAAAATCAGACAAAAATATTCAATTTTCTAATAAATGTTTTTACATGGTGAGTTGTCGAGTTCAAGAGTTGTTGTTGGGAATATATGATTGAATGAATAACCTTGAAATAGCGGAACCCGTGTTTTGGTTTGGGAGTGAAAAGTGACTAGGGGGAGAGAGGATCTTGCTGTGGGACTTACGTGATGGGAGGAGTCTTGCGTGCATCGCTCAGGGAGCCCAAAAGGACTATAAATTGGGGGATAACTCTCCTCATTTGGAGAGAATCTCAATACCTTGAGAAAATTCAAGCTCCAGTCATGCATGTAGGTTTTGGGATGCATGTGGTGTTTTGGTCGCAAACTATAAATATATTAATATGTTGTGTGGTAGTTGTTAGTTTCATTCCAATATTGTTTTGGGCATAAAATAGTGTGATTCATCCAATTTTTGGGTTTAATAAGGGAGTTTTGTTCACGTTCTTTGGTGACTCTTGCATGCCAGTCTTGGAGAACTGTGCTGGTCATTCTAGGGTTGTGCAAAAGTTAGAAGATTTCCCAGTACCTCCGGTGTAAACTGAAATTCATCTATAGGTGAATGTTGGACATCAACAGAGCATCTACGTACATGGAAATATGCCTTAATTTGGGATAATTAAGGGACCTAAATGTATTTAAACTATTAGTGGATCTTCCTAAGAATAAATGAGAACACATCAGTTGAGAGAGGAGGGAGCTTTCATATTTTGAGTGGTTTTAAACTAGGAGGGAATGTGAGTCCACTCTGAACATTCTAAAGAGTAGTGAACTATTTAGTGGACTTGGTACATCAGTATATTACTGGTGTATGCTCCTTTGATGTACCCCAGTGAGGGTGAACCAAGTATTATTGATGTGTCCTTGCATGTTTTAATATTTAGTTATACTCTATAATGGGAAGGAGAGAGAATAGATTTTTGTCTAATGATGGAACAATATTAAAGGGGAAATTGTTTGAATATGTCATACATTGATTCAACCCCCCACCCCCTCTTAGGCTATCTATCCTAATGTACATAAAAAGTTGTATTATAGAGAAAAGTTGATATCTATATTTCTCTCTCAAATGGGCGTTACTAATCCTAAATGGATAATGATATTCGATTGGAACAATATTCATCTATGGGAGAATTAGATGCAACACCACTTATGATCTTTGTAAATGGATGTTTTTACAGCATAAATGTATTGTATAATATCCAATATTAATTTTTGTGCATTAATATAAGCCGAGGGAAAAGAATTTGATGATGAAACCAAGGGAATAAATGATGTTGGGGGAGCCCTATCCAATTCCATCTATACGAAGGTTATGTCTGTAAAAACATCACATGTCATGTGGGAAAATAATTTTAATATACATGAAGGAGATACAAAGGCCATATTGGGAAAGCTGCATGTACTATTGAATAGGGATGAAGATCTAAAAATGAATCCGAATGAGTTTGTTGATGCATTATTTGATAGGGTAAATATTATTGTGGAAGATATGCAAGATCTTGGAGAAGTCATTGAAGACATAATTATTCTAAAGTGCATCATAAAGAAAATTCCACCTTGGTTTTATAGGAATGTTTCACTACTGGAAGATAACGATCTGATAGAGATGACACTGGATAATTTTCATAGTGCCTTGGTTGCATATGAAATGAGGAACGATGATAACGAGGCTATGGAATAGGGAAAATCTAAGGAGGTGGCATTCAAGTCCCTAAAAAAGCACACCATAGAATATTCTTAGGAAGATGAAGAGACATATGAGGTGATGTTATTTCCCTCTTCAAATCTACAAAGTAGAAAAATAAAGTTCAAGGGTAAAGTTCCATTGGATTGTTTTTGATGTGGAATGGATGGTCATCTATCAGCAAGGATCCCCAAAAAGATCCAAGAAGATAATGATTGTTATGAAGTTGATATTCCCATGAAGAAGTATTTAGACAATGCGAATGGAAATAAATAGTTCCGGAAATATTTCATTAAGAAGAATAATCCCATTACAGAAGAATGTGACTGTTTTGATGAGTCTGAGGTTCAAGAGGTTTAAGAGATAGCGAACTACAATGATCAGGGAGAAAATGAAAAGGTGCCAGATTTCAGTAGTACTCTGAAAAAAGAAAGAAACTAACATTTATAAATAATAATAATTTAAAGGAATATTTGATATGAAAGTTGAGTTAGAGGTTACTTTTGAATAGATAGATGTTTTTTAGAGCCTAAAATATAATTCCAACCATGTAGTTTATGATGACAAACTCTATATGTAGCAGTAGGTGGAAGAGAAGACTATGTTTAGGGAAGTTGTTAAGAAACTCAAGTCCTCAACACCAGTGGACTCAAAAAATAATAGTTAGTATAAAATCATGATTATAGAAAAAATGAGATTGATGTCTTGAATATAATAATGAAGGGTAAAATCAATCGTATCGATATACTTGAAGGAGATGTTTTTGGACTGTGAAAAATAGATAAAGACCATGAAAAACATCTAAATCCCATCATGTTTTTGGGAATTAAGATCATTTAGCAGGATGAAAAGATGAAAGAGGAGAATTGTATCCTAACAATAAAGAGGAAAAATTTATGTTCAGTAGGTAATGCTGATTTGGGGCATGATTAAAAATAGAAAGTTGTGAAAGATGAATTCATACCATAGGAACCCGTTCCAATATTGATGGTTGATTTGGGCACAAAATTGAATCAGAATATTTAAAGATCATAAGGGAAAAGTAGTAGTGAATAAGTGAAAAATAGTAATACACCCTACATTATGTGTTATTGCTATGGAAATATGGGACATTCATAGAATATGTGTTCTATATCCAAAAGATACACAAGGGAACAAGATTAGAGGTGGAATTCAATCATAGATTAGTTCTCTAGAACATTTTTGAAGGACACTATTTTTGGTGTGGAAGATTTGGGTAAAAGGATAGATTATGAACATCGACCATATAGAGAAATGTGCCAAATCAGAATCAAAATGTTCACAAGAAGCAGATCAATGAACCAACAGGTGAGTTGAAAATAAAAAAATAGATTTTCTTCTTTGCAATATGAATTTGTTCCTTCGTAATTAGAGAAATATTATGATTCTCAATCTATAAAGAGTGTGAATACAAAAATATGGATCAAGAAGAAAATAGATGAGAATGCAGTGGTTGCTAAAATTTCCATTAACACATCAGACAGTTCTGGTGTATGGATTCATGATAGTGGCTACACATCCATCATCAAGGGTAATAAAGATCATTTTACATGCATATGGCATGACAACAACAAAATTTCACATTTGTAAATGATACGGTCCTGAGGAATATTAGATTAGGGAAGGCTAGGTTTAGGGTAAAAGAGATGAGACCTGCTGATGTATTAGTAGTAGAAGGTCTTAGTTGCAATTTGATTAGTGTCAGCCGACATTGTAACTCAGGGATTTATATAAGGATTACTAAAAAGATGCCTAACGTCAAAGGAAAGTATGGTGTAGCGGGTTTACAGGGAAAAAGGAGAATGGAAAATCTCGACTTAGTATATAGTGAAGATGATATGTTCTTTTTGTCTAGAGAGGAAGAAAATAAGCTATGGAATAAACAAATTTTTCATTGATGCCAACCATCCCTAGAAGATATAGTAAATTGTGATGTAGTAAGGGACCTCCCTTATCTTTCACGTGATCGTAATATTACATGTGATGCATTTCAATAAGAGAAAATAATCAGAAAAACTTACAATGCTAGGAAAAAGAAGTCAGCCCGAGTGCTTGAATTGGATCATGCTGATGTTTTTGGACTTATCTCACCATGCGCCATTGGTGGGACGAGGTATTATGTTCCTTGAATTTATGACTATTGTATAATGGCAGGGGTATTTGACATTTAACATATGTAGGATGTTTTTAGTTTCTTAAAATAGTAATTGAGGGAATTATAAATGATGCATGGGATGAAAATTCTGATGTTTCGTACTAACAATGGTACAGAATTCAGAAACACTCAGCTGGAAGACTATATTGAGAAAAATGGGACCAGCCATCATATATATTCAGTAAGAGCTCCCTAATAAAATATAGTGGTTTAAAGGGGAAATGCGTTGATCAAAAACATGGCCGGAATAATTTTCATTGAGAAGGACCTACCAGAGATATTCTGGAAAGAAGCAATGTTGACATCGATCTACATTTCTAACAGAGTTGTATTGTATGTTAAGGAAGGAAAAACTTTGTATGAGATGTTGTAGGGAAAGAATACAACAGTGAAATTCGTTTGATTCTTTGGTAGTAAGGGCTTCCATATCAACAAAGAAAAACATAGGAAATTTGAGTCACATTGAGATGAGAGGATATTCCTTGGCTAATCATATAATAGAAAAGAATAAAAATTCTTTTACAAGAAGATTAAAAAATAAGTTAAGAGCAATTATTTCACTCTTTTGGAAAATGATGTCAATACACAACAACATAGCAAAAAAATTAATGAATAATGTGATGAAGAGTAAAGTAAGATAACGGGTGAAAAATATGTACATACTAACTCATAAGAAGATACTAATGATGAATAATAAAAAGTCATGTATGTTTCTACAAAAAAAAAGAAAATATTCGAGTCAAAATTGACAGGAAAAATATCATTGCTGATTAGGCAGTGCCGGTTTAGAAAAGAATAATGAAGTCGCTATAGTAGAAAACCCTTTTATCACATGATGAACCTAAATATTTGATGAGGCTATAGAGGATGAAATCTATATTTAGGTGATTAATGAATAGATAGTTTAGAATGAGTAAAATTAAACATAGGAGATTGTTTTGAGGCCCACATATATGAATGTTATCGGAACTAAATGGCCTTTCCAAACAAGATGTATTAAGATGGCACAATGATTCGAAAAAAAACCACGACTACTATGTAAATGATACTCATAGATAGAGGGTATAGATGTTGAAGAGACATTTTCACCAAATGCATGGTTGTAGATAATTAGATTATTTCTTTCCATTCAATGCAAACAAACTTCAAATTGTCACAAATGGTTTTCAAATATTAATTTTAGAATGGGGTTTAGAAGAAAAAGTTTAAATTGAGAAGCCAGATAGTTTTCTAATTCATGAGGATGATAACATGGTTTTTCAGCTGATGAAGGCATTATATGGGATGAAATAAGCACCAATAGCTTAGTATATGAGGATTCAATGATATTTGAAGAAGGTTAGATTCCAGCATTTTGGATTTGAATACAATATATATTTCAACAACGATAGTAATAAAAGTGTGATGGTGCTGGTTTATATCGATGACATAATATTTTGCAGATCAGATGAAGCTCAGTGCAGACAGTTTTTTGGATTCAGGAAAAGTGAGTTCAAAATGTTAGTGATTGGAGAGTTATGTTTTACTTGGTTTATAGGAAACACAAGTAAGGAATTACACAATTATCAATCAATCGAAATATGCCAAGGATTTTCTGAGGAGATTTGGAATGGAAAATTCCAAGTAAATAAATACTTCAGTCACTACATGGATGAAACATTCAAAATATGATGAATTAAAGGTAGTTATTATCAGATAATATACGAAAATTATAGGTTGTCTTCTGTAAATGATGACGACAAGGCCTGACATTGTACTCGCCATATGCCAAGCTTCTAGATATCAATGTAATCCCAAGGAAAATACATGATGGAAGTGAAAAGGAAAACATTGGTATATCACAAGAACAATTGATTTCAAGTTAATTTATAGTGAAAAATCTCATCCAGGGCATTTGGGATATACAGATGCAGACTGGGAGAGTACAAAAAATTACAAGAAATCAATGCTAGGAGGTTCTTTTAATCTATAGGGATTGTGTATTTCCTGGTTGACCAAGAAACAATATTTCATTTCATTGAGCACCATAGAAGGTGAGTATATTACCACCATGAAATCCTAGACACAACTGTTATGGATGAAGAAATATCTTGATTACATGGGCATGGCCATGTATTCTCTGATCGTAATTTTGCGTGATAACTCATGTGCTATAAATCTTATAAAAAATCTCATTCATCATTTGAGGAATAAGAACATGGAAATAAAATATCATTTCATTTAGGATAAGGTGGATCAAGGGATAATGAAGTTGGAATATGTGCCTATATAGCTACAGGATTTAGATATTCTGAAGAATACCTTACCCAAGGAAGGATTTGAGAGGCTTTTACTAGCTCTAGGAGTTCAATTGACACCACACACTTGAAAAAGTGCAGATGTGGAAACCTCCTTTTCCTGAGGTATGGTTTGTTTTCCATAAAATAATAAACTATGTTCTCTACTCGGTTTCAGACCACAAATGAGTGACCTTTAGGTTCATTGACAAAGGGGAAGAATTAGGGTCTCTTAAAGAAGGATAAAATATGGCCAAAGAGGGGAGACAATGACTTTTCAATGTCATTTTCAAAGACACGTGGAGAAGCTGATAGGTGGAGCAGTGAGATGGGGGGAGTTTATCAAGATAGGTGATGAAGATGATAGGGGGAGTAACACAAGGAGAGTTATTTTGTGATTGAATTGATCAGCTAGAGAATCTAATGGAAAAAAAAGTACCCAAATATGTGAAGAAGGAGAGTATTAAATATGATTATTCTTGAAGTGATTGATCAATGATTAAATATCATGACAAATTAGGTTAGTGAGGAAAGATATTTATTTCTATCAGTATGGAATCAATGATTGGTGTTATAAATTAAGTGATTTATTGTTATACTTTTCATACTACACTTGTTTCTCATGTCGATCATTGCTCAGGTGGCCTTAGAGTATGTATTGAGTGAATCTATGGTCACTATTTGAATAAAATGAAGGAAATGGTGGAAGATGATGGAAGAAGATTCAGTGAGGTATCAAAGTGCAGGGAATTGTGATGAGAAGAGTTTTCTAAAAATCCCAAATGGGGATATTGTTGGAAAAAATCCATCAAGGTTTCATTGAATCATTTTTTATGTGATTGTGATTGTTTAAAATGTTGGCCTCCATGTTGTGTTTGTTGTCAATGAAGACAACGATGTTCAAATTATTGAAAAAGTGGGTTTACATGGTGGGTTATCAAGATTATGATATGTTGTTAACAATCCATGATTGAATGAAGAACTTTTAAAAATGAATGGACAACCTGGTGGTGATACAAAAAAGAACATATATTAGGTGGCACCATTTTCCATTGTTTGCCAAATTTTTGGGCCCCAAAATTGACCTATGGAGAAATGTGTTTGTAGAGACCCGAAGCTTGACGTACATTGACATTACATTACATTTGAGGAATAATTAGTACATTACAAAAACACACACACAAGGACCGTAATAGTTTAGTGTCTTTGGAAACTCGGAATATAATCTTCTAATCGTGGTGAAAGATTTTCAACATCTCCCATAAAAATCGTCCTTTTTTTTCTTACCTAAAACCTTTCTTTATATCCTGGGGAAAAGAAAACATAAAAGGGTGAGCTCAAATGCTCAGTAAGGGTAAACAAAATAAATATCAATCACATCATATTCATAAGAATATATCTTTTGGAAATCATAACCTGCAAAAGAAATCATAATTTCATAACATGATATAAATCATAGTAGTGAAATGAAAATCCCAATAATCATAACTTAAAACATGAAACACTGTGGAATACACACCTAATCATAGAGAATCATTTCTTGTTAGTCAAGACTCATTGCCAAGACTATCTTAGTGGACAAAGTCCCTTTCTGAACCGAGTCACCCTCGTTTCAGTCCTGTTTCACTGAACCGGTATAACCTACCGTTCCAGCCATGTCTATCTCATGAGATATAAAATCTTTAACCAATGCATTGGAGGGAGATATAGGTCCCAACCATCTCATAATGATACCATTCTTATGTGTGCCACAAATTCATAAATCATACATCATTGCATAACCCATGTAATAAAAATGGGATTCTTAAACAACATGACATCATAAAACAACTCATATAAGATAAAGGAATTCATAAAAATATTTCCATCACAACATAATCAAATAAATGTAATAATAGGGATAAAAACAGAACCCTTTATTATCTTAGATGGAAAATAATTTTGATAAAACACTTGAACTTCATTCTTGAGGAAAATTTCCTTTCTACTTCAAAAACATTTTCCTTTCATAACATGTCATACAATTTTAAACTAAATGAAGTTGATTAAAAATAAACTTGAAAAATTGTAAAGTAATCTTCTTGGAAATAATGTTTTAAAAATCCATTCATGCCGTATAAGTTAAAAAAACATTCTTCTCGTACTTTTGTCGAAAAAGTCAAAAAGTACCTTTTAGGGTAAATAAAAGAAAGATTCCTCCCATACCATGGGGTAAAATTCAAAATGGGTAAAAAGGACATTAAACATACATGAATACACCTTTATAAAACATGGACATGGATGATAGCAATAACCCCATTAAATACTTACGAATAAGCAATCTCGGATAAAAATGAGATTTTCACAATTATCCCTTACCTTAGGTCTGATTTGCTTCGTAAGTGTCCGAACCTCCTCTTCTTTGAAGCGCCTCTTTGAGACCTCCTCTTAGGGTAATAAAATTAGAGTTTGAGGAATACCAGAACCTCTAGGATGTTTCTAGGGAAATGGAGAAGAGATTTTGGTAGAGGTTGGCCGAGCTTGAAGGCTCAATGTTGTGTGAGGAAGAGACGGAGGAGGTGTCCTTTTATAAGGGAGGAGAGGGGCACCTTTGGAATAACTAAAAATATTATTTTATTATAAAGTCAAGTTCGGTTTTAAATAGCTCCAAATTGATTTATTTCTAGGATAAAGTGGGGATGGGTCGAAATACTCTCATCCAATAGAATTTAGACAAGTTTAGGTTCCTATTTTAACCTTATCATTTAGATTTAACATTAAGTTAAATCATTTTACTTTTACCGGGTCTTCTTGTGTTCTTATACAATAAGGTTAATAAACATACTATAAGAAGCCAAACGAACCCCAAATTGTTTATTATTAATATATATAACCTTATCTAAGTCATTTGGCCGAACCTTATCTTTTTAGGAATAAAATAACAATTAATAATATAATATTTGTTTTAAAAACTATTTTATGTCAATTTTGACACTATTTAGTAATTAATTTTTGTGAAAATAACAACAGAATGATAATTTCGAACAAAGTTAATTAAATCAACAATAACATGTCATATTAACCTATAAAATTAGTGTAAGTCATAAAAAGTCTCAAATTATATTTATTTGAGTATTTATAACATCAATTATGTCAATATTTCATTAATAAGATAATTACTGCATCATCGTTGTGTCATAAATAAATTAAATTATTTAATGTCTAAAAATTATAAATAAAATACCATTATGTAGTAAATCTTTTTATCTCTCTAATTAATATTTACAATGGAATTTATCTTATGTATAACCCTATATTAAAAATGTTTTAGTAAATAAACTTTGATTTTAACTCTTTTAACTCTTCTTTGAATTAAATAATAATAAATGTCCTAATCTAATCCAAGTGGGCCTAAATGGTCATATTTTATTCCTAAGCTTGTTTTTGGTCGAATTACACTTATCCAATAGAATTTTGACATGTGTTAGGGTAATAATAATATCATTTTTACCCTTAATTTCCCTATTTACTTTTAACCATGGTAAATAAAAGTAAAAAGTTACTATTCACCAAAAAATTATTTTCATCTCATTGAACCACATTTTACTTACTGAAATCAACTGTGTCTCTCGGATTTTTGAAATTCCACTAACAGAAGCGGTAAAATTTTGTTTTATGAAAAATTCAGTTTTTTTAACTACCACTTAGTGGTTTTACAATTCATCAAAAATTGAAAGTTTTCAGAAAAATACCAAAAATTATGCCTAAGCTATATTTGATAATATGTACTCAAAAATGATTTCTATTTTACCAAATTCAAAACATATCTGTTGCATTAATTAATTTAAAAATTAATTCCCGTCGTCAAAACAAAAAGCGTGTTTTTAAGAGATAATAACTATCAAAAGATTGACACTTGTTTATAACTGGTTTAAATGTGAAATTACATCCAATGACCAACATTTTATTAAATTGTAAAAAGATATTCTAAATATACTTTAAAACCACTCAAATCAAAAATTTGTCACTATTAATTATTTTGATTAAAAATGTTGTTTTTAATTATAATTTAGTAATTTTCACTATTCATCAGAATATGAAAGTTATCCGAAAAGTACCAAAATTTCACCCTAAGATAATTTCGATATTCCGAATCCAAAAATGATGTCCATTTTTAAAAAATAAAATTTACAAAATTTCAAAAAGTGCTTATTACTATTCATAACGGCTAGTTTTAATAATATTTTAATAGCATATCGTTGTTTAGCGAAACTTGGTGTTGCGTACAACACACGCTATCGTGAAAGGTCGCGATTGCGTGTAATTCAAGCCAGGTCAGAGATGTGGGTTGTGAAAGCTCCTTTTGGTGTAGTGTATAACACAATACATTAATGAAATTAAAAAAGATATTTTTCGTAAAATCTTGGGTTGTTACATTCTACCCCCCTTAAAATGAATTTCGCCCTCGAAATCCGTCGGGGTTATAAATGGTTTACTACTCGAAAGTTTCTTTAATAGAAACCCACATCGTAAAAAGGAATACCAGAACCAATCTTTAAAAACAAATGTATGAAACATAACGGTTACCCAAATAAACTAATCACTGGGTTTCCACATAGGTGAAAATATGGATATGGAAGAAAAATCTAACCATCATGTTCTGATGGAGAGTGGTAGAGAACATGGCTATGAAAAAGCAAAAAATCACAAATCCATAAATTTGTGACGATCTAAGGTATCATCTGATTAATCAGATATAAGATCACTAGGACAACATTTTTGGTTTTCAAGATCGTTTCCGTAAAGTTGAAGAATTTGAATTAGAATAAATACTTACTTTATTTTGGTACAATCTCACTGTTGTTCGTGCCTTGAACAATTTCCACTTCATCTCTTAAATAAATGAAGTTGAATTTGTTATTCGTGAAGTGTTAGCAGATCATGTGATAGAATTATGGGTCATTACATCTGTTTGAAACAAAAGGTTAGAAAAAGTTATTAAATATATATAAGTCGTTCTATAGTGAGATTAATCATATATGGTTCCTAAAATGGACTTATACTTCATATATCATACTGCTTAATATAATATAACTATTTTCTACTAAACAGGGACTTCCTATAGGCCAGTGGTAGGCGATAAAGGCCAGTCTCACTTCGGTTGTGGGTTTGATTCCCACAGCCTAGTCCGACGCGATGGGCTGTCGCCCGTCCTGCAGGTTGTCCTTTTTCTAAAGCTATATTACTATAACATCCCATGAATAATACTAACTTATGTCCAACATAATCCATTCCAATCTTTAGGCTTATCCATAATATTGTCGTCCACTCTCAGAGATTTAATACCATCATTGATCCCCATATATCATAAGATATATCTTGTTGGTCACATTCCAAACATTCAAAGGCCTTAATCTTGTACTCTCTTGAATACCCATTAAACTATAGTGAAAACTTGAATGCAGTTAAAAGCTAACACTTTCCACATACCAAAATCCTCAAAAATCTATATACTCAAACCATGATATCACTTAGTCCTTATATCAATCATGATCTCATAAATACTGTTAAACATTTCATTTTCTCATTTTCCCTTCATTATGTGAATATCATCTTATTTCCAAAAATATCTCAATCACTTTGAATACCACATTAGACCAATACATAAATATGCCAATACTCCATGATACAACATTATTTTTGAATCCCATTACATAAACACTTAATCATTCCACCACATCGTTGTCATATTCAACATCGCCAATAGTGATCGCATGTGACTTCCGTTTGTCCTTTGCCTTAAGCGGTTGCTCATGTTGATCATCACTAACCCTTGTATTAGGGAATTTATTATCATAATGCCCCATTTCCTTGCACTTGAAGCATTGAAGTTTTGGTGGTGTGTTTTCTGAAGTGTCTGCTTTATTCACATCATTAGAAACCATTTTTTCTTTACTTCGACACTCAGCTACTCGATGACCTTCTTTTCCACACTTAAAACATTTTCTAGTCCCTTTAAGACAGTCTCCACCACGCTTCTTTCCACACTTTGTGCATAAGGAAACATTCATATTCTTTTCACCATTATTCTGAGATTTCTCCTTGAACTCCGTCTTTCGTTTCTTGTCAAAACTGTGAGATGGATATGTAACACCAACTTCCATTTCTACCTTGATAGCGCAACACACAATTTCCTCATAGCTACTGAAGTCTCTTGTAGCTAATGCCCTTCGAAGACTTGGTTTTAAGCCACTGAAAAATCGATCAACTTTACTTTCAGGTTGGGTGATAATGCCAGATGCATACCTTGCAAGTCTTGTAAAATTTGCTTCGTATATACCAACAGATTCATCATCCTTTTTCTTTAGTTCGAGAAATGCCTTCTCCATCTTTGTTCGAAGAATACGGGGGAAGTACTTATTGAAAAATAAATTCTTGAACTCGTCCCATTCCATGGACTCAATTTCATCTCTTGGCCTTGTATTCTTGATAAGATTCCACCATTGATCAGCTTCACCTTCCAAACGATATACTGCTAAGATGACTTTATCATGTTCAGAACATTGAAGAACTGAAAATATCTTTTCAGTGGTACTGATCCATTGTTCAGCAACAAGTGGATCAGAAGTCCCACTGAAAGAAGGTGGACGTTGCCTCATGAAGGACTCAATAGAATGCTGTTCCCTTCTCTGCTCATTTGGAAGTCCAGAATGATTCATAGCTTGTGTAAGTATAGCAATAAGAGTTTTCACTCCATCTCCCATAAAATTTGTTTGATCAGGAGGGCAATCATTGCATTATCCATTTCATTGATCAACATGGTTCCTTCGTGTTCCAGCCATCGTCTAAAACCCAAAAAAATAGTTTGACAGGAAAAAATCATGCTAGGGAAAACAACATAATAAAGGGGGAGTATCCTCAATATCTAACATCTTAGGTTAAATTCTATGATTTTTACCGTAGTTCTAGGACTGTATCTTATACGTATACTTATACTTAGGGACATCCCTAGACATACCTTATAAATATCTATAGGGATCTCACTAACGCTTTCGCATCCTAGTTTCCAAAGGTTGACTAAACCTTTCCTCTGATTCCAACTGTAGAGACCTGAAGCATGACGTACATTGACATTACATTACATTTTCGGAATACTTAGTACATTACAAAAACACACACACAAGGACCGTAATAGTTTAGTGTCTTTGGAAACTCGGAATATAATCTTCTAATCATGGTGAAAGATCTTCAACATCTCCCATAAAGATCTTCCTTTTTTTTCTTACCTAAAACCTTTCCTTATATCCTGGGGAAAATAAAACATAAAAGGGTGAGCTCAAATGCTCAGTAAGGGTAAACAAAATACATATCAATCACATCATATTCATAAGAACATATCTTTTGGAAATTTTAACCTGAAAAAGAGATCATAATTTCATAACATGGGATAAATCATAGTAGTGAAATGAAATCCCAATAATCATAACTTAAAACATGAAACACTGTGTCATACACACATAATCATAGAGAATCATTACTTGTTAGTCAATACTCATTGCCAAGACTATCTTAGTGGACAAAGTCCCTTTCTGAACCGAGTCACCCTCGTTTCAGTCCTGTTTCACTGAACGGGTATAACCTACCGTTCCAGCCATGTGTATCTCATGAGATATAAAATATTTAACCAATGCATTGGAGGGAGATATAGGTCCCACCTATATCATAATGATACCATTCCTATGTGTGCCACAAATTCATAAATCATACAGCATTGCATAACCCATGTAATAAAAATGAGATTCTTAAACAACATGACATCATAAAACAATTCATATAAGATAAAGGAATTCATAAAAATATTTCCATCACAACATAATCAAATCAATGTAATAATAGGGATAAAAACAGAACCCTTTATTATCTTTGATGGAAAATAATTTTGATAAACCACTTGGACTTCATTCTTGAGGAAAATTTCCTTTCTACTTCAAAAACATTTTCCTTTATTAACATGTCATACAATTTTAAACTAAAAGAAGTTGATTAAAAATAAAATTGAAAACATGTAAAGGAATATTCTTGGAAATAATGTTTTAAAAATCCATTCATGTCGTATAAGTTAAAAAAACATTCTTCTCGTACTTTTGTCGGAAAAGTCAAAAAGTACCTTTTAGGGTAAATTAAAGAAAGATTCCTCCCATACCATGGGGTAAAAGTCAAAATGGGTAAAAAGGACATTAAACATACATGAATACACTTTT
Source organism: Viscum album (assembly GCA_963277665.1). Classification (NCBI taxonomy): domain Eukaryota; kingdom Viridiplantae; phylum Streptophyta; class Magnoliopsida; order Santalales; family Viscaceae; genus Viscum; species Viscum album. The sequence continues at coordinate 1,167,143,148 of OY728127.1, forward strand.
CTAAAACATGGACATGGATGATAGAAATAACCCCATTAAATACTTATGAATAAGCAATCTCGGATAAAAATGATATTTGCACAATTATCCCTTACCGTAGGTCTGATTTTCTTCATAAGTGTCCGAACCTCCTCTTCTTTGAAGCGACTCTTTAAGACCTCCTCTAAGGGAACTAAAATTGGTCTTTGAGGAAGACCAGAACCTCTAGGATGTTTCTAGAGAAATGAAGAAGAGATTTTGGCAGGGGTTGGCCGAGCATGAAGGCTCAAAGTTGTGTGAGGAAGAGAGGGAGGAGGTGTCCTTTTATAAGGGAGGAGAGGGGCACCTTTGGAATAAGAAAAAATATTATTTTATTATAAAGTCATGTTCGGTTTTAAATAGCTCAAAATTGATTTATTTCGAGGATAAGGTGGGGATGGGTCTAAATCCTCTCATCCAATATAATTTAGACAATTTTAGGTTCCTATTTTAACCTTATCATTTAGATTTAACATTAAGTTAAATAATTTTACTTTTACCGTGTCTTCTTGTGTTCTTATACTATAAGGTTAATAAACGTACTATAAGAAGCCAAACTAACCCCAAATTTTTTATTATTAATATATATAACCTTATCTAAGTCATTTGGCCGAACCTTAGATTTTTAGGAATAAAATAACAATTAATAATATAATATTTTTTAAAAAAACTATTTTATGTCAATTTTGACACTATTTAGTAATTGATTTTGTGAAAATCATAACAGAATGATAAGTTCTAACAAGGTTAATTAAATCAACAATAACATGTCATATTAACCTATAAAATTAGTGTAAGTCATAAAAAGTCTCAAATTATATTTATTTGTGTATTTATAACATCAATTATGTCAATATTTCATTAATAAGATAATTAATGCATCATCGTTGTGTCATAAATAAATTAAATTATTTAATGTCTAAAAATTAAAAATAAAATACCATTATGTAGTAAATATTTTTAGCTTACTAATGAATATTTACAATCGAATTTATCTCATGCATAACCCTATATTAAAAATGTTTTAGTAAATAAACATTTATTTTAACTCTTTTAACTCTTCTTTGAATTAAATAATAATAAATGTCCTAATCTAATCCAAGTGGGCCTAAATGGTCATATTTTATTCCTAATCTTGTTTTTGGTCGAATTACACTTATCCAATAGAATTTTGACATGTGTTAGGGTAATAATAATATCATTTTTACCCTTAATTACCCTATTTACTTTTAACCGTGGTAAATAAAAGTAAAAAGTTACTATTCACCAAAAATTATTTTCATCTCATTGAACCACATTTTACTTACTGACATCAACCGTGTCTCTCGGATTTTTGAAATTCCACTAAAAGAAGCGGTAAAATTAAGTTTTATAAAAAATTCAGTTTTTTTAACTACCACTTAGTGGTTTTACTATTCATCAAAAATTGAATGTTTTCAGAAAAATTCCAAAAATTAGGCCTAAGCTATATTTGATATTATGAACTCAAAAATGATTTCTATTTTACCAAATTCAAAACATATCATTTGCATTAATTAATTTAAAAATTAATTCCTGTCGTCAAAACAAAAGGCGTGTTTTTAAGAGATAATAACTATCAAAAGATTGACACTTGTTTATAATTGGTTTAAATGTGAAATTACATCCAATGACCAACATTGTATTAAATTGTAAAAATATATTCTAAATATACTTTAAAACCACTCAAATTAAAAATTTATCACTATTAATTATTTCAATTAAAAAAGTTGTTTTGAATTATAATTTAGTAATTTTCACTATTCATCAGAATATGAAAGTTATCCGAAAAGTACCAAAATTTCACCCTAAGCTAATTTCGATATTCCAAATCCAAAAATGATGTCCATTTTAAAAAAATAAAATTTATAAAATTTCAAAAAGTGGTTATTACTATTCATAACGGCTAGTTTTAATAATAATTTAATAGCATATTGTTGTTTAGCGAAACATGGTGTTGTGTACAACACACGCTATCGTGAAAGGTCGCGATTGCATGTAATTCAAGCCAGGTCAGAGATGTGTGTTGTGAAAGCTCCTTTTGGTGTAGCGTATAACCCGAGACATTAATGAAAATAAAAAGGATATTTTTTGTAAAATATTGGGGTGTTACAATGTTTTTGGGAAAGGGACTTGTAGGACAGTTTCTTAGAGACATGTAATGTTTCAAACAATATTTCTTTCAAGATCAAAACATCAAAATATGGAAATGGAGAGAGGGGCTCTAATGTTCTAGTATGGGTGCGCATAGTGACTAGGGGATAGAGGATTAGGTAGCTGGACATACGTGCTAGGAGTAGACCTGCATGTGGAGCTCAGGGTGCCCAAAAGGCCTAAAAATTGAGGACTACCTCTCTTAATTTTGAGAGATGATCAACTATTTGAAAAAATTCGAGCTCCAGTCACGCATGTTAGTTTGGGCACACAAGTTGTGGTTTGGTCATGCAAGTATAAAGATATCCAAAAGTTATGCGACAATTGTAAGTTGCATGCCAATATTGGTTTCAACATAAAAAAGTGTGAGTCATCGAAGTTTTTTGTTTAATAAGGGAGTGTCACACAAGTAGATTGGTGAAACATGAACGCTTGGATTGCAGAATCACGCCAGTCATTCTAGAGTTGTGGGAATGTTGGAAGATTTCCTAGTACCTCTGGTGCAATGTGAGATTCATCTACATGTGAAAGTTGGACGTCAACAGAGCATATATATATATAGAGAAAGAGGCATTCATCTATGATAATGAATGTACCTACACGTCATTAAACTATAAGTGGGTCTTCTGAAGAATCAGTGAGAAAACATCAGTTGAAATAAAATCAATATTTCATATTGTGAGTGGTAGTAAACTCGGAGGGATAGTGAGTATACTCCGAACATTGTAAATAGTAGTGCGATTTATAGTGGATTTGGTACATTGGAACATTGCTGGTGTATGCTCCATGTAAGTAGCCAAGTGAGGGTGAACCGTGTAAAACTTTTGTTTCATGTGAATTCTTAAATATTTGTTTATACTCTGCAATGGGTAGAAGGGATAAGAGAGTTTTGTATAATGATGAAACAATATCAAAGGGGCAATTGTTTTAATCATTCATAACCTGATTCACCTCCCCCTATCTCAGGTTATATAGCCTAGTGGACCTAACAATTGGTATAAGAGATAATGGTTGATATCGATATTTCTCTCTCAAATGGATGTCACCAATCATAAAGGGATTCCAATCTTTGATGGGAACAATTTTCAACTATGGAAGAATAAGATGGAACACTACTTCCAATCACTGGGAATAGATGTGTTTTCCCTAGCGATGCATGGTATAATAGCATATATTAATAGTGCTTCATTATCAGAAGCTGAGTGAAGATAAATGGATACTGATGCCAAGGTAATAAATGCTTTAGGGGTATCCATAACCATATTCTCTCTATATGAAGGTGATGTCCTACAAAACATCACATGTCATGTGGGAAAATCTATTGAATATATATGAAGGAGATACAAAGGACATAGAGGAAAAGATGTAAGTACTATTGAAAATGTATGAAGATCAAAAAACAAACCTGAATGAGTCTATTGATGCATTCGTTGATTGGGTAAATATTGTTGTGGAAGATTTGAGAGGACATGGATAATTCATTAAAGGCATAAAGATCATAATGTGAATCTTGAGGATACTTCCAACTCGGTTGAATCCAAAACATTCAGTACTGAAAGATAATGAATTGGAAGAGTTGATACTAGAAAATATTCAGAGTACCTTTGCTGCATATGAAATTAGTAATGAAGATAATGAGGCTATGGAAAAGGGGAAATCGAAGGAGGTTTCATTCATGGCCATGAAAAATATTCCTAGAGAACCTTTAGTACCGATACAAGACTATAGGGGGAATTGACGATGAGTGCTTCCTTTGAGAGCCTATACTTAAGCAGATCCAGAGGGGTTAGACCATTTGTGCTTCCCAGAGGGTTTCTTGTACATGTTTGGTTGAATGAGATAGTTTAGGTTGTGAGTTCTTCCCAGAGGGTTACCTCTTGTGTTTAAAAACATTCTTGTGCGGTTTGGTTGAACCAGAGTGGTCAGGCTATGAGTACTTACCATAGGGTCACCTACTTGATTAGCTGCCTAATTGTTTATGAATTGAATGCTTGAAACTGTGGATTGTTACTGCCGAGTACTTCCTTGTTTATTGCTTCCTTTTTCCTATTACCTTTAATATAATCACTGACTATTAGTCATAGATATTTTGGTGGGTTCCTACTGGGATTTAGTCTCACACCCTATTTTGGTCATGATTTTGGGCCCAAATAGATTATACTGCTACATTTATAGATTAGGGATGGTCCCTTCTACTTCATGTTCTTGATTTCTATGGAGCTTGAAAGAATGGTACCAAGATGAGGGTTGCGATGTTGAGGAGTTTATCTTTTTTACATTTGTACTTGGTTCAGAGCTATATTCAGCATTGTGACTGTTTGGTTATTTTCCTATACCTATGTATCATGCATCATTATATATATATGTGTGTGTGTGTGTGTGTGCACCAATTTATTCTATTAGACTATCAATGTTTACTTTTGTTTGGTGATATTACTACTTCTGACAATATATATATGTTTTTCTTCTATTGTGTAATTTTTCAATGAGGGCATCGTTTCCCCACTATCATACCCAGGGCCCTCATTGCATGTCAGAAGCCTCTGGATTTTGGGGAAATGGGATTGAGGCCATGTGACCAACTGGGTATGGGAAGCCTCTGGGTGGCTTCTGCAACTGGGATGTTACAAAGTGGTATTAGAGGAATTCATTCTTCTTGACATACTTTTTGGAGCCTACAGTCTGGTATAGGATGGAATTTGTACTTGGTAATAAGCTGTTCTCGGGAGTACCTAACCTGTGTATAGGGAAAAGCCAACTTACCTCGTTATTTCTATTTTTCTAGTGTTTCAATTTTACAGTTGATTTGATATCAATGTTGGGTGATTCACATGTTTTTACACTATTATTGTTGATGTTATTGAGGTTTATTTCTATTGTAACCTGATGAGATGAGGTTATGCCATCTCATTCATCATATAGGCACTAGCTTGAAATCACATGACATGCATTCTTTCCATGCCATTTAGGTGCATTAGCAATTTCATGTTGTTGTGATATATGTTGTTCTAGATAGACATGATGTTTTGATAGATTCCTATATATAATACTTGTTCTAGATAGGGTATTGATTTTTGTAAGGTTTCATTTAAATGAACACCAAACATTGGTTCTTGAGGTGTTCTAGGCCCTCGTGAACTAGAATTTGGTGGATAATTTCTTTGTTTCCCTTGTTAAGACATGTGTAAGATACCAAGACTTGATTTGCGAGGAGTATGGTCCCTCATGGATCGTAATTTGGCACTTTATTGTTTGTTTCATTGTTTTTATAGGTTCTGGAGTAGTTTCTAAGGCTTACTATCCAAAAAAAACCAAGAATACATGGTGTGTAAAGTTGAATACACGCCATGTGTTCTTCTATTTGGGAAGAAATTGTTTTTCTTATGTACACACAGTGTACTATATGTACACGCCATGTAGTCTCTAACCATGTCACAGGCCATGCGGAATGAGACACGGGGCTGGGAAATATTTGTCAGGACACGTCGTGTAGCAGATGTACATGTCAAGTTCTAAGAACCATGTAACCAGTCGTGTCACTAACAACATGGGATGATTGAGTCTTTCCTACTACACGCAGTGTCCGTCTGGAACACGTCATGTAGTAGATCCTGAGTATCCAGCTGTGTAGCACACAACAAGGGTCAGAAAATTCTTTATAGTACACACTGTGTCCATATAAAACATGCCTTGAAGTCTGAGCCATACATCGGGCCATGCCACTAACAACACGGGTCAGATAAGCTCGTCTAGTACATGCAATGTCTGGTAAAAACATGTTGTGTAGTGATCTACTAGGAGAACCATGTGGATTAGCCGTGTAAGGGAACTCAAGCTAGGGAAGAGAATTCAAGTACACATCGTGTGTTTGGACAACACGGCGTGTGTTTTGGGTGTTACACGACTAGTGGTGGCATGAGTACATGCCCATGTGAAAGGCTTAAGGGAACATGTCGTGTAGGGTACTTACACTCAGTGTAGTCATGTTTTGAAAAACTAGAATATTCTATTCCACCAGTTCCCTTATTATACTTTCAATATTCTGTCCTTGATAATATTTATCTAAGTTGTGTGCTTGACATTACAGAGTCATGCCACCGAGATTCCATCTGGTTGTCTTCCAGCTACAAGGCAGTGATCAGACACCAGATATGGCTGATCTGGGACTACCTACAGATCCTCTAGTTTTTCTAGTCATGGAACCAGAAGTTATACCTGACATAGGTTTTGAAACATAGTTTAGGGAGGGTTTTCTGAGGATTATGTATACCTTTCAGGGGCCACTTCCTCCATCCCTGTCGATGGCAGAATTGATTTAGGTTTTTCAGCAGCAGCATCCTCCCACCTTAACAGGGGAAGGAGGACCCGAGGCTGTAGAGTCATGGATGGAATCCATGCTAATGATCTTCGAGAATATGGAGATGCCTCTAGAGAGGCAGGTCAATCTCTATACATATATGCTTCGGGAGTCCTCCAAGATATGGTGGGATGTGATCTCACAAGAGGTACAACATCAGGTTATGTCATGGGATGAGTTCCATCATATCTTCTATGATTAATTCTATCTAGAGACCATTAGGGATGATAAATCCTGAGAGTTCATTATTCTGGAGTAGGGTACTCTTTCTGTTATGGAGTATTCCTCTTGCTTCACCGAGCTTCAGTGCTTTACTCCCTTACAAGGGATAGATTGGTTGTTCCTATAATGGAATATTGAGGATGGTCTCAGGCAGGACATCCACCCACAGGTCAACATCTTATGGTTTACTTCCGTCACTTATATTGTCAACCAGGCACTGATCATGGAGAAAAATCAGAGGGATTTTGGAGTTGTGAGCCTGCTCGGCTCGACACCGAGAGTTAGTGTCTCCCCAGCTGATAGAAGAATGCACCGTAGGGAGGCTACATAAGGTTATTCGAGTATGCGGGATGAACCTTCAGGTAGCCAGGAAGAATGATAACATTGTGGGAAGTGTGGCCATACAAGGACACGTTTCCCGAGAGTCCCAGTGGAGGGACGATCTTGTGGAAAGATGTGGAATATTTAGCAATTATATCATTTCTGATCACCAGAAGCTGGTGACAGAGATTCTTCTATGAATCCACATTTATGAGAAGCACCACTAGTTACTCCTCAATTAGGGAACTGGATTTCTTCCAGCCGTTCAGGTCGAGGTGTAGGTCATGGGCGTTTTATCCAGTCACCGGGCTTTCAGGGACAACATGGTGGATCAGCTCTGAGTGTCCAGGCAGGGTCACAGGGATGCGGTGTAGGTCAGACATTTGCAGTGGAGCTGACCCAGCAAGACCAGGATATCAGACACTCTACAGTTCGAGGTACCATTCTTATTGCCTTAGTTTTAGCTTCTGATCTTTTTGATACAGGGGCTTCCCATAACATTATATTTGTTTCTATTGTGGAGGGCCTTGGTCTCTGTATATTTTCTTCTGCTGATATCTTGACATTAGACACTCCGTTAGGAACTAGAACAACTAGTGTACATATATGCAAGGAGATACCTCTAGAGGTTGGTGGGTGTCACTTCTTATTGGAAATTTATTTCTTAGAGATGAAAGGTTAGGACGTCATTCTCATAATGGACTGGTTAGTTCCTTTCCAAGATTTTTTTGATTGCTCTCTCCGTAGGGTGAGTTTCACGTCACCAGAGGGCAGATCGTTTCTTAATAAGGGTGAATGGGATGTCCAGTCAAGAAGAGTGGGACCATATCATCATGGGTTGGGATGAGTTATGGCCCAAATAGCTAGTCTATATCTATATGACCAGGGGACTTCACAGATAGACTTTTCTCTAGTGGTGGGTCGTTTTAGGGACATCTTTTTAGAGGACTTTTCCATTTTACCTCTAGAGAGAGGTGGAATTTTCTATTGAGTATGTGCCCAGTGCGGAACCAGTTTCCATACCTCCTTATAGGATGGCTACACCAGAGTTACAGGAGCTCAAGAGGCAGTTTGAGGTGTTTCAGGCAAGGGGTTTCGTCCGACCTAGTACATCTCCTTGTAGTTCGGGTTTCCTTTTTGAGAAAAAGGTGGTCAATACCCTCATAAATTATGTGGATTATTGAAAGGTGAACCAGTTAATGATCAAGGACTATTGTCCCTTACAAAGGATTGATGATCTCTTTGATTAGCTTCATGGATCTCGGGTGTTCGCGAATATTTACTTGAGTTCCGGTTACCTTTAGATATGCATTAGACCATCTAATATACCTCTTAATGCTTTCCGGATCATTAATGTTCTATAAGAGTATGTTGTTATGCCATTTGTTCTCATAAAAATTCTTGTAATCTTCATGGCACTGATGGACCGAGTGTTCCATCCATACTTGGATGCTTTCGTGGTTGTCTTCATGGGCAGTATGTTGGTGTACTCGCACACTCGACAAGACCTTGCCACCAATCATGAGATTGTTTTGTGTACACTCAGAAAGCAACAGTTATATGCTACGCTTTCGAAATTCCACTTTTGGATGGTCTATATTCACATTTTCGGTCTTGTTATCTCAAAGACAAGAGTATTAGTACACCCAGAGAAAGTGAGAGCAGTAGTTTCTTTGGAGCAGCCATAGAATGTCTTGGATGTACCGAGTTTTCTAGGGCTGAAAGGATACTATAGACATTTCATACAGGACTTTACACATTTAGTAGCACCACTATCAGGTCTGACTAAGAAGGGATCCAAATTCATGTGGCCAGACTCTTGTGAGTCATCCTTTCAAGAGATAAATGCGAGGTTGTCTTCAACACTGATACTAGTATTTTTAGAGCCAGGAAAGAGCTATACTGTGTACTGTGATGCATCAGGTATAGGTCTTGGAGCAGTGATTATGCAGGGAGAAAGAGTAGTTGCATATGGGTCTCGGCAATTGAGGCCACATAAGAGAATCTACATGACGCATGATCATGAGTTGGATACTATTGTTTTTTCTTTGCATTGTTGAAGACATTGTCTTCTGGCAGAGAATTTTTTGTTTTTCACCGATAAAAAAAGTATCAAGTACGTTTTCACTAAGCCTGGCCTGAATTTGAGATAACAAAGGTAGGTTGAGTACCTTTTGTCCTTTGACGTAGAGCTTTACTATATGCATGGGAATGGAAATGCAGTGGTTGATGAATTGAGAAGGAGGAATTAGATATAGGTAGTTTAGAAGGCCAATAGTGAGTGGTAGCTTATGGTTCAGTTCTTTGAGATTCATTTGGAGGTGCATGACAGATAGGGGAATACTTTTCATTCTTCAATGGAAATTTCCACTACTCTTCTTGTCGAGTGAGAATGTGGCAGCTATAAGATTCAGAAGGCCTCGTCATACGAGAATGTCTGTCCAAAGAAGACCCTATTCCTAGATGGACTATAGGCGAGGATAAGATCTTGAATTTTAAGGGGTGTGTATGGGTGCGAGCAGACAAACATGAGGAGCAGATGCGGGACAATCATTTGTTTATTTGGGAAGTTCATCTCTATGTCACTATGATGTATCATGATCTACATCATCAGTATTGGTGGCCAGGAATTAAAACATAGGTCGCTGGTTTAATCCTGAGGTGTTCCAGCTGTCAGTAGGTGATGGAAGAGTATCATTGACTGGCATAGATTTTGCAGTAGTTACTCATTCCTAAGTGGAAGTGGAATGATGTCACGATGGATTTCATGATAGGTTTGCCGAGGACGGATCGAGGGAATGATACAGTTTGGGTTATCATTGATAGACTCATGAAGGTTTCTCACATCTTTCCGATCAAGGAGACCTTCATTGTTGATGATATGGGATGGTTGTACATTCGATATATTGTAAGTTTACATGGGGTTCCACACTCCATTGTTTCAGATAGAGATGTCCATTTTAATTCTTAGGTCTGTTAGGGGCTTTGGAAGGATTTGGGTACACAGGTACTTTTGTGTATAGCTTACCATCCCCAGATAGATTTCAATTCTGAGCACACGATTCAAGTGCTTGAGGACAGGCTTCGAGCATGCATTCTGGATTTTGGATGTTCTTGGGAGAAGCACTTACCTTCTTTGGAGTTTTCCTACAATAATTGTTTTCTAGAAACATTTTATTTGGCACCTTATGATGCATTGTATGGTAGGCCATGTCGATCGCCCATATATTGGCTGGAGGTAGGAGAGGCAACTATGCAGGGACCTCATCTCTTCCAAGAGACCACAGAGGTGATAGGGTTGATTTGTAAGAGGATGACTACTACACAATATCGATAGAAGTCTTTTGCTGATCGATGGAGACGACCTCTGGAGTTCAAGGTCAGAGATCAAGTTTTCATGTGTGTCACACCTTGGTTGATACATAAGAGGATTAGGTGGCTGATAATTCTTTCACTGAGGTATCTCAAGCCGTTTGAGGTGTTGGAGAGAGTTTGGACAGTTGCCTATCAGTTGCAGTTACATCAGAGGTACCGGGCTAAAAATGATGTCTTCTACATTTCTCAGCTTCGATGTTACCTCTCAGACCTGTCTAATACTTTCCAACCTAAGGAAGTTGATTTGGATGTGGATGCATCATTCGAGGATCATCCTATCAAGTTTTTTTATCAAATTATGATGGTTCTATGAGGTCGGTCTTTTCCTCTGGAATGAGTGCTATGGCATCACGTGAGATTACATTACGAGACTTGGGAGAGGGATGCCAATGTATGATCACATTGGTCATAGCTGTTCTGGGTTTCTTCTCCCACACCAACATGCTAGGGAAATTTGGTGATGAATTTTATTAAGGGGGGAAGTTTGTAAGAAACTATATCTTCTTTTCATGTATGTTTTTCTTTTTCTGGTGTTTTTGAGGAAAATAGGTTTTTATGGAAATTTTTGAATTACCTGACATGTACTTTTTGAGTACACGTCGTGTAATCAGTTACCGCAGGAATCCATGTGTTGGTCATGTAGAGGCCTTGCACAGGGTCGTGTGGGGCGACCTAGAGACTTCATAATGGGGGGTTGGAAAGGGAAACTACACAGCGTGTACTTATAAAGTACACACCATGTATTTTTTCATTAAATGCACCAGGGTCATGTCTAATAAACAGAAACACCCCCTTCTTCATTTGTCTCTTCCAAGAGTGCCATATGGCTGTTGATCTTTGATGAGACCTCAAATTAGCATTCTTCCATTGAATTGAACATCATCAGTTGCATTGGAATCACATCAGTGAGTTCTCTCTTCTCCAAGAACACTGTCCCTTGATTTCTCCTCTCTCATGTGATATCATTGGTTGAATGTTTTGTACATTTTTCTAGATATATTACATTATAAGGAGATTAAATGTTTGAGGATAATGTATATAGATATACCAATGACGAGTTAGGAGGTTTGTGCCTTTCTGTAGAATGTCTTTGAGTTATATGTACTAAATCTCCCAATTACCATGAACAACGTATTGCGTGTTTACGTTTTTAGCCCTATAGTTTTCTTACTATGATGCTATGCTTGAGTAGAGATAAATTGAATGTGAATAATATTTATTGTTATGATTTTGAATTATTTTCCCATTCATATTCTATTTATGACGGTTTGGTCCTTCTTAGATTGTTAGGCTGCCTGGTTTGTTTCCCATGCCTAGTGTTGTAGGATGGTGTAACTGTCTTTCTGACATGCTGATATGTTTTAGACTGTTATCAAAGTAGTTCATGAGGTTTAATTTTTATTATATTATTTGTTGTACTTGTTGACTTACACAGGGCCGTGAGAACCCGGTGTAGTATACCTTATGGATAATGGACATAAGGGCTTCTCCAGAGAGTCTTTTATAATATTACGATGCGAGACCACATGGGGAATTGACATTGATTGCTTCCTCAAAGATTCTGTAGTTCCTCAAAGTAGGCCACATGGTGAATAAACATTGAGTGCTTCCCTAGAGCGCCTTTAGTACCGATATGATACTATAGAAGGAATTGATAGTGAGTGCTTCCTCAGAGAACCTATACATAAGCTGAACTGGAGGGGTTAGACTGTGTGTGCTTCCTAGAGGGTTTCTTGTACTTGTTTGGTTGAACTAGATGGGATAGGATATTAGTACATCCCATAGGGTTACCTTGTGTGTAAAGACCCATAAATTTCAAGGAAATGATTTTCTTAAATTCTTTGGGATTTTAGGAGTACGCAGTTTCTGACGGCACCTGATTCTGAGGCCCGATGTGCGCAGAATCAATTTCTGAAGTTTAGCTCAGGTACGTTCAGTGAAAAAACGAGCTAGTTTTTCTTTCTTTTGAACCGGTGATTGGATTTGATATCTGAGGGCACCAATAGAACCACAACGCTGGTAATTTCTTAAGAGGACTTTTACCATAGATGTGTTCTCATGGGAGAAAGAGTTTAATTTAGTGGTTTAAATAAAAATTGAATAAAAATTGTAGAAAATTTTTTATTCTTTATTCTAAGTAGTTATATCCTAGGTGTGGGAGTTGGGGTGGGAACCAGTAGTTACTGACGACCCTTGAGAGGATAAAGGTGATGTGGTTCCCACACGAGCCCCATCTCTTCACATTTCCTAACTCCATAACTCCCACCCTTTATTTGAGTAACTCCCCTCTCTCCCTCTTTAATAATTCCAACACACATTAATTTAATTAATTGAACTTCTTCAATTAATTGAGTTATGTGTTTGAATTTTGAAATCTAAATGCTTGGCATGAATTAAAAAAATAAGATGAGTCTTATTTTATTTTGGGGGGTTGTCTGGTTGTGTGAGGATTTTGGAAGAGAGCTCTAAGTCTCTTTTTGAAGAACTTCATCTTCAACAAAGAACACCAATTCTCCAACGAAGAACGTCGACTCAGTGGTTCCGTTTTTCTCCATCCTCTTTTTCCTCCGTGACAAGGGATCAAACACCGACGACGACACAGATGACGCCATCATCTGTGGTGCTTGACAACTGTGAACTTCTGTCAAGGAAGGGGTTATCTTCGTTCAAGTTTAATTTAACATTCTACGTTGAATATTTTGGCTTCTTGTTATCTTCATAACAGAAGGATATTGGACCGCACAAACATGGCCGATACTCCTCCCCTTTTTCTTATAGATCCATGTTGATCATTGCGGCGAAGGCGGCGCGGTGCCACCATGCCGCGCCTGGGGGGGGGGGGGGGTAGGAAGCTGCGACAAGGAGAGTGTCGCGTGGGAGGGGTGCGGCGCCGTCGCACTATGCCAGAGCATCAAGGGGGCCATGGCTGCGGCGGAGGGGTGCGGTGTCGTCGCGCCACGCTGGTAGGACAGGAGCTGCGACGGTCTTCAGCAGGGGCGGCCGGGCTCGGCCGGCCACTGGCGCTCCAGGAGGCGGGACCCCCGCGAGTCCCACGATGGCTCACCCGGCCGGCCATTATGGCAGGCCGTTTCCGAAGGAACTGGGGGGTATAACCCCCCAGACCAGTCTTGGGCGGACCCCACTAGGGGGCCACTATTTCTTAAACAAAGGGGGCCACAGCCCCTTCGCAACCTGCTCGGCCACGAGCTGAGCTGCGGCGAGCTTCCGAGCTGGGCCGTAGGCTACACCTAGCCATGGGCTGGGCCGTGCCCAATTGGGACAAACCTTGACCTGGGTCGGGTCGACCTGGTTCGGGCCGACCCAGGGGGTATTGGGCCAGGTCGGACTGGTCCCAAACCCCCTATTTTTGGACCAGGTTCGTTCAAACGCCCATATCGTGGGCTACGTTCTTCCAACAGACACACCGTTAGTTGCATTGGGATCATTGGATCGTGGTGGTCATTTAGATATATTACAGTCGAGGTTTCGGAGAAGTTTGAGTTTGGACGGGTTGGTTCGAACCCAAAACCAACTGGGCCGTTGGAGCCGAAAAACTTATAACATAACGATCGGATGACCAAATGACGTGTCGTCAATCATGTTGAATTCCTCTGAGTGAGATGGTTCTTTTGTCTTACTCTATTTGAGGTTTGGATGCAGATAGAGTATGGAAGGGTTGGTTTTAGCCTAAAAACCAACTGGGCCCCTGGGACGAAAAAGCCAATATCACTTAGATCGGGCGTCTGATTGACACGTTGTCTGTCGCGTTCAGTTCCTATTGACGAGATGGAATGTTTTGATACATCAACTTTGGACTTCATGACAGTTGATTTATCGAACCACTTGGCTCATGGAGCGGACCCTCCCAAGTTCGAGCAGGTTGTGTGCGGGAACCCTAGAGATAGCTGCGACTACGACGATGATGGCGACTGTACTTGGATCCTACATGGGTTCGGCAACGAGGATGGTTGTACATGGATCCTCCGTGGGTTCGGTAGTGATGACGACTGTACATGGATCCTACGTGGGTTTTTCAGTGATGGTTATTGTACTTAGATCCTACATGGGTTCAGCAGCGATGACCTATGTACTTGGATCCTACGTGGGTTCGGCAGGGGAGATGATTCAGAGGCTACATCTAATCATTTCCACCCCTCTTCGTGAGTAGTATATCTGTGTGAACTGAGTCTTGAAATTCAATCATTATATTCGATATTATTTTCTTGCTTTCCAGTGTGGACTAAGTTGTGATTTCCTGTGTGGATTGGGTTATTCTTACTTTGGGAACTGGGTTGTACATGGTCTTGTGAGTTGGAGCAGAACTGGAATTGATGACTTAGGTATATGTATGGGCATATACCTAAGTAGAGTTGGTTGATACTTCGTGTTTGTATCTTTACTTTGTGGTTTGTCCTTTGTGGATTCTGGGAGGCCTACGAGGGTCTTGAGGTCCCTAATGAGTATCTTATACTCACCCCTGCATGGGCTATGCCCACACCATGTTGTGTTGGATGCAGATGACAGACAATGCTGATAGTGGTTGAGACTTGTTGAGTGGGACAATATTCGGAGGTTAACCATCAGGCAGGACGTACACAGTGTGGACGAACGGATTCGAGGAGCAGATGAGACCATTTGTACCCACCCTTCAGGTGGGGTTTTCGGAGGATGACTTGGTGGTTGTTGCTTTACTTTTCAACTGTTGTACTTTCTTTTCTCAGTTGTACTATACTTCCAGTTGTGTTTGTAGACTGGCCCATTTACTTTCCAGCACTTACTTTTGTACTCAGTTTACTTTGTGTTTACATAAGATTCCATACTATGTGGTGTTTTTTTCTTATATAAATGAAATTACTTCCCTTTTATCGAGATTTATGCCTTTGGTGATAGTCGCCAGCCCCTGGCCTATGGAAGGCTGGCATGGGGTAGTCATGGCACGGGCCCCGAGGATGGGTCGTGACAAATTGGTATCAGAGGATTCGGTTCTACTGTAGAACTCAGGACTCTGATAATTTATTTTATGTGAAGCAATAATGTTTAGGGTATTGAGTGTGGTTATCAGTACATGGAGTCCAGTGTTGGTGCAGCGACCGACGTATCCATACACCAGGACCCTGACTTCTGATTTTCGACTCAATGCACGAAAACATTGATTGCATGTGTGTTTCAAAATTTTTCTCTGTGATTACTTTGTGTCAGCTCACCAGGTATACTGTATTAACCGTGGCACACCTGTTTCTTTTCAGGATGACCCCACGAAGGCAGTAAGCTAGGGTTCTGAGATTTTTCAAGGACGACATCCCACTGAGTGATGAGGCCTCGGTGTAGGGCCCCATTATAGCGGAGGCACCAGTTGTAGCTCTACCCGTCGAGCCACCGATTCCACCAGCCCCAGCAGCTGAGAGTGCACGTCGCCTGAGTTCAGTGCATGAGATTCAGTGTCAGAAACCACCCAGGTTCCATGGGGAGACGAACCCTCAGGTAGCCGAGGATTGGCTGGAGGCTGTTGATTGAGTCTTCATATTAGTAGGGACACTAGCTGACCTCATGGTGATTCTTGCGGTGAGTCTCCTGCACACAGAAGCAGGTAGATGGTGGAGCCTAATGCTCCAGGTTCACGACGATACATCTCGGCTTTGGATTTAATTTTAGAGCCTCTTTCGCTCAGAGTTAGTTTTAGAAACCCTCCGTACGGTGTGCATTCAGGTGATACTACAGCTGCGGTAGGACTGCATGACAGTAGCCCAGTACTCAGTGAGGTTTATTGACCTCTCGCGCTACTATACGGACATGGTACGAGACCCATTCTTTCCGGCCCGGACCTTCGACCAATGACTAAGGCATGAGATCAGGGCTTCAGTGATCTCCCTCCGCATACCGACGCAGACAGGAGTACTAGAGTGATACCTTCTTGTAGAGAGCATCCTTGCTAAGCCTACACCAGCAGTGAGGCCTACTGTTGGGCCACACATAGTGGAGTCTCCTGCAGCCGGTAGTAGACAGATGTCGCAGAGGTCCAAGTGGACCAGACCATCTGGTAGGCGACCTCAGGATACTTGATCGGAGGTTTGGGGAACATGCAGTTGAGCTAGTCATACGAGAGACAAATAGTGTTATGCATGCAGCGGGCAGGGCCACATGTCTCATGACCTCCCGAACCTCCATGTAGAGGAGCAACATATGGTTGAGGGACCACCCAGGCAGAGGTAGAGGTTCGACCGTGGCAGTCCACAGGGAGCAGGCGGATGAGGTAGAGGAACTGGACGAGCAGCAGGTGGTGGACGATGTTTTGGGGCTCTACCACCACCACCAGGAGTTCCACCCCGACCACATGGTGTTGGCGGACAATGGAAGCCTCAACTTCAGTCATTGGAGGCCTACAACCACGATGAACTTGAGATGATTTGAGGTACTATCTATGTCTACTCTACCCTTGATTCAGTTCTTATAGACACATGAGTGATTCATTCTTTTATTGTCGATGCCCATGTTCGGAGCTCGGAGATTCTGATGGAGCCGTTGGCTCGATCCTTATGGCTAGAGACTCCTACAAGAGAAGACTCAATGATTACGCACCGGTGTCGGCAGTATGAGCTTACTCTAGGGGGCGATAACTTTGGCTGGGATCTTCTTGTAGCAGCGTCGAGGCCTTACGACCTAATCTTGGGCATGGATTGGTTATCTATAGTTCATGCTCAGATCTAGTATATTAGGCGCAATGGGCAGTCTGTCTTCATCGATGGTAGTAGGTTCATCTTCACCAGAGAGAAGGGAGCCATTGCAGCGCAGGATGGATTCGCACAGAGGAGAGGATAACCGATCACCCATCTATTGGCTAGTCTCATCCTGGGAGTAGTTGATGTGAGGAGTATGAGTATTCTTGTTGTGTTGGATTAGTATGCCGACATTTTTTCTTGATGACATTCTAGGACTACCTCCTCGTAGAGAGGTAGTCTTCTATATTGACCTGTACCCCGGGACAACACCGATATCTACACCAGCATATCGGATGGAACCCGCTGAGCTTCATGAGCTATGGGTACAGCTGGAGGACTTTCAGGGCAAGGGATTCATCTGAACCAGTGTTTAACCCCAGGCTTCCCCGATTTTGTTCTCCAAGAAGGCGGATAGGAGCTTGCGACTGTGTGTTGACTACCGTCGTGTGAACCAGGTGACTGTGAAGAACAAGTATCCACTTCCGAGGATTGAAGACCTCTATGATCAGCTCAAGGGAGCACGATGTTTCTCGAAGATAGACGTAAGGTCATTCTATCATCAGCTTATAGTTCGAGACGAGGATGTGTAGAATATGGACTTTAGGTGTCAGTATGGCCACTATGAGTTATTGGTTATGCCTTTTGGCATAACCAATGATCAAAAAATGTTCATGAGTCTCATGAATAGGATCTTCCAGCCTTATCTCGATCTATTTGTGGTATTCTTTATCATTGACATATTTATTTACTCGACTACTGAGTAGTAGAACACCTACCACTTGTGGGTTGTACTGGACACACTCCGAGAGCACCAGCTTTATGGTAATCTCTTGAAATGTAAGTTATGGATTCAAGAGGGCCACTTCTTGGGGCACGTCATCTTTGAGGCGGGAGTTGCGGTGGATACTATGAAGATCGAGGCAGTACTAGCTTGGGAGCCACCCAGGAGCGTGACGGAGGTGCGGAGTTTCCTAGGTCTGGCTTGGTACTGTCGGAGATTTCTGCCAGACTTCTCCAGAGTTTCAGCCCCACATTCTGCTTTGAAAAAGAAAGGGAAACCCTTCATGTGGTCAGATAGATGTCAGCAGAGCTTCCAGGAGCTGAGACAGAGATTGACCAGTGCACCCATATTGAGGATACCAGAGGAGGGAGTAGGGTTCATAGTTTTATGCGATGCATCAGAGACCGGACTTGGGTGTGTCCTGATGCAGGAGTGGATAGTGATCGCCTATGGATCACGACAGTGGAGGCAGCATGAGAAGAACTATGATACCCATGACCTGGAGTTAGCAGCAGTGGTCTTCTCTTTGAAGATGTGGTGGCACTATCTGATGGGTGAGCAATTTACAGTCTACTCTGACAACCAGAGTCTCAGGTACATCTTCTCGAAGAAGGACATGAACCTGAGACAGTGGCAATGGCTCGAGTTCCCCCAGGACTATGACTTTGATATAGTCTATACTCCAGGGAAAGGGAACTTAGTAGCTGATGCTCTCAGTAGGAGGTCGGGCATTCAGCTACTTGGAGTGGCGACCGATCACTTAGCCACTTTTCAGATATCCTTCATCGATAGATATGTGGCAACCTTTCTACAGTCACTCACAGTCACTCCTCCACTACTTCAGCGGGTCAGGGAGGCACAGCGTGGGGACGTTGACTGTGAGACGTGACGTGAACAGACACCCATAGGATAGACACCTGATGGATTTTCTGTAGGAGGAGAGCACGTAATCCATTTCAAAGGACATACCATGGTACCAGTTTCATTACAGGAGGAGGTTCTGAGGGAGTTTTACAGTTCCCCATTGGCGGTACATCCAGGAGTAGCAAATATGTACTTGGATCTCAGGTGACAGTACTGGTGGCCGGGTATAAAGAAGGTTGTGGCAGTGATTGTTTCATGATTCCTCACCTATTAGTAGGTGAAGGCAGAGCACCAGGTACCAGCAGGCTTGGTACAGTTCTTAGAGGTCCCGGAGTGGAAGTGGGATGGGATATCTATGGATTTCAAGACAGGGCTTCCACATACTTCCAGAGGACACGACTCCATATGGGTGATGGTAGACCAACTAACCATGTCGGAACACTTCTTACCTATTAGAGAGAAGGGATCAGTGGAGAGATTGGGATGCCTCTACGTTCCAGAGATTGTACTGATTCATGGTTTACCAACGTCTATCGTCTCCGATCGAGACGCTTGCTTTACTTCCGCACTTTATAAGGGGTAGAAGGAGGCATTTGGGATGTAGCTACACCTGATAACCGCCTTTCACCCTCAGACGGATGGCCAGACAGAGAGTACCATTCAGACTCTTGAGGACATGCTCTGTGCATGTGTCCTCGTCTTTGTTCACAGCTGGGAGGATCACCTACCTTTGGTGGAGTTTGCGTCCAAAAACAGTTACCACTCCACCATAGGGATGGAACCATACGAGGCATTGTATGACCAACATTTTAGATCACCTCTGTGCTTGACAGACCCTAGGGAGTCTCCACTTGTAGGACCAGAGATGGTCCAGGCTACGATAGAGAAGGTACAGATCATCCAGGAGCGGATGAGGACTGCGAAGAGCCGACAGAATTCTTATGATGACAGGAGGAGGAGACCACTGGAGTTCGAGGATGGAGACCACGTTTTCTTATTGGTATCACCTCGACATGGATTAAGAAGATTTGGATGGGGCGGAAAGTTATATCTGCGCTTCATCGGACCATTCCAGGTTATCAACAAGATAGGCGAGGTGGATTATCTCCTGGCTCTTCCACCATAGTTGCATCAGGTGCATGACGTCTTCCATGTATCTCAGCTGAGGAGATACGTGCACGACCTGGCACATATCATTGATCTTGGTGAGCTAGACATTGATGAAGGGGCGACATTTGCGGAGGTCCTGGTGGTGATAGAGGATCGACATGAGTGGGTCCTATGTGGACGGTTGATTCCTCTAGTGCGCATTAGTTGGAAGCATGGGAACCTCCAGGAGAGCACATGGGAGCAGGAGGCTCAGATGCGTGCATAATACCCTCATTTGTTTTCTTAGTATATGTTGTATCTTTATGAGGTAATAAAGCCCTGAGGTGGGAGTAATTTAAGACTCGTAAATTTCAAGGAATAGTTTTTCTTAAATTCTATGGGATTTTACGCTAATGCAATTTCGGACGGAACCTGATTCTGAGGCCCGGTGAGCCTGGAATCAATTTCCAACGTTTAGCTCGGGTACGTTCAGTGAAAGAACGAGCGGGTTTTTCTATCTTTTGAACCGGTACTCGGATTTGAAATATGAGGGCACCAATGGAACTGCAGTGCCGGAAATTTCATAAGAGGACTTTTACCATAGATGTGTTTTCACGGGATAAGGAGTTTAATTTTGTACTTTAAATAACAATTGAATAAAAATTGTAGAATAATTTTTATTCTTTATTCTAAGTGGTTATATCCAAGGTGTGGGAGTTGGGGTGGGACCAACTAGTTACTAACTACCCTTTAGAGGATAAAGGTGAGGTGGAGACCACACAAGCCCCAACTAATCACATTCCCTAACTCCCTAACTCCCCCCTTTATTTGAGTAACTCCCCTCTCTCCCTCTTTAACATTGCCAACACACATCAATTTAATTGATTGAACATCTTCAATTTATTGAGTTATGTTTTTAAATTTTGAAATCGAAATGCATGGAATGAATTAATAAAATAATATGAGACTTATTTTATTTTGGGGGGTTGTCTTGTTGTGGGAGGATTTTGGAAGAGAGCTCTGAGTCCCTTTTTGAAGAACATCATCTTCAATGAAGAACTCCATTTCTCCGAGGAAGAACGTCGACTCGGCGGTTCTAGTTTTCTCCATCCTATTATTCCTCCACGACAAGGGAGGAGACATTGACAATGACAGAGACGATGCCATCATCCGTGAGGCTTTACAACCACGATCATCCTTCGAGGTAGGGGTTATCTTCGTTCAAGTTTAATTTAACATTCTTCGTTGAATATTTTGGCCGCTTGTTATCGTCATAATGGGAGGAGATGGTACCGCACAATCATGGCCGACCCACCTCCGATTTTTCTTGTTGATCCTCATTGATCATTGCGGCGAAGGCGACGTGGTGTCATTCCACTGCATGGGAATGAAGAGGACTACGGCTGGAGCGGGCCGCAACAGTGGTGCGCGGTGCCGTCGCACCGCACTGGTGGGGCCGAAGGAGGCTGCAGCCAGAAGCGGACCACGACGGAGGGGCGCGGTGCCGTCGCACCGCGCCGGAGCATCAAGGGGTCCGCGGCCGGGGTGGGCCATGGGAGAGGGTTTCGGCGCCATTGCGCCGCGCTGGTCAGACAGGAGCTGCGGCTAAGGCCGTGGCGGTCTTCAGCATGAGCGACCGGGCTCGGCCGGCCGCCGATGCTCCATAAGGCGACACCCCCACGAGTCCAATGGTGGCTCAATGGACTGGCCATTATGTCTATCCATTTATGGAGAAACTGGGGGGCATAACCCCCTGGAGCTGCCTAGGGCAAACCCCACCAGGGGGGCTGCCGTTTCCGAAACAAAGGGGGTCGTGCCCCCTTCGCACCACGCTCGGCCGCGTGCCGACCCGCGACCAGATTTCGAGCCGGGCCATAGGCCGCGCCAAGCTGGGCCGCACCGCGCCATGCGCAATTTGGCTGAACCCGACTCCGGGTCGGGTCGCCCGGTTTGGGCCGACCCAGGGGGTATTGGGCGGGGTCGGACCGGGGCCAAACCCCCTATTTTCGGACCAAGTTCATTCAAACACCCATATATTGGGCTACGGTCCTCCGATTGATGCACCGTCAATTGCGTTAGGATCCTTGGATTGAGAAGGTCTTTTCAGAATATTACACTCAATTGTTTGGAAATTTTTGGGTACACCTGGGTTGGTTTGATCCCGAAACCAACTGGGACCTTGGAGCGGAAACGCTTCTAACATAACGACCGGACGTCCGAATGATGTGTTGTCAATCACATTAAATTTCTCTTAGTGATATTGTTATTTTGGATTACTCCACTTGACGTTTGGACGTAGCTGGAATACATACATGTTGGTTTTAGCCTAAAAACAACAGGGCCCCTAGGACAAAAAAGCCAATATCTCTCAGACTGGGCGTCCAATTGAAGCACTGTCTATCGCGTTGAGTTCCTATTGATGAGACCAAACTTTTTGGTACATCAACTATGGACTTCGTGACAGTTGATTTATCGACCTCCTTGGCTCATGGAGTGGACCCTCCCGAAATCGAGTGTGCTTTGTGTGAGAACCCTAGAGCTGGCTGCGACTACGATGACGATGGCGATTGTACTTGGATCCTACGTGGGTTCGGCATCAAGGACGACTGTACTTGGATCCTCCGTGGGTTTGGCAGCAACGACGACTATACTTGGATCCTACATGGGTTCGACAATGATGGTTACTATTCTTGGATCCTAACATGGGTTTGGTAGCGCCGACTTCTATACTTGGATCCTACGTGGGTTCGACAGAGGAGATGATTTGGAGGCCACATCTAATCATCTCCACCCCTCTTCGTGAGAAGTATACCTATGTGAGCTGAGTCTTGAATTTCAGTCATTATCTTCGATATGATTGTCTTTCTTTCATGTGTGGACTAAGTTGTGCTCTCCTGTGTGGATTGGGTTATGTTTTCCTGTGTGGAATGGGTTGTACTTGGGCTCGTGAGTTGGAGAAAAACTAGAATTGATGACTTAGGTATATGTATGGGCATATACCTAAGTAGAGTTGGTTGATACATCGTGTTTGTATATTTAATTTGGGGTTTACCCTTTATTGATTCTGGGAGGCCTTCGGGGGTCTCGAGGTCCCTACTGAGAATCGTATACTCACACCATCACGGGATATGCCCACACTACGTTGTGTTGGATGCAGACGACGGACAACACTGATCATGGTTGAGACTTGTGGAGCGGGATGATATCCGAAGGTGTACCATTAGGTGGGATGTACACAGTGCGGACAGATGGATTCGAGGAGAAGAGGAGACCATCTATACCCACCCCTCATGTGGGGTTTCTGGAGGATGACTTGGTGGTTGCGGATTTTCTTTTCAGCTATTGTACTTTCTTTTCTCAGTTGCACTGTACTTCTAGTTGGATTTGTATACCGGCCCATTTACATTCCAGAACTTACTTTTGTACTCAGTTTACTTAGTTTTTACTTCTTCTTCCATACTCTGTGTTTTTTGTTTTATTATATAAAGGTAATTCCTTCCCTTTTATCGTGATTTACACCTTTGGTGCTAGTCGCCATCCCTTGGCATATAGAAGTCGGGCTTGGGGTAGTCACAACACGAGCCCTGAGGACGGGTCGTGACATTGTGTGTTTAGCTACTTTCTTGTGTTGTTTGGATTAACTAGAGGGGTTAGGTTGTGAGTACTTCCAAGAGGTCCACCTACTTGATTAGCTGCTTACTTGTTTATTAATTGAATGCTTGAAACTATGGATTTGTTACAACCGATTACTTCCTTGTTTACTTCTTCCTTTTACTTATTACATGCTATATACTCACTGACTGTTAGGCACAAAACATTTGGTGTTTTCCTACAGGGATTTAGTCTCACACCATGTCTGGGTCACGCTTTTGGTCCCAAACAGATTATATTGCAGTAGGTAGAGATAAGGGAATGTGCCCTTCTACTTTAGGTACTTGATTACTATGGAGCTGGGGAGCATGGGACCAAGCTGTGGCTAGTGATGCTGAAGAGTTTATCATTTTTTCTTTTTTACATGGTTTAGTATTGTATTCAGTATTTTTAATTGTTTGGATATTTTCCAGACCTATGTTTCATGAAAATTTATATATATATATATATATGTGTGTGTGTGTGTGTGTGTGTGTGTTCTTGAGATTATTCTATCAGCCATCCTCTATTTCCTTTTCTATGATGATATTCAAATTTCTACCACTGTATATATGTTTTTCTTTCACTGTGTACTCTATTAATGAAGGCATAGTTTACCCACTATCAAACCCAAGGCCCTCACTGATAGTCAGAAGCCTCTAGAATTTGGGGATATTTTCTAGGGTCCATGTGACCAACCGGCTATGGGGTGCCTCTGGGTGGCTTCCATAACCAAGATGTTATAAAGACCAAGAAAAAAATTGGAATCAAAACACATTTTCAGGAATTAAGATCATTTAGATCATTTAAATGATGAAATAAGAGAATTTTATTTCTTGGGTCCATGTGACCAACCAGCTATGGGGTGCCTCTGGGTGGCTTCCAGAACCGAGAAGTTATAAAGAACAAGAAAAAAATTGGAATCAAAACACATTTTCTGGAATGCAAATCATTTAGAACGTCTAAATGATGAAATAAGATCATTTTATCCTAATAGTAAATAGGGAAAAATTATTTTCAAAGGGTACGGTTGATTTGGGGAACGATCTAAAATGAAAATATGGGAATGTTGAAGTCATACCACAGGAACATGTTCAGAGATTTAAGGATTACATGGGCATGAAACCGAATAATAATATTCAAAGATCCCATGGGTAAACAAAAAGTGAATAAGCGATATTCATTAATACACCCTACATAAGTTGTTATATTTATATAATTATGGGAAATTCACAGAATGTGTCTTCTATAGAAAAAAGATACCGAAGGGTACAAGAATAGATGTGGAATCAAAACAGATATTAGCTCCCTAGAACATGTTTTGATGGACACTATTATTGGTGTAGAGGATTTGGGAACATGGATATATAATTTACATAGACCATACAGGGGAATGTGACATTGTAGAATCAAAATTATCACAAGCATCAGATCAATGAACCAACTGGTGAGTAGAAAATACAAATATAGATTTTCAAATTTTCAATATGAAGCTGATTCATCATTATATGAGAAATATAATGATTCTCAACCTATGTGGAACATGTTCACTAAAATATCAATCAAGAATAAAAGATCAGATAAAGTAGTGCTTGTTGAGGTTTCCCTTAACACATCAGACCATTCTGTTGTATCAATACTTGACAGCGGTTGAACATCCCACATGGCGGGTAATAAGGATCTTGTTATAGGCATACAGTAGAATAATAATGAGTTTTAAAGATTGGAAACGATGAGTGCCTCATGAATATTAGCTCAGGGATGGCCAGGTTTGGGGAAAGGAGATGAGACTTGCAGATGTCTTAGTTCTAGAACGTCTCAGTCACATTTTTCATAGCATCATCCATGTATGTGACTAATGCCATAATATAAGGTTCAATAAGAAGACATGTGTCTTCCAATGAAAGGATGGTTTAGTGGTTCTATAGGGAAAAATAAAAAGGGAAATCACTTCTTGGTATATAGAGAAGAATATATGTTCTTTTCATCTAAAAATGAATAAAATGAGATGTGGCATAAATCAATTGGTTATTTATGCCAACCATCCCAAGAATACCTAGTAATGTGTGTAGCAGCAAGAGACATCCCAATGCTATCACATGATCATATTTATACATTAAATTCATGTCAATAATGGACAATCATATGAAAAACATACAAGGCTCAAGCTATTGGAATTGCACTCAAGGTGACTAGGGTGACAAAGGCACAAGTTGGTGATCTTTTTCTCATATAGGAAACTTCTATGTGGTGATCAGGGTGCCCAAAATTCTTATAAATAGAGGTATACTTTTCATAATTTATAGATAATCTCAACAATTAGATAAAATTAATGCTCCAGTCATACAAGTAGGTTTGGGCCCGAAAGTGGTGATTTGGTTGTTCAAGAATAAAGACATTTAGAAGTTCTGTTCATGTTGTTAGTTGCATGCCAATATTGGTTTGGATGTAAAATGGAGTGAGTCTACAAAGATTTGGGTTTAAGAAGGGAGTTTTGGGAATTTGGATTGGTAACACCTGAGTTACAGTCTTTGAGAAGCATTCTGGTCATTCTAGGGTTGCATGAAATTTAGAAGATATCCCAGTACTTTTGTCGCAATGTGAGATTCATCTATAGGTGAATGTTGTATATCAATATATCATTTAAAAAAAGAAAAAGATTCATTCATTTGTGATAATGAATGGAAAAAATATTATTTAAACTGATAGTGGATCTTCTAATGAAGAAGTGGGCACACATCAGTTGAGAGAGCAGTGAGCTTTCATACTACGAGTGGTTGTAAACCAGGATGGACAATGAGTCCACTCCAAAATTTGTTAATAACCGTGTTCTTTTTAGTGGATTTGGTACATCGGTACATGGCCCATGTACTCTAATTGAACATAGAATAGAGAGGGTGAACCATGTAAAATGGTTGTCTCTTTTACATTCTTTAATATTTGTTTATTGTCTACAATGGGAAGGAGATAGAATAGAGTTTTGTTTAACAATGAAACAAGATCAAAGGGGAAGTTGTTTTAATCTTCCATACCCTGATTCACCCCCGTTTCTGGGTATCTATCCTAGTTGACCTATCAATAGGGTGTGAGAATAACAGTCCTTGTAGCATCCCAAATAATTACTCAATGTGAAATCATTATAAAATAAACCATAACAAGCTAGTTTTATCTAAAAATATAAAATTATGATTTTATCTCATTTAAAAAAAATAGAAATATTGTTTTTAATGTATAACTCTAAATGAAACCGAACTATAGTATTTTTAGTAAACTATTGGAATATAGTTTGATGAATGAAAATCGGAAATTTTTCTTTAATGAATACCACACATGGGAAATTATTTTAAGTAGAATATCACAATTAAAAAATTTATTACATGGTATTCCATCATATGTAGATCCAAATTAACTATGGTTATGGTTCATAATTTATCTCTACCATCATTTTATAATAAAAGAAGGATCCCATGGGGGTATTGTGTCAATAAAAAGAACTAATTTTAAGGTAGTATTATATCCCAAGAATCAATTTATATGGGATCATCATGTACTTATTATGTTATTAAGGGAGAATAATGTCCCATAAAAAGAAATAGATGGAGAATCATAACCCATAACAAAAATTCTATGATCCCATCTAGTACTTAAGATATCCAATGGTAATCACTCAAACTCTGGATTTTAATAGTTGAAAAAAATTTATCCCATAAATTCTTTGATAGAGACATTTCCATAAATCATTATAACTGTCAATGTTACATTCAATTAAAAATATTCTTTATTTAAATATATCTGATTTATTTTATTAAAATCATTGCTGAATCATATAATTCAAAACCAAAAGTATGATTTTGATGTATCCTTTTACCATATATTTCTAAAAACAAGATGAAAAAATTTAAATTCAATCCTTGAAAATGTAAACATCATATTTATCTTCTATTTAGGTGAAAAAATTTATTAAAAAGGTTAAGAATTCATGTTACATAAAAAACATAAAGAACACAGATCCACCAACATTTAGTGTAATACCCCAATATTTTACTTTGTATTTTTCGTTTAAATATATACTATGTTGAAAATAATATTTCATGCACAACATAAAACTAAAAAACAACATTATGTTTTAAAATGTGTTAGAATCTCAATATATTTTAATCATTAATAAATATTAGAATTATATATGAAACAATTTTAAGAAAATTAAAAAAGCATTAAAACAATTGGTGAATTAAAATTACAGAACAAAAAAATATTTCTCCTTATGTTTTTCCTTGAAGATGATCAACATGATTTTAATTATTTAAATAAGGTATATAATTTGAAATATAATAGACATTTTTATAGGGATGTTAATAAATTATATTAATGATTCAATGAATCTATATAAGACTATATGTGGGAATGAAATATGCCTATTATATATATGATCATTGGAAATATAGTAATTGGATATATGGTTATTGGGTATGAATGTATAAAATATGTATATTGATGTTGTGAAATATTTGGTAATAAAATAAATATATTATAATTTGAAAATAACAATTAATTTTTGAATGATGTATAAAGTGGATACTTAATTAAAAATATTTTTACTGTAAAAATATATTTTTGTGTAAAACATGTTATTATTATTATTATTAAAAAATGATTTGATATATCTATAAAATTAATGGATATATTTAAAAACCAATGGATTTATAGAAATTAATTTTCAGAAAATAAATAATTGTGTTTAAGGGGATGCAATTAAAATAATTTAGTGTTAAAAAGTTGATATATTCCAAAGATATTTTTTAAGTGTTTTGTTTTTTATCCTATGAAATTAATTTGATAAAATTTCAATGATGAATATATCATAATCAATATATAAATAAAAATTATATGAAAAATTAGTAAATAATCAATTTACATGAAATGATATTAATTGTACACAATGTATAAAAAGTTATTTTTTTGATAAAAACAACTTTTCTTTATATATTATGTTATTTTAAAAGTAATATTTATCATATTTATTAATTTAAGATGATTAAATGGAGTTAAAATTTGAATATTCATGTTTAAATATTGTAATAAGTGTCACATTATATTATTATGAAATGATAATTACAATGGAAAATAATTACACTATGTAAAAGAGGTAAACATGGGTAAAAAGCAATAAATTAAATATGATCAAATAATCGATATTTAATTTTATATTTATTCATCCAATATTCCAGTTTTCTGGTTTATTGGTCAATATTACATGTATCACCAATATTACATCTCCTAAATTACCTAACTACCATTTGATTCAATCTTTATTCTCAGCTTAACATTTGATTCCAATGAAATTTCCATCATTAGCTCTAATAAAAGGGGATCTTCTCTAAATATTCCAAAAAATATATATTCCATTTAAAATATTTTTAATCTCATACTATTTTACATATATAAATTCCTTAGTATACATTAGGTACCTTATTCTTCCAAGAAACAAGCTTTAATCCTTCATCTTAAGGAACCCATGTCGAGAAGTAGTGAATTCATCAATATACCAAGTTCTCCACCATCATTTTGAATTTTATTATCATATAAATTATTTATAAAAATCATCTTCCAATATAATTATCTTATATAACATCATTATATTATATAGAAAATGATGATACTTTTATATAACTCTAATCTTCAAACAATTCACTAGTATAAGTTGTTCTTGTTTGGAGTCTCCTCAATAACCCAGATGAAAAATATTATACTAACATAATCATTTTCACATTGAATAAGTATCAAAACATTAATTTGGGAAATATATGATATCATATATTAATTTATTAAATTAATATGGATAGGTAAGGGTGGATTAAAAAATAAGTGATCAATATTAAATATGTTATTTTTATTAGTAAAATACCGTAAAAATGTTAGTCATGGATTATATTGTCATGAACCATACCCATACCATATATAAAATGAAAAAAAGAATATATAAAACAATTGAACGTAATTATTCCACATATATGAATAATCTGGGAATGATGAACTTTGTATCAATGAATTAGATCGACATCTCCATTTTGAAACTTGTATAAAAAAATAAAATTGGTAAAAACTGATGATGAAAAAAATACTAGTATATGAGATGTTAAAGATTATATATAAATAATAAATAATGTAATAAGAAAATAATTTTTTTAAATAAGGTAAAATAGTTATATTTTTTTCAATGGTGGTTATAGTTCTTCCATGGAACTCATGAGTAAAGATATTGGTTTTCCTTTCAATCCCACTTTGAATTCAATATAAATTATGAATAAACATAAATATAAGAAAATTGTATGATAATTATATCCAAAAATCCATATTTTTTCTTATTTAAAAGTTATTTATGTCGTTTATATATCTTCTTACCATTTCAATTAATGTTGGCTCTTAATTTATGAAATGTTATTATTGTAAAAAAATAGAACTTATTTGATGTTTTCAATTGGGAATATTTCTCCTCAATTTCTGTATTTTTATACTGTTTTATGGATTTATAAATATATAATTCATTTATTTCTATGGAAATTTTAAATTTTAATTTCATCAATTAAAAATAAATTATTTTAATGTTTTCGGTATGACCATTTGTTTCCAACATTGGGCTTATTTACAAAGGTGAAAACATAATCGAATTTTAAAAATATTTTCCACAAGAGCACATTTTTCCTCTATATTAATTGGTTTTATTAAAGAAACTTTCTCTCTACGTTTTCATGGGTTTTAAAAAAAAATTATTCCCTTATTATTATAAATTATTTTAATTTAAAATATAAGGTATTAAAATTATAATGGCTATTTCTTAAAAGTTATTAAAATTAATCTTAATTATATTTAAAGTGGATTTACCTTTTACAAAATACATTATTTTTTATTAAAACTAACTATGAATATTATCTAATTAAAAAATCCAACTTCATTATTTGGATGGATTATTATATTTCCCTTAAATTATATTCATTTCTATGGGTAAATTATGCTATGGTGGAATTAATATTGTATTCATGTTCCTATGGAATTAATATATATAGTTTTTATTTATATTATGGGTCATATAGAAATTACATGTCCCTAAAATGAATTTGGTCACAAATTATCTCATGCGATGAACGTGAATAGGGATTTAACATGAATCCATTAGGGACTCAATCATGTAATAATTGAGACCAAAATTATAAATCCTCCTAAGGTGTTGGGTAAAGAATTATATCTCATTAGTTGACTTTCTAGGGATTGTAGAGGAAACCCAATCCATTAAGGGACTTTTCCAAGTATGTGATAATATTCTTGGATGAGTGTGTTGACATAGAGTTCAATTTATATGCTTACATATGACACATTCTATTGTCACATTTTTTATTCCGATTATATTTTTTCAAAGATCATGATTACTTAATCTTGTTTCCAAACTATAATTAGACATGACTTATATTATGCCATAAGATATATGCATTGACTCATGATTTATGATCAATGATTTATTGTGTATGATTCTCTTATGTTATGTCTATAAAACTTGATTATTTTATTAAACACACTTCTTTATCTTGTGGAAACTTAGGATATTTTACTATTTTCTATAATGTTTTCAATTATTGATCGAACAAGCATACCATTTCCTATATTTTCATTCCCTATATTATGATGGAGAATATAATGAATGATTTTTATAAAAGGTTATCATGTGAGAATAATATTTTTTGGATATATTTAGATATTTAAAAATAAGTTGGTTATGTATCTAATATATATGGAATACAAACATATTTGTTCTAGGGTGTGGTTTATTATGATATGTAAAGAATATTCATATAAAATGATGTAATATTTGTCTATGTTCTATTATGGTCAACTCAGCAAATATTAGAGTGTAGGATAGTTATTATTATGGATTAATATTTAAATAATATGATTATGTTGTCAAACAGACATATGTTAAATGAAATTTAATACACATGGACATAAAATACCATAGGATCAAATAACCATGTCAATATTGAGGGTATATTTTGACTAATTTACATTCATTTCCATTATTGATTATTACTTCTTGATACTCACCCTATGTTTTTCGTACAATTTAAGGGATAAAACTAGTGGAATAAAGTAAAAAATAAGTGTGATGAAAAATGAAATGGTTTTCCCAAATGAAAAACCAAATGGGATGGGAATTTCAGTGAAAAATAAAAGGTATTTTTTCACCAAACCCACTCATGTTAATAATAATAGAATTAATCATGCTAAACTCTATAACGACCCAAACGTTTGTTAATGAAATTACATCTTGATCTAATTAAATTTATTATTATATAGAATGATAATATAAAATGTATGGACATCCTTGGTTTTATGTTTCCGGATTTTAATATACCATTAAAAATTATGATCGTTGCTAATATAACCGTTAAATAGTGATAACATGATTAGTTCAAATATACGGCTTTAACAAATCCAATTTACTCAAAAAAATGAAGAGATGGCCTCATCTATTAGAATAGCTCCATAAGAAGCCCATTTGACAGAGCACGGAAAGGAGGTGTCATCATGGGGCTTCACACATAACTAATACCAAGTTGATCTTCAACACGTTAAGCTTAAACAGAACCATCTATGGGAGAAGTGGAAGTTGATAAGGATTACCATGCATGAAATTTTATCCAATCCCCCCAAAGAGTCTTTCCCCATCGTGGACCTTACCCTTAGGTATTATGTGGCTGTTTTAATGGGTTACGTATCAAATCCATTACACTATGATTATGTGAATTACTTTTTTTTATAATAAGGAATAAATAGTCATTTTTATTGATACCTTTTAAAAAGTTATTTTTAAAAGCACAAATTGTATTTGTAGTTAATATTCAACTAAGAAATCTATTTTGATACATTAATGTATTTTTTATTAAATATTAATAAAAAATATTTTTTTTATCAAATTCATTTTTATTAACTAATAATGATTGTATAATTTTTATGAAAACAATTGTAATTTTTATTATGGTTTGCAAGCTTTTTTTGACAAAACTTGTGAATTTTTTATAAATGTCAGTTTTGATATAAAAAATTAAAATTCAATTATTTATAAATTTATTTAGATAAAGCGAATATTATTTTTGGAATCAAGATGTTGAAATTGTCCAATGGATAATTTTTCATAATTTTCTGAGAGTCAAATTTTTGGGTAAAAAATAAATACCCTTTAAATATATAATGTGTTTTATGACATCATAATGACCCAATAGTGTCGTAATAAAATACAATAAACATAATGTTAGAACAATATATGTGTTACCATTAAAATAACATGATTTTATTTTTATTTGATTTATTTTACAAAGCCATAGTGGACCCTCTATGACTTATCAAACATTTTATATTTTTAAACTGTTTTCGTTGAGAGTGTTAATCAACTTCAAATAACAAACCCTCTTATTTTAAGAGGTTAGTCCATTGGTATTATAAATTATTTTTTTTCACACCCCTTTGGAAAAAACCATGGGATGGTTTGTGGGTTTGATTAGTTTAATGTGTGGTTTCCCAAACATAAATAATACTAAATTCTTTCCCATTTCAAAAATTAACCCACACAAGCTCCCACTTAATCTTCACTAAAAGCCATTAGAGTTTGGCCAACCACTGCCCTCCAATATCTATAATCCTCTAAATGTGCCCCATGCTCCCAAGAAGATTCTCCCAAGCCCCTCTCAAGCCTATTGGATCCCAATTCCAAGTTTGGGATTCTATTTTTATTTATTTATGTCCAAGTTTCCATATATTGTTATGAAATTATTTATTCAATTATAAATGTGTGGGTATGATTCAGAACCTCCCCTATACTTCGTTATTTATGTTTTAAAAATTAAATACCCCATTTATCTCTCATTAATTCCTCTCATGTACACCCGTTACTATGCCAAAATTCCGTAAGTAATTCCTCTCTCCTCATTTACATTCAAGCAATTTTTTGTATTATGAATATAAATTCCACTAAATATATTGGAAAATGTATTTATATGACCCCTAACTATCCATTTCATGTAAATATGATGATACACCCATTGTTCTCTCATCATCCATTTTTATGAATTCTTATGTCACGACACTAAGCTGTCGAAATTGCTCCCCAGTTTTCCAAAACTAAGTCATTATGTAGTGAATACCATACCCATTTATCTATCAAGTATATTCACATTTATTCGAATTTACTTATTTATTATGATGTTCTATGAATTAATTCAACATTCCTTTATGTATTAATAAACAATTATGTTTAAGGAGTCCCTGTTGTACGACCCATGTGGCACACATATGCATGAAATGAAATGTTTAAGAAGTGTGCGCCCTAATACCGCTCTAATACATTGTATAAAGATTGGCATCAAGATAAGTAAAGTTAAATTTGGTTTTACACATTATAATTCAAGTTCAATGAGTTTTTACTCATGCTCAATTTGTAATCAGCTTTGGTTCATGCTAATACCATGTTAATTGTTGTTTCCCCTTTTCCATGTTATGATAATCATGCTATATCAGGCCTTTATGTTCTTGTTTCTTTGATGATCCATGGATATTCCTATCATATAACATGTATTGTATTCTTCATGTTATTCCTTGTTTACTCCCTTACAGGGCTTTATAGCTCACCTTTTTTGTATGCATGTCCTCAGGTTATCCCAAGAAATGCTAAGTAAGAGGGAATGTTGAGGTCATGTAAAGGATTTTTTCAAGAAATATGTTATGTTTTTATGTTCCTAGAAGTTATGTAATGTTGATAATCCACAAATACACCAGACCTAACGTTATTATTTGTTTTATCAAGTGGATATCTTATGTAATAAATCATGTTTAAGAGTGTAATAAAGAGTAGAGTTGTTATAGTTGGTATCAGAGGAAGGGTTTAGATATTTTTGGGATTAAGATTAGAAAACCCTAGTGAAGTCTTAGAGATAAGAATAAGTATAATAAAAACACCCCTATGTTTTTGTGAGTATTTAGTAAGTGGTTTATCATGAAAATACATCCCCATTTGGATACAAGTAGGTAGGGGTGACTTTGGCCCAAATATACTGTAATACCCCGAGATTTTATGAGAAATATTATTAATTTCTTTGATGTCTTGTGTTTTAAGTTACACCAAGATTACCTTGTGCTATACGCAACACCTTATTATCTTGTATTATATGCAACATTATTATTGACCTGCGTTACAAGCAAGATCAACCTTCCTCGATATCTTGCATTGTATGCAATACTGAGTTTCACTAAACAACGATATGTTATTAAAATATTATATAAACTAGCTTTTAGGAATAGTAATACCCACATGATGAAATTTTATAAATATTATCTTTCAAAATGGACTTCATTTTAGGATTCAGAATATTGAAATTATCCTA
The DNA here is from genome assembly GCA_963277665.1 of Viscum album. Classification (NCBI taxonomy): domain Eukaryota; kingdom Viridiplantae; phylum Streptophyta; class Magnoliopsida; order Santalales; family Viscaceae; genus Viscum; species Viscum album. The sequence continues at coordinate 1,167,178,119 of OY728127.1, forward strand.
GAGTGAATTTTTGGTATTTTTTTTGAAAACATTTAATTTTTGATGAATTGTGAAAACACTGAGTTATTGAAAAAAACTGATTTTTTATTTAAATAATCAATTATTTTAATTAAATTATTTTAGGTAAAAATAGACACATAATAACTATATAAGTTCAATGTAATTTGTTGGATAAATTTTATAATAATTTTAGATATATAAAAATTTTATTAAACTTTTTACAGTCTTTTACCCACCTCCTAGGAGTATTTGAAAATTTAAATAAAACATACTTTTACCACTTTAGTGAGTTGAATTTCAAAAATATGAGAGACATGGTTGATATCAGTAAGTAAAATGTGGTTCAATGAGATGAAAATATTTTTTGGTGAATTGTGACATTTAACTTTTCTTACCACGGTTAAAAGTAAATAGGTTTGTTAAGTGTAAAAATGATATTATTATTACACTAACACATATCCTAATTATATTGGATAATTTCAATATGACCAAAAACAAACTTAGTAATAAAAGATTACCCTTTAGGTCCACATGGATTAGATTGGGACATTTATTATTATTTTATTTAAAGAAGAGTTAAAATAGTTAAAATCAATATTTAATATCTAAAACATTTTTAATATAGGGTTATACATAAGATAAATTCAACTATAAATATTAATTAGAAAGATAAAAGGATTTCCTACATAATTATATTTTATTTATATTTTTTATACATTAAATAAATTAATTTATTTATGACACAAGGATGATGCAGTAATTACATTATCAATGAAATATTATCATAATTGATATTATAAATACCCAAATAAACGTAATTTTAGGCTTTTTACGAATTACACTATATTTATAGGTTAATATAACATATTAGGGTTGGATAGATGAATTATATTTAAAGTAATAATGCTTTTATAAATTTATAAAAATCAAAATACCAAATAGCATCAAAATTGACATAAAAGAGTTTTTAAAACAAATATTATATGATTAATTTATAAATTGATCCTAAAAATATAAGGTTCATCCAAAATACATATATAATAATCTATATGAAATTACTGAACCAATTGGGATTTTATTGGCAGTTTATAGTATGTTTATCAATCATATAGTGTAAGAATACAATAAGACATGGTAACCTTTAAATTATTTAACACAGAGTTAAATCTAAATGATAAGTTTAAAATGGTATCATAAACATGTATAAAACCTATTGGATGAGTGTATTTCGACCCATCCCTATTCTAGACACTACATACATAACTTTGAATCCATTATAAACCGAATATGAATTTATTATAAAATAATATTTTATATTTTTCCTAATGTGTCCCTCACCCCTCCTATAAAAGGGAACTCCCCCTTCTCTCTAGTTCACACCTTCAAATCCATTTAGATCAGCCATATCCTGCCCAAATACCCTCTCAACTGTCCTCCCATCATCTTATAGGCCTTCCTTTTGTCATAATTCTTTCCTAAGGAACCCTTTTGATCAAATCAAAAGGAAGAACTAGAAGAAGAGGTAAATATCTCACCACCTATTTCAAGTTCCTTTCTTCATCCACATCCTCATTCTTTGTTTTTTCCATTATAAAATAATAATTACATTATCCTCTATATATTTTGATGTTATTATAAAAATGGTACAACCGTACTAGTTATTTTATCCATCCTATGAATGACAAAGTCACCACACGTGCGTACGTACGGCTTACCGTCTCCACAAACACGATGAGATTCATTTTCCATGATTAAACATTCAAATATGATTATAAAGTATATATAATAAAAAATCATGAAATATATTATATAAAAATGATACTGGATTTATGTACATATATGTTTCATTTACTTAATTCTATTCAATTCAATAAGGAAATGAAAACAGCGTTCATGCGTACGTACGGCCTACCATCTCCATGAACTGTGTATTTCATTCCATTTATCGATTTATCATATATATTTATATGCTGAATATATATTATATATAAATCAAATTTTAAATTATTTAATTATGTAAATTAGGATATATGTAATAATATCAAGAACAAAAATTTGGAACACATACAATAAATGAAACGATTGTACCGAAAATGCTGATTTAACATAGAATTTGAAAAAGAACGGGTAATATAAAGACCTATGTGAAACATATATGTTATCATAAATATTATTATGGTTCTGTTACAAGTTAATAATATTTTAAACCCACTATATAAGAGTATCAGACACATAAGGATAAAATTGGACACAAGTTAAGGGATAATTTTGCAAATTTCCTTTTTATCCGAGATTGCTTATACGTAAGTATTTACTGGGGTAATATTTTTCATCCATGTCTATAAAAATGTTTTTCTATTTTGTTTTAATATTTTCCCTTGTATGTTTAAAGGCATGTTTACCCCTATTTGACTTATACATTTTTTTATGGAAGGAATCTTTGTTTTGATTACCATACGAGGAACTTTTTGGCTTTTCTGGAAAATGTAAAAGAAGATTGTTTTTTAACTTATACGGCTTGAACAAATTTTTATGGTTTCATCACGCCTTATTTTCATGAATCTTACTCTACAAAATTTCATGATTATTTGCAACAAAATCCCTTTATTTTAAAATTTCATTACATTTTGTGAAAATAAAATGATTTTAAAGAAGAAATGATATTTTCCTCAAGAATTCATTTCAAGTGTTTTATCAAAACTATTTTCCATCTAAGATGACATTATTTAGTATGTTTATATTTCAATTATAATGTATCTATTATTTAAATGGTTTTATTTTTCTTATGTTGAAATGATATCTATTTATTTTATATAGATTATGTTATGATGAGATGATGGTTATGTTACCCATTTTATTCGTTGAGTTATTATGAATGATGTATAAATATTTTCTGGAACATGAAAGAATGATTTCATTATGAGATGGTTGGGACCTATATCTCTCTTCAATACATTGGTTAAAGATTTATATCTAATGAGATAAACATGGATGGAATGGAAAGTGAATCTGGTTCAGTAATACAGGTCCGGAACAACATGTAAACCAGGTTCAGTAATGGATTTTGTCCACTATGATGGTCTTGGCAGAAATTCCTTGGCAACTATGGAAATAATAACATGTGCTTAATGGTTTCCAAAATTACATGTTTTTTTCCCATGCTATTTTATTATTATTAATGTTATTTTATGATCTATTCATTATGTACTACTAAGATTTATTTCATGTTCATGTTTTAACGTACAAATGTTTATTGTTTGATTTATGTTCTCTATGTTTATCCTTACAGTGCATTTGAGATCACCATTTATTAGTTTTTTTTACCCTAGATTTAAAGAAAGATTTTAGGTATGAACACAAATAGGGAATACCTTTATGAGAGATGTTTAATTTCATTCACCATAACTAGAATATGATGTTCTGAGTTTCCAAAGACACTAAACTATTACGGTCCTTGGGTGTCTATTTTTTTAATGTATTAAGTATTCCACAAAAGAAATGTAATTTTTATGTTCGTGAAGTTATGGGTCTCTATAGTTGGTATCAGAGGAAAGGTTTAGTTATCCTTTGGAAACTAGTGTTTGAAAACTCTAGTGAGATCCCTAGAGATATTTTTAAGGTATGTCTAGGGATGTCCCTAAGGTTTAGTATAAATATAGGTTACAGACCTAGAATTATTTTGACGATCATGAATAACCTAGTGTAACGCCCCGACCCTAGTTACCCAGAGTCGGTGCATTATTACATAACATTGGCATGATCACAAGAAAGATAAAATCTCAAAAGACCGATTGGTTTAGTAGCCTTGGAAACACTAGATATATTCATAATTTTTACATTACATCATAAAATGAAAAACTACTACAACAACTTAATGTCTCCATAATCCACACTCATATCGCCACATAATATCCCTGCAGGTCATTCATAATTTACTTCTTCACTTCCTGGGAAAAATAAAACATAGAAAAGGGGTGAGCTCAAATGCCCAGTAAGGATAACAATATAGCGAAAACTTTCATAAATAAGAATAAACATTTAAGGAAATGTATAACTAAAACAACAGCCTTTCAAACTTTAACATTCAAAATTGTATGGAATAAATAAAATTAAATAATTCCATTTACTCATTCACATGGATATTCTACTAATCGAATAATCACATGAAAAATCACTAACCACTTTCATAATGATGGAATGCATAATGCCAGACTATCATAACCACATAGCCAAGGCCTCGTGCAAAGACTACAAATAATATTTTGTCAAGGCCTTGTGAAAAGACACTAGTTTGCCTCATGAGACCTACCGATGCATCGAGGAGCTATAGCGGGCTCCACCCGTCACATATTAAGTCCAATGCATTCCCATATGAAAAGGTTTAAACATAACATAAACAGTCGTATTAAAACTAGCATACCAAATGTCAATAATTTCACCATAAAGTATGAATGGTATAAAAATAGCACATCTACAGTCAAACATATCACAAAACATTATAATACAATATAGAAGTTTTGTATCATAATAAATCAGCGTAAAATCCATCAAAGGATGTTGACATAGATGAAATCAAAACTCTTTTTAGAGAAATATATCTTTCTATTTTTGAAATCATTTAAGAGCCATATAAAATAAAACATTTTCTTTGAAAATATTCTTATAAGCTTGTAAGGAAAGCTTTGAAGATTTTATAATGGTGGAAAATAGCCACACCCGCCGTATAAGTTAAAAAAACATTCTTACCTTAATTCTGTCGAAAAGGTTAAAAAGGACCTTGTTTTGAAAACGACGGAAAGATTCCTCTTATAAAAAGTCAAACAAAGGTATAAATGACTTTAAACCATATTCTTGTAATTAATAGAAATGTTTTGAAATACATTTTTTAGAAAACATGGATGTGGATGATAAAGAGATCCCAGTAGATTATTACATATAAACAACCTCGGATAATGAAGAGATTGTGAAATAACCCTTACCTTGTACTTTTCCTTGGTTGGGGTAGGTTAACCTTCTGTATAATGGTGAAATAATTGTTATTAAATTATACAAGAATCATATACATTAATATGATATCATATATGATCTTTTAATATCGATTTTAAAATAATATCTTAGTATTATTGTTGTTTCGGGTGTTAACTAACTTGTTTTCTTTAATATGTTTTGTTACGTAAGACATTTTTGTAAAGGATAGGTTGTACATTATTAATATCCAGAATGATATCAAGTCCTTAAACATTGTTTTTAAATCATCAAATGATAATTATACTTGAATGGATACGATAGAGAATGAATCTCATCGCGTTCGTGGAGACGGTAGTCCGTACGTACGCACGAGCGACAATATCATTCTTTTGATATTAAAATAATATATAAATGGATGGTATATCATATATACAGAATTATTAACATTTTATATTTATTATTTACCTGAGTTAAACATCATTATTATACCCATCCAAATAATATTATATTGAATAGCAATTACACCACGACATGGAGACGGTAAGCCGTAAGTACGCACATATTGTGACATGTGATTCAAAGGGTGGATAGAATACTGAATATGGTTGTACCATATTTATAATAACATCACAGTATATATATGATACTGGAGTTATTATTTTATAATGGTAACAACAAAGGAAGAAGAAGTGGAAGAAGAAATGAACTTGGAAAAGGGTGGTGAAATCATTACCTCTTCTTCGGGTTCTTCCATTTGATTTGATCAAAAGGGCTCCTTAAGTTGGCTTTCTGATCAAACTAAGGCCCCTAGGTTGTAGTGAGGGAAGTTGGGAGAGTATTTGGGCAGAGTTTGGCCTAGCCAAAAGGCTTTGAAGGTGTGAAAAATTTATAAGGAGGAGTTCCCTTTTATAAGAGGGGTGAGGGGCACCTTTGGAAAAGCTAGAAATATTAATTTATAATAAATTCATATTCAGTTTATAATGGTTACAAAGTTTATTATTTCAATTTTAAGGTGGGGATGGGTCGAAAACAACTCAACCAATATAATTTAGACAGGTTTGGGTACTTATATTTACCTTATCTTTTAGTATTAACTCTAAGTTAATTAGTTTCACTTTTACAATGTCTCTTTGTATTTTTATATAATATGGTTAATAAACATACTAAATACATACAAGAGACCCCCAAGTGGTACATTAATGATTAACCTATCATGATATAAGTCTCTTGTCCGAACCTTATATTTTTAGGAATTTAATAACAATTAATAATATAATATTTGTTTTAAGAACTCTTTTATGTCAATTTTGACACTATTCAAAAGTTGATTTATGTGAAACTCATAAAATTTTTATTACTTAGAAAAAATTCAATTAAATAAATCCTAATATATCATATTATCCTAGAAAATTATTTTAATTCATTAAAAGTTTCATATTATATTTATTTGGGTATTTATAATATCAATTAGTTTAATTTTGCACTATTATAGTAATTACTACATCATTATTGTGTCATAAATAAATTAAATTATTTAATGTCTAAAAATTATAAATAAAATATCATAATGTAGGAAATCGTTTTATCTTTCTAATGAATATTTATAATCTAAAATCAAACATATATAACCCTATGTAATAATTGTTTTTCTAAAAGATATATGCTTGTGCCATTTTTGTATTCATTTTAACTTAATTAAAAAAAATGTCCCTATCACCTAAAAGTGGCACCATGGGGTCCCAAAATCGACCCAAAGATGACTATGGTAGAACATGTATCAACCAATAAGGCTAGGACACGTTTTATAGTAATTTAGTATTATTATAATATTATTTTTTAACCCTTATTTACCAGATTTACCCTTAACCATGGTAAATAAAATATTTACCACAGTAATTATTCAAAATGTATAAAAATAAAAATTACCTATTTACACAATTTGGACATCCTGATTCCAAATATGGAATCCATATTTCTAAATTCAAAACACCGAAGTGGCAGAAATTAATTTAAAATTAATTCCCGCTGTCAAAACAAAAAGCGTGTTTTTAAGAGATAATAACTACCAAAAGATTGACACTTGTTTATGTTCGGTTTAATTGTAAAATTATGTCCAATGACCAAAATTATATTAAATGGTAAAAATATATTCTAAATATACTTTAAAACCACTAAAATTCATAATTTATCACTATTAATTATTTTGATTAAAAAAGTTGTTTTTAATTAAAATATAGTAATTTTCACTATTCATCAAAATATTAAAGTTATCCGAAAAGTACCAAAATTTCATCTTAGGCTAAATTAGATATTCCGAATCCAAAAATTAAGTCCATTTTGAAATATGAGATATATATATAATTTCAAAAAGTAGGTATTACTATTCATAACGGCTAGTTTGATTGGTTGTTAGAACTCGATGTTGCGTACAACACACGCTATCACATTATTCAAAGAGAAGCGTGCCGTAGAAGCTTGCGGTGTTACATTCTCCCCTCCTTCAAATAATTTCATCCTCGAAATTTATAGAATACTACCGCATGGAAAGACTCGGGTGGTTCTTCATCATAAGTTCCTCGGGTTCCCACGTTTCCTCTTCCATCTTATGGTTTCTCCACAAAACTTTTACCAAACGCGTCGTCCGGTTTCTCAGTACATGTTCTCTTATATCAAGAATCCTGACATGCTCTTCACAATAAGATAGATCGGGTTCCAGTTCTAATTCCTCAAAGGTGAGTACATGCGTTGGTTCAGGCATGTATTTCCTCAACAGAGATACGTTGAACACATCGTGAACTTTGGAGAGACTTGGCGGCATTGCCAATCGGTAAGCTACAACCCCAATTCGTTCTAGAACTTCGAAGGGTCCGATGTACCTGGGACTCAATTTACCTTTATTACCATAACGTTTGACTCCCTTCCATGGAGATACCTTCAGGAAAACATGATCACCGACTTGAAATTCCAAATCCTTCCTTCGATTATCGGCATAGCTCTTCTGCCTACTTTGAGCTGCTTTGATGTGATTTTGGATTACTTTCACCTTTTCCACCGTTTCCTCCACCAGTTCTGGGCCTACAAGTTTTCTTTCAGCAACGTCATCCCAAAATGTTGGTGTACGACATCTCTTTCTGTATAACGCTTCATATGGTGCCATCTGAATACTCGAATGGAAGCTATTGTTATAGGAAAATTCAACCAGTGGTAAATATTGATCCCACATACCCTGAAAATCAAGTGAGCAAGATCTCAACATGTCTTCTAAGGTCTTAATAGTCCGTTCTGATTGTCCGTCTGTATGAGGGTGGTAAGCAGTGCTGAAATGAAGTTCAGTATCCAGGGATTTCTGAAGACTTTTCCAAAATCCTGATGTAAAACGGGGATCACGATCAGAAACAATCGATAAGGGTACTACATGAAGTCTCACAACTTCATTAATATATAGTCTTGCTAGACGTTCCAGTGGTAGATCTTCTCTTATAGCAAGAAAATGTGCTGACTTGGTAAGACGATCAACAATAACCCATATTTCATCGTTCCTTCTAGGAGTCTTTGGTAGCCGCATGACAAACCCATCGTAATATTGTCTCATTTCCACTCCGGTATGGGAAGAGGTTGCATGACTCCTCCAGGCTGTTGCCTTCCAGCTTTCACTTGTTGAAAAACCATACATCTTGACCCAAAATCAGCAATCTCCCTCTTCATGTTGTCCCACCAAAAAGGTTCCTTCAAATCTCTATACATTTTGGTGCTCCCAGGGTGTATAGAGAAATTGGAACTATGAGAATCATCCAGTAATTCTCTTTTTAGATCAGGTATATAGGGAACACAAAGTCTCTTCCCGAATTTCAAAATTCCATCTTCATACACAATGTCTCTCAATCTCCCATCATTCACAGCTTTAATCTTCTTTTGGAATTCTTCAACATCGGTCTGAGAACTCTTAATCCTTTCTAGTAAAGATGGTTTAGAAACCATTTGAAAAAGCAGTGATGTTTCACCTTCCCTGGTTATTCCCATGTCCATCTTCACTAGATCCATGAAAATTGGATCCCTTTCAATTCCCATATTGTTCAAAACTCCATGGTCTTTTCTACTCAAAGCATCTTCCACCTTGTTTGGTTTCCCCAGGTGGTAGTGTATCGTACAATCATAATCCTTGAGTAATTCATGCCATCTCCTTTGCCTCATGTTGAGTTCTTTTTGTGAGAAAATATACTTCAAACTCTGGTGATCAGTATAAATCTCACATTTTTCATCATAGAGGTAGTGCCTCCATATTTTCAAAGCAAAGATCACAGCTGCTAACTCAAGATCATGAGTAGGATAGTTTTGTTCATGAATTTTCAACTGTCGTGATGCATAGGCAATAACTCTATCATTCTGCATAAGGACACAACCAAGTCCTTTCATTGATGCATCACTATAAATAACGAACCCATCATTCCCCGATGGTAGATTCAATATAGGAGCATTGACTAATCTTCTCTTCAGTTCTTCGAAACATTCTTCACACTCTTTTGTCCAAACAAATTTAACCCCTTTACGTGTGAGCTTCGTTAATGGGTTAGCCAATCGGGCAAAATTCTGGATGAAACGTCGATAATAACCTGCCAAACCAATAAAACTACGTACCTCAGTTATACTTGTAGGTGCTGGACATTCATGGATTGCCTTGTTCTTAGAAGGATCAACATAGATTCCATCTTTAGAGACAATATGGCCAAGAAAAGAATTCTCCTGAAGCCAGAATTCACACTTGCTAAACTTCCCATATAATTCATGCCTCCTCAGAGTCTTCAAGATAATGCGCAAGTGATTTTCATGATCTTCGTAGGTTTTGGAGTATACCAAGATAACATCAATAAATACCACCACAAATTCATCGAGATGCTCCTTGAAAACTCTATTCATCAGATCCATGAATACAGATGGTGCATTAGTCAATCCAAACGGCATTACAGTAAACTCGTAATGCCCGTACCTGGTTCGAAATGCTGTTTTCGGAATGTATTCCTTCTTCACACACAAATGATGGTATCCATATCGAATTTCAATCTTTTAAAAGTATTGAGCTCCATGTAGTTGGTCAAATAAATCATCAATACGAGGTAGGGGATACTTTTTCTTTATCGTTATAGCATTGATCTCCCTGTAGTCGATACATAACCTCATAGATCCATCTTTCTTTTTAACAAAAAGAACAGGGGCTCCCCATGGAGAAACACTAGGGCAAATAAATACCTTATTACTCAATTCCTCTAGTTGTTTCTTTAGTTCAACTAATTCTATAGTGGCCATTCTATAAGGGGTCCTCGATATAGGCCTTGATCCAGGAATCAAATCAATGGAAAACTCAACTTCTCATTCTGGAGGATGTCCATGTAAATCTTCCGGAAATACATCTACAAATTCTTTCACAACAGGTACATCTGCTATTTGAACATTCCTTTCCTCACCGACAGTTAATTCATTCTCTTCCTCCCCAATAATAGAATTAAGTTGAGCTACTGGGGGTGGATCTAAATAAAAATTAGGTGGTGACGATTCTACTCTAAAGATAAGGTGTTCCTTATCATTATCATCAAGAATCGTAACCTCTTTCTTTATACAATAAATCTTCGCATCATAGTCTGAAAGCCAATCCATACCGAGGATTATATCAAACTCAATCATAGGTATGACGATGAGATCAGCAGATAACGAACATTTATGTTCTCTAATGGGGACTGATTCACAAAACTTTGTTGCAATGATACTTCCCTTAGGAGTTTTAACTGACAGCTCCCTTATTAAATCAAATTGGAAATATCTAATTTTCTTAGCAAACTGGGAAGATATGAAACAATGCGATGATCCAGAATCAAATAATGAATTTTCTAAACTTGAGGAAACCATTAAATTACATGCCACCACGTGTTTCGGAGCTTCTGCCTCAGCAGTAGTGATAGTATAAGCCTGGCCTTGATCCCTTGGCCTTTTCTGAGGTAAGTTCTCCTGACGCTTAGGACATGCATTTGCATAATTCCCCATCTCCCTGCAATTGTAGCACTGAACGTTGGTATCTTCCTTTTTCCCCTTGCAATCACGAGCTTGGTGGCCTTTTTCACCACACTTGTAACAGACTCCCATTCCCTTCAAGTAAGTACCAGGATGTTTCTTCCCGCATTTACCACAATATGGATATTCAACCTTTCCCTTCATCCCCTTATTTCCATTACCATATTGATCAGCAGGTCTCTTCTTCTCTTTCTTTGCTTTAAAGTCATAAGACTTAGAGAATTCCTTTTCGGTCTTGATAGCACATGAGACAATGTCTTCGTACGATGAAAAGGATTGTGAGACTAATGCTCGACGGAGAAATGGTTTTAAACCATCAAAGAAACGATCAATATTACTTCTTGGGTTGCTAATTTAATCTCCAGCATACCTCGATAACCTTGTAAAGTTAGCCTCATACTTTGTGACATTCTCATCCTCCTTTTGTCTCAGACTCAGAAATTGCCTTTCCATATCTGCTCGATGGTCGCAAGGAAAGTATTTTTCTAAAAACAGATCATTGAACTCCCTCCATTCCATATTTGATACTTCATCATCTTCCTTCATGTTTTGAATCAATGACCACCATTGATCAGCATCTCCAGTGAGGCGGTAAACTGTCATGATAACTTTTTCCCTTTCACTGCTCCCCCAAGCCTGAAAGATTTTCTCTAGGGAATTTATCCATTGCTCGGCTACTAAGGGATTTGTACTCCCATTGAACGTTGGTGGTTGTTTCCTCATGAATCGATCTAACATTGATCCTCCACACTGTGGATCAGGGTGCTCCATACGGGTAAGGTTATTATTCATAACCAGAGTAAGTTGTCCCAGTATGGTGATTAGCTGATCGATACCAGTTTCATCACTAGCCCCACTATAATTATCTTGAGCTGGAGGGAAATCCCTACATGGAGTTCATGCATTGATACGGTTTCCATTTCTTCCACTAGGCGCCATTTCTAAACAATGGAATAAACTAGATCAGTTTATGAATCAAAATACATAATCCCATACTTATAAAACACTTAACATAAATTGAACTATTTATGGATATAATCCATAATCATAAAAATGTTTTCTTTGAAGAATTATATACTCATAAACCCTTCATAATTATTTGTAAAGAAAATGAGAGTTATCCTAAGCATATCCCCCGGGAGTGTCGTAACCAAGAGTGCAGCAATGCCCGTTGTCGTGCACCAGTTCCCGTTCGAGTCTAGCTCAAAGCGGTGTTTTCAGGTTTTACCCCTAGGTACATCTGTGCCAGAGCCGCCTCTACCTGCTCGTATCCAGACATGGATGTATTGCTCGGAAAACTCACAAAATCTCTACAATACAAAAATTCTAGGAAGTTATTCTATACTAATCCTCAAAGTTCATCTTAGGTCTACGTGCTCTAATCAGAGTTTATCTAAATCTAGCTTCCAAGGTTAGTACTAAACTTCCTCTGATACCAACTGTAACGCCCCGACCCTACTTACCCAGAGTCGGTGCATTATTACATAACATTGGCATGATCACAAGAAAGATCAAATCTCGAAAGATCTATTGGTTTAGTAGCCTTGGAAACACTAGATATTATCATAAGTTTTACATTACATCATAAAATGAAAAACTACTACAACAACTTAATGTCTCCATAATACACACTCATATCCCCACATAATATCCCTGCAGGTCATTCATAATTTACTTCTTCACTTCCTGGGAAAAATAAAACATAGAAAAGGGGTGAGCTCAAATGCCCAGTAAGGATAACAATATAGCGGAAACTTTCATAAATAAGAATAAACATTTAAGGCAATGTATAACTAAAACAACAACCTTTCAAACTTGAACTTTCAACATTTTATGGCATAAATAAAATGAAATAATTCCATTTACTCATTCACATGGATATTCTACTAATCTAATAATCACATGCAAAATCACTAACCACTTTCATAATGATGGAATACATAATGCCAGACTATCATAACCACATAGCCAAGGCCTCGTGCTAAGACTGCATATAAGATTTTGTCAAGGCCTTGTTCCAAGACACTAGTTTGCCTCATGAGACCTACCGATGCATCGAGGAGCTATAGCGGGCTCCACCCATCACATATTAAGTCCAATGCATTCCAATATGAAAAGGTTTAAACATAACATAAACATTCGTATTAAAACTAGCATACGAAATGTCAATAATTTCACCATAAACTATGAATGGTATAAAAATAGCACATCCACAGTCAAACATATCACAAAACCTTATAATACAATATAGAAGTTTTGTATCATAATAAATCAGCATAAAATCCATCAAAGGATGTTGACATAGATGAAATCAAAACTCTTTTTAGAGAAATATCTCTTTCTATTTTTGAAATCATTTAAGAGCCATATAAAATAAAACATTTTCTTTGAAAATATTCTTATAAGATTGTAAGGAAAGCTTTGAAGATTTTATAATGGTGGAAAATAGCCGCACTCGCCGTATAAGATAAAAAAACATTTTTTCCTTAATTCTGTCGAAAAGGTTAAAAAGGACCTTGTTTTGAAAACGACGGAAAGATTCCTCTTATAAAAAGTCAAACAAGGGTATAAATGACTTTAACCCATATTCTTGTAATTAATAAAATTGTTTTGAAATACATTTTTAAGAAAACATGGATGTGGATAATAAAGAGATCCCAGTAGATTATTACATATAAACAACCTCGGATAATGAAGAGATTGTGAAATAACCCTTACCTTGTACTTTTCCTTGGTTGGGGTAGGTTAACCTCCTGTATAATGGTGAAATAATTGTTATTAAATTATACAAGAATCATATACATTAATATGATATCATATATGATCTTTTAATATCGATTTTATAATAATATCTTAGTATTATCGTTGTTTCGGGTGTTAACTTACTTGTTTTATTTTATATGTTTTGTTACGTAAGAAATTTTTGTAAAGGATAGGTTGTATATTATTCATATCCAGAATGACATAAATTCCTTAAAAATCATTTTTAAATAATCAAATTATAATTATACTTGAATGGATACGATGGAGAATGAATCTCATCGCGTTCGTGGAGACGGTAGTCCGTAGGTACGCACGAGCGACAATATCAATCTTTTGATATTAAAATAATATATAAATGGATGGTATATCATATATACAGAATTATTAACATGTTATATTTATTATTTACCTGAGTTAAACATCATTATTATACCCATCCAAATAATATTATATTGAATAGCAATTACACCACGACGTGGAGACGGTAAGCCGTACGTACGCACGTATGGTGACATGTTATTCAAAGGGTAGATAGAATACTGAATATGGTTGTACCATATTTATAATAACATCACAGTATATATATGATACTGGAGTTATTATTTTAGAATGGTAACAACAAAGGAAGAATAAGTGGAAGAAGAAATGAACATGGAAAAGGGTGGTGAAATCATTACCTCTTCATCGGGTTCTTCCTTTTGATTTGATCAAAAGGGCTCCTTAGGTTGGATTTCTAATCAAACTAATGCCCCTAGGTTGTATTTAGGGATGTTGGGAGAGTATTTGGGCAGATTTTGGCCGAACCAAAAGGCTTTGAAGGTGTGAATAAATTAGAAGGAGGAGTTCCCTTTTATAAGAGGGGTGAGGGGCACCTTTGGAAAATCTAGAAATATTAATTTATAATAAATTCATATTCGGTTTCTAATTGTTCCAAAGTTTATTATTTAAATTTTAAGGTGGGGATGGGTCTAAAACAACTAATCCAATATAATTTAGACAGGTTTGGGTACTTATATTAACCTTATCTTTAAGTATTAACTCTAAGTTAATTAGTTTCACTTTTACAATGTCTCTTTGTATTTTTATATAATATGGTTAATAAACTTACTACATACATCCAAGAGACCCCCCAAGTGGTCCATTAATGATGAACCTATCATGATATAAGTCTCTTGGCAGAACCTTAGATTTTTAGGAATTTAATATCAATTAATAATATAATATTTGTTTTAAGAACTCTTTTATGTCAATTTTGACACTATTCAATAGTTGATTTATGTGAAACTCATAAAAGATTGATTACTTCGAAAAAAGTAAATTAAATCAATCCTAATAAATCATATTATCCTAGAAAATTATTTTAATGCATTAAAAGTTTCATATTATATTTATTTGGGTATTTATAATATCAATTAGTTTAATTTTTCACTATTATAGTAATTACTACATCATCATTGTGTCATAAATAAATTAAATTATTTAATGTCTAAAAATTATAAATAAAATATCATTATGTAGGAAATATTTTTATATTTCTAATGAATATTTATAATCTAAAATCCAACATATATAACCCTATGTAATAATTGTTTTTCTAAAATATATATGCTTGTGTCATTTTTGTATTCATTTTAACTTAATTAAAAAAAATTTCCCTATCACCTACAAGTGGCACCATGGGGTCCCAAAATCGACCCAAAGATGCCTATGGTCGAACATGTATCAACCAATAAGTCTAGGACACGTTTTAGGGTAATTTAGTATTATTATAATATTATTTTTTAACCCTTATTTACCAGATTTACCCTTAACCATGGTAAATAAAATATTTACCACAGTAATTATTCAAAATGTCTAAAAATAAAAGTTACCTATTTACACAATTTGGACATCCTGATTCCAAATATGGAATCCATTTTTCTAAATTCAAAGCACATAAGTGGCAGAAATTAATTTAAAATTAATTCCCGCTGTCAAAACAAAAAGCGTGTTTTTAAGAGATAATAACTATCAAAAGATTGACACTTGTTTATGTCCGGTTTAATTGTAAAATTATGTTCAATGACCAAAATTATATTAAATGGTAAAAATATATTCTAAATATACTTTAAAACCAATAAAATAAATAATTTATCACTATTAATTATTTTGATTAAAAAAGTTGTTTTTAATTAAAATTTAGTTATTTTCACTATTCATCAAAATATTAAAGTTATCCGAAAAGTACCCAAATTTTATCTTAGGCTAAATTAGATATTCTAAATCCAAAAATTAAGTCTATTTTGAAATATATGATATATATATAATTTCAAAAAGTAGGTATTACTATTCATAACTGCTAGTTTGATTGGTTGTTAGAACTCGGTGTTGCGTACAACACACGCTATCACATTATTCAAAGAGAAGCATACCATAGAAGCTTGGGGTGTTACACCTAGGGTGAACCTAAGATATCATAGGTTAATGACATTGTCATATGTTATAAATCCTATAAGTTAATTTTTATGATTATGCGGTACCTAATTATTTTAACGATTTCTTACACAATGGTTTCTGGTTTTAGTTAATGAAGCGAACCAGAAGTAATTGGGTTAACATTGAATCCGATGGAAAAATTGGTGACCATGAGCAGAGAAAATGTGTAATGCCTAAAGAGAAAAATATTATGATTATGCTGAATATGACATCGCGATATATGATTAACAAGGTTCACGTAAATGGTATTCCTCATTCATCAAATAAGAGGATGATGGAATTTTATGCATGTTCACATGGTGTGGAGCATTGAGAAAGGAAAATTGAGATTTCTAAATAAGGGAAGAAGAACCATGAGGAATACCTCAAATGGAGGGGAATATGTTATCTATGTGGGGAAAAGGGTCATAGAGTGACAGACTGTTAAGGATTCCAATGTCTTATCTGTGGAGAACATGGGAATTACCGAACTCAATGCCCTAACATAGGAGGTTACTTCTAAATCTAGGAAGGATATATTCCATGCCAATAATTCAGGAGGACAACTTGAATGGTTTATTTATTGGAATTAAAGAATAATGATGTGGATATACTTTTATGGTATATTGGAATATCAATATATTGGTCCATTGTGGTTTTCCATAAGAATATGGCACCAGTAACCATGAAAAGTGATTGAAATATTTTTAGAAAGAACCTAATATGTGAATAAAGAAGGGATAAGAAGATAATTAAATGTTTGATAGTATTAATGTGCTCATGACTGATATAAGGACAAAGTGATATAATGGTTTGAGTATATAGAACTTTTGGAATTTTGGTATGTGGAAAGAGTGAAATTTTGACATCATTAATGTTTTCACTAAAGTTCAATGGGTAGTCATTTTTCAAGAGAATACATGATTAAGGTATTCACATGTTTGGAATGCGACCAACAAGATATAACTTATGATATACGGGGGGTAAATGATTGTATTCATATGATCGGTAGAGAACCTTTATTGTAATCATTTTCTTTATACTATGTGCTTGGAAAGATGTATTTTGGATAAGCCTAAATGTTAGAATTAATTAGGTTATACATCATATAGTATTTTTAAAGACTATAACTTTTTTTATATTATTGTTGGAATGTTATAAAAGTATAGTTTTAGAAAAAGGACAGCACGTAGGACAAGCGACAACCCGTCGCATCGGACAAGGATGCAGGAATCAAACCATCAACCAAAGTGCAACATGCCTTTATATCCTACTACTGGCCTACAGGAAGTACTTGGTTAGAATATATTAGTTTTATTTTATTATGCGGCATGATAGATGAGGTATAAGTCCATTTTAGGAACCATATACGAATAATCTCACCATAGAAGGACTTATGAATATTTAACATCTTTTGCTAACATTATTTTTGAGATAGATGGAATGACCTCTCATTTTATCGCATGATCTGCTAACACATCATGAATGACAAATTCGACTTCATTTATTTAAGAGATGGAGTGAAAATTTGTCAAGGAATGAGCAAAGGTGAGATTATACCAAAATTAATTAAGTATTTCTTCTAATTCCAATTTTCCTTCAACATTAGGGAAATGATCTTGAAAACCAAAAATGTTTTCCTAGATGGTACCTTATATAATCACAAATTTATGGCTTTGTGATTATTGTATTTTTCATATCCATGTTCTCTAACACACTCCATCAGAACTAGATGGTTAGATTTCCCTACCATATCCATATTTTCACCTATGTTCTTCTATGTGGAAACCTAATGAAGAGTTAATTTGGGTATCTGTTATGTTTCATAAATTAGTTTTTAAAATTATGTTTTATTATTTTTTTTACGATGTGGGTTTCTTTGAATGAAACTTTCAAGTAGTAAACCATTTATAAACCAGACAAATTTTGTGGGCGAAATTCATTTTAAGGGGAGTAGAATGTAACACCTCGAGATTTAATGAGAAACATTATTAATTTCTTTGATGTCTTGTGTTGTACGCTACACAAAGATTATCTTGCACTATAAGAAACATCGTATTATCTTTTAGTATATGCAACACTATTATTGTCTTGCGTTACACGCAAGAGAAACCTTCCTCAATAGCTTGCATTGTACACAATACCGAGTATCACTAAACACCGATATGTTATTTAAATATTATATAAACTAACCGTTATGTATAGTAATACACACTTTTGGAAATTGTAAAAATTTTATCATTCAAAATGGACTTCATTTTTTGATTCATAATATCGAAATTACCCGCGGGTGAATTTTTGGTATTTTTCTGAAAACATTCAATTTTTTTGATGAATAGTGAAAACACTATGTTATTTGTTAAAACTGAATTTTTATTTAAATAATAATTTATTTTATTTAAATTTATTTTATGAAAAAATAGATACATAATACCTATATAAGTTCAATGTAATTCATTGGAGACATTTTATAATAATTTTATATATATAAAAATTTTATTGAACTTTTTACCGTCTTTTACACACATCCAAGGAGCATTTGCAAATTTACATAAAAATTAATTTTATCACTTATATGAGTTGAATTTCAAAAATCAAGGAGACATGGTTGATATCAATATGTAAAATTTGGTTCAATGAGATGAAAATAAATTTTGGTGGATAGTAACATTTAACTTTTATTTACCACGATTAAAAGTAAATAGGGTAATTAAGGGTAAAAATGATATTATTATTACCCTAACACTTGTCTTAAATCTATTGGATAAGTTTAATTATACCAAAAAAACCTCAGGAATAAAATATTATCCTCTATGTCAACTTGGATTTGATTAGGACATTTATTTTTATATTATTTAAAGATGAGTTAAAATTGTTAAAATCAAAGTTTAATATCTAAAACATTTTTAATATAGAATTACAAAAAATATAAATTCGACTATAATTATTCATTATAAAGATAAAAATACTTCCTAAATAATTGTATTTTATTTATATTTTTAAACATTAAATAATTTAATTTATTTATGACACAATGATGATGCAGTAATTACCTTATTAATGAAATATTAAAATAATTGATATTAAAAATAGCCAAATAAATGTAACCTGAGAATTTTCATGAATTAAAATAATTTTATAGGTTAATATAACATATTATGGTTGGTTATATTAATTTTTTAAAGTAATAAAGATTTTATTAATTTAGAAAAAGCAAAATACAAAATAGTGTAAAAATTGACATAAAAGATTTTTTAAGACAAATATTATTTTATTAATTGATATATTGGTCCTAAAAATCTACGGCTAGGAAAAAAGACTTATATAATAATATATATGCTATTATTGAAACAATTGGGATTCTATTGGAAGCTTATAGTATGTTTATTAATAATATAGTGTAAGAATACAAGAAGACACAGTAAAGGTTAAATTATTTAACTTAGTGTTAAATGTAAATGATAAGTTTAAAATGGTAACCTAAACTTTTCTAAAACCTATTTATTGAGAGGATTTAGACCCATCCCAATCCTAGACACTAAATAAGTCACTTTGAAGCCATTATAATCCGAATATGATTTTTTTATCAAATAATATTTTATGTTTTTCCTAAGGTTCCCCTCACCCCTCTTATAAAATAGAACTCCCCCTTATCTCTAATTCACACATTCAAAGCCATTTTTCTCTGCCAAACCCTTCCCAAATACCCTCTAAACTATCCTCCATTCATCCTAGAGGCATTACTTTAGTCAGAAATCCAACCTAAGGAGCCCTTTTGATCAAATCCAATGGAAGAACCCGAAGAAGAGGTAAATATCTCACCACCTATTCTAGGTTCCTTTCTTCTTCCACATCCTCCTTTTTTGTTGTTTCCACTATAAAATAATAATTCCAGTATATTATATATATTTTTATGTAATTATAAAAATTTTATAACCATATTAGTTATTTTATCCATCCTATGAATTAAAAAGTCACCACACGTGCGTACGTACGACGTACCGTCTCCACGAACGCAATGAGATTCATTTTCCATGATTAACAATTCAAGTATGATTATAATGTATATATAATAAATAATCATGAAATATAATACATAATAATGATACTGTATTTATTTACATATTTGTTTCATTTACTTAATTCCATTCAATTCAATAAGGAAACGAAAACAACGTTCATGCGTATATACGGCCTACTGTCTCCATGAACGGTGTATTTCATCCATTTATAGATATATCATATATATATTTACATGATGAATATATATTATATATAAATCATGTTTTACATTCTGTAATTAAGTAAATTAGAATATATATAATAATATCAAGAACAACAAGTCCAAACACATACGATAAATTATATGATTTTACCCAAAACGCTGCTTTAACATGGAATTTACAAAAGAACAGGTAATATAAAGACCTATGTGAATAATATCTGATATCATAAATATAATTATGGTTCTGCTATAAGTAAATAATATATTTAATCCCACTATACTGGATTCTCAGACACATACAGAAGAAATATGACATAAGGTAAGGGATAATTTTTCAATTCTCATTTTTATTCGAAATTTCGTATACTCAAGTATTTACTGGGGTTATGTTCTTCATCCATGTCCATAAAAATGTTTTTCATAAATTGTTTAATATTATCCACTGTATGTTTAAAGTCATGCTTACCCCTCTTTGACTTTTACAATGTGTTATGGAAGGAATCATTCTTTTGTTTACCATACGAGGAACTTTTTGACTTTTCCAACAAACGTTAAAGAAGAATGTTTTTTAACATATACGACATGAATGGATTTTTATGGTTTCATAACTCCTTATTTTCATGAATATTACTCTAAAATATTTCATGATTATTTTCAACAAAATCCATTTGTTTTAAATTTCATGACATTTATTGAAAATAAAATGATTTTGAAGAAGAAAGGATATTTTCCTCAAGAATTCATTTCAGGTATTGTATCAGAACTATTTTCCATCTAAGATGACAATATTTAGTATGTTTTTGTTTAAAGTATAATATCTATATTTTTTACATGGTTTGATTTTTCTTATGATGAAATGATATTTATTTATTTTATATTGATTATGTTAGGATGGGATTATGTTTATGAAACCCATTTTATCTGTTGGGTTATTATGAATGATGTAAATTTATTTTGTGTCACATGAAAGAATGATTTCAGTATGAGATGTGTGGGACCTATATCTCCCTCCAATTCTTTGGGTAATGATTTATATCTCATGAGATAGACATGGCTGGAATGACATGTGTATCTAGTACAGTAATACAGGGCTGGAATGGCAAGTAAACCCGGTTGAGTAATGGACTTAGTCCACTATGATGGTCATGGCCGCAGTGACTTGGCTACTATAGAAATCATGACATCTTCTTAATGGTTTCCACAATTACAGTTTTTATTCACATGCTATTTTATCATGTTAAATGTTCTTTTTTGATCTATGCCTTATGTACTTCTATAATTTATGTCATGTTCATGTTTTTACGTTAAAATGGTTATGGTTTGTTTTATATTCACTATGTTTACCCCTAATGAGCATTTGAGCTCACCCTTTATATGTTTTATTTTCCCCAGGATTTAAAGAAATGTTCTAGGTTACAAATCAAATAAGGAATACCTTTATAGGAGATGTTGATGATCATTCACTATGACTAGAAGGTGATGTTCTGTGTTTCTAAAGACACTAAACTATTACCGTCCTTGGGTGTCTTTTTTTGTTATGTATTAAGTACTCCATAAAAGAAATGTAATGTCTATGTTCATCACGTTTGGGTCACTAGAAATACCTATGGTTGAAAAAACCCAACAAGGAGTTTTGGGATTGATTCAGGGTATTGGGGTACACAAAAATGGGCCTTGATGTGCTCTTGGTTACGACACTCCTAGGGGATATGATTTGGTAAATTCACAATCTTATTATGAACAACTATTAAGGTAGTAAAAAAATTCCCTAATAATATATGTTAGAAAGAAAATGATGGATAATATATATTGAAGCCTATATATTCATAAATTAAGGAAAAAAATCTATTTAAAATTTATTTCTTTTGTCCTCGGATTACCCTTTATGTGTTACCCAAAACTTTTATTTTATTTCAGCCAATGTCCGATAATAGGAGGAATCGAGCTAATGACCAATGCAATGATCAATGTGATGAGTCTTTTAATGAGATGCCTAATCCGATGGGAGTAGGAATCATGAACATTGTCAAGATACTCTCTCAGTTAACTCATGTTTTGAATAGAAACATGGGTCAAGATGAACGTTCAACCCCCACCCCCTAAAGAAGAACAAGTTTCTATTGAGAGTTTCATAAGACAATGGCCTCCTACTTTTAATGGATCATTTGATACCTCAATCTTTGAAAAATGGATAAAATTCATTAAAAAGATATTGTCTATCCTTAAATGATATGAACAAGAGAAGGTTCTTCTGGATATTTTTCATATGGAGGATGTAGCCGATCAATAGTGGAAATTGATAAAAATACGAAGCCAGAAGAGGAGATTGAGTCATTGGAATGAATGGATTTCCAGAAAATGTTTTTCAACAAATATTTTCCACACACCATCCGACATAATATGGGAAGGGATATCCATGGCCTCATGGAAAAAGGTGATGAATCCATCAGAGTGTACAAGTAAAACATCACAAGGATTGCATGATATGCCTCCGGCATTGTCGTTACCCACGAATACAATATTGACCACTTCTTTGGTGGGCTGAAACCTAGCCTGGAAAAAGCCCTGGCGATCCGTGACATCGACTGCTATGAGGAAACTGTCTGATGTTCCCTCGAGGTCGAAATAGAGATAAGATAATCTCATAGGTATCATGGTGATATGAAGCATTAAGTGGACTTCTATTCTGGTGGTCCGATGGACAAATCCAACTTTGCTAAGAAAATCAACCACCCCCACTTGCCAAATGTGTGGAAATAAGAACCCATGAAATAGCATTAAGGGGACAAGGAAATGATTTAGGGGTGGAAGAGAAGGGCATCTTGCTTTTAAAATTTGAGAAGAAAAACCTACGCCTGCAATAGAAGAGTGGAACTCTCTACTCAACAATCAATTTGTTTTTAATTTCTTCAAATATAATGAATCGAGGTACTTTTCAAATCAGTTCTCTAATCCAAGGGTTTTCGGAGGCAACCAACATCCTCCAAGGAAATAAGGGTGATATTTTTCCATCACTAATGTTGAAGTAAACCCTGAAAATGATGCGGTGATAAGTACAGTAGTTATTCATTCAATAATAGTTAACGTACTTTTTTATTTTCATTCTATTCATTCTTTTATATCTTAATCTTTTAGTAGAACAATCCCGACACCAACAAAAATCATGGAATTAATGATGTAAGTGATTATAAAAAATGGAGTAACCATTTCATCCCAAGAATATAATGTCTTCCCTATCATAATTTGTGGATCGATCTTTCTAGTGAACCACATCATACTCAATCTGGTGCAATTTGATGGAATTACTTTCATGGATGGGATTTCGATATATAGAACCAACATAAATTGTCGTGATTGGGAAATCACTATCCATTTGGCGAATTGACCTTCGATTCTATACAAGTTTTAGGTGGATGAATCTTCCTTTTCTCTATCATTTAAAGCATGGATATTACTACACCATGAGAATGTGTATCTTACTCAGATGATTGAGTCCAAGGAAACAACCATCCTTGAAGACATGCCTATTGTGGGGGAATCTGGTGAGGTGTTTCTCGAGGAGTTTTTTTTGTCTTCCTCCTAGAAGAGATGTTGAATTCTCAATTGATCTTATACCTGGGACATTTCCAATATCCAAGACTCTGTAAATTATGGATGTTGTGGATATTGAGGAGATGAAGAAAAAAATATATGAGAATCTTGGTAAAAGGTTTATACACCCAAGCGATTCACCATGGGGTTCACCAGTCATCTTTCATAAGAAGAAGGATGGGCCAACACACCTATGCATCGATTATCTTGAGCCTACCAAAATCATGATAGAGAAAAACTATCATATTCCATGAATTGATGAATTATTTGATCAACTACGTGGATCACAATACTTCTCCAAGGTAGATTTGTGGTCATGATATTATCATGTAAGGATGAAGAAGTATTAAATCACCATGAATTATTTTCATACAAGACATGGGCACTATGAATTCATAGTAATTCCATTAGGACTTACCAATGCTCTATAAATCTTCTTGGACATGATGAATAGAATCATTAGATATTACCTCGAAAATTTATGGTAGTCTTTGTATATGATATTATAATCCACTCCAAATCCAAGGAAGTGCATGAGGAGCATCTAAAAACTGTACTACAGACCTTGTGAAAGTAGAATATCTATGAAAAGTATAGCAAGTGCGAGTTCTAGTTGAAGGTGTTCTCATTCTTGTCCTATATCATCATAAGCAATGGGATATCTGTGGATCCCTCCATGATACATACAATATACTGTTGGACAAGGAAAACATTGGTAACAGATATCCGTAGAATCATGGGGTTAGCTGTATATCATCAATGATTTTTGAGAAATTTTTCACGATTGTCCAACCCTCTTACCAAGATAACTCATAAGGGAGTGATGTTTTCATATAGTGATGAATGGAAAAAATCTTCATGGAGTAGAAAATGAGTCTCATCACTATGTCCGTGGTCACATTACCCCCAAGTGGAGAACTTTTTGTAGTATTCAGTGATGCTTCGAAGAAGTGCTTGGTTTGTTTGTTGATTAAAAATGACAATGTCATTGCGTATGCTTCAAGGAAATTGAAATTTCATGAGAAAAACTATCAAACACATGATCTAGAGTGGGTTGTATCCATCTTTGTTTTAAAATTTTCATAGCATTTCTATTTGGGGAGAATTTTGAAATATATTCGGACCCCAAAAGCCTCATGTATATATTCACAAAAAATTGTTAAACATTCACCAACAATGATGGTTCGAGCTAATCAAAGACTATAACTTCTCAATCCATTACCACCTTGGGAGGGTGAATAGGGTAGAAGATAATCTATGTAGAAAGGACCCAGTGATTCAATCATTGATGATAACTGAAATGATCCATTCTTCTTATATTTTGTGAATATGGATATGGGAATAATAAAGAGGGGAACATCATCAATACATTCACAAATAATTGATTAATTTTTTCCTTTTTAAAATATAAAGGTTGCTCAAAAGAATGATGTTGGAATCTAGAAGAAAGTGGAAGCTATAAAATAAGGAAATCCTTGGAGTTCAATGTTAATGAAGAACTAATTATGAGATTTGGGAATAGACTGTGTGTTCTATCTTGTCTGAAGATGAAGAAGGACCTTTTGGGTGATGCAAATAGTTCTAATTTATCTATTCACCAGGGAAACAAAATGATGAATCAAGATATCCGAGAGAATTATTAGTGGGTTAATATGAAGAAGGACATTTCTTTGTATATATCATTGTGTTTGGGGTGTCAGCAAGTGAAGGTTGAGAGGAATAAGTCTAAGGTGATGATTCTTCCATTACACATACCATCAGGGAAATGGTATAACATCACCATGGACTTTGTCACCGGACATACAAATACATACAAAGGAAACAATTATATTTGGGTTGTTGTGGATTTTATTACAAAGGACGCAGACTTCATTCCTATTTAGGAGGATTTCTCAATGGTTCAACTGGAACAAATATATATTAGCGAAGTGATAAGGTTTCATGGAGTACCACTATCTAGTGTATCCGATCAAGATCCATGATTCACATCTATGTTTTGGATGAGTCTTCAACATGCCCTAGATACTGAGCTAGACATTAATACGGATTATCATCCTCAAACTGATGGATAATCTAACCAGATTATCCAAACACTTGAGGAAATGTTTAGAGCTTTCTCAATGGAATTCAATGGAGGATGGGATCAACATCTTTATCTGGTTGAATTCTACTACTATAATAGTTTCCACTCAAGCATCTGAATGTAACCATATGAATACCTTTATGAGAAAAGGTTTAGAACACCGGAATGTTGGGATGAAGTCGGTGAGTGTAAGCTTCCAGGACCTAAAATGGTCGAAGAAATGGTGGGGAAGTTGAAAACCATTCAGCACCATCTCAATGCAGCCCAAAGTCGATAGAAGAGTTATGCAGATAACCATCAATGAGACCTTGAGTTAAAAGATAATGACATGGTATTTCTACACATATCACCATGGAAGAATTTCATTATTTTTGAAAAGAATGTTATGTTAAGTCCTAGGTACATCGGCCACTTTGAGATTCTTGATCCTGTTGGGGTTGTGGCCTATCAACTAACACTTCCACCTTCCATGGCCAAAGAACATGATGTCTTTCATGTATCCCTTTTAAGTAAGTAGATACCAGACCCTTTACATGTACTCTCTTCACAGGTAGTGCATTTAGATAATGGTCTATCTTATGAGGAGTAACTAGTGAAGATTATATATCGTAGAGAAAAAGGTCTATGAATTAAGACAATGGCCCTCGTCGAGGTGTTGTGGAGAAACCATAAGTATGAAGAATAAATTTGTGAATGAGAGGAAGTGATGGGGCAGAGTAACCCACATCTATTTTTGTGTCGGAAAAGGAAAATTTTGAGGGAAAAATTTCTTAAGTGGGGATGATTGTAGTGACCCAGAATTTTGTTAATGAAAATCCCTCTATATCCAATTAAATTTATAATTATATAGAATGATCATATAAAACGTATGGACTTCCATGGTTTTATATTTTTGGATTTTAAAATACGGTTAATAATTATGAACATCTCTAATATAGCTTCTGAACAGTGATTACATGATTATTATTAATATAAGGCTTTAAGAAATCTAATTTACTCAAACCAAGGAAGCGATGACCTCATCTACTAGAATTGCTCTATACGAATCCCAGTTTCCATAGCACCGAAAGGAGGTGGCATCATTGGGATTCTCTCTTGACCAAGACCATGATGAGCTTCGACACATTAAGCCGGAATAGAATCATCTTTGGGAGAAGTGGATGTTGTTAGATATTACCATGCGTGAAAAGTTATCCGAGCCACCCCAAAAGTATTTCGCCATCGCACACCTTACCCTTAGGTCTTATGCAGATATTTTACGGGGTTTTGTAACAAATCCCTATCACTATGATTATGTGAATTTCTTTTTTATAGAAAAATGAATAAATATTCAATTTTATTGTTACATTTTAATTAGTTTTTTAAAGAACAAATAGTATCTTTTGTTAATATTCAACTAAAAAATCTATTTTGTAAAATTAATGTATTTTTGAATTAAATAATATCATAATAAATAATTATTAATATTAAATTACTTTTTTATTATATATAAATGATCATATAATTTTTATGAATACAATTGTAATTTTTATTAAGGTTTCGAAGCTGTTTCTGTCAAAAACCTTGAATTATTGAAAAATTTCGGTTTTTATTTTAAATGTGAAAATTCACATATTTATAAAATTATTAAGATTAAATGAATATTTTTTTTTGGAATCAGGATGTTTAAATTATCCAATGGTGAAATTTTCATAATTTTCTGAGGCTGTTGAATTTTTTTGGTAAAAATTAAATACCGTTGAAATATATAATGTGATTTATAACATCATAATGACCCAATAGTGATGTAATAAAATACTATAAACATTATTTTATGCCAATATATATTTTTTATATTAAAATAATTTTATTTTTGATTTATATTATTTATATTACAAAGGCTTATTGGACACACCAAGACTTATAAAATATTTTATCTTTTTAAATTGTTTTCCTTGAGATTGTGACCCACATACACATAAGAAAACCTATTTTTTAATAATATAGAACATTGTTATTATAAAATATTGTTTTCCTATACCCTTTTGCAAAGACCATGGGAAAAAATCGTGGGCTGGTTTTTGGTTTTTAATAGTTTAATGTGTGGTGTCCCAAACCCAAATAATAATGCTTTCACTCTCATTTCCTATATAAACCCACCCAAGATCCCACTTCCTCTTCACTAAAATACATTGTAGTTAATCCAAAATCTTCTTTCCTCTCTCTAAAATCCTCCAAAGTTTCCCCAAGCTCCCAACAATCCTCTCTCAAGCCCCTCCCATGCCTTTGGGATCACACATCCAAGTAAGGGATTCTCAATTTCCTTATTTACGTCCAAGTTTCTTTATATTTTTATGAATTTTCTTCAATTATAAATGTTGGGGTATAATTTCTCACCTCCTCCATAATTTCATATTCATGTTTTAATAATTAGATACCTCTTTATCTCTCATTAATTCCTCTCATTTACACCAGTTATCATTCCAAAATTCCGCAAGGAATTTCACTCTCCTCATTTACATTCACGCTATTTTTTTTATTATGTATCTAAATTCAATTACATTTTTGGGACATGTATATATATGACCCCCATACTTTCCATTTAATTTATATATGATGATACAAACATTTATCTCTCATCAAACATTTTTATGAATTCTTATGTCATGCCATTATGCTGTCGAAATTGCACCACGATTTTCCAAACCAAAGTCATTGTGTAGTGAATACCATGCCCATTTCTCTATCAAGGGAATTAAAATTCATTTACATTTACATATTTATTATATAGTTATATTAATTAATTCCACATTCATTTATTTTGTAATAAATAATTATGTTTAATGAGTCCACGTTGTATAGTCCATGTGGAAAATTTATGCATGAAATGAAATGTTTAAGATGGGTGCACCCTGATAGCGCTCCAATGCATTGGGTAAAGATTAGTATAATGATAAGTCAAGTTCAATTATGGTTTAATCATGAAAATTAAATTTCACTTAGGGTTAAATCATGATCCATTTGAAACTAGGATGGGTTCATGATAATACCATGTTAAGTGTTGTTGCCACATTTCCATGATATGATAATCATGCTACATCATACCATTATATTCATGCTTCTGTAATGATCCATTGAAATTCCTATTATATAACATGTATTTTATTCATCATTTTATGCATTTTTTACTCCCTTACATGGAATTATAGCTTACCCTTTTCTTATAAATGTCCTTAGGTTATGTCATGCAATGCTAAGTATGATGGAATGTAGTGGTTATGTAAAAGAAGTTTTCAATAAAGATGTTTTTTTGTTATAATATGTTATGTGATGTTACTAATCCCCAAATACAATAGACCTATTGATCTTATTTGATGTATAAAGTGGATATTTTATGTAATATATCATTTTTAACTATGTAAGAAAGAGATGGGTTGTTATAAACTCTCTAACACACCATATAAGGAAAAAAACTATATTTAGTCCCTAATGTAACCATTAACACTCTATTTTAGTGGGTAATCCATCCAACTCAAAGTCTATAATTGGATTGATAAAAATATAATGAATATTTTTTTCCATTTGTTATAGAATAAAATGGTCATTTTAACTATTTTTCATTTATAAGGTGAGGCTGACCACCGATGGACTCTCATTAAGAATATATGGAAACAAAAAGATATTAAATCCATATAATTAGAGGAGTTTATTATGGTATTATAAAATAAATAATTTCTTTAAAATCTTATCACTAAAATAGAGAGGGAATTCATAGAACTGAAAGAAGTGGATGAATCTGTTGGTGCTTGGGAAACATGTCATGGGCTAGGAAAAATATTATTTATATTTGTCCTAATAGAGCATAGTGGAAGTCCAAGGATGTCTCTCTTGATGATATTTCATAGTAAATAAACAACTATTTAAAAAATTGTTATATTTATTAAAAATAAATCATTATATGGTGATTTGATATGAGATTGAGATACAAATGAAACAAACAATAAAAATTTTAATAGAATAAATGAGTTAAAAAGGTAGGAAATTCTCCAAAAATAATCCTCTAGAGTGACACTTTATTGTCTCAAGTATAGTATCATTCCCACTTTATGATCACAAAAAATAATAGATGTGATAATAATATTCCACCTTGGTTGATAAAAAAAATTTATACAATGTTCACCAAGAACACTACACATCCACCATCTCAGTGGTAAGAAAGTTAAAGGGATCCCAAATCAAGATGACACTCTAACCCACCATATAGGAATAAAATCCCACCCATTTATCCCTAGATCAATTTTAATCCATAATATGACATAGTGATCATTGAAGGGTGGGAAAATAACATAGATGAATAAACTACACCAAAGAAAAATTTAACAAGTAAAAAAATATGAACTTCCCCCACTACTAATTGTCCTGCACATATCCCAATGTAGATAAGAAACATTAAACATGGATTTCATGTGACTTGGGATCAACACTAGATTAATACCCTGATATAATACATTATTTATTTTCTCATTATCATTTGTTTTTGTGATCACTTTGAAGAGGGGGATATATAAAGGGAAATGGGGGAGAGGAAGAAAATATTTTAGTAAAACTAATGAATCATCAAAATTATAGTGGAGGGAAAATTAAATAAAGAGAAAAAAATAATATTAAAATAACATAACATCTATCTACCAATTAAAGGCCACACCAAGTGACCTCGTTTTCTTATTATATGTTCTTACTTTCCCCTTTCTTCCCCATGTTGAATCCTTACTAGATCATTGATTTTGAATTTTCTAAAAGATTATTTTTCCATGAAATTATTTCCCAATAACATAACAGTCTTCCCAAAAATCTATAGAACCCATGTATTATCATAATAAAAAATATCATGCACATTAAAATCTATCCTTTCACCTCTTGTTGGTTTCATGAATACATATTTGCACCATTATGTTTCATTTTTAAGAATTGATGGTCTTTAAAAAATTCCCCTGGCACACACATTTTTGGATATTTTCATAATGTTATGTTATTTATAAATGTGAGAATTATTTTTAAAAAGTTGGAATCATCCTTACAGTGAATGGAAATGATTATGTAGGTGTATTATGTTCATTACTGTTTAGTCTTATCACTAAACCATTATCATGGGAGATGATGCTTTCACATACTGTATTCATGCTTATGGTGGATATATGAGGCTTATAAATTATTTCAATGATGATATAAGTGGTATGATGATTCTTATGGAGTGTTTTATAACTCATATACAATCTACATATATGATAAAATAGCACTAAATTAATCCTTAGGATGTCAATACCTTTTCCATTTCTTCATTATATATTTTGGGATGGATAAATATAAATCCTCCAAGAATAGCCACTTTCATTAACAACAACCTCGTCTATCATTAAATTAATATTAATATTCAATGATCATGATCTAAATAACAACAAGGTAAATAATAATCAATACAAATACAATCATATTACAGTTAAAATAATATAAGTAAATTAATTTTCTAATTTCACTATCTTATAAAATATTCACATAATCAAATGACTTGAAACATTAATTCCAAAACTCATTATAACACAAATAATTACTAAATTTGTGGGAAATTGTTTTATTGAAAATTGAAAAAAATATTATTAATTTTTTGATTATACTACTTCCTATAAGAAAAACATTACAAGACATAGAAGATACTCATATAGTATCATAATTTAACATGAAATAACTATCTTTTAATTATTATCTTAAAAATATGTTTCCTAAAATACTTAGTTAGAATGTAAATTTGAAGATATTAAAATATTTGTTATGTGATCTCAAGGAATAAATTGATATTTTGGGCTCCCAGTATTCTCAAATTTTTAGGTATAAGAAGGGAAAAATAATTTTAAATAAAACTCAATTGATACAAGTCATAGACTAAAAAAATTAATTTTCCCGCATGTTTAAAATGTAGAAAGAATTATAAATAAAATTCAGAAATTTATATGTAAATGATTTACGATTGTAAGATAACTACATCAACCACCATAATGATAAATAAATATAATTATTCCAACCAATGAACTTTATAGAATGAATTCTCAACCAATTTCACCTTGAAGACTCTAATTATATAATTGTAAGGTGTATATTTGTTACACCAATGAGGGAACTAATCAAAGTATTAATGCAAGCAATTAATGTTATTAAACTTCATATATAAGAGTAAAGGGAAAATTTATTTATTAAATACTACATTAGCAGTCCAAAAGAGATGTGGTGCAATGTACACTTAACATCCCCACAAGAACTTCATATGTAATATTTGATTATAGATCTATCCAATCATTTATATTATAGAAACATTCAAGAATAATCCTATCAAAATCTAATGAAAAGACATTGAAATATTGGTGAAAACTCTTAGTGGTACATTGATTTAATTATAAGGCTATATCTTCTCACTAA
Source organism: Viscum album (assembly GCA_963277665.1). Lineage (NCBI taxonomy): Eukaryota > Viridiplantae > Streptophyta > Magnoliopsida > Santalales > Viscaceae > Viscum > Viscum album. Next base: position 1,167,210,710 of record OY728127.1, read on the forward strand.
TATATGCTTATTGGAATGTAATTCTAAAAAATCATATTATTTTCCCTTTAGTGGAATTTGATGTGATCGTGGGAATAGATCAACTCTCTCTATAGAGAGCCTATTCTTTTTTCAGATTACAGAATTCACATTTCATATGACAAATCAACATATGATCCTTTATTGATTTACATCAATCCATGAAATTCCATTGGAAATTAAATACATTATAAAAGTCTTAATACCCAATCATGAGGGTATTTAGCTAAAAAGGTTGGAATGAAATTCAATATAGTGGATACAAAAATTTGGGATGAATACATTGATTTTTTATGAATTGATTCTTACTTTTTCCAAAAATTTTGATGTTTAGTTTTCCGTATAACTCATATATGGTTAAATTACAATATCAATTATTCATTATTGACTTTATAATATTAAATTAGATGAAATGGAGAGAAAACTCTAAGAGAAAATGGATAATGGTAATATAGAACCAATTTCTTCAAAATGGTGTGAATTTATCCTATTTATTTAAAGTAAATATAGATCAAAAAATAACTACATATAGTACAATAAATAAAAAAATAAATTTGAATAAAAAGTATCCTCTACCCTATATCGATGACTTATTCAATTAGCTATGATTACACCAAAATTTGAGTCATCTCTCCAAATATACTCATTATCCTTTGTATATGTTGTTTACATTCAGGATGCCTTCACAATGTTTACCATCGAGGATTCAACAGATTGATCAAGAGGTTGATCACCTTAGTGATGAGGCATTGATATAGGGACTCGTTCTCAAGAAATTACCTCCTAGTGGTGCACCTTCCATACCACCTCCTATTGGGATGCCCATGGTACCCGCAATACCCCTGGATGAGGAGCACAATATCAAAATTCTTCATGAGTTTCAGTAATAGAAAACACTCAGGTTTTTAATTGAGCCCTACCTATAGGTGGATAAGGATTAGCTTAAGGTCGTGACCTGGGTTTTTTATATAGTCAGGACAATGATATATCATATTGTTGTCCTTGTAGTTATCATTCATCCTGGATCAATAAGACAATTAAAGAGTTTATTTTTCAAATCCTATGATGAGGTGACTCTTTCATTAATAGAGTTTTAGAACCTTTTTAGAGAGGTGTTCTAACCCTCTTTGCTAAGGGATGTTTGTATGCAGGATCTATTATAGCTCTAGGAGATTTTCATGATACCAGTTAAGTGTTCATTGAGGATTATGAAACTATCCAGGTACTCGATGGATATGGTTCCAGATATGTTCTTATGGCTCAGATGATTAACCAGGGTCAACGTAGAGAAATCCAATAAAACATTATACCACGATGAATTCCTATATATGATGGGGTTCTAGAGTGAGCATTTGTGGTTAATGATTCTTAGCTAATAATATACATCCACTGGTCATTAGTAGTGGGAAAGCATGAGTAGAGAGCTCACCAATAAAAACCCAACAATAGTCTTAGTGACCTGAATGTGGGAGATTTTTTTGAGGAGGTCCCAGGTTAGAGTATCATCAATTTATGTCTTCCATGGGGGTCTAGTTATCCCTGAGAGACATGGTGTTACTGATATGATGGTAGGGTACATCTTGCCCCGGATTGTCTGACCTGCCATATAGCTCCAAGAGAGACTTTAAGTGGGCCCTTTAGGTAGATACAATTACAAGATAGAGTAGGATCTTAGGGTGGTATATCTGGTATAAGAGATGGGAGAGAAGTATGTGGTGGTTGATGTTTTGACATGTTATGTCCACCTCCCCCAGTTGGCCCCTTCCAGGCTCGGGGAGCTAGAGGAAAAGGGCAAGGACATCTACAAGTGGTCGAGGCGTATGACCTAGGGGATCTAGAATGATTATACTTATTATCTGTATAATTATTACATTAGTAATAGTACAAATACACATAGGTTCATGTCATAACTCTCTTTCCACATACATTTTATGAGACTAAGTGATTTCAGTTGAACATTTTACTTTACCCTTACACTTAGATACACTTATTAGTGAAGACTTAGTGATCAAAAACATGTGGCGATGGTGTGACCTGAACCATATAGGTGAGAGTTTTGTTAAGAATATATTGGTATTAGTTTCGAGGCCTTACGACATCCTAAATGGTATGTATTGGTTTTTTATAGTTCAATATTAGAATGATTGATTTAGGTTAATGTTGCGGTGTCTTCATAGTGAAAGAACCATGTTTTCCTCTGTTGGATAAAATAAATCCCAAACAATTGATGATTGAATCATGAATAGAAGTCTATAGATGATTACTCATCTATTGTTTGGCCTAACCCTTTATGTAGTGGATTTTATGTGTTTCAAATTTCATGAATCAGTGGCTGATTTTGAGTACATCTTCCTAGAAGATGTTCTAGATTCACCAACCAATCATGAAATAGAATTATTCATTGATTTAAAATTTGGGATAACACTAATATTTTTGAAGACATATTTGATATATCCCATATAAAATTGTGATATGAGGGTGAAGTTGGAGAACATATAGAGGAGGGGATTTGTGAGACCTAATGTTTCATGCTAGGCTAATAATAATATGTTTTCCCTGAAGGAATATTGTACCTTGATGTTGTGTGTAGACTATTGACATTTAAACAAGGTGACTATAAAGAACATGTATCCACTACCAAGGATAAAAGGTCTATTTGATTAAATAAGTCATGGCATGATGGTTCTCGAAGATTATCCTTAGATCAAGGTATTAAAATTTATAAGCATTTGATCATGATATACCACAGACAACATTAAAATGTCACCATGGTAACTATGATTACTTAGAGATTCCATTTGGCATGAAGAAACCCCATCATTTTTCATGTGACCCTTGACCTGGATCTATCAGCCTTACATATACCAGTTCAAGGAAGTCATGACCGATAATATCCCTGTATATTCATCATCCTAGGTGTAGCATGAGATAAATATAAGGATAGTTATGGAAATAATCTAAGAGAACCATCTATACAAAAAGCTATTCATGTTGCAGTTCAAGATTTAGGGGAGCCACATTCTGGGGATGGTTATCTCAGAATATGGAGAGGAAGTGGACCTAGGAAAGGTCGAGGTAGTGTTATCATTGGACCACTAAAGAATATGATAGATGTGTGGAGATTCCATCAGTTGGTAGATAATTATCAGAGATTAATACCAAATTTCTCCAAAATGTCATCATACATGAATGTTTTGAATTGAAACAGGCATCTATTTGTGTGGAAAGAATGGTGCTAGTAGGCTTTTCAATAGTAGAAGAAGAGTTTGATTAGTGCTACCATATTGAGATTACTAGAGGAATGCATCGAGTATGTAGTTCTCTATGATGCATCCTGAACCGATCATGGTTGTGTTCTGATTCAAAGGAAAGTGCTGATTTCCTACGGTTCATGACCGTTTAGACCACATGAATTGAACAATGAGATGCATGCTATTGATCTAGGAGAAATAATATTCTCATTTATGACATGGTGAAAATACTTGATGGGTGAGCATTTTATCGTTAATTCTTATGAAAAGAGTATTATGTGTATCAATTCTCAGAAGTATTTGAACCCAAGAAAGAGTTGATGGCTAATGTTCCTTGAGGAGTATAACATCAAAATGTTATATACTCATAAGAAGGGGAATGTGGTAGAATATTTCTTCTTAAGAAGATATTTTTTTTGTTGAGTAATTATGCCTCTGAGTAAATGGCCCCGTTGTTGTTATCCTCTGTGGAAAGAGATGGAACAGATTAAAAACATTCTACGATTTTTACGCCTCTAATTTTGTATCAATTCAAGGATGAATAACATGGCGATACCAGAAACAAGACTCAACATGATTAGATATTCATATGGAATTCTCATAATGGATTTTATAAAGGTGGGGATCATTTCGTTCATTTCAAAGGATGCACAATTGTACTAGTGACATTGCAAGAAAAGGTTCTGATAGAATTTCACACAAATCCTTGGGAGGTACATCCATTTGTGGAAAAGATGAACTAGGACCTACAACATTAATTTTGGTGTCTAGGGATTTATAAAGGAGTTTCCATGTTTTCCTCTTGATGCATTACATGTCAGCAAGGGAATTCTGAACACCAAGTTCAAGAAGTGTTTCCTCAAACCCTTGAGGTGCCTAAATGGATGTGGGATGTGATGTCGATGGACATCATGATAGTCACACCACATATTTTATAGGGATATGATTCCCTATAGGTGATCATAGAATTACCCACCAAGTTATTTCACATCCTATATATATGAGAGAAAATATTAGTAGTGATCTTGTGATACCTCTTTGTGTATGAGATATTCTGACTCCATGGAGTTTCATCAATGATTTTTTCTGATCATTATTTTTATATTACATCCATGTTATAGATGGGGTTACTAGAGTCATTTGGGACCTAGTTACACTTGATAAAAGTGTTTCACCCCCAAAATGATGGCGAGACAGAACTGAACATTCAAATTATGGAGGACACGTAACAGGATTTCATGTTTGATAATGGTCATAGTAGGGAGGATCACCTACCATTGGTTGAGTTTTCATACAACAACATCTACCATTCCACCATTGGTATGGTACCATTCGAGGCTCTGTATGGGTGACCCTGATGGTCACCGCTTTGCTGGATTGACTCAAGAGTGTCAATACTCATCGGTCTGATGTTGGTGCGAGGTACAATAGAGAAGATTTGGATCATATAGGAGTGGATGAATACTACACAAAGCCATCATAAGTCTTATTCTAACAGGTCCTAAAGGCTTTAGGAGTTTGAGTAAAGAAACAATGTATACCTACTAGTATCACCTCGATGTGGAGTATGGATATTTGGATGTAGAATCAAGCTATATTAGAGTTTCATCGGCCCTTTTTAGATACTTTGTAGAGTTAGCGAGGTAGTGTAATTCCTATCTCTACATCAATAGTTAGAATGGGTACACAATTATTCCAATGTGTAATAGTCGAGGAGGTATGTACATGATCAATAATACATTATTGAGTGGGGAGCTGTGGACATCGATGATGGAGTGACCTTGGTGAGTACCTAGTGGTGATCAATGATAGATATGTGTGGGTCCTTCATGTGTGATTGATTCCTTTAGTGTGTGTTCGATGGTAGCATAAGAATCTATATGAGGGAACATGGGAGGAGGAGGCTTAGATTAATGCTCAGTACCCACATATTTTTGAGTAGCCCCTATTTGGGTTTTTCAAGGGAGAAATTCCCTAAGGTGGGGAGAATGTAATGTCTCATAAATTATTTATATTACATGTTGATGTTAAACTGATTATTGTTAAGATCTGGTGCTAAGAAGGAATGAAATTCTAAGGTCCCGTGTGCCTGAAATCAATATTTCAAATATATTAAATATCACATGTGCATGGTTTTCCTATAAAAGTGTAATAAATTATAAACGAGTTACTAAATTCGAAATACTAGGGATCCATTGAGTACAAAATTTGTAGTTTATTATAGGTATGACATAAGATTAATTAGCGGTGGTTGTTTTTGGAAAATTCAACACGGGAAGTGAAATGAAAAAAATAATTTCATAGATTTTTTTAATTTTCTTTATGTAGTAATTTAACATTAATTAAATAGAATGTTATTTTAGAATTCCATATTTAGATGCATAACCAAGATACATTTGGATGATCATTGGTGAGATCCATAGAGAATCCTCTTAGGATAACATGGATAGGATTACAGACCAACGATTGACCCACTATGGATTCGACGAAACATTCCATCTATAATGAGGACACATCTTTTTTTATTAGTGAGCTATACAAATCGTGGTAGGGAATGTGTTTTTTTATTCCCTAAATCTTCCTTACTCCGATGATGAACATGAATATAAACCAATATATTTATTCCTAGATCATGCATATTGGGGGATGAGATTATATTTTTTGGGTTTAAATGGAATAATTATCTTTTAGATATGATTTATTCAATTTTTAATCAAACGTAACTGTATCAATATCAACACGAACATTGATTGTGTTTCAGTACTAAAATATTTCCTTGTTCTTTTGACACCCCATTCATCGTTCATCATAGGAAATATTCATTTGGTCCAGGGATCAAAAAATCCCAATCAATCGATCATTGTGATTCAATTTCATGGCGTAATAATATGATATCATAGATTTTGGATCAGCATGATTAATAGAGGAGTGACTATACATAAAGAGTGATTCAAAGAATGCTGGATACCTAAATTCATGGTATTCGATGTTCATTGCTGCACATCCAAGAATGCTGATGTGTTATTTTTTCAGATAATATATGCTGAGAGAATGCGTTTTTAACGATGGAAAGGCTTGTATAATTTTGGATCTTCTATTTTGTGGTGAAATGATCACCAAATCGTTGTCCATTAGTGAATGAGGTGTAAGAGATAAGCTCCATAAATTCTGGAAAATCGTGAACCTGATACAATGTAAAACAGAATTACATTTAGTGTGGAGATCCCCTGTATGGACTAGGGTTTTGGGAAAATGTTAAGCAACACACATTGTGTAAACCCTATTAAACAACAAGTGGTTCTTACTAGGTTAATTAAGAATGTACATTAGATGTTACACAGACATGGGGTGGACTACATTGGAATCCTACACATTGTGTACTCCCCCTAAGACAAGACATGGACCTTGTACACGGGATAAGCGGTGTACTGGTACACAGGCAGATGTACATGTTCTAGATCCATGTACCAACACACGGTTAAACTATATGGGAATCCTACAAACCATGTTGTACTATACAGACATTTTTGAATGAAATATGCCATCTAAATAGGTAGAACTCTGGGTTAAGTGACAAAACATGTACCCCTTCTACACACAATTTACTCATTCATACTGGGATTAGATATCTTTTACTACATATTTAGGAAATGTTTCATTAGGACGCATTCCCCTTCTCCAATCAATAAATGATTTGATGAATCTCTTCCTACTAATAGGATTATGAACCCTTCTGGAAAACTTCTTAGATAGAGTTATTGGTGTCCCCCAAGAGGCCTAGAGGGGGATCCTTTATCCATATTTGTGCCCTTGGTGGAGTTCTTAGTATCGAAAAGACCAATCATAATGTGAACTGATCCTCAAATTAGCTGGTTAATCAAGATCCAGTTGTCGGTATAACACCATGGCCATTTCTATGATCATATTATGTGTATCATATTCTTTTCGAACTATTAGGGTATTCATTCTCATGATGATGTGCAATGTGTAATACCTCTCAAATGAACATCATCAATTTTTTCCGACTGAGGAGTTTGTTCTTCAAGATGAGTTCTTCATAAAAACCCAAATATAGAATCATATTCCATTATACAATGGTTGTGACATACCTCTAGACTAGGTGTCTTGGATTATGTATAATTGGATATTCTTATTATATGTGCTATAGGCATATACCTAGTTAGAGATAACTATGTTCTCACTTTTCTATTTCATGGTTTATTTATGGTGCCTTACTGAGTATTTTTTCCCATGAACAGGATAAGCCCACCCATGTCATGTCTTGTGAAGATGATACTTATTATGATGTAATCCTACATGGATAATGAACAAACAATGATTAGTGCTATTAGACATAATGAGGTGTGTTACTACATATTTTAAATAACAGCCCTTGTAACCTTACAAATATGTTTGACTTGTGTAACAGAATGATTGTTGTAGGAATGTATTTGGCCAAGTTTAAATTATTTATTCCTTTTGTAATCTTTTTATGGGATATAGATGTTTAAATGAATGGTTTAATGTTATTTTAACATTTTAGTAGTTAATGAGATTGGAGATGTGTGTGTTTGTATAGGTACTTAGGTTAATTCCTCCTATGTCCGTGATATGCCTATTAAGTGCTAGTTGCCAGCCCCTAGCCTATTGGAGGTGGGAATAGGGAGTGACAGTGTGGGCCCAATTGGGATGGGTCATTACAATATCAGAAATGAATAAATTTAAAAAATAATTTATTAATGTAAATTAATTTATTATCACGATTTTAATGAACATCCATGGATGTCATTAGTAAAGGTAAGGGTTTTCATTCCAATATCACTTTAATTTTGAGTATATTTATTACTAAACAACAATTTATTGAAATTTTGTGAAATATTTAATTAAACCAAAATTAAATTATTCTCTTATATTTATTCTTAGGGTTTTAATTCCCTCTTAACATTTAACTTACATTGGGTTCTTAATTTATGAAAATATAATTCCAGTAAAAAAACTTGTTATTATCTTTTACTTTTAGTGATGAATCAATGTCCTATATATTTATATTCATTATATTTTTTATGTATATAATTATATATAATTGTTTAATTTATAATTTAATATTTCTATTTATTTATAATTATTTCATAATGTAATAATATTTTATTTTTTTAGCACAACCATTTTTTCAACAATGACATCATTTATAATGGGGTGTAAAGAAACTTTTTAAAAATATTTTTCACATGATTACATAGTCTCATTTTCTTCCTCAGTTTTATTTAAGTGATATATTCTCCACGTTTTTATGGTTTTTGAACTATAATATTTTTCCCTTTATTATATAAATTATGTAATTTTAAAATTAAAGGCCTTTAAAATTTAAAGTGTATTTGTTATTATTTCTCAATGTTACTCTTAATGCCCATAAAATAGTTTTTAATCTATGTCAATATCGTATAATATTTCATATGATTCATTTAGAAAATTATGAAATGATACCATCTAACTTTTTCATATTTATGACTTACTAAAATGCCATATGTATGTCTTCATTAAACCCATTTCATTTCTAGGGATTAATTATACTATGATGCAATTAATGTTTTTTTCATGTTCATGGGGCACATATAAGTATGGTTTTTAATTATGTGATGGGTGGGAAAAAATTTAGAGACCCCTATAATACATTGTTTAAATCATTATCCCATGAAAAGATAGGAAATGGGAATTAATCCCAAACCCCTGTGGGACCCTACCCACTAAGTGTCGGGTGGGTGCAGAATTATACAACCATCCAATGCATTTGGTAAATTATTATATCTCAAGAATTGACATGATATGGATTTGAGATAAAACCAATTACATAAATTGAATATACCCACTAATGGTGGTATTTTATATTCGCATTTACACAATGAATTATTTTGTATTCGTATGTATATACCACATTATTTTTAAATATTTTTATAGACTATGTTATATTTTAGTGGCTCATGATTACTGAATCTTGTTTCGATATTTTTATTATTCATGTATTATGTTATAAAAAATTATTTATTCCATGACCCATGATTTGTGATATCTAATTTAATGGTATTTGTTATCTATTATTATATAAATTCTCCATGATAATGTTATCATACACACCGATTTATCTTATAATAACTTTTGATATTTTTTTTCTTCTCTCATGTTTATCATTATTAAGAATCTTTGAAAACCCTTTAATATGTTTATATACCAATGAGTTATGAAGGATAATGTAATGTTTGATATTTCATAAGGCGTTTATATGAGAAGACTATTTATTGGAGTTTTTTATGATTATCTAAAATAAGTAGGTCTTATATCTAATCTCCAAAGTCACTAAACCTATAGAATCCTAGGTTTGATTTTACATTTAAATGTAAATAATTTTCATATAAAATGATGTAATATGCATGAACATTCTACTCAAGTGGCCTCATTTTTTGTTGATTTTATAATTTCTAATAAGAAATACAATCATAAAATTAATCATAGATACAGAAGAAACCATCAAAATCAACATATAAACTTGAGAAAATTAATGAATGATATGTTTATAAATCCATGGAAGTCAAATTAACATTTTAATATGACATGGGATGAAATAAAGCTTTCTTACATGGTGCATATGGAAAGTAGAGGGACAGTCTTACTCTCAATAGAGAAATAATTATGAGTTTTGGATTTCATTCCATTATATAGAGAAACCAATATTCCCCATAAACCATATCTTATTGTAAATGTTAGAGGAAGGAGATATATAAAATAGTATGAATATGAATAAGAGAAGAAAAAAATACAGAAAATAATACCTCAAATCTGAACTGGAATCATTGTTGGAAGAAGTAGAAAACCATAGAGAGGAAGAGAGAATATTTAGATCTCACATTCCCCCCTTTCAACCACGATAGAAGAGGTAGAGAGGGAAGAAGTCCCTATTTACAATTCGATTTAGATGACGATGATGATAATAATAATAATAATAATAATAATAATAACAATGTTTTTATTTAAATCATAAAATAAAAAAATATCTATTTTTAGATTTTTATAGAAACATAATTTAAAAACACACCCACATGTCATTACTTTAAATAAGAAAAAAATACTAACAAACAATTAAAATATTAATAACAAATAAAATAATAATAATAATAATAATATAAACAAAATAATTCTTCCCTTTATAATAATATATTACCAAACATAATTTAAATTTTTTAAAAAATACTCAAAAACATTTTAAGAACAATAATAACATAACAAAAAATTATAAAATTTTAAAAGGAAATTGTGAAATGTATCAAAAATCACAAACATGAAATTTAAATTTCTACGAATTATTTTTCATGTTTAAAGAATAATATGTAACACCCCAAGCTTCCATGGTTCGTTTCCCTTTGAATAATCTAATGGCGTGCATTCTACGCAACTTCGGGATTCTAACACACCACAACCAATCAAACTAGCTGTTATGAATAGTAATACCTACTTTTTTAAATTTTATAAATTTTATCTTTAGAAATGGAATTAATTTTTGGATTCGTAACATCGAAATTAGATTAGGGTGAAATTTTGGTACTTTTCAGATAACTTTCATATTTTGATGAATAATGAAAATTACAAAATTTTAATTAAAAACAAATTTTTTAGTCATAATAATTAATAGTGATAAATTATTAATTTGGGTAGTTTTAAAGTATATTTAGAATAAATTTTTACCATTTAATACAAATTTGGTCATTGGATGTGATTTCACATTTAAACCAGACATAAAAAAGTGTCAATCTTTTGATAGTTATTATCTCTTAAAAACACGCTATTTGTTTTGACGACGGGAATTAATTTTTAAATTAATTAATGCAACTGATATGTTTTGAATTTGGTAAAATAGACATCATTTTTGAAATCATAATATCAAATATAGCTTATGCCTAATTTTTGGTATTTTTCTGGAAACTTTCATTTTTTTGATGAATAGTGAAACCACTCAGTGGAAGTTAAAAACTAAATTTTTCGTAAAACTTAATTTTACCACTTTTGTGAGTAGAATTTTGAAAATACAAGAGACACGGTTCATATAAAAGAGTAAAAGGTGGTTCAATGAGATGAAAATAATTTTTTGCGAATAGTAACTTTTTACTATTATTTACCACGGTTAAAAGTAAATAGGGTAATTAAGGGTAGAAATGATATTTATATTACCCTAACACAAGTCCTAATTCTTTTGGAAAAGTGTATCTCTACTAAAAACAACCTTAGGAGTAAAATATTATCATTTATGTCCACTTTTATTAGATTAGGACATTTATTATTATTTAATTCAAAGAAGAGTTAAATGTGTTAAAATCAAAGTTTATTTACTAAAACATTTTTAATATAAGGTTGTACATAAGAGAAATTAGATTGTAAATATTCATTAGAAATATAAAAGGATTTCCTACATAATGGTATTTTATTTATAATTTTTAGATATTAAATAGTTTAATTTATTTATGACACAATGGTGATGCAGTAATTACCTAATTAATGAAATATTAAAATTACTGATATTATAAATATCAAAATAAATGTAATTTGAAACTTTTTATGAATTACACTAATTTTCTAGGTTAATATGACATATTAGGATTGATTATATATTTTTTTTTTCGAAGTAATAATTTTGTTATGAATTTATCAAAAACAAAATACCCAATAGTATCAAAATTGACATAAAAGAGTTTTTTAAAACAAATATTATATTAATAATTTATATTCAATTCCTAAAAATCTACGGTTTGACAAAGAGACTTATATAATTATATTTTTATCATTAATGGACCACTTGGGGGTCTCTTGGATGTATACAGTAATTTTATTAACCATATAATATAAATATACAAAGAGACATTGTAAAAGTGAAACTAATTAACTAAGAGTTAATACATAATGATAAGGTTAATATAGTAACCCATACCTGTCTAAATCCTATTGGTTGATTATTTTTCGACCTAGCCCCACCATAAACTTTAAATAATACACTTTGGAGCCATTATAAACCGAATATGGATTTATTATAAAATAATATATCTAGTTTTTCCAAAGGTGCCCCTCACCCCTCTTATAAAAGGGCACTCCCCCTTCTCATTAATTCACATCTTCAAAGCCTTTTGGTTCGGACAAACCCTACCCAAATACTCTCTCAAATTCCTTCACTTAATCTTAGAGGATTTTCTTTAGTCAGAAAGCCAACCTAAGTAGCAATTTTGATGAAATCAAAAGGAAGAACCTGAAGAAGAGGTAATGTTTTCACCACCCTCTTTCAAGTTCCTTTCTTCTTCAACTTCTTCTTTAATTGTTATTTCTATTATAAAATAATAAATCCAGTATCTTCAATATACGGCGATGTTATTATAAATATGGTACAACCATATTCAGTATTCAATCCATCATTTGAATGGCATGTCACCATACGTGCGTACGTACGACTTACCGTCTCCACGTTGTGGTGTAATTGTCATTCAATAAATTATTATTTGGATGGGTATAATAATGATGTGTAATTCATGAAATTATAACTATTACATGATAATTATTCTGTCTATCTGATATACCATCCAATTATATATTATTTTAACATCAAAAGAATGATATTTTCGCTTGTGCATACGTACGGACTACCGTCTCCACGAACGCGATAAGATTCATTTTCCATCGTATCCATTCAATTATAATTCTCATTTCATGATTAAAAATAATGTTTAAGGACTTGATATAATTCTGGATATGAATAAGATACAACCTATCCATAACAAACACGGCCTAATTAATAAAGAATATAAAGGAAAACATGTAAGTTAACACCCGAAATGACGATAATACTAAGATATTATTGACAAATCAATGTTAAAAGATCATATATGATATCATATTAATGTAAATGATTCTTGTATAATTAAATAACAATTATTTCACCATTATACCGGAGTTTAACCTACCATCTACCAAGGAAAAAGTACAAAGTAAGGAGTCTATTATCTCACTTTTAATTCCGTGAGAATTCCATTGTTCCCAACTTATTTATTGCATGTGGTGTGTGTACATCCCATGATAGTATTAATTGTGTAATATAATTTAATTTATGGATATTTACATAATAATTGTATTATCCTTCTTTCATGGGTGTATGTTTTATAAGTTACCAAATCGATAAGGGAATTTGAAATTTCAATTTCAATTTATTCGGCTTTACGCATGTAACGCCCTGACCCTAGATATCTAGAGTCAGTGAATTATTACATAACATTGGAATGATCACAATAAAGATCAAGTCTCGAAAGACCGATTATTTTAGTACCCTTGGAAACACTAGATATATTCATAAAGTTTACATTACATCAATAAGTGAAAAACTAAAAAAACATTTTTTCTTCATATCCCCTCATACTATCCCTGCAGGTCATTCATAAAATACTTCTTCACATCCTGGAAAAAATAAAACATTGAAAGGGGTGAGATCAGATGCTCAGTAAGGATAACAATATAGCGAAAACTTTCATAAATAAACATAAAAATATAAGGCAATGTATAACTAAAACAAAAGCCTTTTAAACTTGAACATAATCATAATATGGCAAGGATAAAATGAAATTATTCCATTTACTTATTCACATGGATATTTTACTAGTAGAATAATCACATGAAAATATTAATAACCAATTTCATAATGATCGAATTCATAATGCCAGACTATCATAACCACGTATCCAAGGACTCGTTCCAAGACTACAAATAAGATTTTGTCAAGGCCTCGTGCCAAGACACTAGTTTGTCTCATGATACCTACCGATGCATCGAGGAGCTATAGCAGCTCCACCCGTCACTTACTAAGTCCAATGCATTCCTCGTATGAAAAGTTTTAAACATAACATAAACATTCATATTAAAACTAGCATACGAAATGTCAATGCTTTATCCACAAACCATGAATGGTATAAAATAGCACATCCACAGTCAAACATAACTCATTCGATACAATATGGAAGATTCTATGGTATCATATTAACCTCAATCGAGAATGATGAAGGATATTGACATAGATGAAAATAACCATCAAAACAATTAGATTGAAATATCCCCCTTTTCCTAAAATCTTGTAAAAGTCAAAATATTTGTCAAGAAGCCATTTAAAAATAGATTTTTGAATCAAAGTGTCCCATACCACTTTGAAACTTTTAAATGTAATTTTAGTTTTAAAACATTAATGTCCATATAAATAAATTCTTAAAACGATTTTTAAAACATGTACATTAATGAGAAATATTTAGAAGAATAAATCATTAAAACACTTAAAAATGTATTTTAGTTAGAGTTTCTAACCAAAAGAGAGACACTTGAATACAAATAATTGAGATAATCAAAACATTATAATATCATGTGAATAAATGGATTGGTGATATACTATGTCAAAGTACATTATATACACCATATAAAAGTGATTTGGTGTATAACAACAAAGAAATATCAATGGAATGTAAATTGAGATGAATTCTCTTATAAAGACAATAACATTAGATTAAGGATAAATCAATTACATAGTTATGTGTGAAAAATATAAATACACTCAATATGATTGGATATTTAGTGTAAATAAATCTTATGACATTCACACATATTCTTGTAAAAACAACACCAATGAATTGGATATTTAACTCAACAAATAGAGATTGAGTTAAAATTACTCTTATCAAGTTCTTACCGTTGAATTGAGAATTTATAAATGGAGTGATTATGTGTATAAAAATTATATCCAAAGAAAGGGGAGTGTAAATTATGACATAATCAAATGAATAGTGATTCCACACATAGTCTTGGAGTAAAATAATCAATGAAGTATGCCTAAATCCGAATAAGTGCAAATTGAAATTTCAAATTCCCTTATCGATTAAGTAACATAAGAAACATACAACCATGAATGAAGGATCATACAATGATGATGTAAATACCCATAAATTAAAGTATGTTACACAATGAATACAATCATGGTCAATACACATACACCCCATGCAATAAATAGGTTCTGAACAATGGGATTCTCACGAAATTAAGAGTGAGATAAAGAACCCCTTACTTTGTACTTTTTCCTTAGTCGACGGTAGGTTAAACTCTTATATAATGGTTAAATAATTTTTATTGAATCATACAATAATCATTTACATTAATATGATATCATATATGATATTTTGACATTGTTTTGTTAATAATATCTTAGTATTATCGTCATTTCAGGTGTTAACTTACTCGTTTTCCTTTATATTCTTTGTTACGTAAGCCGTGTTTGTTATGGATAGGTTTTATCTTATTCATATACTGAATTATATCAAGTCCTTAAACATTATTTTTAATAATCAAATGATAATTATACTTGAATGGATACGATGGAGAATGTATCTTATCGCGTTCGTGGAGACGGTAGTCCGTACGTACGCACGAGCGACATTATCATTCTTTTGATGTTAAAATAATATATAATTGGATGGTATATCATATAGGAAAAAAATTATCATGTTATATTTATTATTTAAATGAATTACACATCATTATTATACCCATCTAAATAATAATTTATTGAATGACAATTACACCACGACGTGGAGACGGTAAGCTGTATGTACGCACGTATGGTGACATGCCATTCAAAGGATGGATTGAATACTGAATATGGTTGTACCATAATTATAATAACATCATAGTATATAGAAGATACTGGATTTATTATTTTATAATAGAAATAACAAAGAAATAAGAAGTTGAATAAGAAATGAACTTGAAAGAGGGTGGTGAAAACATTACCTCTTCTTCGGGTTTTTCCATTTGACTTGATCAAAATGGCTCCTTAAGATGGATTTATAATCAAACTAAGGACTCTAGGTTGTAGTGAGGTAAGTTGATAGATTATTTGGTCAGGGTTTGGAAGAGCCAAAAGGCTTTGAATGTGTTAATTAGTGAGAAGGGGGGGGGGTGCCCTTTTATAAGAGGGGTGAGGGGCACCTTTGGAAAAGCTAAAAATATTATTTTAAAATAAATTCATAATCGGTTTCTAATGGATCCAAAGTGGATTATTTAATGTTTAAGGTGGGTTTGAGTCTAAAAACACTCAAACAATATAATTTAGACAGGTTTGGGTCATTATATTAACCTTATCTTTAAGTATTAACTCTTAGTTAATTAGTTTCACTTTTACAATGACTCTTTGTATTTTTATATTATATTGTTAATGAACATACTATATACATCCAAGCGACCCCAAGTGGTCCATTAATGATACACCAATCATTATATAAGTCTCTTGACTGAACCGTAGATTTTTAGGAATTTAATATAAATTAATAATATAATATTTGTTAAAAAACTCTTTTATGTCAATTTTGACACTATTGGGTATTTTGTTTTTGATAAATTCATAACAGAATTATTACTTCAAACACAGTTTATATAATAAATCCTAATATGTCATATTAACCAATAAAATTAGTGGAATTCATAAAAAGTATCAAATTGCATTTATTTTGATATTTATAATATCAATTATTTTAATATTTCATTAATTTGGTAATTACTGTATCACAATTGTGTCATAACTAAATTAAATTATTTAATGTCTAAAAATTATAAATAAAATATCATTATGTAGGAAATATTTTTATCTTTATAATTAATATTTTCAATCAAATGTATCTTATTCATAGCCTTATATTAAAAATGTTTTATTAAATAAAATTTTATTTTAACTCTTTTAACTCTTCTTTGAATTAAATAATAATAAATGTCCTAATCTAATACAAGTGGACCTAAATGATAATAGTTTACTCATAAGAATGTTTTTGGTCGAGATACACTTGTCCAATAGAATTAGGACATGTGATAGGGTAATATTAATATCATTTTTACCCTTAATTACCCTATTTACATTTAACCGTGGTAAATAAAAGTAAAAAATTACTATTCACAAAAAATTATATTCATCTCATTGAACCACATTTTACTTCTGGATATTAACCGTGTATCTCTGATTTTCAAAATTCCACTCACAGAAGCGGTAAAATTAAGTTTTATGAAAAATTTAGTTTTTTAACTACAATTGAGTGGTTTCACTATTCATCAAAAAAATTAAAGTTTCCAGAAAAATATCAAAAATTAGGCCTAAGATATATTTGATATTATGAATTCAAAAATGATGTATATTTTACCAAATTCAAAACATATCAGTTTCATTAATTAATTTAAAAATTAATTCTCGCCGTCCAAACAAATAGCGTGTTTTTAAGAGATAATAACTGTCAAAAGATTGACACTTGTTTATGTCTGGTTTAAATGTGAAATCACATACAATGACCAAAATTGAATTAAATAGTAAAAATATATTCTAAATATAATTCAAAACCACTGAAATTAATAATTTATCACTATTAATTATTTCTATTAAAAAAGTCGTTTTTAATTCAAATTTTGTAATTTTCACTATTCATCAAAATATGAAAGTTATCTGAAAGGTACCAAAATTTCACCCTAAGCTAATTTCGATATTATGAATCCAAAAATGAATTCCATTTCAAAAGATAAAATTTATAAAATTTCAAAATGTATGTATTACTATTCATAATGGCTTGTTTGATTGGTTGTGATGTGTTAGAATCTTGAAGTTGCGTACAATGCACGCCATTGCATTATACAAAGGGAAACGTACCATGGAAGCTTGGGGTGTTAAATTCTCCCCACCTTCAATAAATTGCGTCCTCACAATTTTTTTAAAATTTGGCTTGAGAATATAATGGAAAGTCCCACATCGGAAAAAGTGTCAATAAAACTATCACTTTAAAAGAAAGGAAGAGAGGTATAAAGGTCACCCAAATAACCCATAATAGGATTCCATGTAGGAAAATATGGATATGGACAATAAACTAAGTGCTAAGTTCAGATGGAGAGAGATAGAAAACATGATCAGGAGAAAGTTAACATTAAGAAAATCACAAACTTATGTTGGGATAAACGGTCATTAGTCTCCTAGTAGGAAAAGTAAACGGACTACATTATTTGTTTTAAGTTACATTATATAAGGACAAGGAATTCATTTATAATATTGACTAAGAACATAAAGAGATATACTTACTATTTAAGTAGAGTTTCATTCTTTAATAAATTTTTACCACTAACTCATTTTTTTTGAACAATGTGTATTCAAGAAGACTTGGTCACAATGGAAGAGCTAGAATTAACTTCTATAGAAATACATGATCCACGTAGGATAAACTATATATTTACCATGTCTTTAGAGATTAATCAAAACCAAAATGGTTAGTATAATATCTGATGATCCCACAAATGGATATTCCATTAGAGAAAAAAACACTAATCTTAATTATGAAAATTAAACCATCAATACCCCAAAGTTAAATAAATACCATTTAATAATCAATTGTCCTTAAAATCCTTCAATATAATCCAAACTAATACTGAAACCCAAAAATTATATGAATGTAGTCTTCCACGTTAAATTGTATCTCCAAATAACATTAATTACTCTTAAAGTCACATACTTAAAAGTAATTAACCTAATCCTTTCCATAAATAACCCAAATCACTATAAATCCATAATAAAAACATATATAAAAATCCACCATTACTCCTCAAATAAAATCCCATAATATTCTATTTTCCTTGGGAATATAGTATTCACAACAAAGCGAACAACTTCCAAAAGAACATTTATCACTTAATCACCAAATCATTTTCCTATACTAAGGGTATTCAATTGATAAGACATAAGATCCCAAATAAATTTATTATTGATCAATAAAATAATTTAACTAAAAATAATAGTCACACTAACCAGGGACTTCATGTAGTCCAGTGGTAGGCGATAAATCCCAATCGCACTTTGGTTGTGGGTTCGATTCCCACAGCCTTGTCCGACGAGACGGGTTGTCATACGGTCTGCGTGTTGTCCTTTTTCAAAAACTATATTTTATAACATTACCAAAATGATACAAATTCCCCAAAATAACCATAACATAATTTAACCACAAATCTTATCTCATACCTTGAATTTTCATCCAAAATTATAATAACTTATAATTGCCTCAAACCCAACGATCATATAAAACCAAATGGTTATTTATAACTATATCCACAAGAGAAAAGAAAATTCTTCCTCAAATATCATTCTCACGTGGAAAACTACAGGGTTAAAAATACAAGGTAAAATTATTCCAATGTAAACCCATCAACAAGGAGCACTAATAATTTTTAAACATTTCTCCAACCATTTATTTCCACATAGCTTCTTCTTTGACCAAGAAAATATCCTATAGAATAGGGCATTCACTCGGGTAATGTCCCGGTCCCCTACATTTTTGGAAAATGACTGTAAATGGATTCTTGGGACCATTTTTATCTTCTTCCATAGTACTCTTCATTTTTCCTCGGAAATTCATCACTTTATGTCCTTCCTTCCCACACGTAATGCTTTTTATTGTCCCATTGAGACACTTTCCTGGGTGTCTCCTTCCACATTTACTGCATGATGGAAATTGAGGATTCCTTTCTCCATGGTCTCCACTACTAGACCTCTTATCATTCATCACCTTTATCTTTATTGTTGAGTCCGGGGATTGGTTAATATATATATTGTTGATCATATTTTTGGAAAATTGATTTGGAATAAATAAGATATATATTACGCCTATCAACATTCCATTTTGTTGCTCATTTCCACCACAATTCCCACCTTGTGCATCATTCTCAAAGTCACTATGAATTTCATGGAATCCATCAATTGACTAAAACTAGAAAGTATTGTTTGAGTAACAGTAGTCATAAAATCATTTATAGATTAACATGTCACCATATTCTCAATTTGAAACACATTAGGATTAACCAATGTCATTTAATCGCATCTTATATATATAATACTTCAATTTTTTTTGTAAAGAAAATGTAAATTATCCAAAGCATATCCCCCGGGAGTGTCATAACCAAGAGTGCAGCAAGGCCCATTGTCATGCACCAGTTCTCGTTCGAGTCTAGCTCAAAGTGGTGTTTTTGGGTCTTACCCCTAGGTACATCTGTGCCAGAGCCGCCTCTTCCTGCTCGTATCCAGACAGGGATGTATTGCTCGGAAAACTCACAAAATATTTACAATAAAAAAATTCTAGGAAGTTCTTCTATACTAATCCTAAAAGTTCATCTTAGTTCTACGTTCTCTAATCAGCATTTATCTAAATCTTGCTTCCAAGGTTTGTACTAAACATCCTCTAATACCAACTCTAATGCCCCGACCCTAGATACCCAGAGTCGGTGCATTATTACTTAACATTGGCATGATCACAAGAAATATCAAGTCTCGAAAGACCGATTAGTTTAGTAGCCTTGGAAAAGATAGATATATTCATAATGTTTACATTACATTAATAAGTGAAAAACTACCGCAACGTATTGTATTCATATCCCCACATACTATACCTGCCAGTCATTCATAAAAAATTTCTTCACGTCCTATGAAAAATAAAACATTGAATGGGGTGAGCTTATATGCTCAGTAAGGATAACAATATAGAGGAAAATTTCATAAATAAACATAAATATTTAAGGCAGTGTATAACTAAAACAAAAGACTTTTAAACATGAACTTCAGCAGAATATGGCAAGGATAAAATGAAATAATGCTATTTAATTATTTACATGGATATTCTACTAGTAGAATAATCACATGAAAATATTAATAACCACTTTCATAATGATGGAATTCATAATGCCAGACTATCATAACCACGAAGCCAAGGCCTCGTGCCAAGACTACAAATAAGATTTTGTCAAGGCCTCGTGCCAAGACACTAGTTTGTCTCATGAAACCTACTGATGCATCGAGTAGCTATAGTGGCTCCACCCATCACTTACTACGTCCAATGCATTCCTCATATGAAAAGTTTTAGACATAACATAAACATTCGTATTAAAAATAACATACGAAATGTTAATAATTTATCCACAAACCATGAATGGTATAAAAATAGAACATCCACAGTCAAACATGACTCATTCGATACAATATGAAAGATTGTATTGTATCATATTAACCTTAATCGATAATGATGAAGGATATTGACATAGATGAAAATAATCATCAAAACAGTTAGAGTGAAATATCCCCCTTTTTCTTAAAATCATTTAAAAGTCACACTATTTGTCAAGAAGCCATTTAAAAATAGATTTTTGAATCAAAGTGTCTCATTCCACTTTGAAACGTTTAAATGTAATTTTAGTTTTAAAACTTTAATGTCCATATAAATAAATTCTTAAAACCATTTTTAAAACATGGACATTAATGAGAAATATTTAAAAGAATAAATCTTTAAAACACTTAAAAATTTATTTTAGTTAGAGTTTCTAACCAAAAGAGAGACACTTGAATACAAATAATTGAGGTAATCAAAACTTTATAATATCATGAGAATAAAGGGATTCATGATATACTATGTCAAAGTACATTATATACACCATATAAAGGTGATTTTGTGTATAACAACAAATAAGTCTCAATGGAATGTAAAATGAGATGAATTCTCTTATAAAGACCATATCTTTAGGTTAAGGATAAATCAGCGACATAATTATGTGTGAAAAATATAATTACACTCAATATGATTGGATATTTAGTGTAAATAAATCAGATGACATTCACACATATTCATTTAAAAACAACACCATTTAATTGGATATTTAACTCAACAAATGAAGATTGTGTTAAAATTACTCTTATCAAGTTCATACCGATGACTTGAGAATTAATAAATGGAGTGATTATGTGTATAAAAATTATATCCACGGAAAGGGGAGTGGAAATTATGACATAATCAAATGAATAGTGATTCTACACAGAATCTTGGAGTAAAATAATCAATGAAGTATGCCTAAATCCGAATGAGTGTAAATTGAAATTTCAAATTACCTTATCGATTAGGTAACTTAAGAAACACACAACCATGAAAGAAGGATCATACAATGATGATTTAAATACCCATATATTAAATTATGTTACACAATTAATACAATCATGCGCAATACACATACACCACATTCGATAAATAAGTGCTGAATAATGGAATTCTCACGAAATTAAGAGTGAGATAAGGAACCCCTTAATTTGTACTTTTTCCATGGTCGACGGTAGATTAAACTCCTGTGTAATGGTGAAATAATTGTTATTTAATCCTAAATTAATCATTTACGTTAAGATGATATCATATATGATCTTTTATCATTGATTTGTTAATAATATCTTATTATTATCGTCATTTCAGGTGTTAACTTACTCATTTTCCTTTATATTTGTTGTTACGTAAGCCGTGATTTTTATGGATAGGTTGTATCTTATTCATATCCATAATTATATAAAGTCCTGAAACATTATTTTTAATCATCAAAGGGTAATTATACTTGAAAGGATACGATGGAGAATGAACCTCATCAAGTTTGTGGAGACGGTAGTCCGTACGTACGCACGAGCGACAATATAATTCTTTTGATGTTAAAATAATATATAATTTGCTGGTATATCATATTGGAAAAATAATTATCATGTTATGTTTATTATTTAAATTAATTACACATCATTATTATACCCATCCAAATAATAATTTGTTGAATGACAATTACACCACGACGTGGAGACGGTAAGCCGTACGTACGCACGTATGGTGACATGCCATTCAAAGGATGGATTGAATACTGAATATGGTTGTACCAAATTTATAATAACATAAAAGTATATAGAAGATACTGGATTTATTATTTTAGAATAGAAATAACAAAGGAAAAAAGAAGTTGAATAAGAAAGGAACTTGAAAGAGGGTGGTGAAAACATTACCTCTTCTTCGGGTTCTTCCTTTTAATTTGATCAAAAGGGCTCCTTAGGTTGGCTTTCTGATCAAAATAAGGCCTCTATGTTGTATTGAGGGAAGTTTAGAGAGTATTTGGGCAGGGTTTGGCCGAGAAAAAAGGCTTTGAATGTGTGAATTAGTGAGAAGGGGGAATTTCCTTTTATAAGAGGGGTGAGGGGCACCTTTGGAAAAGCTAAATATATTATTTTAAAATAGATTCATATTCGGTTTATAACGGCTCCAAAGTGGATTATTTAATGTTTAAGGTGGGGATGGATCGAAAACCACTCAACCAATAGTATTTAGACAGGTTTGGGTCATTATATTAACCTTATCTTTAGGTATTAACTCTTAGTGAATTAGTTTCACTTTTACAATGTCTCTTTGTATTTTTATATTATATGGTTCATAAACTTACTATATACATTCAAGAGGCCCCCTAGTGGTACATTATTGATACGACTATCATGATATAAGTCTCTTGGCCGATCATTTGATTTTTAGGAATTGAATATAAATTAACAATATAATATTTTTTTAAAAAACTCTTTTATGTCAATTTTGACACTATTGGGTATTTTGTTTTTGATAAATTCATAACAACATTATTACTTAGAAGACAATTTATATAATCAATCCTAATATGTCATTTTGACCTATAAAATTACTGTAATTCATAAAAAGTATCAAATTACATTTATTTTGATATTTATAATATCAATTATTTTAATATTTCATTAATTAGGCAATTACTGCATCACCATTGTGTCATAACGAAATTAAATTATTTAAAATCTAAAAATTATAATTAAAATACCATTATGTAGGAAATCTTTTTATATTTCTAATGAATTTTTACAATCAAATTTATCTTATGTATCGCCTTATATTAAAAATGTTTTAGTAAATAAACATTGATTTTAACACTTTTAACTCTTCATTGAATTAAATAATAATAAATGTCCTAATCTAATACAAGTGGACCTAAATGATAATATTTTACTCCTAAGGTTGTTTTTTGTCGATATATACTTGTCCAATAGAATTAGGACATGTGTTAGGGTAATATTAATATCATTTTTACCCTTAATTACCCTATTTACTTTTAACCGTGGTAAATAAAAGTAAAAAAGTTACTATTCAACAAAAAGTATTTTCATCTCATTGAACCACATTTTTCTCCATGATATTAACTGTGTCTCTCAGATTTTCAAAATTACACTCAAAGATGCAGTAAAATTAAGTTTTATGAAAAATTATAGTTTTTTAACTGCCATTGAGTGGTTTCACTATTCATCAAAAACATGAAAGTTTCCAGAAAAATACCAAAAATTAGTCCTATGGTATATTTGATATTATGAATTCAAAAATGATGTATATTTTACCAGATTAAAAATATATCAGTTGCATTAATTAATATAAAAATTAATTTTCGTCGTCAAAACAAATAGCGTGTTTGTAAGAGATAATAATTATCAAAAGATTGACACTTGTTTATGTCTGGTTTAAATGTGAAATCACATCCAATGACCAACATTGTATTAAATGGTAAAAATATATTCAAAATATACTTTAAAACCACTCAAATTAATAATTTATCATATTAATTATTTCGATTAAAACATTTGTTTATAAATTAAATTTTGTAATTTTCACTATTCATCAAAATATGAAAGTTATCTGAAAAGTACCAAAATTTCACCCTAAGCTAATTTCGATATTATGAATCCAAAAATGAAGTCCATTTCGGAAGATAAAATTTATAAAATTTCAAAAAGTAGGTATTATTATTCATAACGGCTTATTTGATTGTTTGTGGTGTGTTAGAATCTCGAAGTTGCGTACAATGCACGCCATTGCATTATTCAAAGGGAAACGTACCGTGGAAGCTTGGGGTGTTACAATGAAAACATCATTGATTATTTTACTCCGAGATTATGTGTGGAATCACTATTCATTTTCTTATGTCATAATTTCCACTCCCCTTTTTGTGGATATACTTTGGATACACATAATTAATCCATTGATAATTTCCCAAGTCATTGATATGAATTTTATAATAGTAATTTTAACTCATTCTCCATTTGTTGTGTTAAATATCCAATTCATTGGTGTTGTCTTTACAAGAATATGTGTGAATTTCCTCTGATTTATTTACACTGAACATCGAATCATATTGAGTTTAGTTATATTTTTCACAAATAATTATTTCGTTGATTTTTCCTTAACCTAAGGATACAATCATTATAAACGATTTAATCTCAATTTAAATTCCATTGAGACTCCTTTGTTGTTATACACCAAATCACTTTTATATGGTTTATATAATGTACTTTGACATAGTTTATCATGAATCCCTTTATTCTCATGATATTACAATGTTTTTATCACCTTAATTATTTTTATTCAAGTGTCTCTCTTTTGGATAGAAACTCTAACTAAAATATCATTTTAAATGTTTTAAGGACATATTATTCTAAATCATTCTCATTAATGTCCATGTTTTAAAAATGTTTCTAAGAATTTATTTATATAGACATTAATGTTTTAAAATTAAAACTCCTTTTAAATTTTTCAATGTGGTATGGGACACATTGATTCAAAAATCTATTTTTAAATGGATTCTTGAAAAATAGTGTGACTTTTAAATGATTTCAAGAAAAAGGGGGATATTTATCTCTTATAGTTTTGATGTTTATTTTCAGTTATGTCAATATCCTTCATTATTCTCTATTGAGGATAATATGATACAATACAATCTCCCATATTGTATCGAATGAGTTATGTTTGACAGTGGATTTGCAATTTTTATTCTATTCATGGTTTGTGGATAAGTATTGACATTTCGTATGCTAGTTTTAATACGAATGTTTATGTTATGTTTCAATGTATTCATATGAGGAATGCATTGGACTTAGTAAGTGACGGGTGAATGATAAGAGCTCCTGCAGTGGAGACCATGGAGAAAGGAATCCTCAATTTCCATCATGCAGGAAATGTGGAAGGAGACACCCAGGAAAGTGTCTCAATGGGACAAAGAAATGCTTTACGTGTGGGAAGGAAAGACATAAAGTGAAGAATTTCCAAAGAAAAAAAAAGCGTACTATGGTAGAAGATAAAAATGTTCCCAAGAATCCATTTACAGTCATTTGCCATAAATGTAGGGGACCTATCCATTACCCTAGTGAATGCCCTATTCTATATGATATTTTCTGGGTTAAAGATGGTGCTATGTGGAAATAAATGGTATGAGAAATGTTTAAAATGTATTAGTGGTACTTGTTGATGGGTTTACATTGGAATAATTTTCTCTTTTATTTGTAACCCTACAGTTTGCCATGTGAGAATGATATTTTATGAAGAATTATATTTCCTCTTGTGGATATAGTTATAAATAACCATTTGGTTTTATATGATCATTGGGTTTGAGGCCATTACATTTTATTATAATTTGGGATGAAAATTCAAGGTATGAGATAAAATTTGTTGTTAAATTATGTTATGGTTATTTTGAGGAATTTTTCTCATTTTGGTAATGTTATAAAATATTGTTTTTGAAATAGGACAACACGCAGACCGCGTGACAACCCATCGCATCGGACAAAGCTCTAGGAATCGAACCCACCACCAAAGTGTGATTGGGATTTATCGCCTACCACTGGACTATGTGAAGTCCCTAGTTAATGTGACTATTATTTTTAGTTAAATGATTTTATTGATCAATAATAATTTGATTTGGGATCTTATTTCTTATCAAGTGAATACCCTTAGTATAGGAAAATTATATGGTGATTAAGTGATAAATGTTATTTTGGAAGATGGTCGCTTTGTTGGGGACACTATATGCCCAAGGAAAATAGAATACAATGGGATTTCATTTGAGGAGTAATGATGGATTTTTATCTTTGTTTTTATTGTGGATTTATAGTGATTTAGGTTATTTATGGAAATGATTAACCTACAATAGAGAATATGTGATTAGGTTAATTACTTTTAAGTCCGTGACTTTAAGAGTAACTGATGTCATTTGGAGATACCATTTAACATGGAAGACTACATTATTATAAGTTTTGGGTTTCAATATTAGTTTGGATTATATTGAAGGATTTTAAGGACAATTGATTATTGAATGGTATTTATTTAACTTTGGGATATTGATGGTTTAATTTTAGAAATTAAGATTAGTGTTTTTTTCCCTAATGGAATATCCATATGGGGGATCATTAGATATAATACTAACCATTTTGGTTTTGATTAATCTCTAAAACCAAGGTAAATATATAGTTTATCCTACATGGATCATGTATTTCTATAGAAGTTTATTCTAGCTCTTCCATTGTGACCAAGTATTCTTGAATACTCTTTGTTAAAAAAATGAGTTATTGGTGAAAATTTATTAAAGAATAAAACTCTACTTAAAAAGTAAGTATATTTCTTTATGTTCTTAGTCAATATCATAAATGAATTCCTGGTCCTTATGTAATGTAACTTAAAACAGAAAATGTGGTCCGTTTACTTTTCCTAATAGGAGACTAATGACCATTTTTTCCAACATAAGTTTGCGATTTTTTTATTGTTAACTTTCTCCTGATCATGTTTTCAATCCCTCTCCATCAGAACTTAACAAATATATTATCATCCATATCAATGTTTTCCTACATGGAATCCTTGTACGAGTTATATTGGGTGACCTTTATTCATCTCTTCCATTCTTTTAAAGTGATAGATTTATTGACTCTTTTTCCGATGTGGGACATTCCATTATATTCTCAAGCCCAATTTTAAAAAAACTTTTAGGACAAAATTTATTGAAGGAGGGGAGAATATAACACTCCAAGCTTCCATGGTACATTTCCCATTGAATAATGCAATGGCGTGCATTGTACGCAACGTTGAGATTCAAACACACCACAACCAAACAAACTAGCCGTTATGAATAGTAATACCTACTTTTTGAAATTTTCTAAATTTTATCATTCTAAATGGACTTCATTTTTGGATTCATAATATCGAAATTATCTTAGGATGAAATTTTGGTACTTTTCATATAACTTTCATATTTTGATGAATCGTGAAAATTAAAAAAAAATTAATTAAAAACAACTTTTTTAATCGAAATAATTACTAGTGATAAATTATTAATTTTAGTGGTTTTAAAGTAAATTTAGAATATATTTTTACCATTTAATACAATGTTGGTCATTGGATGTGATTTCACATTTAAACCAAATATAAACAAGTGTCAATCTTTTGATAGTTATTATCTCTTAAAAACACGCTATTTGTGTTGACGACGGGAATTAATTTTTATATTAATTAATGCAACTGATATGTTTTGAATTTAGTAAAATAGACATCATTTTTTAATTCATAATATCAAATATGTCTTAGGCCTAATTTTCGGTATTTTTCTGGAAACAATCATTTTTTGATGAATAGTGAAACCACTCAGTGGTAGTTAAAAAACTAAATTTTTCATAAAACATAATATTACCGCTTCTGTGAGTGGAATTTCAAAAATCCAAGAGACACGGTTAATATCAAGGAGTAAAATGTGGTCAATGAGATGAAAATAATTTTTGGTGAATAGTAACTTTTTTCTTTTATTTACCACAGTTAAAAATAAATAGAGTAATTAAGGATAAAAATGATATTAATATTACCCTAACACATGTCCTAATTCTATTGGACTACTGTATCTCGACCAAAATCAACCTTAGGAGTAAAATATTATCATTAAGGTCCACTTGTATTAGATTAGGACATTTATTATTATTTAATTCAAAGAAGAGTTAAAAGAGTTAAAATCAATGTTTATTTACTAAAACATTTTTAATATAAGGTTATACATAATATATATTCGATTGTAAATATTAATTTGAAAGCTAAAAATATTTCCTACATAATTGTATTTTATTTATAATTTTTGGATATTAAATAATTTAATTTATTTATGACACAATGGTGATGCAGTAATTACCTAATTAATGAAATATTAAAATAATTGATATTATAAATATGAAAATAAATATAATTTGAGGCTTTTTATGAATTACACTAATTTTATAGGTTAATATGCCATATTAGGATTGATCATATAAATTGTAATCGAATTAATAATGCTGTTATGAATTTATCAAAAACAAAATACCCAATAGTGACAAAATTGACATAAAAGATTTTTTTAAAAAAATATTCTATTATTAATTTATATTCCATTCCAAAAAAATCTAAGGTTCGGCCGAGAGACTTATATAATGATAGGTGTATCATTAATGGACCACTTGGGGGTCTCATGGATGTATATAGTATGTTTATTAACCATATAAAATAAAAATACAAAGAGACGTTGTAAAAGTGAAACTAATTAACTAAGAGGTAATACATAAAGATAAGGTTAATATAGTAACCGAAACCTGTATAAATCCTATTGGATGAGTGTTTTGCGACCAATACCCACCATAACCTTTTAATAATAAACTTTGGATCCATTATAAACCGAATATTAATTTATTATAATATAATATTTCTAGCTTTTCCAAAGGTGCCCCTCACCCCTCTTATAAAAGGGAATCCCCCTTATCAGTAATTCACACCTTCAAAGCCTTTTGGTTCGGCCAACCCCTACCCAAATACTCTATAAACTTCGCTCACTTCATCTTAGAGGCCTTCCATTAGTCAGAAAGCCAACCTAAAGAGTTCTTTTGATCAAATCAAAAGGAAGAACCCGAAGAAGAGGTAATGCTTTCACCACCCTCTTTCAAGTTCCTTTGTTCTTCAACTTCTTATTTCTTTGTTATTTATAATATAAAATAATAACTCCAGTATCTTATATATACTGTGATGTTATTATAAAAATGGTACAACCATATTCACTATTCAATCCATCCTTTATATGGCATGTCACTATACGTGCGTACGTACGACTTACCGTCTCCACGTCGTGGTGTAATTATCATTCAATAAATTATTATTTGGATGGGTATAATAATGAGGTGTAATTCATTTAAATAATAAATATAACATGATAATTATTATGTATATATGATATACCATCCAATTATATATTATTTTAACATCAAAAAAATGATATTGTCGCTCGTGTGTACGTACGGACTACCATCTCCACGAACGCGATGATATTCATTCTCCATCATATCCATTCAAGTATAATTCACATTTGATGATTAAAAATAATGTTTAAGGACTTGATATAATTCTGGATATGAAGAATATAGAACCTATGCATAACAAAAACGGCTTATGTAAAAAAGAATATAAAGTAAAACGAGTAAGTTAACACCCGAAATGACGATAATACTAAGATATTATTAACAAATCAATGTTAAAAGATCATATATGATATCATATTAATGTAAAAGATTCTTTCATAACACAATAACAATTATTTCACCATTATACAGGATGTTAACCTACCGTCGACCAAGGAAAAAATACAAAGTGGTTTCTTATCTCACTTTTAATTCCTTGAGAATTCCATTGTTCCCCACTTATTTATTGCATGTGGTGTGTGTATTTTCCATGATTGAATTCATTGTGTAATATAAATTAATTTATGGATATTTACATCATAATTTTATTATATTTCTTTCATGGGTTTATGTTTCGTAAGTTACCAAATCGATAAGGGAATTTGAAATTTTAGTTTCCATTTATTCATCTTTACACAAACTTCATTGATTATTTTACTTAGAGATTATGTGTGGAATCACTATTCATTTTTTTATGTAATAATTTACACTCCTCTTTTCTATGTATATACTTTTGATACACATAATCACTCCATTGATAATTTCTCAAGTCATCTATATGAATTTGATAATAGCAATTTTAACTCATTCTCCAATTGTTGAGTTAAATATCCAATTCATTGGTGTTGTCTTTACAAGAATATGTGTGAATTTCCTTTGATTTATTTACACTGAACATCCAATCATATTGAGTTTAATTATATTTTTCACACATAATTATGTCGTTGATTTATCCTTTACCTAAGGATACGGTCCTTATAAAAGATTTAATCTCAATTTACATTCCACTGAGACTTCTTTTTTGTTATACACCAAATCACATTTATATGGTGTATATAATGTATTTTGACATAGTATATCATGAATCCATTTATTCTCATGATATTATAATGTTTTTATCACCATAATTATTTTTATTCAAGTGTCTCTCTTTTGTTTAGAAACTCTTTCTAAAATATCATTTTTCAATGTTGTAAAGACTTATTCTACTAATTCATTCTCATTAATGACCATGTTTTAAAAATGGTTTTAAGAATTTATTTATATGGAAATTAATGTTTTAAAATTAAAAATCCTTTTAAATTTTTCAAAGTGGTATGGGACAATTTGACTCAAAACTCTATTTTTAAATGGTTTCATGACAAATAGTGTGACTTTTAAACGATTTCAAGAAAAAGGGGGATATTTCTCTCTAATAGTTTTGACGATTATTTTCATCTATGTCAATATCCTTCATTATTATCAATTGAGGTTAATATGATACAATACAATCTCCCATATTGTATCGAATGAGTTATTTTGGACTGTAGATGTGCAATTTTTATTCCATTCATGGTTTGTGGATAAGTATTGACATTTCGTATGCTAGTTTTAATACGAATGTTTATGTTATGTTTCAATATTTTCACATGAGGAATGAATTGGACTTAGTAAGTGACGGGTGGAGCCCGCTATAGCTCCTCGATGCATTAGTAGGTCTCATGAGACAAACTATTGTCTTGGCACGAGGCCTTGAAAAAATCTTATTTGTAGTCCTGGAGCGAGGCCCTGTTTATGTGGTTATGATAGTCTGGCATTATGCATTCTGTCATTATGAAAGTGGTTATTAATATTTTCATGTCATTATTCGACTAGTAGAATATCCATGTGAATAAGTAAATGGCATTATTTCATTTTATCCTCTCCATATTATGCTGAAGATCAAGTTTAAGAGGCTTTTTTTTAGTTATACATTGCCTTAAATTTTTATGTTTATTTATGAAAGATTCCGCTATATTGTTATCCTTACTGATCATCTGAGCTCACCCCTTTCAATGTTTTATTTTTTCCAGGATGTGAAGAAGTATTTTATGAATGACCTGCAGGGATAGTATGAGGGGATATGAAGACAATATGTTGTTGTAGTTTTTCACTTATTGATGTAATGTAAACTTTATGAATATATCTATTGTCTACAAGGATACTAATCTAATCTGTCTTTCGATACCTGATCTTTCTTGTGATCATGCCAATGTTATGTAACAATGCACCGACTATGGCTATCTAGGGTCGGGGCGTTACATAATAAATATATACAAATATTCAGGGTGAGGATATAACATGGGGTTATTTTTCCTTAAAATATAATTCCAAAATTTGAACATCCAATTCTTTTTGAGTAGGAAACATTTCAACCAAGGATCCAAAATTAAATGAATATTCGATTCACACACTATCATAATATGATGTGTCTCAATTTTGAATTTCAATAAATAAAAAATCATTATTAGGAGTACTTAATTAAAAAAAGTTGGTTTACATGAAGGATATATTGCAATATTTAAATAATAATAGGAAATTAAACTCTATAGTTAACTGTATATTATGTATTAGTTGTTATATTAGAAATATTTTCTACGAATGTTCAAATATGTTTCTATATTTTAGTTTTCTTTAAATTCAGTTTAATGAAATTTTCCATCAGGGATAATAAATTTTCATAATTATTTATGGAAGATAGTTGCATATAAGTGGATGGGTTATAGAATGTATGTATATAATCCTCAATTGGGAAATCATCATACATATAACGATGGATTTCTACTATACAAGATTTCATCATCACTGAATTATATGGACAAAAAACCCCTCTAGATGATTCATATTAATATCTTATAAAATACTCATCAATTTTCATGTGAGGGTGATGTACCCATGAAATAGTAAACATGAAAAATTAAAACAATCCTTACTGAAATTTAACTCTAAACTCATTTATAATAAATTTACCCACTTACCAATGACAACAGAATGTGATGTTTCCATCACAAACCATGTGAAATTTTTTCTTTAGTATTCTATGTAGTTGTGTGGTATTATAGGTGATCCATAGAGTTGAAGAAATGTATTCAGGAGTCTATGTTGTGTGAAATAATCATCAAGGTAATTAAATAAAATTAAATTTATTATGATTGTATTAAAACCAAATCCAAAAAAATAAAACATTTTATAAAAATGAATGAAATTTAATGGCATTGAGATTCAAATTAGGAAATGATAGAAAAAATATTTTTTTAGTGTAAATAATTATTTTTTAAATTTATTTATCATGGGATTCAAGTATAGCATTATTTATTAGTCCACAAAAATATACATTTAAAATAAATAAATTCTTGGTCGGGTAATTAATTCCTTGGAAACATGTTTTTATTAAAACATCAGTCTGGTGATAAAGTGATCACCCAATAGTAAATGGTTCACTCATTGTATTCCATTTAGTTTTCCTAAGTTATTATAATATTGATTAGAAATAAAATAACTAATTATTTTGAAGTGAAACCGATAAGGGAATTAAAGAAACCAAAAAAATAAGAAACAAATAATGGTTTTTATTACAATAATATCCTTATCTCATTATAACCCCAATAAAACTCCTTTAACCTTCATTGAACATGTAAATAAAGTATGTGTTGAGGTTAAAATTGACACATCACATGGATAAAACTGTTGTTAGGAAGAGGAATATAGTAATGAGGTAGAAATGAATAAAATTAAATTGGAAAACAATAACAAGATTTAAGGGGATGAAGAGATAAACAACTCCACATATTTAAATAATTCCAAATTTAGAGTCCAAACTCATATTTTATAGGAATTTATAAATTCAAACAATGTACATTTTTACAGGTTGTTTACTTAGGTGAACTTTCCATTTTTTATTTTCTTTACTAAGTGGTTCATATACATGTGTGGTCCATTGAATGTTTACACATTGTGTGTTAGTCAGTGGGGTACATGAGAAGTGGTATTGGCATACATGGGGTGTAGTAGAATTTTCTCTACCTTCATAATCTATAATTGATATAGATGTTTTGTTTCCTCCTCTATAGGACTTTTAATATTGGATTATATATCATGGGATGTACCTGGACTAGCTGAGTTGTGTGTTTTTTAATGTTATCCAACATGTTTTTTTATTTACCTATTATTTAGTAGTCTTGTATGCTTCAAAAATATTTACCAAGTGTTCATTTTACAATAAAAAACAAAAATATATCCCAAAACACAAAAAAATATGCATTTTAATAAGATAAAATGAATTTTCTAGAATTATATATCTATTTAATCTTTAAAACACACTAATATTAATATAAATAATTTAGAATAATCAATTGCTCAAGTATTATCTTAAGGATCATGAAGTTCAATCTTGAAAAATAGAGGATGGTGGTTATAGAGCTCGATAATAAGCCAATCCTTTTATGTGTTAACTCATCATCTTGTGTAGTGGTATATTAGAAATATTAATGTCATCTATATTGTTAATATTAGTTTTCAATTAACATAAATAATAAATTAAAAACTAATAATGTCAATAATTAATTCCTTTTTACATGACTATATGTTATATAGTTATTTAAAGTCACTCACATGTGTTCCAATTTTAAAATTTATTTATTGTTTATTATTTAAAATGTAATATAGTATTGATATGCTATTTGGATTATTGACCATGATTCATGTGTGATATCTATTATTTTACTATTCATCAAGCTAGTTCTTACATGAATTTTATTTTTGTTCATCGATTGGTGACCATATTTAGATAAGTATTTTATTTAAAAGCGAGGTACATGTTTCTAATTTAATATTATATTGTATAAAATATTTAATTTTTTCAATTGGGAATACTAGTTTTCTAAATTTCATGTCTTATGTTTGAGTTGTGAGTATAAATAATAATTAGAACATATTAATTTTTCTAAATTGGGGTGAAATATTTTAAAATTTCATGTTTCAAATGAAGAGGGGTTATTTAGAGGGATGAGTTGTACAAAATGAATATATTTTAGTAAAATTAATTGAGGTAATATTTTTATAAATTAGATCTTTAATTATGTAACTTTTAAGGAATGAATAATTATGAAATTAATATATTTTAAATTTCATAATTGGGATGGCCTTATAAAAACATTGGAATATAAAAATAAATAGTTTAATAAAATATAGTGTTTATAGAAATGAGTATGATGTTTAAATTTTAAAACAATTATTTTATCATAAAATAGTTTTGGAATACGAGTTACTAAAATAAATAATATCTCAGTTGAAGGACATTAAAAGGGAGATCCATAAGATTTCTTATGGTATGGATTTTGTTAGAGAAGGATTAATTTTAGTGATGTTTATTTGATTTTAATAATTTTGGTAAATCATTAGAAATATAAATTTTGTGATATATAGGGTCATATTGATGATAGATATTTTTTTGGAAAATTTAAAATTGTATAGCATGTATCTTAGTGTTCATCATGTGGATTTTATTTAGGTATCTGTAGTTATATTGATCTGGGGGTGTCTTACGTTGGAGATGTGATGTTGATTTGGGATGCATACTCATGTTTTAAATGTTATTATACCTTTTGAGTATTATAATTTTATGATGTTTTAATTTTTTAAGTGGGGTTAAGGGTATCACATTAAAATAATGACAATGGTGTGAGTTGAGTATTACTATTTAATCAAGAATTTTATTTTTTGCGACATATTGGATTTAAATAAGAAAATTTGATTTTCATATTTTGGACGAATTTGGATTTATTTGAACACTTGACATATTTGGGATCAAATATTTTGTAGTTCAAATAATGGTTGCATCAATGTCATTGTAGGTGAAACCTAAAAGTGAAATTTATATAAATTTTTAATGATAATGTTTTCCTTTTTGAGTTTTTATTTATGGATGAGCATCAATTCATAATATTGGGATTTGGATTTGAATATTGAAATTTTATTGTCAAATATTATATAATTTTAAAAATAATATGGGGTTATATTGTTAATTAGGCGGTTTGGAGTAATCTAGAAGTGGTCATTATATGTATCATTTTTTTAGATGACACTAGGTTCCCAGTTATCCTAATAGAATGTTAGCTACCTCAGGGGTGTCACTGGGTACCTAGTTTCCTATGGCTAGGTAACAAGTTGCACTAAGTCAATTCCATTAAATTTTGGGTATTTTGTTCTTTATAACCTATTCTATTTGTCCCTTATGGGGAATCTCAGATAATATTCTTCTTTAAAAAATCATGTATATATCGTTTTATTATTGTTATCATCATATTCCCCCATTGTGGATACTCATATATTATGGTTAAATAAATTGAGTTTCTCAATCAAAATCCATAGTGTAAATATTCTCTTATATCCTTATTTCATTAGATTCTATTTAAATTATTTTTAATTCACCTTAATTAGGGGTTTTTTAATTACACCAAATCATTTTATAATTCATTTAAATCTATATGTCCTCTATTATTTTTAAATGGGAGTCGTATTGGGGTTCTTTCAATTCCTTTGACACTCTATGTATGGGGAGTAATTAAGGTCTTCATTATTATTGGAATTTCATAATAATTTTTTTGACAATGTAATATATTTTGATTTTTTTGGGGGATTTTGGTGGAGAATATGTTATATTAGTTTTTTGGGGTTATCTACTTAGGTTTTCCATTGGATTTAGCTATTCTATGATTATGGTGATTGTATAGTTGGATTTCCTTGTTATCAAATTTATTAATGGTTATTAGGTTATATTACTTATATCTATAATGTTATTTGATGATTGATTTGATGTGTAAAATCATATAATACTATGGTTTATGGTTCTCAAACATTTTGTTAATTTCCAAGAAATGACTCGGACATGGCCAATATTGATTATTCTAAATATAATGTTAAATCCAAAACATTATTTAGAAAATTAAAATAGTGGATTTCACGGTCTATTTCACAATATCAAGATAATGTCTGTTAATATACCAAATGAGATGTAATAAAATATAATTTGAACCACTCTTTGTTATCAAATGGTATTAAATTTTCAATGCTTTTATATTTACATTGAGTGACATGCTTCAATTTGTTAGTATTTTTAAAATCATTCTATGTTTATATATTACTTTAATAATTTTTTTGTATACTTTTTATTCTTATTTTCAAATTATTTCATGTTGTGAAGTATTATCAGATGTTTTATGTAAATTATCAGATAAATAGTTTTTTTTATAATATCCCCACATAAGACCTCAATTGTAAACATTTTTAAAACTATAACATTGAATATCGAGTAGTTCAACTATACTATATTTACGTACACTCACATGTGACCTTACAAACTCTTCTTATGATGGTCACTTCGTTTACTGTAACCTACATGAGTTATATATCAATGCATTAAGTGTAACCCAATTAAGAGTTGCATCAATGCTGTGGTAATGTATTTTAGAGTTCAGTCGAAGGAAGTGAACAACTCTTACACATTTATTATTCTCTAAACCATTTTGTCTCATAAAAAATCCTAATGTTGTTACTAATTAAAAAATGACTATGTTACAGAATTTAATGAACTTATTTATAGTTTATTTAAAATTAAAAACTAACTTGGTGGCCTTATAAATAAAATTACAATGATTAAAATATTCTCCATTTTAGGAAAAAAACTCTTTTCAATGATATCTAAGTGTAATCCCATTGACAAAATAAATGTTATTGTTATGGTTTTTACCTATTAAAAACATGTTGAACTAAATACCGTTACACTCTTATGTGGTAAAGTATATTATTTTAAATACATTTTTTATTATTGATATTTCTCTTGAAAAGGACCAAGATAGTTGGAAACCGACTTCAAAATTTTAAAATCATTTTAGAAAAGAACTATATTTATCAATCTATCCAATACAAAAACTATTGAACCTTGTTCAAACAACATTGGGTGTTATCTTGGGTGAGAATAACTTATGATCAACACCATAACTAATTCCTTACATTGATAATCTCTAGTTCACACTTGTGACATCATTATTATACACATTATCTTATTTGGTAAAGAGTTAATAAAAATATATTTTTAATGATTCCATGGTTTATCAATGATACCTATGACCCTATTATTATACAAAGTACCTTGTTCTATTCTTCATGAGTATCTTGTGTACCCTCTTGGAAATCATGAAATTATTTTCTTGAAATTATTAATTAATACATTTTATTTTTTTAATAAATGTCCATAAACATGTTATAAGATTTTTTAAAAAAAATATTAATTTAGACATACCAAAAATGAAATAGTTTAAAAATAATAATTTAGACATACCAATGTTTAATTTATTATAAAAATATTTTGATATATTATAAAATTTTCATTATAAACAAACAAGACATTTGTGAAATGTATTTACACATATATGAGAATTATTTTCTTGAATTTATGTAATATTATTGAAGAAAAAGATTAATATTTAAATGAAATTCGAACCTAAAATAATAATTTTATATATATGGGAGATGAAATTAACATTGATTTTTATGAAAATCATGCTAACATAATTTCCATTTCATGAAGTCTGACATCAATGAAAATTAGTGTTTATATAATAAACATAACAATAATGATTGGAAACCATCATATAACAGCCTCAAATCAAATATCATGAATTAAATATTAAAATCTACTTTCAAATATTTAAAACACAATAATTAGGGGAGAACCTAGGATAATTTGGGACAATCTAGAATAAAACTTTAGAAATACATATAATTGGTTTTAAATGTTATAAAACATCCTAAATAAGCGGTTTTAAAAAACATGGAATTATTGACAGGCATGATCCTATTTGAATAGAATGGTAATTAATTTTTTCTACTAGATAGATTATAATCATAATAATGTGAATCAGTCCTACCAAAACATTCCACCATGTTATTCATTTATTCCCACATTATACAAATAGAGTTGAGAAATCCAAAATTTAACATATAAAAATATGAAAAATAAACATGAATCACTACAAAAGAACACTTAAAATCTCCTGTTACAAAGAAATTACCATATTCTATATAATTTTCATATAAAAACAATATCAACTAACTTAAATAAATCAGTTAATTTCACATATTATAAATATCACTTTTCAACTTTTACAAAAGAAGCACCCTATGCGCTCCCATCATGGATATACAAATAAATAATATTTTCAATGTATAATCCAAAAATATAATTTCATAGTGAAATGGATTGAAAAAAAGTAAGTATATTTGAATATATGTTTAATATAAATTTATAGATAATTATATATAAAATACTTAAACTCAGTGATAATGGTAGTTTTTTTATATGAGGAGGAATGAGAAATAGATAAAGTATAATTATAAAACATTAGACATGGATATCCATAAATAAATTCATGGAAATCACAATCCCTATCTTCCATGTACATAGTTATGGAAGAGAATAAAAAACATAGAATTATAAAAAATAGGATAGGTTTGTGAAGAACATACATGAGGATTTTTGGGAAATCATGATAAAGAATAAATGATGAGAACATGAGGGGTTTGGGAGGTAACAAGTCTTATTATGGGAGAAAACATTCAATATACATAGTTAAAAGGTGAAAAATAATACATTAAATGGGGATATATTCAAAAAAGGTAAAACTTGACATTTGAAAATTTTAAATGTGGAAAAGTTACATTTTTTGGGTTTCTATTTTCCAATTGTGATAATGATTATGGAATATTTAAGTCACACCTATAAATTTATACAACATGGTGTCACAAAACTATGTCAAACCATAACAAAAAAATTGGAATAAAATAAATACTATGATAAATTAATCTACAGGGTAACATATATTCATGATCAAACCATTTTTTTCACTCTTATATATGATTATTCTATATAGTTAATGTTGACCATGCACTCATCATGTTATCTATAAATGTTGACATTTTTCTGAAAATATCTAACATTGACTTCATGAATTCAATGAAAATATATAATGAAATAAAATAATAAGAAATTATTCCTTCATGGTTTTACAATTCTTCCCATGATATCAGTTTTATCTCACATAATGTCTTTTTATAATAAATTTTGATCATAGAATAGATATGGTTTACCATACTCAGTAAATACATAACATTAATTGTAGAGGATGTCTAGGGAATTCACTAAGGTCTGATATAAAAATGATGAGTCTATAATTTTATTATGACTCTCTGATATATATGATTCCTTAAGGGACTCTTTATCATATTACCTAAAATGACTTGAAGGAAATGATCCCTTGGTATTCCAAAAGGTATTGTTCGATTATAGAGAAACATGATTACTAGATAAACAAAGAAGTAAAAAAATAGATAAGTATTTTTCATTTTCATTTTCATTACAAAAGATATATAGTGAATATATAGTAAACCAATATTAGTATAACAAGAATATTTGAAGACAATATGGGAAGTCCCACAAAACATTCATCTGGAGAAAAGTAAAGGGTGGTAAAATATATTCCCTCAATATAACCAGTAGATTATCAATAGTGATATCCCTACCATATTTTTATTTTTAATAAAACCTCAAATCTATATATCCACTAGATACTCCTAAATACGAGACTATAATAAAAGAGACTAAAGAAACGTGTCACTAATAATGTTCTTTCACCACCTTTGTAAAAAAATTCAAAAAACAAATGTCAATAAAACTAACTAATCCTAGAGAATTCCATAGATTTAGTCATTAAAATATTATAGAAACTACAATAAATAATTACCATCTCTAATATTCATGATTTTTTCTAAAGTCTTATGTCGTAAAATGTGGTTATTGACTAATAATATCATGTTAAATTAATGACTACATGATAAAACCAAACAGGAAAAGAAAAAATTAAATTGGATATTCCTTAAGAAACTATTTTATCATTATCATGATCAGTAAGTTGAAACAATGGATCATTAAATGATGTAGATCTATTTTTAACATTATTATGTGATTCCATTTTAATGGACTATTATATATAATCCTCATATTATGGATTCTTGTAACAAAGATTACCACATTAGAATCATACTATGGATTTACATTTAGAAGAACCCAATGAGAAGAACTAATATGGGCTCCTGATATCATCTTCTAGCTGACTAGACTAAATTTTATTCAACTTCCACTATGGTAATTCCCTCCACCATCCCCATTTATAAAGGGAATTGTAATCATATCAGTCACTC
Organism: Viscum album; assembly: GCA_963277665.1. NCBI lineage: Eukaryota > Viridiplantae > Streptophyta > Magnoliopsida > Santalales > Viscaceae > Viscum > Viscum album. Next base: position 1,167,252,236 of record OY728127.1, read on the forward strand.
TAAAAACAACCATTTAAACATTTATATCATCCATATATATCTCTACATAGGATTTTAGAAAATACAAGGAAACATTTAGCTAAATATATATAAAAATATCTTTCAAAATAATATGATTTAAGAGGCTCCTTTGAGAGTCAGTTAGGTAAAAATGCAACTAGATTAAAAAAATGACAAGTATAATCCCAAACAAATTGGTCCCCCTACTAGAAATTCATATTAATATGTTACCCAAGATGCTTCTAGTCTCTTAGAATTATATTATTGAAGAATCAATACCTTAAAACATTCCCTTGAATGGTAATGTTTTGAATTAATCTAAATAATGTTCATTCACCACATCTTGGTTTTACATTCCCTTATAATGATAGAGAAAAAGTGGTTAACAGAAACTAGAAGTTACAACCTTTTGTTTTTATGAAATACATTCTCTAAAAATTTTTAATTCATCAATAGATTTCACTGAATGGAATAGTGAGAATAGATGAACCAAATGATGCCCATAGTATAAAATAACCATTTTATCCTACCCTTTAGGATAGAAATAAAAAAATATAACTATCTTATGAAAATGTATAGTGAATTCATTGGCTACAATTATTCATGAAAAATATAAACAATTTTATATTTTTATTATTGTGTTAATAAATTGAGTGAATTAATATTAGTAAATGATATTGATGAATTATATACGTTATATGCTTAATAAAATATTTTTTATATTCATAATGTTGGAAAATATATCTCAATTTATACTATCAATATGTTTTGGATGTGATTGTGCTTGTTGGCAAAGACAAATGACCGTAAGTGAGTATGTTTAGTTTTTGTTGAAGACATGTTTTCAAGGTGGCACAGTTTCTCAGTGTCTTCCAAATTTATGGGCCTCAAAATCGGAAGATTGAAGTTAGAGGAGGAATTATTTCTTAATAGGATTGAGTGGAATTAAGACCATTTATGAAAGGTGGAAATGGGGGAGAACCAAATAACATGTTACACGGGACACATACCACGTTCACGAAATGGTATGTGGAGCGGCATGAGTGGTTCATAGATATATTTTTCATAACCGTAAATGGTTCTTAGTGGATGGTGGGGCGGTATGTAGCTGACTTGGTGTCGGAAAATGAGATTGACCATTTAGGGGAATGGAGGTATGCAGAGCGTGTAGGGAAATGTTTCACAGATGGCTTGTAGTTCAAGGTGGATGAAGATTCGGTATGTGGTGGGGGCTGTATCAAATTATGATTTGGTAAATCTTGTTTTAGGGAATTATGTGGATATATTTTCTGGTATAAGAATCGCTAACACCATTGATTACTGTGGAGATAGAATATTACTAGAAAACATATTTTTCTCCAGTATTTCACGAAGGCCGATTTCGTTCACGAATGCTGAAGTGGTTCATGATTTCCGAATTGGTTTTCTATGGACAAAGTGGTACGTGAAAAAGTGATTCAGTCATAGGTGTTTGCCAGAACTCATAATCTATAAAGGTTGTCCACTATGCAGATAAGGGAGCTCCAGTACATAAATGTTAATGCAGTCCATGAACAAAGAATAATTCAAGGACTAGAGGGATTTCACAGAGCAAGTTCGCAGAATCGGTAAGTGGTAGCGGTACATGATAGAAAAGGAAGAGGTAGTCTGTGGACAGAGGAGCTTTGTGGAAGTGGCAGCGGTATGAGAAGCAGGTGGTTCACATACCAAACCTGGTACATAGTATGTAGGATAGACAAAGTGGTTCGTGATATGCACTGGAAGCTTATGAATGCTTCAACTCAGTTTGCAAAAGTATTTTCCGGTATATAACAGTACCCGGGAAGGTGGAATTCATATGTGGGTGAAAAGGTAAATTAAACAGATCATCTACATATAGTTGAGGATGTAGGAATTCATGAAAATGAAGGGACCGATATGTCCATAAACTGTGTTTGACACACATGTTGATAAACTGTGAGTGGAATCCCTTCCAAGTGCAGTGAGCAAAGAAAGTGGAAGACGGTGAACCTTTCCTCCGACAGTGATACAAGGAAAGTGGCATAGGTAATGACCCTTATGAATGCAGTAAACATATCCTAATCCTTGAAAAGGTAGTGAGAATTGGCATAGAAGATCTAGCCAGAACATTGCAATCATTGTTGGTAGTGAGCCTTAGTGAATTTGGTACATCAGCACATTGTTGTTGTATGCTCCCTAGATGTATCCCAATGAGGGTGAACCAAGTAAAAATATTTGTTTCCTATAAATGATTTCATATTTTTTGTATATTGCTAGGGGAGGAATAGAGAACTGAGTTTTTTCAAACAATGAAACAAGATCCAAACGAGTGAATATTTTGATCTGTCATACCCTAATTCACCCCCCTCCCAGGGTCTTTGACCTGGTAGACACAAACCATCTAATATATATTTTTGGTTGTAGATTATGAGTAAACACGATTTGATGTATAAAAACCTTTCAAAAGAGTAATTTTCCTCCTTTTAATAGAGATCCATTTTAAATTTAATATTTTGGAAGATTAATAGTTTTTATAATACAATAAAAACATTTTCTTTATAATTAAGATATAAAAATTTATATTGAATCAATTTATGATATTTTTTTGGTAACTTTCATGTTTTGATAAATATTAATAATACACAATATTTTAATTGAAAACATATTTTTTTCAGAGAAATAATTTTTATGGTTTTATTATATAAATAATTTGTTGTAAAAGTAACAATAGAATATATTTTTATCAGTTAATATAATAACGTAATTGTTATTAATACCACATTGAATTTATAGGTAAAAGAATTCAATATTTTTCAATGTTTTAATGTTAAAAACATGTTATCTCTTTCTAAAAACGAGTTTAATTTTAAATTAATTAATCCAAATTATGTGCATATAAATTTGAAAAAATTATTCCAAATTTGGAATCAGTAATTACAAATTATGTAAATAGATTACTTTTATTTTTGGGCGTTATGAATAATAACTTCACGAATTTTTATTAATTAGGTATAATGGTAAATCAAGTAATTAAGGATAAAAATAAAATTATGAAATTACTCTAACACATTTCCTAATATCATTGGATGGGTTATTTCGAACTAAATTGTACTTGTGTCCAAATGGTGTCTTTTAGAAGCCATTTTGATATGATTTAGTCATTTAATTTATATTATATAATTAAAAATAAAAAATATCTTACAAAATTTTGAATATGTATAACATTTTTAATGGTGAATTATACAGAATATATATTTGATTATAAGTATTATTATGTATTATAGATGAGTTATATTTTTCTTAATATTTTATTTTTAATTTTTATTCATAATATATGCATATTAAACAATTACACAAAACTGTTGCAGTAATTATTTTAATACAGGAAATAAAAAATAAAAAATATAAAAAATATTATAATAAATATAATTTTCAATAATTAAAATTTCAAATAAATTTTATAGATGACTTTGACATCATATTGATATAATGAAATAATTTATTTGAAGTTAACTTGTTATATTAATATTTATATAAATCAATGTCATATATAGTGTCAAAATTGACACTATCGATTGTTTATTAAAATGTTGTGTTTTTAAATTATTTAAAAAGAATATTTTTTAATAAGAAAATTATATTTATTATTTAATCTAATATTTTATGAGGTATTTATTTATATTATAATTGACATCAAATAAGTAAATATTGGCCTTTTTTAATATGAAAATATTTGATAGCCTAGTTAAAAAGTAAAATAAATTAAAAAGTGTTTATTAAAATGATAAAGACTAAAATGATAGAAATACATGTCAAATATTTGTTGGATGATAATTTTACAAGATTATATCATCTAATCTTTTAATTAAAAACCTTTTTTATGATTTTTAATGTGGTTTTAATTTTTTAAAAATTAATATTTTTAGATTTTCACGAAGTTCCCCTCACCTAAATTATAAAAGGGAACCTCCTCCATCACCAATTAAATTCACTTTGAGCCTTCAAGATCTGAATTCCCCTGAGATAATCCATAATAATCATCCCTATTTAAAATATAGAGGTTATGGTCTTATTCAAAGTCCAACTCTAGTGCTTTAAGAGGAGATTAAGTGGGAGCACGTCGAAGAAGAGTTTATATCCTCCACCGATTCTGTCAAACATAGTTCTTCTTCTACTACAACTTTTTGAGTTAATTCATTATAATTTAATATATCCAGTATCACATATATATTGTGATTTTATTATTGTTATCTTACAACAATATTCCATCTTCTATACATCCGATGAAAAATTAGACCACCACACATGCGTAGGTATGACTTACCATCTTCACACCATCGTGTAATATGTTTTCACCACTATCATATTTGGATTTGTATAATGGTGGAAATAATAACTATATATAATTATTATAAAATTTTATTTATTCAAAAATATTATACACCATAAAATTCAAAACTACTCATCAATTATGGTAATGATATCGTCACACATTTCTACGTACAACCTACTATATCCACGAATCGATGCGATTCATTCTACATGATATTTATTTAAGAATGATTATATAAATGAATGGAATGAATTAATATGGTATCTATTATAGCAATATCAGTCTATAAATTATGTATCTATAAACTAAGAGGAGGAATACAAATTTATCCCACAAAACATGCATAAGAAAATAATGAATCTAACACCCAATGGACGAGTAAAAATGTTACTAACAAACAGATGATAATATGATCATGTATGATATGAAAATACTAAATATGATTCTGATTTAATTCAATGAAATTATTTAAATAATTATACAGGAGTGTTGGATACATAAAACTGAAATCAAATCTATGTTAAGGGATAATTTCTCAATCTCATTATATTAAAGATTATTTATATGTAAATATTTACATTGGTATATTTATCATCCATGACCATGTATCCTAATTAGGTAGTCCAAAATATTATTGATATTATTGTAAATTTAATTATATTCAATTTTACTCTTTTTTTTAATTTTTTTTAAAAATAAAGGTAGGGTTTTGACACTTTCGATACGAGGTACTTCTTGAATTTTCCTTAAAAAGTACAAGGAGAATGTTTTTCTAACATATATTCAATGAACAATTTTTTACATTTTCAAAAACCATTATTTTCATGAAGCCTACATTACAAGATTTTATATTTATTTTCAATTAAATTGTTTTTCATTAAAATTATGCAGTATTTTGAGGAAATATTTTTTTTAATAACAACGTATATTTTTCTAATGAAATAATTTCAAGTGTAATATAAAAAATATTTTCCATCAATGATGGAATTATCCAATAGCGTTATGTTTCATGTATGTCACAATTTTTTTAGGTTTTTATTGTGTTTATTATGGAATGTTATTTATGAGATCCATTTTTTTACATGGATTATGATATGATGGAATTATGATTAATGAAACACATTTTTATTCATTCGGTTTTGAGGAATGATTTGTGTTAATATGTCACACATAGGAATGATTTTATTATGAGATGAATGGGAACTATATCTCCCTCCAATTCATTAGGAAATTATTTATATCTCATGATATAGACATGGATAGAATGAGAAATGATCTTAGTTCAGTAGTACAGGGCTGGAATGAGGTGCGAACTGAGTTCCGTAATAGAATTTTTATGCTATGATGGTCTTGGAAATGAGAATTGAATAATATGAAATGATTTTCAATTATTATGTGTATAAACAAGAATTTCATATCTTATGTTATGACAATTGGGATCATGATAATTGATTCTTATTACCTTTTATGATTTATCCCATGGCATGATATCATAATCTTTCATATGAAAGATTAGATTTTAAAATGTTATATTATTATTTCTAAAAAATAAGAAATGATATCTCCCTTCTTCACCCTTACTGATCATCTGACATCAATATTTCATATGCTTATTTTCCGCAGGTCTTGAAGAAGGGTAGTAATTAATATATGTCAAAAAAATTTATAATTAGTAAGAATTAAGTGGGAGAAAGTGAAGATGTCATATGAACCAGTTGTTTTTGTTTCCCAGTTTCTAATGACACTATTCCTACATGTTATTTTCATGTATTTTTTATATTTTATAATGAATATTATTAAATTTTTATGTAACATAAATTTTTTGTAATTTATGATCTGTTATAGTTGGTATCAAAGGATTATTATAGATTACGATTGAAGACTAGTATTATAAAACCGTAGTATGAACCCAAAAGATAGGTCGAAGAATAGTTTAAAAAACTAGTTTTTTATAAATTATAATGAATAAAAAAGGATAAAACCAAATGTTTCAAAGATGAAATTTTATTCTTGATTATATGTTTTTTCAATTATGATTAGTGTTTCTCACAGTAAGCTGCTTGGTTTTGGTCACTTCATGGAACCCGAAGGAACCACGTTACTGCTGAATGTGATGAGAAATGCAATGATTATCCTCTTGAGAAACCAAATTTTATGGGATATGGAATGAGAAATCATTTGGCTATGATCACAAAAAATTATCATTCTATGAATCATGCCGTACTTCCAAATGATCAGAGGAGAGAACAACATTTTATTGAGTCCCCCATGAGGCATCGTACACCTTCTTTCAGTATGTATTCAGATCCATTAGTGGATGAATAATAGATATATTCCACTAAAAAGATATTTTCAGTTCTCCAGTGTTTATAACATGATAATTTCATCATATAAGTCTATCATTTTAAAGGTTAAGCTGATTAATCATGGAAACATATCATGAATATGAAGAAAATAGATGAAATTGAATCCCTTGAATGGTATGAGTTCAAGAACTTATTTTTCATTAATTACATTACTTATATTATTTAAGCAAAGAAGAATAAGTAGTTCTTTGGTCATAAGAAAAAGGATGTATAATCCATTGGTACATACATTTTTTTCAATACATGCAAGGAACGCTTCTGGAATTATTATCCAATCTAAGAGTGATATTGATTGATTCTTTAGTGTATTAAATGGTACTTTAACATCTATTAGGAAATTGTTTGATGTAACCTCAAATTTTATATGGGTATTTGACATACTCGTCATTCATATGGGTTTGATACAAAGATAAAAATGGAATTCAAGGGAGAATCAAAAAACCACACAGAAAAGAAGATGAGTTTTCCCATATTCTCAATGTATGGAATGAAATATAGAGGAAATTTTCTTAAAGGGACTAGAAAAAGTTTTATGTGTGGGATAGAAGGTAATCAGGTAGTTGAATTCCAATATGAAGTGAGAAATTGGTCCAATAATCTGAATATAGAAATTGCTACAGAAAATTCACATCATATACATCAATATTACAAGTGTAAGGAAATGATTCATTTTTTCCAATAAATTACCAAATCCCTGGGTTATTTATGATGATCAACAATAGAAATTTTTTAAGGCTAATGAAATTGAGAATTCACATGAGATCACTATTAGTGATGTAGTGTACGCTAATGAAGTTGTGAAAGTTACACATACCATAAACACTAAATTAGAAAATGTTCTATTTGATTCTAGATCCACCCACTCTTTTATTTCTGATGATGTTTCTAAGGGTGTATCTATATTAACTCAATAATTAGATTATGATTTATATGTGACAACTCCTACTATCACAATCGTCAAATAAAATGATTATAATTCTTATCCGATTGAATATTGTGGGAACCTTCTTCCTATAAAAATTTTGATCCTTCATATTTTGGAATTTTATGTCATACTTAGCATGGATTTTATTTCATTATATGGATCTCATATCAATTTCCATCGATAGGAATTGAAATTTCATATTCCGGATCAATCATTGATCTTCAATCAATGCAATGATGAATATTACATTTTAGTATAAATTTCTTGCATATTATGGGTATTGATTACTATAAATTATGGTAAACTAACTAAAATGGTTGGGGAGAAACTCAAAATTAATAATAAAACCATTCTATGAGATTTTTATGATGTCTTTACTAATGAATTTTGAGTTCTTCCATATAATTGGGGGGTTGGGTTTTCAATAGAACTAATACCAAGTGGTATACCTATTTAAGAGACACCTTGTATAATAGCCCCAATTGACATGTCGGAATTATAGAAGCAACTCTAAGAGAATATTGACAAGGGATTAATACACCCAAGTGAATCAACTTGTGGTGAAACAATTATGTTTTTTAAGAAGAAATATTGGACAATGAGACTCTAAATATATTATATAGAACATCACAATATCACTATCAATAAGAAATACCCTCTTCCCCACATTTACGACATATTTTTACAACTTGGAATAGATCAATTATTTTCCATGATTAATCTTCATTCAAGATATCTTCAAATAAGGTTTAAGAAGATTGATATACCAAATATTTCATTCTATAAATGTTATAGACACTATAAATTTATATTGATTCCTTTTGGTCTTCTAATTCCCCCACCAGCTTCATGGATCTAATGTATAGAGTCTATAAAGAATATATTGATCAGTTTTTGGTAGTCCTTATTGGTGATATTCTGGTCTATTGGTAGAAAATGTAAGAGTATGAAGATAACTTAAGAATTGTACTGAAGAACCTAATGAAATATAATCTTTATAAAAAATTTACCGCGTTTTAATTTTATATTTACAATGTTTCATTTCTGGTTGACATAATCTCATGATATGGGTGATCTTTAGATCGAGATAAAATAGAAGTTATTGAAAGTTGTCCAAGAATAACTATGGTAATTTATATATGATGTTTTCTTGGTTTTTTCTGGATATTATCGATGTTTTTTGAATGATTTTTATGATAATTTAATCCACTAACAAAGTTGTATTGGAAATTAGTTATGTTTATATGGATGGAGGAATGTGAAGATAATATTAGAGAGATAAAAAGAAGTTTATCATGTGCACATCTGCTCAAATTACATTATAGTGGTGAAAATATTGTAATATATATTAATGAATCCAAGAATGGGATGGGTTTTTTCAAATGAAAAATGATATTGTGATACCTTATGTCCCATGAATATTGAAAATCCATGAGAAAAATTACCCAACTCATGATTTGGAGTTAGTAGTGGTAATCATTATGCTAGAGAAATAGAGGAATTATCATTATGTTGAAATGTTTGATATTTATATTGATCGTAAAATATTAAAGTATATTATCACAAAAAATGAGATGATTATTCATCAAAGACTATGATTGGAGTTGATTAAAGATTATGACTGCTCAATACAATACCACCCAGGGAAAGAAAACAAAGTGGTACATGCTTTGAGTTGAATGTACCGTGCTAGCATATAAATGATGAGGATCCCAAAAGATCCGATATTTATGGATTTTTAATTGATGGATCCTAAAATTTTAATGGAATGGCATAAATCTTATCAATATTAAATGAATGTTCGACCATCTATAAAATTTATGACTAAGGAGGTACAGAAATAATATGTATAGTTATAAAAGATGGTGAGAAATATTCTAGAATTCAACATTTATTGTGATGGAATAAAATGGTTCTGGAACCTTATTTTTATTCCTCATATACCAGAATTAAAGAAGGAGCTATTGGGTGAGGATATTAGTACTTCAATATCTATTCAAACAGGAATCACAAAGATGTACAGGGTCCTAAAAGATAATTATAGGTGGGATGGAATGAAAAGAGATGTGGTGGAATATTTCTTCTGATGCTTGGTTTTTTAGCAATTTAATGCAATGAGACATAAATCTAATGGGATTTTAAAACCACTACCCATACTAGAATGGATATAGAGAAAAATATAATTATGTACTTTGTCATCATAAATCCTAAAACATATAAAGGCCACAATGGTATATTGGTTATATTTTCTCTCTTTTTGATGTATGCACACTTCATTGTTATTAGATATTATTTATCTCTTGATCATATTTATAAAATATATATAAATGATATAGTAATATTTCATGGAGTACCAATTTGAATTATATCTAATCAGGATATGAGGTTTACCTTAATATTTTGTAAAATTATTCATGAGGATGTGGATACAGAGTTTGGTTTCAGAAGTTTAAAATAACAGTAGATAGATGGTTAGTCTAATAGGAGAATTCAATCTCAGGAAGATATGTCGAGATATTAATCTATTTGTTTAAAATGTGTTTGGTATCAACACCTACCATTGGTAGAATATTATTGCAATAATAGCATTCACTCCATTAATTAGTTGGATCCTTATGGGGGCCTCTATAGAATGAAGTTCATAACTCCACAATATTGGGATGATTTTGGGTAATGAAATCTATTTGGACAAGATCATGTCGATTAAATTGCATAAAATGTAAGATCTATTAAAAACACATAAGGTAAATACACTTTCAATAAAAAAATTATAGTAGAAACTGATGAAATGAACTAGAGTTTGATGTTTGTGAAAAGGTGTTTTTATAAAAATCTCCCTGAAGAGAGTAATGAGATTTTGAAATAAGTGCATGCAGAGCACCAGGTATATCATTCCTTTGGAAATTTTGGATCGTGTTGGGAAGGTAGCTTACTGATTGGCACTTCCATAAAATCTTTATCAAGTTCATAATGTGTCCCATGTATATCTTTTGAGAAAGTCAATACCTGATCATTCACATGTACTAAATATAAATGTTTTATGGTTAGAACAATATGATTCTTATGAAGAACAGTCGATAGAGATTCTAAATAGTATCAAACAATTTCAACAAAGCAATACCACATGTTTTGTTAATGTTTTATAGAGGAAACTAAAAATTGAGGAAGATACATGGGAACATGAGTTTGTGATGAGAAATATGTATCCTCATCTGGTTTTAACCATGCAATGAACTTCGAGGGTGAAATTCAGTTTAATGGGGCTAGAATATAACCCCTGAATGTTTCTATAAAATAGTTTCTTTACGTAATTATAAATCATTGATAACATTCATTTCACTTAATTGTGAATTAAATCAAACTACGATACAACCTTTTTATAAAATTCTCTTTTTATCCTAGTCGTTAGGTTTTCATGAATAAATATATCGACTTATGCTAATGTAGGGGAAATTCATTGGCTAAAAATTATATATGGAAAATATAAATCAATTTTATGTTTCAATTTATGTAATAATAAATTTCATGAATTAATATTATTAAATTAAATTATTTAAATACATAAGTGATATACTCAATAAAATATTTTTGACCTTCATACAATTGAATTTTGTGCAATATTGTATGAATAAACCCTATTTGATGTGTAAAATTGTATGTTTTACAAAAGAGAAATTTTAAACCATTTTTTTGAGAACCCCTTTTAAATATTTGTGTCGACACAATAATAATTTTCATATTAATACATAACCATTTTTTGGGTTGTGGGATATAAAAATTTACTTTGGATAATATTTAGATATATTTATGATAGCATTATTGTTTTGATGAATAGTAAAAATATGCAAAATTTTAATTGAAGCCAATTTTTTTCAACAACAAAAATTATATTATTAATTTGTAATATTTAGTGTTTTTAATGTATAAATAGAATATAATTTCATCATTTAATATAATTTAGGTAATTGGAATTAATTTTAAATGGAATTCAGATGTAACAACATTTCAATCTTTTGAAATGTTTTAACATTTAAACCCCATTCTCTTTTTAAGGCAAAAAGATTAATTTTAAATTAATAATAGAAACAATTTTTCATTTAATAATGAATTTTTTTTACATATGTAGATTCATTAATTTCAAAATATGTAAATAGATAACATTTTTTTTGGGCATTATGAATAGTATCTCTGGTAATTTCTATTAGTACAGTAAAATTGTATGTTGGGTAATTAAGTGTAAAAATAATAAAATTAATTTACCCTAAAATAAGACATAATATCATTGGATGATTTTTTTTCTACATAAATAATCCTTTAATTGGAATTATGTCCTTTGGAAACCAATTGGATTTGATTAGGACATTTAATTAAATTTATTTAATGAAAATTGATATACGTTTTACTCAATATTTAATAAGTATAAAATTTTTAGTGGTGGATTATAAAGAATATATATTTAGTTATAAGTATTCAACTAAAATATAGAGGATTTATCTTTTTTCATAGTGTTTTATTTGTAATTTTTATTCGGGAAATACACATACTACATAATTACCAAAATGTTTGTAGTAATTATTTTATTAAGGGAAATCTCAAATAAATATTATAAAAAATATTAAAATAAATATAATGTCAGGTAATTAATATTTATAATGAATTTTTGTGACAAACATTACCTCTTAGTAATATAATAAAATAATTGGTTCAATGTTAACTTGATTGATTAATATTGTTATTAATCAAATAATTGAATAGTGTCAAAATTGACACTATTGATTATTTATTAAAATAATGTGTTATTAGATTACAAAATAATAATAATTTTTTTAAAAAAATTTAATAAATAATATAAGGCCTATAATGTTCTAAGGTATCAATTTATGGTCTAATTGACATCAAATAAGTAAATATTATAGACAAAAAATATTGAAATATTTGATAAGCTAGATAAAAAGTAAAACAAATAACTAACTGTTAATTAAAATGATATGGGTATAATAGATTGAAATACATGTCCAAAATTTATTGTTTTATGATATTAAAACCATACCTCATCTCATATTAAAAATGGGGACATTTTTTAGGATTTTATTGTGGGTTGAATTTATTATAAATTAATTTTTTTGGAGTTTCTAAAATGTTCCCCTCACCTCAATTATAAAAGGCCACCTCCACCAACACATATTCACTTCACAATGACTCTGAATATAAGGTCCCAACATTAAAACATTACATAATAATGAATTAAATTGATAGTTCACATCGGGGATCTTTCAGGAATAATGTTTTAGAAAAATAGGATATAATAATTACATTACATCTCAAAAATTAAAAAGCAGACACATCGACTCAGATTCCATTTTTTCAGAAAATAAAAAATATTGAAAAAAAAGAGTCATGTCTAGTCGCATGTTTTATAAATAAAGAATTTTCCTTGATCTCATCCTTGACCATATTCAACTTTATGTTTCGTGAAAAACATTTCAAAACTTGGGATGAGCATAAAAAGTTTAGCAAGGGTTATAAAATAAAAAACAAAACATTTGTTCACCAATACAAACATAACATAAGATCTTTAACAGACCTCATGAAATCATATAATTTATGAATAACACATATTTATCCCAAATCATAGTGTTAACTTGTGGAATCCATAACATACTTATGTTGCATCATTCAAAGCTACGTAGGGAGTCACATTTTGAATAACCATCATATTAGATTCTCAAATACTCATAAGAGAAACATTCTTGTTTACCTCCATCAATTTACCCAATGACTTGGAGAGATATCTTGGGCTCACCCACCATGGTTTTATTCACGGAACCACCCATATACATAATCAATGCCCAAGAACCATAAAATAATCAAAACACATAAAACAAACAAAACAGAAAGATAAAATTTCCACATTTCAATCACAATATATCATTTAAATATACTGACATAAAAAATAAATTATCAAAACTAGTTTAAATACCAAAATACATAAAAGATTATATGGTATTTATTTTCATTTAAAAAACATTACATCTTGTTATGGAAGCCATAGGTCAAATAATACTCATAGCGGTAGAAAAGGTCATTCTCACCACTTACGTTAAAAGAAACATTAATATTTTTTTCATATAGTAAAACGCCAATTATAAAAATATTCCATTTGAATGAAATGAATATTAAATTTGGTTTATAAACTGTATAATAGAATGTCATTTATGAATAAAAATATGCTTCAATAAAAGGATATTGAGATGAAGTCCCTTAACTCTTTCTGACATGAACCATTTGTTCTTTAATCTCCTCAATAATAAACTAAATTTAATTTATACTTGGTTAAGATCCTTTTTCATGTTTACTATTCTTTTTATATCACTAATTTCCATGTTATAAATATTATGTAATAATTTACATTAATAATGGTCATTTTTTCGATATTTGGTAATTGAGCCAAAAATGAACTTCTTATATTTACAAGTTTTCCATGTTGTAAAATTTCCATTATCTCCAGAATAATATTAGAGATTTAGATATCATATATATCATATATAACCTTTATATAATAGTACTTATAATTTAGAGTTACGAAATGAAATGCATCGTTCATGGAGAAGATAAGCCATACAAACATATGAACTCTACTTTCATTTCTATTTTGTATTTAATGGAATGAAAACATAATTATACATAGGTATATTATAATTATATTATAATATCTAATATATAATTTCTGTAAATCCATCCTTTATATGTTCCACGTATGGCATGAACAAGTCATATGACTCGGAGGGGGTGGTAGTCTGCACTTCCCCTAATAAAATTATCACCTTTACCAATAATGGAAATCATAAAGGTATGATATAAATAAAAATACAGAGTCATATAAACAATATAAATGTAATATATATCACATATATTTATAGTTAAATCTTAATGGCCACCATAATAGGTGTTGGGAGAATATTGAACAATCATCGTTTCGTGGGGCGGTAGTTCACTGGCTATAGAAACAATATGTTCTTTACCCATTAGATGGATGTGTGTGTAAGTGTAGTTCGAATAATTCTCATAAAAACAACCTATTATATTGAGGATAATGGTGTTTTTATAAAATAACGTAATAAAAATTATTTATGTGGTTGTAGAAGTAAAATAAATTAAAAGAACTAAAAAGAAGACGTTGCCTTTATATCGGGAAACTCCCTTTGGATTGAACCAAAACAATTTCATGAGGTGCCTTATTAATAAGGTTATACTTATAGGTGGAAGAGATGTATTTTGAGAGATTATTTGGGTAGAGATTGGACGATCCATGGGGCTTGAAAGGTGTGAGTAATTTGTTAGAAGTGAGGGATTTTTATAAGGGGTAGGAGGGGCTCTTTTGGAAAATTTAAAAATATTATTTTATTATGTAATGATTTTCTGTTTCTAAACAACAGAAACATATTAAAGTATTTGATTATATGACTATTTTTTGAAATAAAATCATCCAATAATATTTTGATAGGTTTTGGATAATTTTTTAATTTATATAATATTATTTATTTAAATATTTCATTATTGAGGTAAACACTGCATTAATATTGTTTCATAAAATTTTATTTATATGATGTATAAAAATTATAAAAAATATAGTGATTTAGGAAATAATTTTAGCTTTGTAATGGCTATTTATAATAAAATATATCAGTTATATAACCCCACATTAAAATTGCTTTATCAAAACAATACATGTTTATGATATTTTTATTTGTACTTTAAATAAAAGTTATTAATATCATTATCTTAACCAAGTGGAATTAAAAGTCCAAAAGATTCACCCAATTATTTTTATGGTTTTCCATTACTCATCCAATAATGTTAGTACAAGTGTTAAGGTAATTTTATATTATTATAATATTGTTTGACCTTGAATTTCTCTATTTATCTTTAACCGCGATAAATAAATGTCAAAAATTACTATTAACTAATTTTTTTTAATAATATTGAAGCAAATTTTACTTTTTAATAACAAGAATTTATGTCAGATTTTTGAAATTTAATTCATAGATGATGTAAAATTTCATTTAAATGAAGACATCGGGTTTTTAACTACAACTCAATGTTTTAACTAATCATAAGAAATTGATGTTTTTTCAGAAAAATACAAAAAATTTAATGTAATCTATATTTGATATTAAAAATTAAACAAATATATATTTTTCAACAAATTCAAAACATAGAAGTTGGATTAATTAATTGAAAATTAATTCCCAATTTTAAAACAAAAAGCTTGTTTTTATGAAATAATAACAATCAAAATATTAACACTTATTTATATACAATTTCATAGTGATTTTACTTCCAATGACCAACATTGGATTAAATGGTAAAAATAAAATATAATTAAACTTTAAAGACAATTAAAATGATAATCTAACCATATAAATAAATTATATTAAAAAGCAGTTTTCAATTATAATATAGTATATTTCACTATACACACTACCACAAAACTGGGCAAGGCATGCGCCTGCCTTTATCAGCGCTAACGGAAAAGGGCGGATAAAGCGGCGGGTCTTTATCAGCGCTAAAAAAGTGCTGATAAAGGTCTACTTTATCAGTGCTAAAACAAGCGCTGATAAAGGTGTACCCTATAGCAGCGCTTTTTTTAACGCTGATAAAGGGATTATTTATCAGCACTTTTTACTAGCGTTGATAAAGGATCACGCGGGATTGTTAAAAACCATCGGGTCCTCTTCCTCCTCCCCGCACCCTGTCATGCTCTCGTAGAAGCCCTCCTCCGCGACGCTGCCGCCTCCTCCTCCTCCACTGTGGCCCCCGCCTCCTCCTTCTCCTCCTCCTCCGGTCGCCACCTCCTCCTCCTCCGGCCACCGCCTCCTCCTCCTCCACCATAGCCTCATCCTCCACCGCAGCCTCGTCCTCCTCCTCCTCCATCGGCACCTCCTCCTCCTCCTCCTCCTCCTCCTCCTCCTAGTCCACGACCTCTTCCTCCTCCTCATTCACTGGAACCTCCTCCTCCTCCTCCTCCTCTTCCTACTCCGCTGCCTCCTCCTCCACCGCAGACTCCTCCTCCTCCTCCTCCTCCTCCTCCGCTGCCTCCGCCCTTCCTCCCCCCTGCCTCCGTGCTGCCTCCGTTGCCTCTAGTGCCTCGTGTGCCTCTACTGTCGACACCTCCTTCTCCTCCGCCACCGGGTCTTCCTCCTTAAGGTGATTCAAATTGAATTTGTATGAATTAATTATTTTTTAATTGTAGTGACCCCTTGCATCCTATCTCAAATTATGAATATTGATTTTTGGATTTTATGAGTGTTGTTATTGTGGGTAATTGTTATGTTTTAATTGAGATCACATGATGTTATGATTTATATCATATACTCATGATAATATGACATTAAAACTTGAATGATTCACCTCTTATGTGTGTTAGAATGCATGGGGTTTATATGTTGTACATCAAAGAAGTGGATCATCATGAAATTAATATTCCTTAGTAGGGTACTATACTTGATATTTGATGATGAAGACAGAGAACCTAAGCATAGGGTGGACGTACAACATATACATGGTGTCGTTTCATGGGTGTTCTTGAGGTACCCAGTATTTTCTAGGTCCCATTCACTATGAGATGCATAATTTTTTTCAATAACCACATGGATCTATCTCATATATAGAAAGAGGGTAATAAGGTCACTGATTTCCTGGCTACTTAGGCCTCTTTAGGTAACCTGTGCACCATATTTAACATCATAGGATCCCTCCCCCAGGCTTGTTAGTATAGTTAATGAAGATTCCCTTGGGATAAAATAATTTATACCTCCTTTGACTGTTTTTAGCCTTGACCCCTTCTTGAAATAAAATATATAAGCATTGGATGTGTTGAAATAAAGTTCATGACTATGTTATTTAAGCTATAACCTTGGGTTTGTTGTCCCCCGTTCCACTACTCCCTCTTCTCCCCACATCATCCATGCCTTCCCTCCTCCCCCATCTCCCTCTCCTCTAACTAAACCTCCTCTCCTTCCTCCACCCATACTCAGTCCCCTCCTTGCACCATGATTTGAACTAAGGGTAGGTGCCTTCCTCCATCCAAACACATAGCTTATGAATCGTGGCCTATTGCAGCTAAGCACTAGACCCACACTCGAACTCCACCATCTCCTTCTCCCTCTTCTTTTCCACCAATATTGGATGATTCCATCTTGTTGGGTTTTGATTTTACTTTTTCATCCCCCCACTCACAAGATGTGGTTCCACCTACCAATGTCCATCCCTATTTTCAATTAGAGGAAATGCAAAACTATATGTGCTTGGACCATTTTCAATCCAAGTTAATTTTCACCAACAAATCCATGGATTTGGTCATAATACACAAAGTCCTCATCGACTAGGTTGTTATGGTAGCCCTTCGCATCAATGAAAAATTCCCAATTTATTGAGGTTCCTGAGGAGACGTTTTAGGAGATCTTTTTAGAGTTCCTTACAACTTTCAAGATAAAATTAATCTGTATCACCTTCAAATATGGTGGTAGGGATTGGGATTTAACACTGGGTGAGTTCAGAGTTATCTTGGGGTTTATTATTCTGACTTTGCTACATCCACTACCTATGTTGCTTTGTGTCTTGATCTGAACAAGAAAAATACACTAAAGAATTGGGTGTTGATCACTCATGAGCCCGCGAGCATCTATGATCCTCCCACATCCAAGAGCACCCAGATGAAGGGTTATTATCTGAGGATTAGTTATTATGCCTTAGCTCATTCCTGGATAGCATGGGGAGACTCCCACATAACCATCACATAGACTAAGGTTCCCATTATGGCCACTTCCATGGGTGACCTTGTGGAAAACATATAATGCTTCTTACTTATGCATTTGGTCCCATGTGTTTCAATCAACTCTGTACACTTTTACTTTTGATGCACATGTTAGGCTACCTATTGGCCTTACCCATGAGGTATTTCCTTGTACGGACACCCTATAGAGGCCGCCCTATGAGATTGATCCACAAGTTGCACTGATTATCCTACTTCCTCACAAAAGGTATGCTTAACCCATGTCTATAGTGGTGAACCCCACTAACACACTATAAAAATCTCCTAGAAACCACACCTCATCAGGGGTGATCGAAGAGAGGAAGAGATTGGATGAATCCTAAGAACCACCCAAGATTTTCTATTAATGAGCATGCCCCCTACCATTTTTGAAGAATCTTGTTTTTTATATAAATTATAATCATATTCCTTCTCCTCTAACATATATATTCATCCTATGGATTTAAAATAGGATGAATATTAATAAATAATGGATGACTGCCAATCGATAGACAAAAGTGCATGAAGAAGGCGTGAAAGAGTTTATCAAGTTTACAAAAGATCATGCATGTGACTCTTCTCAAATACTTTGTCCGTGTTTACGATGTTGTTATTAAAAACAAATTAGTTCAGATGAGTTGGAAGAACACTTGATCTGTCACAGAATAGATCAGAGTTATACATGTTGGAATAAACATGGGGAAACAATGAATGTAGGTAGTGACTGGGGTGACACTGCGTTTTATGGATCATCTGATATGATTAAAAACATGAACAATGAATATGACTGTATGGAGGATGTTATTACAGATTTTAATGATGGTGAAGATCATATTTAGGAAATGACAAGGACCTTCGAAGATGAACTTCGTGATTGCCCAAAATTTTTTGAGATGTTAAAAAGTTGTGAAAAGACGCCATTGTATACTGGTTGCACTAAATATATTGCATTGTCAGCCATACTGAAGTTGTATAATTTGGAAGCAGACAATGGGTGGAGTGACGACTATTTTACGAAACTACTTGCCCTCATGAATTACATGCTCCCAGAAGAAAATGAGCTCCCGGGCCAAACATACGATGCCAAACGAATGCTACGCTCTATGGGTATGATCTCTAAAAGAATACACGCCTTCCCGAATGAATGTATACTATTTCTCAAGGACCACAAATCACATAATGAATTCCCAAAGTGTGGTGCTTCTCGATACAAAAAAGATGAATCCAGTCCTCCTAAAGTTGTATGGTACTTTCAAATAATTCCAAGGTTTATACGCCTATATTGAAGTGAGGAGACTACAGAACAGTTAACATGGCATACAGATACAAGAATTAAAGATGGGATACTACGTCACCCGACAGACTCTCCTCAGTGGAAGAGAATCGATCATGAGTATCCTGAATTTGGAAATGAGTCGAGAAACATTCATCTTGCATTATCTACAGATGGAGTGAATCCTTTTGGTTTTCAAAGAAACAGCTACAGTACATGGCCGATTATGTTGATAAATTATAACTTACCACCGTGGTTATACATGAAACAAAAATAAATCATGTTATCAATGCTTATATCAGGACCAAAACAATCTGTTAATGATATTGATGTTTATTTAGCTCCATTGATCGAAGAATTGAAATTATTGTTGGATTCATGTGTTACATTGTATGATGCTTACAGAAAGGAAGATTTCAATTTGAGAGTCATGTTGTACGGGATGATAAATGACTTCCCTTCTTATGGAAATTTTTCAGGATATATCATTAAAGGAACTCAAGGTTTTCCCATTTGCGAAGAAGGTACACAATCAATTAGGTTGAAACATTCATCGAAAAATGTGTTTCTAGGACATCGCAGATTTCTACTGCGATGACAGAAGTACCATTCGTGGATGACATCATTTGATGGAAGTTCATAATAATTTACAACACCATCTCCACTAATAGGAGATCAGTTTTTTGAGAATGTTATGAATGTGGACACTACTTTTGGTAAACCGACTTCGAAAAACCTTACGAAAATCGGTAGGAAAAAGAGATCAGTTTTTTTTTTTGAATTACAATACTGGAATTGTCTGTATGTAAGACATTTTCTTGATGTTATGCATGTTGATAAAAATGTATTTGATTGTGTTATCGGTACGTTGCTAAATTCATCTGGCAAAACAAATTATGGAATTGAGGCTAGGATGGACATGGTTGATATGGGATTAAGAGAAGAGTTGGCACCAGTGAAGGGTGAAAAATGAACATTTCTTCCTCCTGCTACTTACACTCTTTCCAGGAAGGAGAGATATCAGTTTTGAAACTTCTCGAATGAGGTAAAGGTTCTAGAGGTGTATTTGTCAAATATCAGTAACCTTGTGTCAATCAGCGACTAGATGTTAAAAGGTCTGAAATCCCATGAATGTCATGTTTTGATGTAAAATCTCATTCCAATTGATTTATGTTGCATTTTTTCCAAGAATTTCCACCATACATTAAAGAAACTGTGTTTCTTCTTCAAATCTATATGAAGCAAAGTTATAGACCCGGCAAAATTTCCAGCTATGGAAAAATAAATTTCCGTCATATTATGTGAATTATAAATATACTTACCACCTTAATTTTTTGATATGATGGTTCATTTGATGGTCCACTTAGTGAGAGAGATTCGACTATGTGGTCCTGTACATTACATATGGATGTACCCTATTGAATGGTATATGAATATTTTGAAAGGGTATGTCAAAAATCAAAGTCGGACACAGTGTTGTATTGCAGAGTGATATATTGTTGAGGAAGCCATTGAATTCTGTATCGAATACTTGTCTGGTGTGGAAAGTATTGGCTTACCAAAATCTCATCACACTTGGAGTCTTTAGGGTGAAGTAATTTCTTGAAGAAAGGTTGTCACAATCAATATTACAGACCGGGAGCAGGCCCACCATTATGTTTTGCATAACAGTATCGATGTTGGCCCTTATGTTGAAATCCACAAAGAAATTCTTAGGCATTTGAATCTATCTAGGGATGAAAAATGGATATCATATACACATAATCGACAGTTTATAGGATGGTTTTGAGATCATATTATTAAGAAGTCAAAGAAAATCCGGAGTCAATTTTGGAACGACTTCGATGGCTAGCTGGAGGACCAAGTGTGTATGCATTATCTTACAATGCTTATGTAGGTAATGGTTATAAATTTTATACTATTGAACATGACGAAGACAGTACCAAACAGAATAGTGGGGTTACACTTGTGGCTGAAGCGATGCATGTTTCCGGTGCTAAGAACAGAAATTCAATTTATGTGAATATGTCATACTTTGGCATCATCAAACAAATATGGGAGTTAGATTATATGGAATTTCAAGTTCTGATATTTCAATGAAAGTCGGTTGATAATAGGAGTGCTGTAAAATAGATGATTTGGGGTTTTTGAAATTTGATTTCAGTAAGGAAGGGGAGAAAGAAGAACCATTTATAATGGCATCATAGGCATTGCAAGTATTTTATGTTCTAGATCCCGCAAACCGAAACTGGTCAATCGTTCTGTTATTGACCAAAACAGCTGAAGGGACAGATGAAAATTCAATGGAAGATGACCCTTTCATTGGGACTTCACAATCATTTCGCAGTGGTCTCAATGTAGACGACGTTTTGTATGTTAGAGGAGACCACAATGAAGGGATATGGATAGTTGATAGAGGGGTCAAATCCCTTCATCCTTTAAAAAAAGTGAGTTCAATAATCAGGTTATTGATTTTTATTGTAATATAGATTGTGTTACATTATGTTATTATTTGTTCGCTGCTACCTTTATGTGAACTAAATTAAATTTTAAACCAGTTCTTCAGATAATGTCTTCTTCACCTGCTGATGCACCTAATCCTGAGACACAACACGTCTCTCAACCTATTGCAGCTGGTCCCACTGCTGAGAGACAACTGGTCTCTCAACCTATTGCAGCTGGTCCCACTGCTGACGTACAATAGGTCTCTCAACCTATTGCATATGGTGCCAGTGCCGATGCTAGTGCTTCGGAGAAACATAATGATGATGCAGAATCTAAGGAAATGGTTAGCGATGAAACCCCAACGACACAAAAAAAACAGGTGCATCGTAGTTTGAATGTTTTAGCCAAAATCCTTAAGGCAAAAGCAAAAGGCATCAAATATGAGGTGGGATGGAATAAACTTGTCCAGCATGTAAACCCCATCAAAGCCATGTTTAGTAGCTACATTGGAATCGTCACTCAAAAACTCATGCCGATTGATGTAGAGTCATGGCACCATGTTGTCAGCGGGTTGAAAACATTAATGTGGGAAGAGATTACGGTAACATAATGATATCATCTATTTAATTTATTAAAATAAAATAAAATACTGAAACATTGACTAACCCTTCATCATCTCTTGAAGAGTGCATTTATAGTAGATGTTTCGCACAAAGAATATGTTTTAAGACTTACAGGAAGGATTCATAGAGGCTTTCACACCATTTTAACGAAAAATCATCTAAATGATTCCAAAGGGAAAATCAAGCCACCCCCACCTCCTTTTATGCACACTTGATATCCCAAGGAATGTGGGATGCGTTTTCCAACCGTCATGCGGAATAGAATTTTCAGGTACATTGTGTTTGGTTACACGTTGTGTAACGTTTCTTGTATTCATCACGTTGATTGACCGGTTTTTATTTATGAAACAGCAACTGAGTGCTGAAAATAATGAACGGGCAGAAAAACCAGCATTCCCCTACCATAAAGAAAGTATGGGGTATGGTTCAATTGAAAAACAATTGGTACGTATTTTAAAAGTACTGTAATAATTTTATGTGACATAAAACAACACTATAACCATGTTTCTCTGTTTATATAGAGATTGATGAAGAAAAATTTCAAGTCACTTCAATTCAACGCCATGTGCTATGGAAGGAGGCTCGTGTTAATAAAGAGGGGAAACTGATAGATGAAAACACACAAAAAATGTGGGAAACATGTGTAAGTATGACATAATATAAACTTGTTTTGCTTTAAATCACTATTACATAACAATGCTTACTTCTTTTTCCATATTTTCTATTTGACATAGTCACAGGAATCAAAAACACCCGCATCAGATGAAGACATAATTTAAATGACCTTGAAACAACCAGAACAGTATGGTCGCGTCAGTGGTGTGGGTTTTTGGGTGTCACCCTGGGTATATTTTCAGAAAAAAACAAGAGGATGAACAAACTAAAGAATTGCATGTAATGAGAGATAGAGTAGCTACCCTTGAAGAACTATTCCAAAGTTAGGGAGAGATGATAAAGAGTTTGATGGAGGAGAGGCGAAGAGAACAAACTACTCAAGAACAACTCGCCCGAGAAGATCCACCCCTCACCAGCTTTCAGGCGAGCCATTCCCCTCAAAGACCTGACTTAACAGAGGTAATAAATGTTCTAATATTCGTTTTTGTGAAATGTGAATCACATAGACAGTGATACCTTTCATGTAATGATATTCTACAGGGTGAAAATGACTGTGATTTATATCTGTCAACTCCCACCCATCACCTTGTAGCAAGGGCTACGATGTTCCATATGCAGAATGACATGCTACACTCCAGACAACATCCAACCGGTCATGTCAAAGTGTCGATTAACATAGCTCATGGGCCGAGCGCTGAGCTACCCATGCCAAATGACGATGACGACATTCATACGGTGGAAAAATATGTTGGAACATTCGTTGCATGGCCGTCGAATCTTGTAAAAAAACATCTCGACCAGGAGGTATTCATTTCCAATTCATTTTTCAAGCAAACACATTAACATTAAATTAGAATATGGCTGAACCGATGAATGTTATTACAGAAGGAAAAAATGGAGAAGCTAAAACAAAAGAGAGGCTCCAACAATGGATCAACCAACCGATCAAAACGATCTACTGAGAGCGTGTTCACCCCGCCCATTCAATATCCACATTTAATATCATTGCAAGCTCATGTGGATACGAAAATGAAAGACAGCAAGAGTCATACAATTGTTTGGGAAAACATTATGTACGGAGAGGAAAAATTAGATTTCATTAGTGCAGATGCTGTTTTTGAGATCATCACATATGACTGGCTAGGCGCCTCAGTTATAAATGTATACATGAGGTATGTTTTCATGATTTGATTTTTCAGAAGTAGATATACTTTGATAATTATGGCTAAATACATCTCATATTTTCCACAGGTGTATATAAGAAAAACAATTGAAGGGATTTTCCCATGATTACAAATTTGGACTCGTTAGTCCGCACACCATTTCTACACAACGAGAAGAAATAGATTCAAATTTTCAGGCAGAATTAATGTCAAATCTGCTCAGAACATTTCAAAGCAGAATTACGACTGACAAACTCTTTTTAATACCAACGTTGCAGGGGTAAAACTCTACATTTTAATCATATCAATTATATTATCATTTCTATCAGTACTTATTTCGTTTTTTGTTTTTAAGGAACATTGGATGCTCATTGAAGTCAATTTGGATACTCCAAAGATTTATTTTTTGGATTCACTACATGGATATCCAACTAACCGACCACACATGATGGTGATTATCAATTTGTAATACAATAGATCCAACATTTTAGAACTAAATATCTAGTTTTATAATTTATATTATCTTTTAATGAGTATTTTGTAATGATAGGGCGATGTATGAATATCGTCTAAAGGTTGGAATGAATCCAGGGCATAAGGACGACAATGCCCAGAAGATCTACAAATGGAGAAGTATCTGGGTATATATAATAATATTTCACTATCCAAATACATATCAAAACAAATTGCTTATTTTTCTCGATGTATGTGCAGTGTCCGAAACAAACAAACGACAAGGAATACAGTTATTATGTTTGTAAATTTATGAAATAGATAATATTTCATGGAAAAACTATCATCCCTGAAGAGGTATATTGGAAAATAATTACTAATTTATTTAAAATATTTATTAATCCTTTGTGTATTTATATTTTTTTAGTACTACTATGACTGTCGCAAAACGCTTATTCAGAAGATGATATAAATGTCTTCAGAAACGAATATGCAGTGTATCTGATGGAAGAATGTAAACAAATAGGACAATGAAGGTGAATTCCTAATACTTATGTCATATTTATATGGTCATTGATATCTCCATTTACACTTATTGAGCATCTATGATCTCCCTTTCATGTGTTTTATATCCTTAGATTAGTGAATTCCTACTACTCAGTTTGAAAATGACATAAAAATTTGAAAACAACACTACTGACATACGGAATACCGATAAAACACGTTCGGATTGTTTTGAATCTTTAGGAAAATGATCCACGAGTCATTTGTCACGTGTACGAATCAACTGCACCTCAATCCGACGCACGGTGTGACCGGTATGGCTAAAAGTGTATGATATCAGTTTCATATTGAGATAAAATTTAGAAAACAACACTAATGACTTACAGAATATCGAGAAAATGCATTCGGATTGTTTTTATACTTTAGGAAAACGATCCACGAGTCATTTTTGATGTGTACGAATCAACCACACCTCAATCCGATGCATGGTGTGACCGGTATGGCTAAAAGTGTCTGATATGAGTTTGAAAATTACATAAAATTTAGAAAACAACACTACTGACATATGGAAAACTGATAAAATGCATTCGGATTGTTTTGATACTTTAGGACAACGATCCACGAGTCATTTTGGACGTGCAAGAATTGACCGCATCTCAATCCGACGCACGGTGTGACCGGTATGGCTAAATGTTTCCGATATCAGTTTGAAAATGACATAAACTTTAGAAAACAACACTACTGACATACAGAATACCGAGAAAACTCGTTCGGATTGTTTTGAAACTTTAGGAAAACAATGCAGGAGTCATTTCTGATGTGTACGAGTCGACCGTACCTCAATCTGACGCATGGTGTGGCCGGTATGGCTAAAAGTGCCTGATATCATTTTGAAAATGACATAAACTTTATAAAACAACACTACTGACATACAGAAAACTGAGGAAACGCGTTCGGATTGTTTTGATACTTTAGGACAATGATCCATGAGTCATTTTTGACATGTATGAATCGACCGCACCTAAATCCGACGCACGGTGTGACTGGTATGGCTAAAAGTGTCTGATATCAGTTTCAAATTGAGATAAACTTTGAAAAACGACACTACTGACATACAAAATACCAAGAAAATGCATTCGTATTGTTTTGAAACATTAGGACAACAATCCATTAGTCATTTTTTATGTGTACAAATCGACTGCACCTCAATCCGATGCACGATGTGTCTGGTATGGCTAAAAGTGTCTGATATCAGTTTCAAATTGAGATAAACTTTGGAAAACAACATTAATGACATACGGAATAATGAGAAAACACATTCGGATTGTTTTGATACTTTAGTACCATGATCCACGAGTCATTTTTGACATGTAAGAATCGACCGCACCTCAATCCGACACAGGGTGTGACCGGTATGGCTAAAAGTGTCTGATATCAGTTTGAAAATGACATAAACTTTAGAAAACAACACTGCTGACATACGGAAAACTGAGAAAACACGTTCGTATTGTTTTGATACTTTAGGAAAACAATCCATTAGTCATTTTTGATGTGTACGAATTGACCGCACATCAATCCGACACAGGGTGTGACCGGTATGGAAAAAAGTGTCTGATATCAGTTTCAAATTGAGATAAACTTTGGAAAACAACACCAATGACATACGGAATACCGAGAAAACATGTTAGGATTGTTATGATACATTATGATAATGATCCACGATTCATTTTTGACATGTACGAATCGATCGCACCTTAATCAGATGCACAGTGTGACCGATATGGCTAAACGTGTCTGATATCGGTTTGAAAATGACATAAACTTTAGAAAACAACACTACTGACATACGGGAAACCAAGAAAATGCGTTCTTATTATTTTGATACTTTAGGAAAACGATCCAAGAGCCATTTGTGACGTGTAAGAATCGACTGCTCCTAAATCCGACGCATGATGTGACAGGTATGCTAAAAGTGTCTGATATCAGTATGAAAATGACATAAACTTTAGAAAACAACACTACTGACATACGGAATACCGAGAAAAGGCATTCGGATTGTTTTGAAACATTATGAAAACGATCCAAGAGTCATTTGTGACATGTACGAATCAACCGCACCTCAATCCGATGCACGGTGTGACCGGTATGGATAAAATTGTCTGATATCAGTTTCAAATTGAGACAAATGTTGGAAAACAACACTAGTGACATATGAAATTCTGAGAAAACGTGTTCGGATTGTTTTCATACTTTAGGGAAATGATCCACGAGTCATTTTTGATGTGTACGAATCGACCGCACCACAATCAGATGCACAGTGTGATCGGTATGGCTAAAAGTTTATGATATCATTTTGAAAATGACATAAACTTTAGAAAACAACACTACTGATATACAGAAAACAGAGAAAACACATTTAGATTGTTTTGAAAATTTAGGAAAATGATCCACGAGTCATTTTTGACGTGTAAGAATCAACTGCATCTCAATCCGATGCACGGTGTGATCGGTATGGCTAAAAGTGTCTGATATCAGTTTGAAAATGACATAAACATTAGAAAACAACACTACTGACATATGGAATACAGAGCAAACAGTTCATATTTTTTTGAAACTTTAGGAAACAAATCCATGAGTAATTTTTGATGTGTAAGAATCAACCTCACCTCAATACGATGCACAGTGTGACCGGTATGGCTAAAAGTGTCTCATATAAGTTTGAAAATGACATAAACTTTAGAAAACAACACTACTGACATATGGAAAACCGAGAAAACACATTTGGATTGTTTTGATACTTTAAGAAGACAATCCACGAGTCATTTGTGACGTGTAAAAATTGACCGCACCTCAATTCAACAAACAGTGTGACTGGTATGGCTAAAACTGTCTGATATCAGTTTGAAAATGACATAAACTTTAGAAAACAACACTACTGACATATGGAATACCGATCATACTCATTCGGATTGGTTTGAAACTTTAGGAAAACGATCCAGGAGTCATTTGTGATGTGTACGAATCGAGTGCACCTCAATCCGACACACGGTGTGGCTGGTATGGCTAAAAGTGTCTGATATCATTTTGAAAATGACATAAACTTTAGAAAACAACACTACTGACATACGGAAAACTGATAAAACGCGTTCAGATTGTATTGATACTTCATAACAATGATCCATGAGTCATTTTTTACATGTACAAATCGACCGCACATAAATCCAACACACAGTGTGATTGGTATGGCTAAAAGTGTCTGATATCAGTTTCTAATTGAGATAAACTTTGGAAAACAACACTACTATCATACAGAATAATGATAAAACACATTCGTATTGTTTTGAAACATTAGGACAACAATCCATGAGTCATTGTTTATGTGTAAAAATCGACCGAACCTTAATCCGACGCATGGTGTGACTGGTATGGCTAAAAGTGTCTGATATCATTTTCAAATTGAGATAAACTTTGGAAAACAACACTAATGACATACGGAATACTATGAAAACACATTCGGATTGTTTTGATAATTTAGGACAACGATCCACGAGTCATTTTTGACATGTAAGAATTGACCGTACCTCAATCCGACATATGGTGTGACCAGTATGGCTAAAAGTGTCTGATATCAGTTTGAAAATGACATAAACTTTAGAAAACAACACTGATGACATAGGGAAAACTAAGAAAACACATTCGGATTGCTTTGAAACTTTAGGAAAACGATCCACGAGTCATTTGTGATGTGTACGAATTGACCGCACCTCAATCCAACACACGGTGTGACCGGTATGGGTAAAAGTGTCTGATATCATATTCAAATTGAGATAAACTTTGGAAAACAACAACAATGACATACGGAATACCGAGAAAACGTGTTAGGATTGTTTTGATACTTTATTATAACGATCCACGAGTCATTTTTTACATGTACGAATCAACCGCACCTTAATCAGATGCACGATGTGACCGGTATGGCTAAAAGTGTCTGATATCGGTTTGAAAATGACATAAACTTTAGAAAACAACACTACTGACATACAGGAAACCGAGCAAACGCATTCGTATTGTTTTGATACTTTAGGAAACCGATCCACGAGCCATTTGTGACATGTACGAATCAAATACACCTCAATCTGACGCATGATGTGACATGTATGGCTAAAAGTGTCTGATATCAGTATAAAAATGACATAAACTTTAGAAAAAAACAGTACTGACATACGGAATACCAAGCAAAAGAGTTAGTATTGTTTTGAAACATTAGGACAACGATCTAAGAGTCATTTTTGACATGTACGAATCGACCACACCTCAATCCGATGCACGGTGTGACCAGTATGGATAAAAGTGTCTGATATCAGTTTCAAATTGAGACAAACGTTGGAAAACAACACTAATGACATATGAAATTCCAAGAAAATGTGTTTGGATTGTTTTGATACTTTAGGGAAACGATCCATGAGTCATTCGTGATGTGTACGAATCGACCGCACCATAATCAAACGCACGGTGTGACAGGTAGGGTTGAAAGTGTCTGATATCAGTTTGAAAATGACATAAACATTAGACAACAACACTACTGACATACGGAAAACCGAGCAAACACATTTGGATTATTTTGACACATTAGGGCAATGATCCACGAGTAATTTTTGATGTATAAGAATCGACCGCACCTCAATCCGACGCACGATGTGACCGGTATGGCTAAAAGTGACTGATATCAGTTTGAAAATGACATTAACATTAGAAAACAACATTACTGACATACGGAATACCGAGCAAACACGTTCATATTGTTTGGAAACTTTAGGAAACCGGTCCATGAGTCATTTTTGATGTGTAAGAGTCAACCTCACATCAATACGATGCACGGTGTGACCGGTATGGCTAAAAGTGTCTGATATCAGTTTGAAAATGACATAAACTGTAGAAAACAACACTACTGACATACGGAAAACCGAGAAAACGAGTTTGGATTGTTTTGATACTTTTGGAAAACAACCCACAAGTCATTTTTGATGTGTACGAATCAACCGCACCTCAATCCAATACACGGTGTGACCAGTATGGCTAAAACTGTCTGATATTAGTTTGAAAATGACATAAACTATAGAAAACAACACTACTAACATATGGAAAACCGAGAAAACGCATTAGCATTGTTTTGATACTTTATTACAACGATCCAAGAGTCATTTTTGATGTGTACGAATTGACCGCACCTCAATATGATGCACGGTGTGACCAGTACGGCTAAAAGTATCTGATATCAGTTTGAAAATGACATAAACTTTTGAAAACAACACTACTGATATACAGAAAACTGAGAAAATGCGTTCGGATTGTTTTGTTACTTTAGGACAATGATCCATGAGTCATTTGTGATGTGTACGAATTGACCGCACCTCAATCCGACGCACAGTGTGACTGGTATGGCTAAAAGTGTCTGATATCAGTTTCAAATTGAGATAAATTTTGGAAAACAACACTACTGGGAAATGGAATACCGAGCAAACACGTTCGGATTTTTTTGACACATTAGGAAAAATATCCTTGAGTCATTTTTTGACGTGTATGAATTGACCATACCTCAATCCGAAGCACGGTGTGACCGGTATGACTAAAAGTGTATGATATCAGTTTCAAATTGAGATAAGCATTGGAAAACAACACTAATGTCATACGGAATACCGAGAAAATGTGTTCCGATTGTTTTGATACTTTAGTAAAATGATCCACGAGTCATTTGTGATGTGTAAGAATTGACTTCACCTCAATACGATGCACGGTGTGACCGGTATGGCTAAAAGTGTCTGATATCAGTTTGAAAATGACATAAACATTAGAAAATAACACTACTGACATACAGAAAACCGAGAAAATGCGTTCGGATTGTTTTGATACTTTAGTAAAACGATCCACGAGTCATTTTTGACGTGTACGAATCGACCGCACCTCAATCCGACTCATGGTGTGACCAGTATGGATAAAAGTGTCTGATATCAGTTTCAAATTTAGATAGACTTTGGAAAACAACACTACTAACATATGGAATACCTAACAAACGCGTTCAGATTGTTTTGAAACATGAAGAAAACGATCCAGGAGTCATTTGTGATGTGTACAAATCGACCACATCTCAATCCAATGCATGGTGTGACCAGTATGGCTAAAAGTGTCTGATATCAGTTTCAAATTGAGATAAACTTTTGAAAACAACACTACTGACATACGGAATACCAAGAAAACGCATTTGTATTGTTTTGAAACTTTAGGACAAAGATCCCTGAGTCATTTGTGACGTGTATGAATCGACCGCACCTCAATCTGACACACGGTGTGACCAATAAATATTTTCATTAGATAAAGAATCAGTTTTATTAAATGAGATAAATCAATCAAAAACATATTGATTTTACATTATTCCCTTTCTTTGTTATGAAAATGAAAACATTTGAGTTTAAAATTTCATATTTTTGTCTCACATTTCCATATTATTGTATTCTTTCATATTACTATTTTAATTTCTTTCATTATTGCATTACAAACATAATATTTGTTTTCTTATATAGGTGAATTTTTTTCCATGAGTTCATATGCTTTGTTCGGAAAAAAATACCATTGAGACCGGATCACGGATATAAAAGGGTGAAACCTGAATGTTCATAACTATTGTTGAATAATTTTAATTATAACCATGTAAAACAATGTTTTAAATGTATATAGCAATGTGTTTTTTTGAATTCATGATGTTATGAAAATGTATATATCGTTATCGGTCAAAATATTGTGTGCCGGTGATATGGTGTGCTGGTGTGCATGTGCTACATTGTGCAGGTATTCTGGTGTGAAGGTTCTATTTTGTTGGGGCAGGCGATGGTGTCTTTATCAGTTCTTTTTTGAGTGCTGATAAAGGACACCTTTAACTGCTCTAGAGGAGCGCTGATAAAGGGTATCCTTTATTAGCACTGTGAGAAGAGCTGATATAGGAGAACCCCCCCTCCCCCCCCCCCCCCCGTATCTACGCCGTCATTAACAGTGCTTTTCTAGCACTGTTAATGCCAGTTTTTAGCACAGATAAAGGGCCAAGTTGTAGTAGTGTCATTAGAAAATGAATTTTATCCGAAAAACACACAAAATTTACCCAATGTAATTTTTGATGTCCCGGATCAAAAGAAGATTTTTTTTTCAAATATAACTTATAAAAGTGACCAAAAAAATATTTAAAGAGGGTTATCCATTAAAAGGTGGTAAATCTAACTTTTAACGAATATTACTTTCATTCACATTTTATGACTATAACTTTTATTGGATAAATGTAAAAACATTTTACTAACATGTATATTCATATTGTAGTTATTTCTATTTATTATTGCCAATATAACTTCTAGGAATTATCTACCATTTAAAATAATATTATATTATTATTTTTTAGTATGACTCAGTATTGTGTGGACCATTAGGCTTCAATGAAACTCATTGTTGCGTATCAGGTATGACATCTTACATAGCATCTCATTTAAAGTAAAATTAATATTTAATTAAAAAATATTAATATTTATGAAAATGTATTATTCATTATTTACTTGGGATGTTACATCCTTTCTCCAAATTGGAAATTGCGTCCTCACAATTTTTATTCACTTATCAAATAAGTGTGGGTATTTATCCCTCATAGCATTTTCAGATTCCAACATTGCCTCTTCAACCATTTGTTTTTTCAATATATCCCTGACCTGATATATATCTTATTCCACAAAATTTTCTCTCTTCGGTCAAGAATCTAGACTGGTTGATCCTCATAAGAGAGATTCCCTTCCAGCTAAACTACCTCATGGATAAAAACATGATATGAATATGGAATATATTCTCTCAACATTGAAACATGGAAAAAAATTCTATACCTAGGATAAACATGGAGGTAAGGCCACTCTATAGGCAACTAATACAACATTCTCTAGGATTTCATAAGGTCCAACAACCCTCATACTCAAATTTACCATCTTAAAAAAACTCATCACACTTTTCCATAGAGAATCATTGAGAAAGACAAGATCACCTACCACAAAAGGGAGATCCCTCCTCTGATTATCCGTATAACTTTTCTGCCTGCTCTGATCTTTTCTCATGTTCTTATGAATCAAATGATGCTTCTCAGCCATCTCCTCTACCAATTCTTGTCCCATCAGCTTCATTTCACCAAATTTATCCCAAATAGCAGGAGTTCAACACCACATCCCATATAATGCCTCAAATGGAGCCATCGGTATACTGGAATGAAATATGTTATTATAAAAAATGAAACCAATGAAATATGTTGGTCCCAACTTCCCTAGTGATCCATTGAACAATCACATAGAATATCTTCCAAGGTCTGAATTGTTCATTCTGACTGCACATCTTATTGAGGATGAAAAGTTGCACTATAATTTAATTCATTACCCAACGACTTCTGATGGCCTTTCCTAATGTTATAAGTAATCCTAGGATTGTGATCAGATACAATGGAGAGGGGAAATCCATGCGACATGACTATATCATTAACATACAACCGAGAAAGTTGATCTAGAGGCAACGTATCTCAAATTGGAAGTAAATGAGAAGATTTAGTCAATAGATCAAAAATAAACCAGATTTCAATATTACATGAGATGTCTTTCGTAATCCCACAAAAAATTTCACGGATATATTTTCCTATTTCAACTCAAGAAAAGGTAAATACTGACGCATCCCTTTTAGTAAATGTCATTCTTCTTTATCCTTTTGACAAGTCAATCACTTCACAGTAATGTCAACAATATCTCTTTTCATTCCATCCCACCACTAATAGTCTTAAATATCTCTTTACATATTATTATTTCTAGGATGAACTGAAAACATAGATCTATGAGCTTCACATAATAACTCTATCTTCATATTTGTATCACAAGGAAAACATAATATTTTCCCAGACTTCAAAACAGAATCATTATCTGTAAAGACCCATAAATTTGAAGGGAATTGTTTTTCTTAATTTTCTTTGAGATTTTACTAGAATGCAGTTTCTGACGGCACCTAATTCTGAGGACCGGTGTGCCCAGAATCAATTTCTGAAGTTTAGCTCGGGTATGTTCAGTGGACGAATGAACGAGTTTTCCTAACTTTTGAACCGGTGCTCGGAATCAAAATCCAAGGGCACTGATGAAACCGCAATGCCGGTAATTTCATAGGAACACCATTACTGGAGTTGTGTTTCCTCGGGTGAGGTTATTAAATAAATGGGTTAACTAAAGAATGAAATAAAATATTGTGCTACAATTTTTATTTCTTTTCTATATAGTTTAAACCTTCACATGGGGGTTGGGATGGGACCCACTACTTCCTAACATCTCTATGTAGGATATTAGTGAAGTGGGGACCACACAAGCCCCACCCCTTCAAATCCCTTTAACCTCTCTCTTGTGCATTTATTTTGTAACTCACCCACACACTAAATTAAATGGCAAGTCAACCCTCGCTTTTATTTTGGATTATTAAACGCTCTACAATTAAGAGAATTAATTGGATGAGTTTCTTTTTGAATTTCAAAGTAATGACATGCGTGTGTGATAATAAAATAAGACATGACTTATTTTATTGGGGGGGGGGGGGTTGATTCGTTTTGCAGAAAGAAGGAGATGACTGTTTCTCTCTTGAGGAATATCTTCATCCTCGTCGAAGAACGCGAAGAATGCCGAGTCTATGACGAAGAACTCCATCACCGCAAAGGGAGTTCGCCGAACTGCCTTTTTCCATCTTCACAGCCGGTGACAGACGCCTTCTTCGAATAACGACGACGCGCCGCATCCTTCTTCGGGCGAATGACGATGACACTTATGGAGCATCCATTCGCAATGTCGTCTTCCGAAATTCTGTCTTCCACGACACCGTTGTTCCGCGACGAACATCGTTCGACAACTCCTTGAGGTAAGGGTTTGAGTTCAAATATTATGGATACATTTTTGAGCTTTCTTGATGAGGGTTTTTATTATTTTTGGGCGGCCTGTTGTCATTAAAATGGGAGGAGGTCGGACCGCATGAACATGGCCGACCTTCCTCCCTCTTTGTTGTTGTTCTTGTTGCTGCACGAACAAAGGCAGAGCGGTGCAACAGCACCATACGAGAACATGGAGAATCACAGCAAAGAAGCGTGGCGCCGTCGTGCCGCGCCGTTGAGGATGAATGAACCCACGACCGGAGTTGGGCCGTGGCGAAGGGGTGTGGCACTGTCGCGTCGTGTCAGAGAACCACAAAGAAACCGCAGCCAGAGAGGGGCCTCGGCAGAGGGGTGTGGTGCCGTCGCGCCACGCCAACCAGACCAAGGCCGCGGCGGAGCAGGGAGTGGCGACCATAACTGCCAGCCGCCGGCGCGTCGGAGGAGCGGGACCACGGGGTCCCGCGGCTGCGGCATCGGCCGGCCAGCCGGGCCGGCCGATCGGAGATGCTGGGGGTCGTAACCCCCGACTGGCAAGGGAGCGGCCCCCACGCGGGGGTTGTGGTTTCAAAACAGGGGGGTAGCTCCCCCTCGCCTTTCCGTTTCCCGCTCGGCCATAATGGTCGAGTAGATTGGCCGCGCGTGCCGCTCCCGCGCCAGGCTAACCGGCCGCCCAGGCCGGACCGGCCGCACTAGGCCGGGCCGCCTTGGTCGGGCCACACCCTATTGGGCTAGACCCGTACCCGGGTCGGGACAACTCGGTTCGGGCCGACGCAAGGGGGTTGGGCCGGGCCTGGCCCAGACCCCCCCCCCTTTGTATTGTCTTCAGTCATTTACCCATATCTTGGGATTAGGTCATCCGATCAATGCACCGTCAGTTGTGTTGGGATCCTTGGATCTAGGTGGTCGTTTCAGTATATTACACTCAAGGTTTCAGAGAACTTTGGGTATGGCCAGGTTGGTTTGAACACGAAACCAACCAGGCCCTCAGAGCGGAATCACTTATAACTTGAGCTCCGGACATCCGATTGACGTGCCATCGACTTTGTTGGATTACTCTTAGTGAGACAGAACTTTTGGGTTACTCCAATCGAGGTTTCGATGCAGTTGGAGTGATGTCAGGTTGGTTTTGACTTAGAAACCAACCGGGCCCCTGGAACGAAAAAGCCAATAACTCCTAGACCGAGCGTCCGATTGATGCACCGTCTGTCACGTTGAGTTCCCTATGTCGAGACGGAACTTTGGGAAACGTCAACTCCTGACTATGTGTCATTCGATGTATCGACCCCTTGGATCGTGGAGAGGACCCTCCCAAAAATGACCGTGTTGTGTGCGGAAACCCTAGAGCTAGCTGAGACTTGACGACTGCTGATCGACCGACTCGAAGTGTTTGGATAGCCCTGTGGGGAGCGCATGGTTGTAGTGGCAGACCCACAGCGGAGGAGCACTGGGTTGTAGCGGTAGACCCACGGTACTCAACAGAAGGAGTACCTTTGCAGGCTATGAGGGGGAGCGCGGGGTTGTAGCGGCAGACCCATGGTGGGATTCACTTGGTTGTAGCAGCAGGACCACAGTACTCGACAGGTGGAGTACTTCAACAGTCCAAGGTTAGTGGGAAGCGCTTGGTTGTAGCAGCAGTCCCACTATACTAGATAGTGGAGGAGTTCCCCTACAGCTATGGGTTCGATGGTGAAGACTATCGTACTGGAATCCTACGTGGTTTCGACAGTGAAGACTATCGTACTGGAATCCTCCGTGGGTTCGATGACGATGACAATCATACTGGAATCCTATGTGGGTTCGACGATGATGACTACTGTTCTACTTTCCTACGTGGGTACTAGATTAGATGAATCAGTGGCTACATCTGATCATCTCTTCAATCTAACGAATAAGTATACATGCATGAGCTGAGTCTTGACTTTCAATCATTATCTTCGATATGATTGGGTTGTGCATTCCTATGTGGATTGGGTTGTGAATTCTTATGTGGATTTGGTTGTGCTTTCCTAGGTGGATTAGGTTGTGCTTTCTTGTGTGGATTGGGTTGTACTATCCTATGTGGATGTGATCGAACTTGGGATCAGATGATGGAGCCGAAATGGAATTTATGACTTAGGTATATGTATGGGAATATACCTAAGTAGTGTTGGAAGTTATTTCTTGATTGTATATTTCCTTGTGGAATATCTTTTGTGGATTCTAGGAGACCATCGTGGGTCTCGGGGTCCCTACAGAGTATCGTATACTCACCCCTGCATGGGCTTCGCCCGCACTACGTTGTGTTGGTTGCAGACGACAGACTTCACTACTCGAGGTTGAGGCTTGTAGGGATTGACGGTTCCTGGAGGAGGAACTCACGACGAGTCGGTGCCCGGAGGTGGATATCACGACGAGTCGGTACCTGGAGGTGGACCACTAGGCGGGACATACACGGGGCGGACGACAGGACCCGAGGAGCTGAGGAGGCTATCTGTACCCACCCTTCAGGTGGGATTTCTAGTGGATGGCTCGGTGTTGCTGCTTTACTTTTCAGTTGATGTAATTCCTTTCCAATTGTACTTTACTTTCAGTTTGGGTTTGTATTCTGGCCCACTTACTTTTCCGCACTTACTTGTAGTTGTGATTAATTAGTGATTACCTCTATGGTCTTACTCTGTGGTGTTTGTTTACTTTATAAAGGTAACTCCTTCCCCTTTTTGTCGGGATTTGCGCCTTTGGTGCTAGTCGCCAGCCCCTGGCCTATGGAAGGCGAGCTTGGGGTAGTCACGGCACGGGTCCCAAGGACGGGTCGTGACAAATTGGTATCAGAGGAGTTCGGTTCTACCGTAGAACTTAGGATTCTGATCTTTCTTCTATGTGAAGAAATAATGTTAAGGGTATTGAGTGTGGTTATCAGTCCAGGGAGACTAGTGTTGGTGCGGCGGCCGACGTATCCATACACCAGGACCCTGACTTATGATTTCCGACTCAGTGCACAAAAAAAATTGATTGTATGTGTGTTTCAAAAGTTTTCATTGTGATTACTTTGTGTCAGCTCACCAGGTATAAATCGTTGACCATGGCGCACCTGTCTCTTTTCAGGATGGCCCCACGATGGTAGCCAGCTAGGGTTTGGAGTGTTGTATTAGATAACATCCCACCGAGAGATGAGGTTCCGGTGCGAGGCCCTTTTACTATGTTGAAACCTTCGGGTGGTGTAACAACATCACCACCACCCGTTTGGTAGCATAGGCCTCCACGATGTTGAGGCGAGACAGTTACCAGGAAGTAGTGGACTGGATGGAGGTGATTTCTAGAGTTCTAGGCCTAATTTAGACACTAGTAGAGCGGGTAGTGGACTTAGCTACTTGTGTATTCCAGTGAGTGACCATGGGGATGGTCTGTATAGTGAAAAGGCTTCAGTATATAGACCGATTCCTGAGATAGTAACTTCAGGTTTTGTGTCAGCTACATCACTACCTGTTGGACAACAGACACTACCAGCGGTACCGGTAGAGGACACTTGTAGGCTTAGTTCCTTACATGTTTTAGCACCAGATATCCCTCAAGTTCTGAGGAAATCCCGACTCACAGGTGGCTGAGGAATGGCTTGAGGAGGTGGCTGAGATTTTCCTAGAGCTTATACCGCATCGGCAGGACGACGTGTCGGTAGCTGAGAATTCTTTGGGGCATACCAATCCATTCCGGGTACTCGATGACTACGATGCAATCGGTGTTTCAAGGCTTAGACTTCAGAGTGTGGTGCGTTTATAGGACATCTGAGCCTGAACTTCTTTCTGTATGCATTCCTACTTATTCTAGGGTGCTAGAAAGAACCTTTGTGGTTTAGAATTCTTCTACTGAATGGATGCAGTCAGTAAAGGTTAGCAGTGGAAAATCAGGAAACTGGCACCAGTCTCAGAGACTTGGGCATGCAAAATGTTTCATGTAGAGGAAGTGAAAAGGACAGATGAATCTGTAGGGTAGCAGACGTGGAAGTGGAGCTAGGAGAGCATCATGGGGTGGTGAGCATTTTGACTTGTTGAAACCACCAACCTTTGAAATCCCCGCTAGGCTCTGGGAGCTGGAGGGCAGGGGAAAGAGTAGTTGCATGCAGTCAGGGAGTGCGACCGAAAGGGCTCTAAGGATGATTCTAAGTTCGAACTCTGTCTTCCACAAGCTGTCGTAACAACAAGACATTGACATGAATCATCCCTTCTTTCCATGAATCTTGTCCCCGACCTAGAGTTTCTGGTTAAGCCGTTGACTTAAACCTCACGTCTAGAGATACCTCTGGGAGAAGACTCGATAATCACACTTACGCCAACGGTGTGATCTAAACCTTGAGGCGAGAGTTTCGGTTGGATCCTCTTGGTGGCAGCGTTGGGGCCTTACGACGCTAGTTTGAGTATGGACTGGGCAATCATAGTTCATACACAAATTGACGGTATTAGGCAGACATCGGGATGAGTATTCCTTGGTCGGCAAAAAG
Organism: Viscum album; assembly: GCA_963277665.1. Taxonomy (NCBI): domain Eukaryota; kingdom Viridiplantae; phylum Streptophyta; class Magnoliopsida; order Santalales; family Viscaceae; genus Viscum; species Viscum album. Next base: position 1,167,292,181 of record OY728127.1, read on the forward strand.
GAATCCTCAGGAAGCACAGGAATAACTAATGCACAGGATGGTGCGTTCGATCACTCTTGAGTCGGACAACCTTACCCTCGTGGCTGTTGGAGTTTTGAGTTTCAGTTCTAATCAGGAAATGGAGGCCTCTAGAGTTCGAGGAAGGGGACCATGTTCTTATACGGTTCTCACCTCGACGAGGTTTACGGAGATGCAGCTGAGGCGGCGAGATAACTGTGAGGTTGCATGGACCTTTCTAGGTCCTCAACAGGGTTGGCGAGGTGGTTTACCGCTTGACCTTTCCACCTCAGTTGCACCGGGTGAACATTGTCATCGACATATCTCGGCTAAGAAAATACGTACATGAGCCTTCACACATCATCGACCGCAGGGAGTTGGACGTCGATGATGGGGCGACAATCACAGAGGTCCTAGTGGAGAATGAGGATCAGTAGGATCATGTCCTACGTGGACGGTCGATTCCTTAGGTGCACTTTCACTGGTAGCACGGGAACCTCCAAGAAAGCACATGGGAGCGGGAGGCTCAGTTGCGTTCTCTATACCACTTTTGTTCCCCTAGTTTGTGTTATAACTTTTAGGGGACGTAAATCCCTGAGGTGGGAGTAATGTAAAGACCCATAGATTTAAAGGGAAATTTTGTTCTTAATTTTCTTTCAGATTTTAGGACAACGCAGTTTCTGTCGGAACCTGATTCCGAGGCCCGGTGTGCCCGGAATCAATTTCTGAAGTTTAGCTCGGGTATGTTCAGTGGACTAATGAGCGGGTTTTCCTAAAATTTGAAGCGGTGCTCGGAATCGAAATCCGAGGGCACTGATGAAACCGCAGCGCCAGTACTTGCTTAGGAACACCATTACTGGAGTTGTGTTTTCTCGGGTGAGGTTATTAAATAAATGGGTTAACTAAAGAATGAAATAAAATATTGTGCTACAATTTTTATTTCTTTTCTAAGTAGTTTAAACCTAAGCATGGGGGTTGGGATGGGACCCACTACATCGTAACTTCTCTAGGTATGATATTAGTGAAGTGGGGACCACACGAGCTCCACCCCTTCAAATCCCTTTAACCTCCCTCTCGTGCATTTATTTTGTAACTCACCCACATCCTAAATTAAATGTCAAGTCAACCCTCACTTTTATTTGGAATTATTAAATTCTCTACAATTAATTGAATTAATTGGATGAGTTTCTTTTTGAATTTTAAAGTAATGGCATGTGTGTGTGATAATAAAATAAGACTTGACTTATTTTATTAGCGGGGTTGATTCGTTGTGCTGAAAGAATGAGAGGACTCTTGTGATTTTGAGGAATATCTTCATCCTCATCAAAGAAAGTGAAGAACGCCTAGTCTACGACGAAAAACTCCGTCACCGCAAACGGAGTTCTCCAAACCGTCTTCTTCCCTCTCCGTAGCCAGTGAGAGACGTCATCTTTGAAGAACGCCGATGCGCCGCATCCTTCTTCGGGAAAACGCCGACGACGCTTACAGAGCATCGATTCGCAACACCGCCTTTCGCGACACCATTGTTCCGCGACGACCATAGTTCGACAACTCCTTGAGGTAGTGGTTTGAGTTAAAATATTATGGATTAATTTTTTCACTTTCTTAACAAGGGTATTTATTTTTTTTGGGCCGCCTGTTTTTGTTATTACAGGAGGAGGTCAGACCGCACGAAAACGACCGACCCTCCTCCCTATTTGTTGTTGTTCTTGTTGCGGCATGAAAAAAGGCAGCGTGGTGCAATGGAACCATGCGGGAACATGGAGAATCACGACGAAGAAGCGCGGCGCCGTCGTGCCGCGCCATTGAGGCCGAACGAACCCGCAACCAGAATCAGGCTGCGGCGAAGGGGTGCGGCGCTGTCGTGCCATGCCGGAGAACCCCGAAGACACCGCAGACGGAGTGGGGCCGTGGAAGAGGGGTGCAGCGCCGTCGCGCCGCGGCGACCGGACCAAGGCTGCGGGCTTTGGCCGCGGCGGAACAGGGAGCGGGGGCTGGAACCACCGGTCGCCGGCGCCTCAGAGGAGCGGGACCGCAGGGTCCCGCAGCAGCGGCACCAGCCGGTCCGCCGGGCCGGTCGATCAGAGGATCCTGGGGTCGTAACCCTCGGCTGGCAAGGGAGCAGCCCCCACATGGGGGCCGCCGTTTCTAAACAAGGGGGCAGCACACCCCCCCCCCCCTTCCGTTTCCCGCTCGTCCATAATGGCCGAGATGATTGGCCACGTGGTCCGGTCCGCGCCCTATTGGGCCGGACCCAGACCCCAGTCGGGTCGACCCGGTTCGGGCCGACCCAGGGGGGTTGGGCCGGGCCGGGCGGTGCCCAGACCTCCCCATTTCAGACTGTTTTTAGTCATTTGCCCATATCATGGGCCTCGGGCATCCGATCGATGCACCGTCAATTGCGTTGGGATCGCTGGATCGAGACAATCTTTTAGGTATATTACACTCATGGCTTCTTAGATCTTTGGATATGGCTGGGTTGGTTCGAACACGAAACCAACCGCGCCCTCAGAGCGGAAATGATTATAACATGATCTCCGGACGTCCGATTGACATGTCGTCGACATTGTTGGGTTCCTATTAGAAAGACATACCATTTGGCTTACTCTGCTCGAGGTTTGGAAACAATTGCAGTGTGGTCGGGTTGGTTTTTATTTACAAACCAACCGGGCTCCTAGAACGAAAAGGCCAATAACTCTCAGACCGGGCGTCCGATTGACTGGTCGTCTGTCACGTTGAGTTCCCTATATCGAGACGGAAAATTGGGATACATCAACTCTAGACTACGTGTCAGTTGATGTATCGACCCCTTGGCTCGTGGAGCGGAACCTCCTAGAAACGAGCGTGCTGTGTGTAGAAACCCTAGAGCTGGCTGAGACTTGATGACTGCTGATCGACCGACTCGGAGTGTTTCGATATCCCAGTGGGGAGCGCATGGCTAGAGCGGCAGACCCACGGCGGAGGAGCGCTTGGATGTAGCAGCAGACCCATGCTAATCCACAGAAAGAGTAACTTTATAGGCTTTGAGGGGGAGCGCTTGGTTGTAGCGGCAGTCCCATGGTGGGAAGCGCTTGGTTGTAGCAGCAGGCTCACAGTACTCAATAGGTGTAGTACTTAAGCAGTACAAGGATAGTGGGAAGCGCTTTGTTGTAGCGACAGGTCCACTTTACTCAATAGAGGAGGAGTTCCCTAGCAGCTATGGGTTCGACGGTGAAGACTAACGTACTGGAATCCTTCGTGGGTTCGGTGGTGAAGACTGTCATACTAGAATCCTCTGTGGGTTCGACGACGATGGAAATCGTACTGGAATCCTCTGTGGGTTCGACGGTGATGACTACTGTTATTGTATTCTATGTGGGTCCCAGCTTAGATGAATCAGTGGCTACATCTGATCATCTCTTTTATCTTATGAAGAAGTATACATGTGTGAGCTGAGTCTTGTCTTTCAATCATTATCTTCGATATGATTAGGTTGTTCTTTCCTATGTGGATTGGGTTGTGCTTTCCTCTGTGGATTGAGATGTGCATTCCTAGGTGGATTGGGTTGTGCTTTCCTGTGTGGATTGGGTTGTACTATCCTATGTGGACATGATTGAACTTGGGATCAGATGATGGAGCCGAACTGGAATTGACGACTTAGGTATATGTATGGGCATATACCTAAGTAGCGTTGGATGTTACTTCGTGATTGTATCTTTCCTTGTGGAATATCCTTTGTGGATTCTGGGAGACCTTCGAGGGTCTCGGGGTCCCTACTGAGTATCGTATACTCACCCCTACATGGGCTTCGCCCGCACTATGGTTTGTTGGTTGCACACGATGGACATCACTAATCGAGGTTGAGGCTTGTAGATCTGGACGGTTCTCGAAGGAGGAACTCACGATGAGTCAGTGCCCGGAGGTGGATATCACGACGAGTCAGTACTTGGAGGTGGACCACTGGGCGAGACGTACACAGGGCGGACGGCAGGACCCGAGGAGCTGAAGAAGCTATCTATACCCACCCATCAGGTGGTATTTCCAGTGGATAGATCGGTGTTGCTACATTACTTTTCAGTTGATGTAATTCCTTTCCGGTTGTAATTTAATTTCAGTTTGGGTTTGTATTTTGGCCCACTTGCTTTTCTGCACTTAATTGTACATGTGATTACTTAGTGTTTGCTTCTTCTAGCTTACTCTGTGGTGTTTGTTTACTTTATAATGGCAATGCCTTAACCTTTTTGTCGGGATTTGCGCCTTTGGTGCTAGTCACCAGCCCCTAGCTTATGGAAGGCGGTCTTGGGGTAGTCACGGCATGGGTCCCGAGGACGGGTCGTGACATTATCATTGTTAAAATCAAGCAACATACCATTCGGAATGAACACTACCTTTTTCTAAAACTCACTGTATTCTTTTTGTGCTTGCTTAATTCTTTCTGATAGAGAAGAGTTAAGTGACACCTGAAACAAAACAGAGGAATTTACTGCACCAATAACATCTATTCCAATGTTCATCAAATAAAAAAATGATATCATTCCAAATGTTTCATGGTTAATGAAGCATTATTTTTTCAACTCAAAGCATCATCCACTTTATTTTATTTTCCCAGATGGTATTGGATCGTGTAATCCTAATCCTTTATTAATTATAGCCATCTCCTCTATCTCATGTTTAATCCATTTTGAGTGAATATATAATTTAATCTTTTGTGGTCAGTATATATTGTACATTTTACTCTATACAAAAGATGCCTCTACATTTTTAAATAAAAAACAACATTAGCTAATTTCATATCATTTGTTGGGTAGTTTAACTCATTAGGTTTCATCTGACGTGAAGCATAAGAAATTACCATATCATTCTTGATAAGGACACAACGAATTCCTTTCATTTAATCATCACTATATATATAAAAAACTCAACATTTCTAGAAGGTAATTCCAAAATAGGACCATTCACCAATATTGTTTTCAATTCCTAAAAACAATCATCAAATTTTAATTCCCAAATGAAAGTAACACCATTTCGAGTTAACTTAGTTAGTGCGATAGATAACCGTGAAACATCTTCAACAAAACTCCAATAATAACCATCTAAACACATATAAATAAGTATTTCGTTTATATTTGTGGGTCTTGGCCATTATTTAACAACTTTTGTTTTACCAGGATCTTTAATTATTCCTTATTTAGAAACAATGTGACCAGGGAATGAAATTTTTTGTAACCAAAACTCACATTTTCTAAATTTACCAAATAGTTTATTTTCTTTTAGGGTTTGAAAAACAACCCTTAAATGACTTTCATGATTCTATTTACTTTTATAATATACCAAAATATCATTAATAAACACTACAACCATTTATAACCTAAATCAACTAAGCCATCACGGTAACAAATTGTTTAATTCTGATTTGTACCATCTAATGATGCTGATTTGGAAGGTTATTCTCATCATATGCCTTCCCAATATAGCTTCCCTATTTCCTCTATGCAATACTATTCTAAACAAAGAAATATCTTAGGTGAAGCAACATGGTAATTTTTTAATGCTATATCATTTCAATATTAACAGAAATTAATTTATGGATATTAATTTAACAACACCCTAACTCCTAATGTTATCTAAACTGACCTCTTACAAAAAATATAAGGACCCAACATTAAAATACTATATAATATTGAATTAAATGGATAATTCACATTGAGGATCATTTCAGGTTTAATGTTTTTTATAATTATGCAATAACAATTAAATTAAATCTCAAAAATTAGAAAGTAGACACTTATACTCAGTTCACATTTTTTTCAAAAAATAAAAACTCTTGAAAAAAAGTATTCTTTCTAGTTCAATGTTTTAGACAACAAGACTTTTTCTTGATCCCATCCTTGACTCTATTTATCTTTACGTCCTGTGAAAAACAATTCAAAACATGGGATGAGAATAAAAAGATCAGTAAGGGTTATAAAATAAAAAAACAAAACATTAGTTCATCAATACATACGTAACATAAACTCTTTAACATACTTAACGGAATCATAAGATTTATGAATAACACATAGTAATAAAATAATAATAAATTTAACATGTATCATCCATAACATACATACATTATAGATTTCACAGCAACGTAGGGAGTCACATTTGGAATACCCATCATAGTATGTTCTGTAAATATCATAGGATAAACATTCACATTTACCTCTATCACATTACTCAATGCATTGGAGAGTTATCACAGGCTCACCCGCCCAAGTTTTAATCACAGAACCTCCCAAATATGTAAACAATTCCCATGAACCATAACATATTCATAAAATATAAAACAAACATAACAGAAATATAACATTTCTAAATTTCAATCATAATATATCAATTAAATATATTGACATACCAAATCCATTATCAAAACCATTTTCAATACCAAAACACATAAAATAGTATATAATATTTATTTTCATTTTAAAAACATTATGACCTACTATAGAATCCATAGATCAAATAAAACTCGCAATTCTAGAAAATTTTGTTGTTACAGATTATGTTAAAAGAAACATTTTTTTTCATTTAATAAAATTACTCATAGAAAAATATTCCCTTTGAATGAAATGAAAAGTCTTAGTGTTTTATACACTGTACAAAAGAATGTAGTGTATAAATAATAATATACCTCAATGAAAGGAGATTGAGATGAATTCCCCTACCTCGTGTCTGACATGAACCGTTCATTCATTAATCTCATGAATAATAAACTAAAGTTAATTTATATTTTCTTATGAACTTTTTTCATGTTTATTATTCTTCTTATATAACTTATTTCCATGTTATAAAAATTATGTAATCATTTATGTTAATAGTGGTTATTTTGTCGAAATTTGGTACTTGTGTCAAAAATAAACTTCTTATATTTACTAGTTGTCCATGTGGTCCAAATTACATTATCTCTAGAACGATATTAATTATTTATATATCATATATATCATATATATCCAGTATATAATAGTAACTAAAATTTTTATGTAAGAAATGAAGTGCACCGTTCATGGAGATGGTAAGTCGTACGTACGCTTGAATGCTACTTTCATTTCTATTTTGTATTTAATGGAATGTAATCTTAATGAAATATAGTAATATTATATTTCCATTATAATATCATATATATAATTTCAGTATCTCAAACCTTTATACTTTACATGTATGGCATGAATGATTCATATCACTCATAGGGGGCTGTAGTCCGCACTTCCTCAAATGAAATTATAACGTTTACCCATAATGGAAATCACAAAGGTATGATATAAATGAAAAAAATAAGCATAAAATCAATATAAATTTAATATATATCATATATAAATATAGTTCCATCTTAATGGACACCATAAGAGGTGGTAGGTGGAGATTTAACAATCATCATTTTATGAGGCAGTAGTTTGTTGTCCATAGAAACAATATGTTCTTTACCCATCAGATGGTGGTTTGTGTTAGTGTAGTTCAAATCCATCTCATAAAAAAAACCTAGTATATTTAGGATACTTATTTTTTTATAAAATAAAGGAATAATAAGATTTTAAGGGGTTGGAGAAGTAAAATAAAAGAAAATAACTAAAAAGAAGATGTTACCTTTAAATCAGTTAACTCTGTTTTGTTTGAACCAAAAGGATTTCTTGAAATTCCTTCTTCCTATGTTCAGGATTATAGGTGAAATAGAGGGATATGTAGAGCTTATTTGGGAAAATATTGGATGACACAAGGGGCTGGGAGGTGTGAGTAATGGGTTAGAGGTGAGGGGTTTTTATAAGGGGGAGGAGGGGCTCTTTAAGAAAAATTAAAAGCATTAATTTATTATTTAATTATTTTTGGTTTATAAAGGTCCAAAACTTATTAAAGTGCACGATAAGCTGACTCTTGTTGTAAATAATATAATCCAATAATAATTGGACCTATTTTTCATATTTTTTTAATTTTTATAATCTTATTTATTTAAATCATTCATTAATGAGGTAAACATTGCCTCATTATTGTTTCATAAATAATTTTATTTCATTGATGAATAAAAATTATAAAAAAAATCCATGATTTAGAAAATATATTTAGATTTTTAATGAGTATTTATAGTCAAATATGTAAAGTATATAAACCCACATTAATTTTTTTTAGCAAAATAAACATGTTTATGATATATTTATTTTTACATTAAATAAAATTTAATTATATCATTATCTTACCCAAGCACCTTTCAAAGGCTCAAGTCTCACCCAAGAATTTTCTTGGTCATAAATTACTCATACAATAAGTTTAGGACAAGTGTTCAGGTAATTTAATATTATTATAATATTGATTTTCCATGAATTACCCTATTTTCCTTTAACCGCGGTAAATAAAAGTCAAAAGTTACTACTCACAAAAAATTGTTTTCATTTTATTGAACCATATATTTCTTAATAATAACAACCATGTATGTCTTATTTTTGAAATTCAATTCAAAGAAGTGGTAAAATTTCATTTAAATGAAAAATTCAGTTTTTATCTACTACTTAGTGTTTTCACTATTCATCAAAAATTAATGTTTTTCAGAAAAATGCCAAACATTTTTCTTAAGATATATTTGATATTCTGAATTATAAAAATGAAATCAATTTTACCAAATTCAAAACGTTGATGTTGGATTAATTAATTTGAAATTAATTCACGCGGTGAAAATGAAAAAGCGTGTTTTTAATAAATAAAAGCTATCAAAAGATTGACCCCTTTTTATGTCCAATTTCAAAGTAAAATTACTTCCAATGAACATAATTGAATTAAATTATTAAAATATAATCTAATTACACTTTAAAACCAATTAAAAAGATAATCTAACCATATAAATAAATTTGAATAAAATGCAGTATTGAATTAAAATATAGTATTTTTCCATATTTATTTAAAAAGGAATTTTATCTAAAAAATACAAAAAATTTACCCAAAGTAAATTTTGATGTCCTGAATCTAAAGAAGAATATTATTTTGACTAATATAATATATAAAAGTTACAAAAACATGATTTAATGAGGTTTCTTTATTAAAATTTGATAAATAGACTTTTTAAATAATATTAGATTCATTCACATTTTAAGTCTCTAACTTTTATTAGATAAATTTAAAAACATTTAACAAACATGAATAATAATATTGTAGTTAGTTCTATTTATTCCCACCAATACAATGGTTTGGTGGTAACTACAATTTAAAAAAAAATTATATTATTATTTTTCAGTATGACTCAACATTTTGTGCAACATTTGGCTTCAAAGAAACCTGTTGTTGCATATCAGGTATGCCATAGAACATAGAATCCTCTTTAAAGTAAAATTAATTTTTAATTCACAAATATTAATAAATATGAAAATGTATTAATCTTTATTTACTTGGTATTTTACACTGAATTCTTGAAAATCCCATGCCCATTTCCTTTAAAAACATTCCTACTTATATTATAGATGTTCAGGTCTTCTTCAATGACGAGCTCTAGTTTTTTAATAAGAGATTTCAAGGGACAATGTCGAAGAAGATGAACTCTCCACTACCGATTCATTCAAAAATATTTCGCCTTCTATTTCCTATTCAAGTGTTTTTTCATAATAAAGTAATAAATCCTCAATGAATTTTATAATGAGATGTTCATATGACTATTAGAAGACCATATTCTATCATCTATCTATCCTATGAAAAATGAAATCACCACGCGAGCGTACATATAGATTACTGTTTCCACGCCATGGTGTAATCTTATATTAACAACCATCTTCCATGGATGGGTATAATGATGGAAATAATATTTATATTTGATTATTATAACATGATATTTTTTCATAAATATTCTAAACCACCCACTTAAATACCAATAAATAATTGTTGTAGTGATATCGTCTCCCATTGTATGTATATCCTACCATCTCCATGATGCGATGCGATTAATTCTAAATGACCATCATTAAATGAAGAATATATAAATTAATAGAAAAAATAAATATTATATACATTATACTAATATAATTCGATAAATTATATATATATATAACCTAAGAAGAGTAACAAGAACATATTTAACAAAACATGTGTAAGAAAATGAAGAAGTAACGGCCCACATGATGAGTAAAAATGTAACTAAAATCCTGATGATAATATGATCATATATTAAATCATAAAAATAAATATTATTCTGAAATTGGTCAATGAAATTATTTAAATCATTATAAATTATGTTCTGAAAAATAAAAATAAAATTGGATCTATGGTATGTTATAATTTTTCAATCTCATTAGTATCCATTATTTTCTATAAATAAGTATTTAGTAGGGTATATTTATCATCCATGTACACAATTCATAATAATGTATTCAAAAATATTATATATATTATTATAAAATTATTTATACACAATTTTACCAAATTTTGAATTTCAAATAAATGGTTAAAGATTATTATTTTGTCATTTCTGATATGATGTACATTTTAACTTTTCTAGAAAAAGTACAAGGAGAATATTTTTTAACTTATATGGAGTGAACTAATTTTTACATATTCATAACACCCTATCTCCATGAATATTCCTTCACATTATTTAATTTTTATTTTCAAATAAATTATTTTCTTTTAAAATTTCATGACAGTTTACAAAAAGAAAATGTTTTGGAAGAAGAGATGATATTTTCATCAAGAATTAATTTCAAGTGTTATATAAAAATTATTTTTCATCTAATATGGATTTCACTAATAGGGTTATGTTTCAAGTATAATATAAATATTTTTCAATGGTTATATTGTGTTTATTATTGAATTATAGTTATGAAATCAATTAATTTTACAAGGATTATGTTATGGTAGAATGTTGTATAAAGAAATCCATTTTTATTCCTTTGGTTAGGATGAATAATTTAAGTTATTGTGGTACATTTAAAAATAATTTAATTATGAGATCAGTGGGTATTATATCTTCCTCGAATGAATTGGGAAATTATTTATATATCATGAGATATACATGGCCGAAACGAGAAATGAACAATATTCAATATTATAGGGATATAACGAGGAGTGAACATTGTTCAGCAATGGACTTTGTCCACTGTGATGGTCTTGGCCCTGAGCCTTGACTAATATGATATGTGATTCTATGATTATGTTTATTCCATAAAATTTCACGACTTATGTTATGACTTTCGGTACTACACTCGTTGATTATTATTATATTTTATGATTTATTTGTTGATATGATATAACAATCATTCATATATAGGATATGATTTTAAAATGTTTTTTTCTTATGTCTTACTATTGTGATATGATATCTCCCTGGTTTACCCTTACTAAGAGTCTGATCTCACCCTTTTATATTTTTATTTTCATGAGGTAATGATGAAGGGTATTAAGTATAGATAATTCAAAAATAGGGTAGAGATATGATGATATAAGTGGGAGACAATGAAAATTTATTATAAAATTGTTGTTTATGTTTCCTAGTTTCTAAGGACACTATACCTATACTTTCACACTATGGATTTGTTATATTGTTTAATTAATATTCTACATTTTTGAATAATATCATTGTATATAATGTATGGGTCATTATAAATGAATATTATTACAATTTATTATCTTCTTAGTAATCCAAAGACACTCCTAAAATTAATCAAAACCTTTTTTCCCTTGGAAGATAAGATGACCAAAATTATTATACTCTTAAAACACATTATCTAGGTAGATCTAGCATAGAAAGAACACTCCACTCCATAGTTGAGGGAGATGGTAAAATTGGAATAGAGAAATGCTGAACAACTTTAGGGTTCACTTCCAATTAATCAACCACATCTCCCTCTTGAAATTAAATAAGGAATTATTTAGGGGTGTATGCTAAAATAATAAGAAATGAAAAAAAATTCACATTGTTCAAAAATTTTAAATCACATTATAAATAAATGAATAAATATCCAAACATTAAGAATTATATTATTACACCACTATGGAACCCATAATTTTCTTATCTGATATTAAAAAAATAAAAATATATGAAATAATTCTTATAAATTTATCATTAGATCCTTTTGAAAATACTTTAAAACATCATTTACAAAAATACATTAGGTGTATAATGTACATAAATAAAATTTTCACAATTACTACATTTGAATGAAATAACCATAAATACGTAATAAAATTTCATAATAAATAAAAAAAATCACTTGAAAGCATTTACAATTTTTTTTAATGAAGATAAAGTGTATGTTATAAAAAATTACTAGGAAATACCAAGTTTTTTTTAAAAACCACATTTAAATACTAATATAGTGTTTTAATAAAAAAATATCATTTTAAATTGAAAAAAATTTATAGCACCTAATAATTGTTTTTAAAAAAATTATTCTATCAAAGTAAATATCAAGGATAATTATTTTAGATACTGAACCCAATCAATTTAAATAATATTAAAATGCTGTTATATCATCTAATTTCATCTAAAATTAACAAAATAATAGAAGATGAATAATTAAAAATAATTAAGGATATAAATTTAAAATTTTGAAAAATTCACAACTATATAGAGAGTCACTACATGGTTTAAAAAATAATTCACCTTAATGTTATATCATAATATAACATTACTTAAACTAGTTTCACGATTAGTGAAGGTTTATCTATACCATTCACAATAACCGTATGACCCTAGTTTTCTTCCCATTTTCACTTCCAATATATTATTTCCTAAAACTATACCATTGTTCATTAGTATAATTAACAATAAATCAAATGATGACAAAAATATAGATAATAATCAAGAAAAGTTCACAACATTGAGATAAATATTTATTAACAAACCATGGTAACTAATGTTTAAATAACAAATTGTTGCTTTCACACTTGAAAATACTATGTTCTATGTGTTGAATAAATCTGATTCCTTTTAGTATAAATCATTTTTTACTTATATGGACGTGATAATGATATCAAGGTTTTATTTGGATAATTTTATTTGGGTTCAGAACCCATAGTTCATGTTTTGAAGAATCATACAAGGAAACATGGTTGGAACTTGGTTAGTGGTAATCATTCAGATCAAATATGCAACCCAGTAAGTACAGAATTAGTGATAAGGATTCTATGAAGCATGGGATGCATGGCCATGTGAAAACAATAGAAATATACAAAGGAAAATTTCATATATTGTACATATTTTGTGTTAATATGTGTCTAGCCAATGTGGTGGGGTTGCCTTTGGATAATTGGCAAGCACAACCTGCAAATGATTTTAAAAACACTGTAGTTTGACCATGTGAGGGGTGACCACCCAGATAGTAGATACTACATGGTTTTCATAGAGTTTAGAAAATCTTTTTTCTAAACCATGTACCCTATTTTAAAAGGGTGAAATGGCTTCCCTCTATATTATATTAAAACTAAAAATTTTCTTCACCCTCAATGGCACTTTAGTGTACATTTTTATAAAGCTCTTGAATTTCCCGTCTGATGTTTTGATATAACTCCTTCATATGGATTATGAATTGAATAATGTCAGTAACATTTTATCACCCTTTGTAATTCTACAGGTCAACTGGTTTCTTTTCTTAGTTTAGTTCGCCGTCTTGGATGATATTTCCATGAAATCTCATATTCACAATAATTGATGATTTTTACTGGTTTATAGATTTTTTCGATTATAGATAAAATTTAAAATAGATAACGGATGGGGATTTATCTATCACAATATGATAGGCGATCCAGTACCCTTCCATGAAAGTATCGTTTCTTATAACATGTCCTATTGGGACATGTGTTGGACCTTCAGTGTGTCAACTATCAAACATAAAATTAATTAAATAAATTTCTTATTAAATAATTAGTTAGTATTTTTACCCAAAATAAATTTGTTGGGGGGTTTTATAACAACACTCAACCAACCCCCAAAGGGTTTTGTATTACATAACTTCTCAATTCCACATTGTTTATGAGGATTAAATATCCATTGGGTGTGTCTATCAAAATATGATGGTCGTATTGCCTTATTGGTGTTATTGAACCCCTTTGATGTTGGTTTATCTTGTCCACTATAAATAAAATGGTCAATTTTAATTAAATGAATTGATTAGGGGAAAGGAATCTAATATATCATTTTGAATAATATTAGCATTCCATGGGTGATAGATGGGTTATGATTCGAAATCACTTGTATATGATCATCAAACATTTTAATTGAAGGAACTATAAATGAGATTATGATATTACATGAGATGTTCCTGGAATCCATGCTCAAAATAAATGGCACAAGATCCTAGGGTTGATGAGATTATGATATAAAATGGGAGATACAGAAATTACTTACATGGAATGCCTTGGATTGGCTCATATTGTATATGATATTTTAATATACCATGATAGATACATGGATTCATATTATGGAATAACATGGATGGGATCACATGGAAGATGGGATTATATTATTCCATGGGTAATACCCAGGTTCCTTTAAAAAATTACATGGCTAGACTCATAGGGAAAATGAAATATTATAACTCATTGAGAGATATTGGGATTCTCCACATGAAATAGCTTGGATGGGATCCATATACAAAATAATTCATTGATGTATCTACCATGTCAAATAACATTCATTAATTCCATAAATGTCTTAGATACATTGATTCCCTTGATCCCTAATCTACATATGCCATGATTTTTTTGGAACCTCTATATGAAAATCATATTACAGGGACTCCTTGGTTATGTCCCTCAAGTCATGAGATCATTCAAAATAATAATAAATATTTATATACATTATTGACTAAGATCAAGAAGGTATTACCATGTGTATATTCCATGAGGAACCGAAGATGACATGTGTATTATTTATTTTTTAACAAATCGTTTGTTTTTACATTCACACTACTTCACTGTATATACACATACATGATAGAATTAGAAACCATAGGTGGTGGCCTACATAGTACCAATCACACCATGTCCGGGCACCCATCTACAACCAAAGACGATATTATGGATGCATGTACAGATAAGGGTAAGAACTCGACTATAGAAGCTTGAATTACTATATCAGGATAGAGTATGGGAGTAGAGGATCGATCTTTTTCTCATAATGTTGTAAGATATAAGATTTTAATATTTTTATCTATTTTTGTATAGAATTTACTATGTATCTATACTACCCATTTTCCCATTACACCCCATTTTATTGTATCACATCATAACATCTTCATTTTATATACAATACTTCTTATAAGTTATTTATTGACGTGTTTTGATTCTAATTATTTCCACTTCATTATTTAATATTTCTACTATTTTACTACTATTATGAGTCAATTTATTTATATATCATTTCACTAATGTGATCCACTCTAGTAAGAGGGTATAATCTCTCCACCATAACATCATAATCCCTCAATAATATTGAAACCCCTCTAGGGTATATGGAATTCATAAGGCCATGAGGCCTTCCATGTTTATTCACTTATGAGTGAAAAATGTCTTCGACATCACAAAGTGGTATCAAAGATGTTTATTTTAATTTGTTTTATTATTTCGAGATTTTATAAAAGGGACTAAGACGTTTTAGAAATTGTTAATGAGATTGTTCCTGGGATTAAGTGTCCCATATTTAGGGAACTTCCATGTTGAAGGTGATGGGATTTACTGTTCTAATTTTTTTTCTATTACAGTTGTATTGATTTCACTATAGGGAAACATAAATGATTAATGAATTTTGTTATGATTATTGTTTTTACCCTAAACCCATTATAGTATGGGAGAAATTTTTACGTATCATTATATATATATTAGTATTTATATATCATGTATATGCCACACCATGATTATTTATTGCGTTTATTACCTAATGAATTGTTTCAGTTCCTTAACTTATATACTTTTAATTTTACTAATATTTTTTCCATGTGATGGGATATTTAAGTAAATACATAATGTGCCTATATAAACCTAAATGGAAATTTCCCTTATATCATAATTGTGGTAACACAACAAACTAATCATGATATGATTGAGATAAGAAACCTTAGTTAAATATACTAAATTTTCTGTTGATTGAAATTAAATGGACACCAATTATAATTTATTATGTGTGTTCCTCTATAAATTAGGAGTGGTGATGCATATAATAAAATTATTATTTATGGATTTTTATATCCTAACACTATATGTAAAGGTCTGGTTGGAACTGCATGAAGTTCTCATTATAACTTATAATGGATTGGACATTATAAATTCGTAATGGAAATTCATGTTACTGGAACATTTTATAAACATAATATTATTTTCCATAGGACTCATAAATCAATTGGTTACCATTAAATGGGGATACCAATTAAAGCATGATGGTTTATTTCCTCAATAACATGAAATTAAAACTCTATATGATGAATCCTATAAAAATGAAACATGTAATTCTACCAAAATGTTATCCTTAGTAGAGGGTATTTTGGTTAATGTTTCTTGCGCTATGACATGTTATGAACATTTTATATTTATAAGATACTCTATTTAGTTATACTATTAGTTTGAGAGGCTTCGATCCTTCTTGATTCATATTAGTAATGTTTTTGTTATTTATTCTCATTTTGATATGTGTTATTAAAATTTAAGACATGTTCCTCTCTGACTACCTTAGGCTGAGAACTAGGGAGGCAATGATAATCATCTGTAATCTAAAACCTATGCTTGGAAATTAATAAATAGTCATCCTATATTTTTTCTATAAAACCGAAAAAAATCCAGTCACTCTTCCATAAAAACCATTATATCATGAATATAATATTACCTTACATATCTAGATCCCACTAAATGTATCTTCAATATATAAACATCATCCCTCATTATATAAGAAGCGCCATATCAAGGAAAGGAATCCACTCCTCCATATTATTCAAGAACCTTCATCTTATTTTGAACCTTGTTGTCCAAATGCTCATTTTGGGATATGATTTCACACATAAATCATAATTATATAATGATTTATAATTTATGGTAAATCCCTTTCACTCTCATTATACACACCCATGATCCTTTACATACCCCTATCATTCTAACGGAATTATCCAGCACTTTTTCCATGGAAGAAACTTTATTTATGATTTCCCATCCTTATTTACACTCAAGATTATTCAACTAGATGTACCGATAAATCATTTATTGGGTAAAACCATGTATATAACCCAAATTATATTATTTTTGTATTAAAAATTATGAAATACATCTTTATGCTGTATGATTCATGTGGAACACTTATACATGAACAAGATATGAAAATGATGTGTAGGCCTTGATAGTGATCAAATACCTTGGGTAATTCTTTAGTATCATGAAACATCGTGTATGGGATTAAGGAGTAAAAATAATTCATTCTGTTACTTTTCCCACAAATATATTGTTTTCTACGAATTATTCTTGACCCATGCTTTCTATGTCATGTTTAATTGGCCACCCCAATCCCATGTTTCCATTTCATTATCATGTTATATAACTTATCATTAATCAATATTATTATTCTAACAACTGTTAAGTTACCTATATATGCCTCTTGGATCACATGTACTATGTTAACATATTATATTATTAATTTGTTATGTTACATAGTTTAGAACTCTCTCCATTATTATGTATTAACATAGGTTTTCCTATATATTTATAAATGTGTAATGGAATTTTAGGAGCATGTTATGAAATTTGTAAATATTGGTTTTATATTTATGTATCACGTTGTTGTGATATTTAGATAATTTCCCGAATACACTAACCTTAATGATCATTATATATTGGAAAAAATACCAATATTTTTATTAATGTATGGATTAATTTGTTTCCAAGAGATTATATCCCTCATTGGATAATAAAAGTGGATATAAATCTTACACAGATTTACATAGGGGTAATAACCCCAAAAATGGAGCATTGAGTTTGACTCAATCCCTTACTAGTGCACACTAATGGGCCTTGATTTACACACCTACCTTGACATACCCAAGGGATATGATTTTGTAAATTCACAAGATCATTATAAACCATTATTAAGTGAAACAATATTCCCATAAGATTTTATGTTATGAAATCAATCATGGAAAATATTTATTGAGTCGAAGAAATTCACAAATTATGGAATATTTTTAAATTATGAGTTATCCATTTAATGTCCACAGTTTTTATTTATTACGTGTTGAATAGTTTAAAAAGTCATCAATAATTTATCCATTTATTTGAGTAAATGAATTGAATTAGTATTAACTGAGTGAACAAACAATGTAATGAGTAATGTAATGGATACCCAAATGAGATACATAACATTATAGGAGAAAAATCAAGTTTTATTGTCATTATTACATTCTAGGTATCACATATAATGATTAAATACTGGCACATTATTGAATTTCCCAACATGAAAAAGGAGTCTAGAATGGTGGCTCAAATAATTTCATTGGTAAAATATGGTAGAAAAAAAGGAGGCTTAATTTACTATGTGATAATAATTTATATACAGGAACCAATGTAATTGTTACTAAAAAACTATAATATGTTTTATGTGTGAATAGATAGGGGATAATGTAGAAAATTTCCATAAAAATTATTATTTCTCTTAATATAATAGGTAGAAATAATGTTCAACTTAATGTAAAATTAGTAATTATTTGTCATAAAGGTGGAGATGTTGGGAATTATCTACATAAATGATATTTTCCAATGGAAAAGTATCATTATTACAGTGAACAATATCCAGGAATAATTTAATAATTAATATCCCATGTTGTGATCGACCAAGATTATTGATCTGAATTTAACCTCTACTATAGGGATGTGTATTCGTTGTTGTATTTAAATTTCTTCCATTCATGAAACTCTTGTATGTTTTTTAAGATCATCAAGTAACCAACCCAAATGATTTTATAGCCTCAAGGACAAACATCATTGATTATTGTATCAAAATTTTATGTTTATAGAGATGTTCTTGAAAATATTTTCAATTTTACATTTGAATAATATGATGTTTTTATGAGTATAGATATCCTTTAATTGTATATAGAAACATAAATTTATTATAGAAATAATTGATACCCTATATCGGGGATCTCCCACTAATTATAAAGAATTGAAAGGATGAGGATGAACTCATTTATTATCATCATCTTAATCATGTATATTCACCCTAATTGTAAGTGTATCTTCCTCATGTGATTATTATTAAAAAAAATTAATCCTTAATGACAAGATAAATCTAAGGGATTTTACTAATGTGTTTCATTATGAATTTCTTGGTCTTATTGTAACCTATATGGTTGATTTATGTATCTAGATCATACCCTAAGCATTAAAAGTATCCACAAATTTATTTAAAATATATGTTGTTGAACTTGAGGAACTGATGAAGAAAGCATAGAAGAATATCGATATAGGGTTCATACATCCAAGAGCATCACCATGGGGCGTACTAGTCCACTACAGGAAAACGGAATATTTGCGACGGGCGATTTGCGATGGGGCCCCGTCGCAAATCGCCCGTTACCGAAAACGGCTTCATAAATAGGTGTTGTTGCGGCGGTCCCATAGCAAAAAAAGTATTTGCAACGGTATTTATCCCCCGGTGCAAATGGGTTTTCGTTTATATATAAAAAATTTATTTGCGACGGGTCGTCGCCGATATATTAGCGGCGACAGGTTTCTGAAGTGTCGCAAATGGGAAATTTAAAAAATATTTGTGACAAAGGTATTTGCGATGGACTGTCGCATAAATGTTTTTATGATAGGTATTCATCCCATCGCAAATGTTACAGTAAGAAAAAATTTAAGACGAGAAATCCTGTCCCAAATATTCCTGTCGCAAATAAAAAAAATATTAAAAAATAAAATAATTAATACAAATCGTATAATATTATATTAAAATAATAATAATATAAATAAAAAAATATATAAAATATAATTATGAAATATTAATATAAAATAATAATAATATGAATATAAATAATATAATACAATATAATAATACTAATATTAATAATATAAAAAATAAAATAATAATATTATTATTAAATTATGTATATAATAATAATAATATTATTAATAATATAAAGAAATTATATTATTATAATATTAATAATAAAAATATATATATAATATAATTATGAAATATTAATATCAAAAAATAATAATAATATTAATAAAAATAATATAATATTATATATTATGAAATATTTATATCAAAAAATAATTATAATAGTACTAATATTAATAATATAGAAAATTAAAATATTATTATTATTATTAAAATAAACATACATATTTATGAAAAAATAATATTAATATTATTAATATTAATAAAATTATAAAATTTGAAACTTCTCAATATTAATAATAAATATTAAATATTAAAAGTAATATTACTAAAATAATCAGACATTAAAAATAATACTAATAAGTAATAAAATATTAAAAAAATAAAGACAAATTAAATCATGCAATATTCGTACCAATATGAAAGAATAATTGTAAATTGTTAATATGATAATAAACTATGAACTCAAATGTTTATTACATCTAAAAAAAATCATTGGGGGTAGATAATCTGGAGGACCTGGAGGAGGAGGTGGAGGAAACTCCATCCCTAAACTATGAGTCAGACGACGCATATACTCCATATACTCGTGATATTGCTCCTTATATCGACGTCTCTCCTCATCCTGCTGATGACGCATCTGCTCCTGCCATCAACACATCTCCTCATCATGTTGCTAACGCATCTGCTCCTGCCCTTGACGCAAATCTTCTATAAGCTGACTTTGAGCACAATTATTCTCCCGATACTGTGAGGCAGAAGATGCTGTCTCACCACAAGCTCCTCTCGAGCTGGACGCCGACATCAGAGCAGTACCATAATAAGCTGCAGGAGTCAAATGTGAGCTGATACCAACTACTATGCCCTTTTCAAAGCCATACTAGGTCTCCTTCATCCATGTCGTCTCATCAAAATGGTGGGCACTAGTCTGATCACCCATTTCATATTGACTCTCATCCTGTGTCTGAGAGGTCGCGGCCTCATATGAATCCTTAAGTATCCATTAGAAATTAATATAAATAAAATATTATATGCATTTAATTTTCAAACTGAAAAGAAAATAATACTAACCATAATCTGACGCTGGCGGTCACCTCTAATCTCTCCCGTAGCCAGATCAGTGTACATCCTCCGATAAATATTGTACGTGTCACGACCCGTCCTCGGGGCCCGTGCCGTGACTACCCAAAGCCCGCCTTCCATAGGCCAGGGGCTGGTGACTAGCACCAATGGCATAAATCCCAATAAATGGGAAGGCATTGCCTTTATAAAAGTAAACAAACACGACAGAGTATAAGCGGAAGTAAACACTAAGTACAATGAGAAGTGCTGAAAGGAAAAATGGGCCAGAATACAAACCCAAAAGAAAGTACAACTACAACTGAACAAAGTACAATAGAAAAAGACAACAACTGGTGGGACGGAAGTGGCTCCTGGGTCGTCCTCCTCGGATCCTACCTGAAGGGTAGGTACAGTTGGCGCAGCTCCTGGATCGTCCACCACGGATCCTACCTAAAGGGTAGGTACAGATAGCCTCCACAACGCTCTCTCCCACCAACCACCTCTGAGTGTCGTCTCGCTGTGAAGTCCACCTCCGGATACTGACTCGTCGAGTATTCCACCTCCGGGTACCGTCCAGTCCTCGAACACCCGGCCTCCGTCAGCACTACCCATCGTCTGCAACCAACACAACGAGGTGCGGGCATAGCCCGTGCAGGGGTGAGTATAACGTTACTCAGTAGGGACCCCGAGACCCTCACGGTCTCACTAAAACCAACAAGGATAACCACAAAGAAGATCTCAACAGATAACCTCTACTTAGGTATATGCCCATACATATACCTAAGTTATCAAGTAACCCATCTCAATCATGAGGAAACACAAGGATCATGAAATCAATGGATAACCACTACCTAGGTATATGCCCATACATATACCTAAGTTATCAAGTGACCCATCTCAATCATGCAGTAAACACAAAGGTCAAAAGTCTCAGCTCAAACCAGGATTTTCATTATCGAAAATGTAACTGCTGAAGAGATCCGTCTCTAGAGTGTACAGTGGTCCTGTCACGACTTCGAGGTACTGCTCACTAACCTAAGACTGCTGAAGTACTCCTCCTGTCGAGTACCGTGGGTCAGCCACCCAGACATATTAGTGCTTCCCACCGAGGTATGTCACCCAAACACAGTAGTGCACACCCCCTAGTAGCCTGCTGAGGTACTCTCCGGACGAGTACCGCGGGTCTGCACTATCACACAGGTAGTGCTCCATCCGCCATGGGTCTGTACCTCAGAAATTAGTGCTTCGTCCACTGGGCTAGTCGACTCACTCCAAGTCGAGTGGGACAAGAAGTCGTCAGGTCTCAGCCAGTTACACGGTCTCCGTACTCCGCACGCTCATCACTGGGAGGGTCCGCCCCACGAGCTACAGGTCGATACTCCAGGTATCTCAAAGTCTCACGAAGAAGTATCTCAAAGGACCGCCATGTCATAGGGGTCTCAACGCAATAGACGGCGCGTCAATCGGACGCCCGGTCTGTGAGTTATTAGCCTTTTCGTCCCAGGGGCCCAGTTGGTTTCATGAGCGAACCAAACCCGGCCGTATCTCAACTGTACCCCGAACTCTCATAGGGTAAACTCATAGGGACCATTTTTCAACGCGATCACCAACGCCGCTGACGGTTCGTCAAACAGACGTTCTGTCAGAAAGATATCAGCTTTTCTGTTCCAGGGGCCAAGTTGGGTTTCGGTGCGATCCAACCCGGCCACTATCCATCTGCATCCAATTCTCAGGCGGAGGATGCCAAAAGTTCCATATCGTCAACAGGAACTCAACGCAACAGACGGCACGTCAATAGGACGTCCGATCAGAGAGTTATTGGCTTTTCCGTCTCGCACCCACCCTGGGAAACATTCCAGGAGGTCACCCATCCTGATCACTACTCTAGGCCAAGGACGCTTAACTATGGTGTTTTAACCACGTAGGCTCCCGAAAAGGAAGGTGTACCTTGAGTATAGTATACCGAAACGACCGTCTCGATCCAAGGATCGCGTTGCCACTGACGGCGAGTTGTTTGGAGGCCCGTAGCCCAAGATACGGGCATTTGACCAAAAGTTGTCCGAAACTAGGGGTCTGGGCCCGGGCCGACCCGGCCCGACCCCCCCTGGGTCGGCCGAACCTGGTCGCCCCGCCCCGGACGGCGACCCGGCCCGACGACCCGGCCCGGCTCAGAAAACCCAGCCCGGTGCGGCGGCGCGGTCCGGCGCGGCGGCGCGGACTGGCACGGGGGCGCGGACCGGCACGACGGCGCGGCCTGGGCGCCGTTTGGGTGCCGCGCGCGGGGGGAAACCCCCCCCCCCCCCTTTGAGAACCGCGACCACTTAATTGGGGCCGGTTTTGAGACCCGGCCGGGGGAAATTAATTCCCCCGGTCTCCACTGCCCGGATGGCCCGCACTGGCTGGCCGGTTTCGCCAGCAAGGACATGCGACGGCCGGACCTTCCTTCGCCGACAACAGCGGCCCGGTGCCGGCCGCTGGTCATCTTGCTCCGCCGTGGCCCGGAACCGGCCGCGGCCTATGCCGTTTGGCGCGATGCGACAGCATCGCTTCCCTCCGCCACGGCCCCGCTCCGGCCGCGGCGCCTTTGACTTTCTTCGATGTGACGCGACGGCTTCGCGTTCTTGGATTTCTTTCCACGGCGCGGCGCGACGGCGCCGCGCGTACCTTCCGAAATAAAACGTGTGGTGCGACGGCACCACGTTTTCTCGTATCATCCTCAAGAAATCATCACGAAAAACAAAGGAGGAGGGTCGGCCGTGTTTGTGCGGTCCGACCCCCTTGCGTTATTCGATAACAAAAAGGGTTTTAATCCACGATCATCACCAAGTTTGTATTCACGAACAATTAAATAAATAAAAACATCAATAATCAACCGCTTGATCGGACGATCCGCGGATCAACCCGGTATTGGTTGGTCCGCGCTCGTCGTTTTTTTCTCAAAAGATAAGAGAATTCCAAAATAAATTCCCCTACCTCGCATTCAAGAACAGAGTTCTTCAACGACCTGCGGAAGACAAGCGTCGCGGAGGTCGGGCATCGTTCCGTCTAGGTTGGTGGGAGAAGAGCTCGGTGAAGTCGAGCCGAGACGTCACCCTCTGTATACTTTGTAGGCGGCGGTGCTTCCCTTCTTTACTCCGGTTGAAGATGGTCGGAGGTGTTTCTTCTTGTTCTTCGGAAACGTGGAACGTTCTTCCTCGAGAGGTTGGTGATCTTCCAAGAGTTCTTTTCCTCTCCTTAGTTCTCCCCACAAGGTTTATGCCAACCCAAAAAGAAGAATATAATCACTCTTTTTAATGTTGCAAAAATTAATTCAAAAGAATTCAAACACACAAAATAATTAATTAAGTTGGATTAATTAATTAATTGCAAAGTGTTGGAAAGAATTTCAAACGATTGAAATTCATATAATCCATACTTAACTCGCCTCATTAATTAATCAAG
This sequence comes from Viscum album, assembly GCA_963277665.1. Lineage (NCBI taxonomy): Eukaryota > Viridiplantae > Streptophyta > Magnoliopsida > Santalales > Viscaceae > Viscum > Viscum album. Next base: position 1,167,316,758 of record OY728127.1, read on the forward strand.
TTTTCAAATATTAAAGAATGTGAGTTAATGGGGAGTTGGAAAGTGAGGGGTTAAGAGGGTTAGGGAGTTTATGGAATTTGAAAAGGTGGGGGGGGGGGTTTGTGTGGGCCCCACTTTTTCAAATATCCACACATGGGAAGTTGGATGGATGTGGGCCCACCACTAACTTCCCATGGGAGAAGTTAACCACTTAACATTGTTAAAATTTGATTTAACAATTTTATTCACTTTTTTAATTAAACCCCAAAAATTAACTTCTCCTCCCGCACAAACGCAACTATGGTAAAGGTTCTCTTAAGCGATTACCGGCATTGCGAGTTCATCGGTACAATCGGATTTCAATTCCGAGAACCGGTTCAAAAGATAGAAATTCTCGCTCGCTTGTTCACTGAACGTACCCGAGCCAAACTTCGGAAATTAATTCCGGGCACATCGGGCCTCGGAATCAGGCGCCGTTAGAAACTGCGTTCTTGTAAAATTCCAAAAAAAAATTCAGAAAAAAAATTCCTTGAAATTTCCAGGTCTTTACATTACTCCCACCTCAGGACTTTACGTCCCTATAAAGCTTCAACACAAACTAGGGTCACAAAAGCAGTACATAGCACGCATCTGAGCCTTCCGCTCCCATGTGCTTACTTGGAGGTTCTGTACTTCCAAAGAAAGTGCACCTGAGGAATCGATCATCCTCGTAGGATCTGCTCCTATCGATCCTTGATCCCCATTGGAATCTCCGTGAAAGACACCCCATCGCCATCGCCCATCTCCTCATGGTCGATGGTATGTGAAGGGTCAAGCACGTATCTCCTCAGTTGAGATACGTGGAAGTCGTTGTGCACCTGGTGCAACTGCGGTGAATGGGTCAAGCAGTAAACCACCCCACCCACCCAGCTAGGGACCTAAGATGGTCTGCTAAACCCCGGAGATAACTTGCCACCTTGGACACATCTCCGTAAACCTCGTCGAGGTGATACCCGTATAAGAACGTGGTCGCCATCCTCAAACTCTAGAGTTTTCCAATTCCTGTTAGAACTGGAACTCAAACGACTGCTGCCACGAGGGAATGGTTGGCCGATTCAAGAGTTATCGGTCACACCCTCCCGTGAAAGAGTTTATCCCGTGCTGCCTGGGGTTTCCTTTTCGCCGACTAAGGAAAACCCATCCCGACGTTTTCCTAAAACCGTCAATTTGAGTATGAACAGTTATTGCCCATTCCATACTCAAACTAACGTCGTAAGGCCTCAACGTTGTCACCAAGAGATTCCAACCGAAACTCTCGCCTCGAGGGTATGACCACACCGTCGGCGTAAGTGTGATTATCGAGTCTCCTCCCAAGGTATCTCCAGACGTGAGGGTCAAGTCCATGGATTACCGGAAACTCTAGGTCTGGAACAAGATTTGTGAAAGCGAGGAATGATTCATATCGACGTATGTTACTACAGCAGCTAGTAGTGGACACAGACTATCCCTTGAATCATTTCTAGAGCCATTGGGTCACACTCCTTGACCGCATGCAGCCGCATTCTTCCACCGCCCTCCAGCTCCCTGAGCTTGGCGGGGATAACTAAGGCGGGTAGTTTTAGCATGTTAAGATGTACATCACCTCATGCTTCTCTCCTAGCTCTGCCTCCACGTCTGCCGCTTTTCAGACTCATATCTATTTAAAGATTCCTCTTCTTGAAAATTTTAACACGCCCGAGTCTCTAAGACTGGCATCGGTTCCTTGTTACTTACTGCACTGTGCAGTCTTCATCCGCTCCTGGATGAACTGCACCTCCTTTAGTCTCACAAGAGCTGCTATGATTTCTTCTTTGCCGATAAGAGAAACCCGGTCTCATCCCCTGGATGAACCACATTCGTTGCCTAATATAGTCAATCCTTACATGAATGATGCATTCATTCCATGGATGACATCATAAGGTCTCGACGTAACTACTAAGAGATCCAATGGTCACTCTCCCCTCCAAGGGTCGAGTCACACTTTCGGCATCAGTGTGACGTCACTGGGTCCCCTCTAGTAGAAATCTCGAAAGTGAGGGTCAAGTCAACAGTTTAACCGGGACAACTAAGAATCAACCATACAAAAGTATAGGAAAGAAAACATATCAAAGATAAGTGTCTTTTTATTATTGCAGCTCATAGTACAAGACACAAATACAACAGCAAAATGTAACTAGAAGTACAAGGGACATATCCACTAGTTCCTCTCTTGTCCACCTATTCCCGGAGCTCTACTCCCTTGTCCACTGCTCGGCTATTGCACAAGCACCAGCCGCTGTTTCTGTCTCGGTGGCTCCTCCAACACCCGCTGATCAACCGTACGAGGAGTCAGAAAGTCACGTGCTAGGTGACCCTTCCCGCCACAGGAGTAACATTGTCCGTTTCTGGCACGTCTGGCTCTGACCCCACCTCGGGTGCCCTGCACCACAGGTCCTAAAATCCGAGATCGTCCAACTGATAGTCTAGTCCTCCTGGACCTCTGCATCATCTGTCTACTTCCCACAGATGACTCGGCTACTGATCGAAAAACACGCGGCAAAGGCAGAAGCTCGTCTACACGCTCGGGGTGTAGAGCTACTGGCACAAACTCCACCCTGAAGAAGGTCTCGAAGTCTTCCCATGCGAAGGTCATCCCGTCACAAAAATGAAACAAGTGGCTCCACCACCTTCCTGTTGCTGCCTGAAGGAGGCTGGCAGCAAAGATCACCATGAAGTCTGTCGGCATCCCCACTAGCCTGAATAATCTCACCACAGCCTCCAGCAAAACCTCAGCCGCCTGCGGGTCCGTCTCTCCCCGGAACATGGGTGGCCTCTGGCGCTGGAACTCGTGCAGCGCGCTCAAGCGTCGTGCATCGCATACTGCTGGGGCTGGTGGCATCGGTGGCCCAACGGGTAGCAGTACCGCTGGTGCCTCCGCTGGTGCCTCAACTGCAAGAGGTCCCCGTACCGAAGCCTCGTTGCTCGACAGACTATCAGCACGCACATCCCTCTGGGCTCTAGTTGGTCATCCGTGAAAAGGCATACTGAAATAAACATCGTGACACGGTCAAACGTTTATACTTGGTGAGATGACCTGGTTTGAGCTATTTTAAGGGAAAACCTTTGAAAACACACACATAATCAGTGTTTCGTGCACAAAGTCGGAAATCAGTTGTCAGGGTCCTGGTGTATGGATATGTCGGCCGCCCGCACCAACACTGGACTCCCTGAACTGAAAAACACACTCGGTACTCTCAACACTATTGCTTCACAGAAAGAAACATCAGAGTTATAAGTTCTGCGGTAGAACCGAACTCCTTTGATACCAATTTGTCACGACCCATCCTCGGGGCCCATGCCGTGACTACCCCAAGCCTTCCTTCCATAGGCCAGGGGCTGGTGACTAGCACCAAAGGCATAAATCCCGATAACTGGGAAGGAATTGCCTTTATAAAAGTAAACAAACACGACAGAGTATAAGCGGAATTAAACACTAAGTACAAAGAGAAGTGATGAAAGGAAAAATGGGCCAGAATACAAACCCAAAAGAAAGTACAACTACAACTGAACAATGTACAACAGAAAAAGACAACAGCTGGTGGGACGGAAGCGGCTCCTGGGTCGTCCTCCTCGGATCCTACGTGAAGGGTAGGTACAGTTGGCGCAGCTCCTGGATTGTCCACCACGGATCCTACCTGAAGGGTAGGTACATATAGCCTCCACAACGCTCTCGCCCACCAACCACCTCTGAGTGTCGTCTCTCCGTCAATTCCACCTCCGGATACTGACTCTTCGAGTAGTCCACCTCCGGGTACCGTCTAGTCCTCGAACACTCGTCCTCCGTCAGCACTACCCGTCTTCTGCAACCAACACAATGAGGTGCGGGCATAGCCCGTGCAGGGGTGAGTATAACGATACTTAGTAGGGACCCCGAGACCCTCACGGTCTCACTAAAACCAACAAGGATAACCACAAAGAAGATCTTAACAGATAACCTCTACTTAGGTATATTCCCATTCATATACCTAAGTTATCAAGTAACCCATCTCAATCATGAGGAAACACAAGGATCATGCAATCAACGGATAACCACTACCCAGGTATATGCCTATACATATACCTATGTTATCAAGTGACCCATCTCAATCATGTAGTAAACACAAAGGTCAAAAGTCTCAGCTCAAACCAGGATTTTCATTATCGAAACCGTAACTGCTGAAGAGCTCCATCTCTGGAGTGTACAATGGTCCTGTCACGACTCCGAGGTACTGCTCACTAACCTAAGACTGCTGAAGTACTCCTCCTGTCGAGTACCGCAGGTCAGCCACCCAGACACAGTAGTGCTTCCCACAGAGGTATGTCACCCAAACACAGTAGTGCACACCCCCTAGTAGCCTGCTGAGGTACTCTCCGGACGAGTACCGCGGGTCTACACTGTCACACAGTTAGTGCTCCGTCCGCCATGGGTCTACACCTCAGAAAGTAGTGATCCGTCCACTGGGCTAGTCGACTCACTCCAAGTCGATTCGGTCAAGCAGTCGTCAGGTCTCATCCAGTTACACGGTCTCCGTACTCCGCATGCTCATCACTGGGAGGGTCCGCTCCATGAGCTACAGGTCGATACTCCAAGTATCTCAATGTCCCACGAAGAAGTATCTCAATGGACCGCCACATCATAGGGGTCTCAACGCAACAGACGGCGCATCAATCAGCTGCCCGGTCTGTGAGTTATTAGCCTTTTCGTCACAGGGGCCCGGTTGGTTTTGTGAGCGAACCAAACCCGACCGTATCTCAACTGTACCCCGAACTCTCATAGTGTAAACTCATAGGGACCGTTTCTCAACGCGATCACCAACACCGCTGACGGTTCGTCAAATGGACGTTCTGTCAGAAAGATATCAGCTTTTCCGTTCCAGGGGCCCGGTTGGATTTCGGTGTGATCCAACCCGGCCACTATCCATCTGATCCAATTCTCGGGAGAAGTATGCCAAAAGTTCCGTATCGTCAGCAGGAACTCAACGCAACAGACGGCGCGTCAATCGGACGCACGGTCTGAGAGTTATTGGCTTTTCCGTCTCACACCCACCCTGGGAAACTTCCGAGGAGGTCACCCATCCTGATCACTACTCTAGGCCAAGCACGCTTAACTATGGAGTTTTAACCACGTAGGCTTCCGAAAAGGAAGGTTTACCTTGAGTATAGTATACCGAAACGACCGTCTCGGTCCAAGGATCGCGTTGCCGCTGACGGCGAGTCGTTTGGAGGCCCGTAGCCCAAGATACGGGCATTTGACCAAAAGTGGTCCGAAACTGGGGGTCTGGGCCCGGCCCGACCGCCCCTGGGTCGGCCGAACCGGGTCGACCCGCCCTGGGCGGCAACCCGATCCGACTCGAAAAACCCGGCCCGGCCGGCGGCGCGGTCCGGCGCGGCGGCGCGGACCGGCACGGCGGCGCGGACCGGCACTGCATCGCGGCTTGGGCGCCGTTCGGGTGCCGCGCGCGGGGGGCAAAGCCCCCCCCCCTTTGAGAACCGCGACCCCTTAATTGGGGCCGCTTTTGAGACCCGGTCGGGGGAAATTAATTCCCCCGGTCTCCACTGCCCGTCCGGCCCGCACTGGCCGGCCGGTTTCGCGAGCAAGGACCGACGATGGTCGGTCCTTCTTTCGCAGACACCGGCGGCCCTGTGACGGCCGCCGATCATCTTGCTCCACCGCGGCCCGGAACCGGCCGCGGCCTATGCCGTTCGGTGCGATGCGACGACATCGCTTCCCTCCTCCGCGGCCCCGCTCCGGCCGAGGCGCCTTTGACTTTCTTCGACGCGACGCGACAGCGTCGCGTTCATGGATTTCATTCCACGGCGCGGCGCGACGGCACCGCGCGTATCTTCCACAATAAAACATGTGGTGCGACGACACCACGTTTTCTCATATCATCCTCAAGAAATCATCACGAAAAACAGAGGAGGGTCGGCCGTGTTTGTGCGGTCCGACCCCCTCGCGTTATTCGATAACAAAAAGGGTTTTAATCCACGATCATCACCATGTTTGTATTCACGAACTATTAAATAAATAAAAAACCTCAATCATCAACCGCTTGATCGGACGATCCGCGGATCAACCCGGTATTGGTTGGTCCGCGCTCGTCGTTTTTTTCTCAAAAGATAAGAGAATTCCAAAATAAATTCCCCTACCTCGGCTTCAAGAACGGAGTTCTTCAACGACCCGCGGAAGACAAGCGTCGCGGAGGTCGAGCGTCTTTCCGTCTAGGTTGGTGGGAGAAGAGCTCGGTGAAGTCGAGCCGAGACGTCACCCTCTGTATACTTTGTAGGCGGCGGTGCTTCCCTTCTTTACTCCGGTTGAATATGGTTGGAGGTGTTGCTTCTCGTTCATCGGAAATGTGGAACGTTCTTCCTCGAGAGGTTGGTGATCATCCAAGAGTTCTTCTCCTCTCCTTAGTTCTCCCCACAAGGTTTATGCCAACCCAAAAAGAAGAATATAATCTCTCTTTTTAAGGTTGGAAAAATGAATTCAAAAGAATTCAAACACTCAAAATAATTAATTAAGTTGGTTTAATTAATTAATTGCAAAGTGTTGGCAAGAATTTCATAAGATTGAAATTCAAATAAACCATTCTTAACTCACCTCATTAATTAATCAAGTTTTCAAATATTAATGAATGTGAGTTAATGGGGAGTTGGAAAGTGAGGTGTTAAGAGGGTTAGGGAGTTTAAGGAATTTGAAAAGGTGGGGGGGGGGGGGGGTTCGTGTGGGCCCCACCCTTTCAAATATCCACACATGGGACATTGGATGGATGTGGGCCCACCACCAACTTCCCATGGGAGAAGTTTACCACTTAACATTGTTAAAATTTGATTTAACAATTTTATTCACTTTTTTAATTAAATCCCAAATTTTAACTTCTCCTCCCGCACAAACGCAACTACGGTAAAAATTCTCTTAAGCGATTACCGGCGTTGCGAGTTTATCGGTGCAATCAAAATTCAATTCCGAGCACCGGTTCAAAAGATAGAAATTTCTGCTCGCTCGTTCATTGAACGTACCCAAGCCAAATTTCGGAAATTAATTCCGAGCACACCGGGCCTCGGAATCAGGCGCCGTTAGAAACTGCGTTCTTGTAAAATTCAAAATAAAATTAAGAAAAAAATTTCCTTGAAATTTCCGGGTCTTTACAGTACGTCGTAATACCAGGCTGCTCGGAATCCTATATGAATATAAAATAAACTGTTTATTTTTAAAGTTGTATAAAATATTAAAAAAAATTACTTACCAGACGCTCTTTATGCCCACTGAATGTACGACTACCAGCTCGATGCGTCACCTCTTGTCTCCCCCGATTCTGTCGACCTAATGCAGATCTCCACTGAAACCCACCACCCAACTAGTGTGTACATAATCCATCCCAAACATGTGATGAAATGTACTCTGGTCGGTGGGCTCTATAGGACTCATCAAATTTTGTCACTCCGGCTTTCTTCAAAACCATCTTTCTCAAATTATGAAAAAACTGATGGAAACGGTCACACATAGACAACACCCATGCTCCGTGGATAGTGGCACGCATGATCTCGTCGATAGGATACCATAAACCCTAATATAAAGTTATTAATGAATTAAATTTCAAAATAAATAATATTTAATTAACTACCATCCAATTATCGAACATGGCGGCCTGCACATCAGCGGGAATCAGATCCCATGTGAGCCAGGGCTGAGAAAAATAATTGCGCAAGATAACGCTCCCCTGTCCAATAGCAATATGTGTAAAATTGTGGAAAAATAAAAAATAATCAAACAATAAGAATATAAATAAATTATAATGAAAGATAACTAAAATACACAGGTTACCATACCACCGTGTGTGCGCATCGAATCCAAGAGGTGGACGTCGCTCCAGGACAGGATATGTAATCATCAGTCTGGCAAGACCACGCCCCCTCTGAGTGCTCCCTATAGTGAAAATTGCCTGAGAGTCAGATAACTCAAGAACCTCATCATCCATAGGCAGATCAGCCTCCATCAATTGAAAAAACGTTTCCGAGTCCATCTGAAACATGACATGATTGTTATTAGCAAACATTTGAAAATAACTATTATGTATAGATATATATTTGTTATGATTATAACCATCATTTTACTATGTCAATGTTCATCTTCATCATCATCTTCATTGTTTTAAATGTCAATGTATTCATATTCCTCATCAACATCATCAATTTCCATATTAGTTTCACTTTTATCATTTATTGTCATTTCAAATTCAGTTGTAACATCATTGACAACATCATCACCATTGACCCTTAACTGTGGGGTGTCATCCTCGATATTCATGTCTCTTTGTGAAAAATATGTGTTTTGAGGAGTGTCCTGAAAAATTTCATTTCCATACACTTCAGTGGAACCACATTCAGTTTGGGTAAACTGATTTTCTCGAGACTTAAATTTTATTATACTCCACCAATCATCCAACTCTTTTGCAGTAGCACAGTATTTTTCATAATAAATTTGATGTTCCTGATGAGCCAATAAAAATGGTTCATTTACTGCAAGAATACTTTTACGTTTAATATCAACAATTCCATGAGTCAGATGAATAAGCAAGCCTCTCTCAGTACCCAGCCATCGACATTTAAACATTGTTACATAATTCTATCCCAAATAACACAGGTTAATAATTTCTTCAAGCATGCCGTAAATGTCAACTTCAATATCTCTATGATGTGATCCCTTCAAACAAACACCACTATTCATTGTTTTATTTTATTCCCCACATGCACGTGTGTGAAAGCGATAACCATTCACCACATATGCATTATAAGATTTAACCATTTTGGATTGTGGGCTACTCAATATACGCAATCGACTATCAATCTTATCAGCATGTACAGATATGTGAAAACTTGTAAAAAATTTATCACCATTACAAGTAATAAATTGATTTTATATGTAAAACCAAAAAAGAATGTATGTTACCAGTTTTTGAAACCAGTATGAAATTTTTTTTTCCAACGTTTTTCTAAGCCAACTGCTGTAATTTTTTGAAATTGTTTCTTGATATGATCAATATATAACCTACAAATACAATATGATTAATTTACTGTATTAGAATCTATAGAATAAGGGATAGGAGCACTCACTGTACAATTGGTGACATTTCATCACAGTTGAGTAGAACATATGTATGAGCTCTATGATGTTCATCATCTAAAAGCCATCTATCATGAACTCCACCAAAGCCATGTTCGGGCTGATTGACAACTGATTATTGATTTTTCTTATCATCATCAACATTCCCCTTGTTATGGCCCATGAGGTTAAATTTTTATGGATATTCGGATTCAAAATAATGAGAGCAGAATAAAGCAATTTCCTTTTGCAAATAAGCTTCAGCAATTGAGCCTTCAACTGATGCTTTGTTACAGACTTTTTTCTTCAATTTCTGCATGCATCTCTCAAATGGGTACATCCATTGAAACTGAACTGGACCTCCACATTTTTCTTCATGTGTAAAATTTAATATCAAATGTTCCATTGAGTCAAAGAAAGATGACAGAAAGATTTTTTCCTATTTGCATATAATTACAATAGCAACTTCTTCCAGTTTTCTTAGTTTATCGTAGTCTTTTGTCACCACACACATGTCTCGGAAAAAATATGATATATCTATTATCGAATCCCAAATCATAGAATTCAACAAATCTCTTAATCCAATAGGCATAAGTATTTCCATTATAACATGACATTCCTGACTTTTTAATCCGGTAATATGATCATTTTTAACACATCTGCCCAAGTTGGATGCATAGCCTCTGGAAGTCTCAAATCTATAATCCATTGATAAAATAATAAGCGACTCTCTTTGGTCAGTGTATAAGCTACTATTGACTTCACTAATTTCTATGATCTGACATTCTCAAACAATTCAAGTTCTGGTCGCCAGCAAATTTGGGAAAGATCTAATCGTGCCTTTACATTATCTTTGGTTTTACCCGGTGTATCCAAATCTTAATGAAATAAATTATCAAAACAGTTCTTCTCAATATGCATGACATGAAACATGTGTCGGATCAACAAATCAAAATAATATGGAAGATTCCAAAAAATGCTCCGTTCTGTCTAGTTGTGTTCTTTCCCAAAGCCATGAATTTTCTGTTGGTTTATTGTCGGTCAAAAAGTGAGAGAAGGTAATGAAAATAAAACTGATTGTAACTCTGTACTTGAGATCATTTTTAGAGGTTCATCTCTTTCAACTCTTCCTTTTCTGAAATGTGATTTATTCCCCTGAAAAGGATAATCGATTGGAATAAATCTGTGATGATAGTCAAAATAGCAAGGTTTTTTTTCCATTCACAAGAATAAATGCTTTGTTGTCTACCATACAGTAAGGACATGATTTTGGACCATGTGTACTGCAGCAAGATAACATTCCATATGCCGGGAAGTCACTAATTGTCCACATCAAAGTATCTTTCATTAAAAAATTCTGTTTCGCAGCAGCATCATATGTACGAATAACATGACTGTACAATAAATTTAACTCATCAATCAATGGTTTCAAATAAACATCAATATTATTTTTTGGATGTCCTGGGATTAATAACTTCAAAAAGATATAAGTCTATTTCATCAACATCCATGGAGGAAAATTGTACGGAGTTATAATGATAGTCCAACAGGAATACCGACTACCAAAAGATCCAAATCGACAAAAACCGTCAGTAGAAAGACCCAATATCACGTTCCTGGATTCTAAAGAAAAAGACCAATGCACTAGATCAAAATGTTTCCATGAATCACCATCAGATAGATGAATCAAGATTTTACCATTTGAAATATTGGTTTTGTTCCATGACATCATTGCCGCTGTGTTCTGAGACATAAATAAACGCTGTAACCTGGGTGTAAGCGGAAAATATCTCAAATGTTTTACAGGAATCAATCCAGACTTCCCTGATTGAGCTTCTTTATACCTCGATTGTCCACATGTGGGACAACATTCCAACGAATCATTTTCACCACAATATAAGATTGAATCATTTGAACATACATAGATCATTGATAACTAAGGACTAGATTACGAACCAGTCTCTTGATCTCATAATAATTAGCAGGAATCACATTTCCTTCAGGTAACAGTGATTTATCCAAAGAAAAAATCTTAACAAAACAGTTATTTGAAATTCCATTATCTGATTTAATAGCCATAAAATTTTAAACTGCTTCTAATTTTCTTATCTTGTAACCAGGATATAATGCATCATCAGCAGAGCTAAACAACTCAGCAAATTCAGATGGTTCCAACTCAGGTGGTAAATCAACATCATCCTCGATTTTAGTTTGTTGAACGGATGACCCTGCAACATCGTGTACTAATTTCTTGAAACCGTGATGGATCCGGAAACAAATTATTAGTATCTTCTCTAGAACTTCGTTCACCGTGTTGATACCAAAAAATATAATCTGATTGAAAACCATCATGCAAGAGATGTTTCCCAACGATTTCAAATGTATAAAATATTATTAGTGCACATTTTTTACAAGGACACTTAATTTTTCCTTCTGAAACAAATTTCGGGTTTGATGATGCAAATGATATGAAAGCTTCAACACCATCAACATATACATTATTTAAACAAGAACCGTTTGGATTTTTGGGATGATTTATCCAAGAACGATCATCTAATAATGATTGATGTCGATTTCCTTGTTCCATATTAATATATATGTTTCTTAAAAATTTAAAACCATTACTTTTTTTAGATAATATGTTATAAGAAAAACAATATCCTAAAAAGAGAAGATACATAAATACAGTTATTTCTTAGTAATTACCAATAATTATAGGTGACACAGTTAGTTTGTAATAATCCCCACTAATTATTATTAATTAAGAAATACTTAGAAATAATTGGAAAAATGAAATATGTTGAAATAATGAAATAAAATTTTGTAATCATCGTTGTGGAGATTATATTACTAATTATTCTTATTTTTTTCCAGCGGATTGGCGGTAACTCTTTTGCCTGACGACTCATCTCCTTTCAAGGAGATGAGTTGTCAGGGAAAAGAGCCTATTTTGTCCGACGACTCATCCCTTTTTAACATTCTCCCGACTGAAATCAGTATGAAAAACTTGCTCTGACATACGTGAGAGCACATTTTTCATACTGATTTCTGTGGGAGAAAGTAGCAATGATATGTGATGTTGAACAATAGGTAGCCGCCAATCCACTAGAAATTGTGCCAATTTATAACCACGTACTTGAGTTTATTTGATTTTTGATTAATTATTACAAATTATTACTAATTATTACTAATTATTACAAATATCAATATTTCGAACAGATTTTGATCTATTATTAACATGTTCAAATCTTAAAGAGTCGTCAATTTTCAGGTCAGGCCCAATAAAATGTTTGCATCAACCTTGTCCAATTTAAACTCTATAATTGTCCTTACTTGGTTGATCACCTCGCAAGTAGTGTTGCAATAGGACGACACAAGTAATGTCGTTCTCGTCTTTAAGAATCATTTCACATGACCCTTTACATAGATCATTATTCCTTGAAAATTTAAGAGAACTTCAGTATCATTCCCTTAATTTTTCACGAAAGAATGGTCTATGTAAAAAGTCATTTGATATGATTCTTATAGACGAGAAAGACATGATTTGGGTTGTCCTATTGCAATCCTAATTGCGAGGTGATCAACCAATCAAGAACAATTATAGAGTTTACATTGGACAAGGTTGACACAAACTTTTTATTGGGCATGACCTAAAATCGGCGACCCTTTAGGTTTTGAACATTTTACGAATAAAGCAAAACTTTTTGAAAATATTGATAACTGTAATATTTTACAAATTTTTTATAATTTTAATAATATTAATATTTTTTTATAAATATTAAACATATAATAATAACATAATTATATTATTAGTATTATTTAATTATAAATACTAGAGTAATATAAAATTTTATATTATGTTACTATTTATGTTACTAATTATATTACTAATTATGTTACTAATTAGTAACAAACATGATTGACCACTCATCTACCTCAATTTTCTTTTCATTTTTGCGTTGAGTTTGACAGGAATCTTCTGCCTCCACATGTAGTATTTCCTTTTACTGTCAAAATTATAAACCTCCTCACCTCTATGCTGGCGAGGAGGTCGATAATTTAGATAGTAAAAGCAAATATTACATGTGGAGGCAGAAGTTTCCTGTCAAACCTCAACACACAAATGAAAGGAAAGTTGAGGTAGATGAGTGGTCAATCATGCTTTCTAATTGTTTCCTAATTATTTTTAATTGTTTCCTAATTATTTTTAATTATTTCCTAATTATTTTTTATTGTTTGCTAATTGTTATTATTTGTGTCTTAATTATTTGTAATTGATTCTTAATTATTTTTAACTGTTTCTTAATTATTTTGAATTGTTTCATAATTATTTTTAATTGTTTCTTAATTATCCTAATTATTTCTAATTGTTTTCTAATTATCCTAATAATTTTTAATTGTTTCCAAATTATCCTAATTATTTTTAATTATTTCCTAATAACCTAATTATTTTTAATTGTTTCCTAATTACCCTAATTATTTTTACTTTTTTCCTAATTATCCTAATTATTTTTAATTGTTTCCTAATTATCCTAATTATTTTTAATTGTTTCTATAACACCCCAAGCTTCCATGGTACGTTTCCCTTTGAATAATGCAATGGCGTGCACTGTATGCAACTTCGAGATTCTAACAAACCACAACCAATCAAACTAGCCGTTATGAATAGTAATACCTACTTTTTGAAATTTAATAAATTTTATCTTTCTAAATGTACTTCATTTTTGGATTCGTTATATCGAAATTAGCTTAGGGTAAAATTTTGGTACTTTTCATATAACTTTCATATTTTGATGAATAGTGAAAATTACAAAATATTAAATAAAAACATCTTTTTTAATAGAAATAATTAATAGTGATAAATTATTATTTTGAGTGGTTTTAAAGTATATTAAGAATATATTTTTACCATTTAATACAATGTTGGTCATTGGATGTGATTTCACATTTAAACCAGACATAAACAAGTGTCAATCTTTTGATAGTTATTATCACTTAAAAACACGCTATTTGTTTGGCTGACGGGAAATAATTTTTAAATTAATTAATGAAACTGATATTTTTTGAATTTGATAAAATAGACATCATTTTTGAATTCATAATATCAAATATAGCTTAGGCCTAAATTTTGGTATTTTTCTGGAAAATTTCCTTTTTTAATGAATAGTGAAACCACTCAGTGGTAGTTAAAAAACTAAATTTTTCATAAAACATAATTTTACCTCTTCTGTGAGTGGAATTTTGAAAATCCGAGAGACACGGTTAATATCAACGAGTAAAATGTGGTTCAATGAGATGAAAATAATTTTTGGTGAAAAGTAACTGTTTACTTTTATTTACCATGTTTAAAAGTAAATAGAGTAATTAAGGGTTAAAATAATATTAATATTACCCTAACACGTGTCCTAATTCTATTGGAAAAGTGTATCTCGACCAAAAACAATCTTAAGAGTAAAATATTATCATTAGGTCCACTTGTATTTGATTAATACATTTATTATTATTTAATTCAAAGAAGAGTTAAAAGATTTAAAATCAAAGTTTCTTTACTAAAACATTTTTAATATAAGGGTATAGATAAGATAAATTCGATTTTAAATAATCATTAGAATGATAAAAATATTTCCTACATAATGGTATTTTATTTATAATTTTTAGACATTAAATAATTTAATTTATTTATGACACAATGGTGATGCAGTAATTATATAATTAGTGAAATATAAAAATAATTGATATTATAAATATCAAAATAAATTTAATTTTAGACTTTTTATGAATTAAACTAATTTTCTAGGTTACTATGACGTATTATGATTGATTATATAAATTTTGTTCGAAGTAATAATGTTGTTATGAATTTATCAAAAACAAAATACACAATAGTGTCAAAATTGACATAAGAGAGTTTTTTAATCAAATATTATATTATTAATTTATATTCAATTCCTAAAAATCTAAGGTTCGGCCAAGAGACTTATATTATGATAGGTTTATCATTAATGGACCACTTGGGGGGTCTCTTGGATGTATATAGTATGTTTATTTACCATATAATATAAAAATACAAATAGACATTGTAAAAAATGAAACTAATTAACTAAGAGTTAATACTTAAAGATAAGGTTAATATAATGACCCAAACCTGTCTAAATTATATTGGTTGAGTGTTTTTCGACCCATACCCACCTTAAACTTTAAATAATCCACTTTGGAGCCATTAGAAACCAAATATTTATTTATTATAAAATAATATTTTTCACTTTTCCAAAGGTGTCCATCACCCCTCTTATAAAAGTGCACTCCCACTTCTCACTAATTCACACATTGAAAGCCTTTTGGCTCAGCCAAACCCTACCCAAATACTCTCTCAACTTCCCTTGATACATCCTAGAGGCCTTAGTTTGATCAGAAATCCAACCTAAGAAGCCCTTTTGATCAAATCAAAAGGAAGAACCCGAAGATGAGGCAATGTTTTCACCACCCTCTTTCAAGTTCCTTTCTTCTTCATATTCTTCTCTCTTTTTTATTTATATTCCAAAATAATAAATCTAGTATCTTCTATATACTATGATGTTATTATAAATATGTTACAACAATATTCAGTATTCAATCCATCCTTTGAATGGCATGTCACCATACGTGCGTACGTGCGGCTTACCGTCTCCACGTCGTGGTGTAATTGTCATTCAATAAATTATTTTTTGGATGGGTAAAATAATAATGTGTAATTCATGTAAATAATAAATATAACATGATAATTATTCTGTCTATATGATATACCATACAATTATATATTCTTTTAACATCAAAATAATGATATTGTCCCTCTTGCATACGTACAGACTACCATCTCCACGAGCGCGATGAGATTCATTATACATCGTGTCCATTCAAGTATAATTCTCATTTGATGATTAAAAATAATGTTTAAGGACTTTATATAATTCTATACAATAATAAGATACACCGTATCCATAACAAACATGGCTTACGTAACAAAGAATATAAAGGAAATTGAGTAAGTTAACACCCAAAATGACGATAATACGAAGATATTATCAACAAATCAATGTTAAAAGATCTTATATGATATCATATTAATGTAAATGATTCTTGTATAATTAAATAAAAATTATTTCACTATTATAAATGAGGTTTACCTACCGTCGACCAAGGGAAAATTACAAAGTAAAGGGGTTTCTTATCTCACTTATAATTCCGTGAGAATTCCATTGTTCACCACTTATTTATTAACTGTGGTGTGTGTACTACCCATGATTTTATTCATTGTGTAATATAATTTAATTCAGGTATATTTACATCATCATTGTATGATACTTCTTTCATGGGTGTATGTTTTGTATGTTACCAAATCAATAACGAAATTTGAAATTTCAATTTCCACTCATTCAGCTTTACGCATACTTCATTGATTATTTTACTCCAAGATTATGTGTAGAATCACTATTCATTTGATTATGTCGAAAATTCCTCTCTAATTTTTAGGGATATACTTTTGATACATATAATCACTCCATTGATAAATTATCAGGTCATCGGTAAGAACTTTATAAGAGTAATTTTTTTTCAATTTCGATTTGTTGAGTTAGACATCCAGTTCATTGGTGTTGTTTTTACAAGAATATGTGTGAATGTTCTTTGATTGTTTTACACTGAATATCCAATCATACTGAGGGTATTTAAATTTTTCACTCATAATTATGTCATTTATTTATCCTTAACCTAAGGATATGGCCTTTATGATAGATTTCATCTCAATTTACATTTCATTGAGACTCCTTTATTGTTATACACCAAATCACTTTTATATGGTGTATATAATGTACATTGACATAATATATCATGAATCCCTTTATTCTCATGATATTAAAAAGTTTTTATTTCCTCAATTATTTTTTCAAGTGTATCTCTTTTGGTTAGGAACTCTAACTAAAATGACATTTTAAAATGTTTTGAAGATTGATTATTCTAAATCTATCCCATTAATGTCCATGTTTGAAAAATGGTTTTAAGGATTTATTTATATGGACATTGAAGTTTTAAAATTAAAACTCCTTTTAAAAGTTTCAAAGTGGTATGGGACACTTTGATTCTAAAATCTATTTTAAATGGATTCTTGAAAAATAGTGTGACTTTTAAATGATTTTAAGAAAAGGGTGGATATTTCACTCTAATTTTTTTGATGATTATTTTCATCTATGTAAATATCCTTCATCATTCTCGATTAAGGTTAATTTGATACAATAAAATCTTCCATATTGCATCTAATAAGTTATGTTTGACTGTGGATGTGCTATTTTTATACCATTCATGGTTTGTGGATAAAGTATTGAAATTTCGTATTCCAGTTTTAATACGAATGTTTATGTTATGATTAAAACTTTTCATATGAGGAATGCATTGGACTTAGTAAGTGACAGGTGGAGCCCTGTATAGCTCCTCGATGCATCGGTAGGTCTCATGAGACAAACTAGTGTCTTGGCATGAGGCCTTGACAAAATCTTATTTGTAGTCTTGGCACGAGGCCATGGCTATGTGGTTATGATAGTATGGAATTATGAATTAAGTCATTATGAAAGGGGATATTAATATTTTCATGTGATTATTTGACTAGTATAATATACATGTGAATAAGTAAATGGAATTATTTCATTTTATCCTTTCCATATTATGCTGAAGATCAAGTTTAAAAGTCATTTGTTTTAGTTATACATTGCCTTAAATTATTATATTTATTCATTAAAGTTTCCTCTATATTGTTTTCCTTACTGAGCATCTGAGATCCCCCCTTTAAATGTTTTATTTTTCCCAGGATGTGAAGATGTATTTTATGAATGACATGCAGGGATAGTATGAGGGGATATGAAGACAATATGTTGTTGTATTTTTTCACTTATTGATGTAATGTAAACATTATGAATATATCTAGTGTTTCCAAGGCTATTAAACTAATTGGTCTTTCGAGACCCGATCATTCTTATGATCATGCCAATGTTATGTAATAATTCACATACTCTGGGTATCTAGGGTCAGGACGTTGCAGTTGGTATTAGAGGAAGTTTAGTACAAACCTTGGAAGAAAGATTTAGATAAAGTCTGATTAGAGGACGTAGACCTAAGAAGAACATTGAGGATTAGTATAGAATAACTTCCTAGAATTTTGGTATTGTAGAAATTTTGTGAGTTTTTCGAGCAATACATCCCTGTCTGGATATGAGCAGGTAGAGGTGGCTCTGGCACAGATGTACCTAGGGGTAAACCCCGAAATCACCACTTTGAGCTAGACTCAAACGGGAACTGGTGCATGACAACGGGCCTTGCTGCACTCTTGGTTACGACACTCCCGGAGGATATGCTTATGATAATTTACATTTTCTTTACAAATCGATTTGAAGTATTATATATATAATATGAGAGTAAATGACATTGGTTAATCATAATGTGTTTCAAATTGAGAATATGATGACATGTTAATCTCTAAATGATTTTATGACTACTATTACTCACACAATTATTTTTGGTTTTAGTCAATGTCTGGATTCCAAGGAAGTCATAGTGACTTTGAGAAAGATGTACATGGTGGGAACGTTGGTGGCAATGAGAAAAAAATGGAATGTTGATAGGAGTAAAAGATATCGTCTTTATGCCAAATAAATTTTCCAAAAATATGATCAAAAATATATATATTATCTAATTCCTGAACTCAAAAAATGAAGGGAAAGGTGATGAATGATAAGAGCTCCAACAGTGGAGACCATGGAGAAAGGAATCCTCAATTTCCATCATGTAGGAAATGTGGAAGGAGACACCCAAGAACGTTTCTCAATGGGACAAAGAAATTCTTTACCTCTAGGAAGGAATGACATAAAGTGATGAATTGCCGATGAAAAATGAAGAGTACTATGGAAGAAGATAAAAATGGTCCCAATAATCCATTTACAGTCATTTTCCGTAAATGTAGGGGACCTGGCCATTACCCGAGTGAATTCCCAATTCTATAGGATATTTTCTTGGTCAAAGAAGAAACTATGTGGAGATAAATGGTTGGATAATTGTTTAAAAAGAATTATTGCTCCTTGTTGATGGGTTTACTTGGTAATAATTGTCTCTTGTATTTTTAACCCTGTAGTTTTCCTTCTGAGAATGATATTTGAGGAATAATTATCTTTTCTCTTGTGGATATAGTTATAAATAACCATTTGGTTTTATATGATCGTTGGTTTTGAGGCAATTATAAGTTATTATAATTTGGGATGAAAATGAAAGGTAAGAGATAAGATTTGTGGTAAAATTATGTTATGGTTATTTTGTGGAATTTGTCTCATTTTGGTAATGTTATAAAATATAGTTTTTGAAAAAGGACAACACACAGAACGTGTGACAACCCGTCGCGTCGGACAAAGTGGTGGTAATCGAACCCACAACCAAAGTGCGATTGGGATTTATCGCCAACCACTGGACTACGTGAAGTCCCTAGTTAATCTGACTATTAATTTTAGTTAAATGATTTTATTGGTCAATAATAATTTGATTTGGGATCTTATTTCTTATTAAGTGAATACCCTTAGTATAGGAAAATGATTTGTTGATTAAGTGATAAATGTTATTTTGGAAGATGTTCGCTTTGTTGGGGACACTGTATGCCCTAGGAAAATAGAATACAATGGGATTTCATTTGAGGAGTAATGGTGGATTTTTATCTATGTTTTTATTGTGGATTTATAGTGATTTGGGTTATTTATGGAAATGATTAACCTATAATAGAGAATATGTGATTAGGTTAGTTAGTTTTAAGTATGTGACTTTAAGAGTAATTGATGTCATTTGGAGATACCATTTAACGTGGAAGACTACATTCTTATATGTTTTGGGTTTAAATATTAGTTTGGATTATATTTAATGATTTTAAGGACAATTGATTATTGAATGGTATTTATTTAACTTTGGGGTATTGATGGTTTAATTTTATAAATTAAGATTAGTTTTTTTTTCTCTAATAGAAAATCTATTTGGGGGATCATCCGATATTATACTAACCATTTGGTTTTGATTAATCTCTAAATACAAGGTAAATATATATTTTATCCTACATGGATCATGTATTTCTATAGAAGTTTATTCTAGCTCCTCCATTGTGACCAAGTCTTCTTGAATACTCATTGTTCAAAAAAAAGTGTTAGGGGTAAAAATTAATTAAAGAATGAAACTCTACTTAAAAAGTATGTATATCTCTTTATGTTCTTATTCAATATCATAAATGAATTCCTCGTCCTTATGTAATGTTACTTAAAACAAAAAATGTGGTCAATTTACTTTTCCTACTAGGTGACTAATGACCGATTGTCCCAACATAAGTTTCTTATTTTATTATTGTTAATTTTCTCATGATCATGTTTTAAATCCCTCTCCATCAGAACATAACACTTAGTTTATCGTCCATATCAATTTTTTCCTACATGGAATCCTAGTATGGGTTATCTTGGGTGACCTTTATACCTCTCTTCCTTTCTTTTAATGTGATAGTTTTATTGACTCTTTTTCCTATGTGGGACTTTCCATTATATTCTCAAGCCCAATTTAAAAAAAAATTGAGGACGTAATTTATTGAAGGAGGGGAGAATGTTACACCCCAGGCTTCCACGGTACGTTTCCCTTTGAATAATGCAATGGCGTGCATTGTACGCAACTTCGGGATTCTAACACACCACAACCAATCAAACTAGCCGTTATGAATAACAATACATACTTTTTGAAATTTTCTAAATGGACTTCATTTTTGGATTCGTAATATCGAAATTATCTTAGGGTGAAATTTTGGTACTTTTCAGATAACTTTCATATTTTGTTGAATAGTGAAAATTACAAAATTTTAATTAAAAAAAGCTTTTTTAATTGAAATTATTAATAGTGATAAGTTATTAATTATAGTGGTTTTAAAGTATATTTAGAATATATTTTTACCATTTAATACAATGTTGGTCATTGGATGTGATTTCACATTTAAACCAAACATAAACAAGTGTCAATCTTTTGATAGTTATTATCTTTTAAAAACACGCTATTTGTTTTGCCGATGAGAATTAATTTTTAAATTAATTAATTCAACTGATATGATTTGAATTTGGTAAAATAGACATCATTTTTGAATTCATATTATCAAATATATATGTGGCCTAATTTTTGGTATTTTTCTCTAAATATTCATTTTTTAATGAATAGTGAAACCACTCAGTGGTAGTTAAAAAACTAAATTTTTCATAAAACTTAATTGTACCCCTTCTGTGAGTGATATTTCCAAAATCCGAGAGACACGGTTAATATCAAGGAGTAAAATGTGGTTCAATGAGATGGAAATAATTTTTGGTGAATAGTAACTTTTTACTTTTATTTACCCCAATTGAAAGTAAATAGGGTAATTAAGTGTAAAAATTATATTAATATTACCCTAACACATGTCCTAATTCTATTTTACAAGTTTATCTCGACAAAAAAAACCTTAGGAGTAAAATATTATCATTTAGGTTCATTTTTATTAGATTAGGACATTTATTATTATTTAATTCAAAGAAAGGTTAAAAGAGTTAAAATCAATGTTTATTTACTAAAACATTTTTAATATAAGGTTATAAATAAGACAAATTCGATTGAAAATATTAATTAGAAAGATAAAAAAATTTCCTACATAATGGTATTTTATTTATATTTTTTAGAAATTATATAATCTAATTTATTTATGACACAATGGTGAGGCAGTAATTACCTAATTATTAAAATATTAAAATAATTGATATTATAAATATCAAAATAAATGTAATTTGAGACTTTTTTTGCATTCCAATAATTTTATAGGTTAATATTAAATATTAGGATTGATTATATAAATTGTGTTCAATGTAATAATTCTGTTATGAATTTATCAAAAACCGAATACTTGTCAAAATTGACATAAAAGATTTTTTTAAAAAAATATTATATTATTAATTTATATTCAATTCCTAAAAATATAAGGTTCATCCAAGAGACTTATATCATGATAGGTGTATCATTAATGGACCACTTGGGGATCTCTTGGACATATATAGCAAGTATATTAACCATATAATATAAAAATACAAAGAAACATTGTAAAAGTGAAACTAATTAACTAAGAGTTAATACTTAAAGGTAAGGTTAATATAATGGCCCAAACCTGCCTAAATTCTATTGGTTGAGTGTTTTTCGACCCATACCAACCTTAAACTTTAAATTATCCACTTTGGAGCCATTAAAAACCGAATATTAATTTATTATAAAATAATATTTTTATCTTTTCCAAAGGTGCCCCCCACCCCTCTTATAAAAGGGCACTCCCCATTCTCACTAATTTACATAATCAAAGCCTTTTGGCTCGGAAAAAACCTGCCCAAATAATCTCTCAACTTCCCTCACTACATCCTAGAGGCCTTAGTTTGATCATAAATCCAACCTAAGGAGCCCTTTTGATCAAATAAAAAGGAAGAACCCAAAGAAGAGGTAATGTTTTCACCACCCTCTTTCAAGTTCCTTTCTTCTTCAACTTCATATTTTTTTTTATTTATATTCTAAAATAATAACCACAGTACCTTATATATACTGTGATGTTATTATAAATATGGTATAACCATATTCAGTATTCAATCTATCCTTTGAATGGCATGTCACTATACGTGCGTACGTACGACTTACCGTCTCCACGTCGTGGTGTAATTGTCATTCAAGAAATTATTATTTGGATGGGTATAATAATGATGTGTAATTCATGTAAATAACAAATATAACATGAAAATTATTCTGTCTATATGATATACCATCCAATTATATATTATTTTGACATCAAAAGAATGATATTGTCACTCGTGCGTAAGTACGGACTACCGTCTCCACGAACGCGATGAGATTCATTCTCCATCGTATCCATTCAAGTATAATTCTCATTTTATATTTAAAAATAAAGTTTAAGGAATTTATATAATTCTGGATATTAATATGATATAACCTATCCATAACAAACACGGCTTACGTAACAAATAATATAAAGGAAAATGAGTAAATTAACACCCAAAATGACGATAATACTAAGATATTATTAACAAATCAATGTTAAAAGATCATATATGATATCATATTAACGTATATGATTCTTGAATAATTCAATAAAAATTATTTCACCATTATAAATGAGGTTAAACTACCGTCGACCAAGGAAAAAGTACAAAGTTAGGGGGTTCTTATCTCACTTTTAATTCCGTGAGAATTCCATTGTTCAACACTTATTTATTACATGTGGTGTGAGTACTGACCATTTTTGTATTCATTGTGTAATATAATTTAGTTCATGTATATTTACATCATCATTGTATGATCCTTCTTTCATTGGTGTATGTTTTTTATGTTACCAAATCAATAAAGGAATTTGAAATTTCAATTTCAACTCATTCGGCTTTACGCATACTTCATTGAATATTTTACTCTAATATTATGTGTAGAATCACTATTCATTTGATTATGTCAAAAATTACACTCCCCTTTCTGTGGATATACTTTTGATACACATAATCACTCCATTGATAAATTATTAGGTCATCGGTAAGAACTTGATAACAGTAATTTTTACTCAATCCTGATTTGTTGAGTTAAACATCCAATTCATTGGTGTTGTTTTTACAAGAACATGTGCGAATGTACTTTGAATGTTTTACACTGAATATCCAATCATATTGAGTGTATTTATATTTTTCACTCATAATTATGTCGTTTATTTAACCATAACCTATGGATACTGCCTTTTTGAGAGATTTCATCTCAATTTACTTTCCATTGAGACTCCTTTATTGTTATACACCAAATCACTTTTATATGGTTTATATAATGTACTTTGACATAATATATCTTGAATCACTTTATTCTCATGATATTACAATGTTTTTATTTTCTCAATTATTTTTTCAAGTGTCTCTCTTTTGGTTAAGAACTCTAAGTAAAATGACATTGTAAAATGATTTAAAGATTGATTATTCTAAATAATTCTCATTAATGTCCATGTTTTATAAATGGTTTTAAGGATTTATTTATATGTACATTAATGTTTTAAAATTAAAACTCCTTTTAAAAGATTCAAAGTGGTATGGGACACTTTGATTTTAAAATCTATTTTAAATGGATTCTTGACAAATAGTGTGACTTTTAAATGATTTTAAAAAAAGGGGGATATTTAACTCTAATTGTTTTGATGATTATTTTCAT
Organism: Viscum album; assembly: GCA_963277665.1. Classification (NCBI taxonomy): domain Eukaryota; kingdom Viridiplantae; phylum Streptophyta; class Magnoliopsida; order Santalales; family Viscaceae; genus Viscum; species Viscum album. The sequence goes on from OY728127.1 coordinate 1,167,341,161, forward strand.
CTATGTCAATATCCTTCATCATTCTCAATTGAGGTTAATATGATACAATAAAATATTTCATATTGTATCGAATGAGTTATGTTTGACTGTGGATGTGCTATTTTTATACCATTCATGGTGTGTGGATAATGTATTGATATTTCATAAGCTAGTTTTAATATGAATGTTTATGTTATGTTTAAAACTCTTCATATGAGGAATGCATTGGACTTAGTAAGTGATGGGTGGAGCCCACTATAGCTCCTTGATGCATCGGTAGGTCTCATGAGACAAACTAGTGTCTTGCCATGAGGCCTTGACAAAATCTTATGTGTAGTCTTGTCATGAGGCCTTGGCTATGTGGTTATGATAGTCTGGCATTATGCATTTCGTCATTATGATGGTGGTTATTAATATTTTTCATGTGATTATTCGACTAGTATAATATCCCTGTGAATAAGTAAATGGAATAATTTCATTTTATCCTTGCCATATTATGCTGAAGTTCAAGTTTAAAAGGATTTAGTTTTAGTTATACATTGCCTTAAATGTTTCTCCTTATTTATGAAAGTTTTCGCTATATTGTTATCCTTACTGAGCATCTGAGCTCACCCCTTTCAATGTTTTATTTTTCCTAGGATGTGAAGAAGTATTTTATGAATGACATGTAGGGATAGTATGAGGAGATTTGAAGACAATATGTTGTTGTAGTTTTTCATTTATTGATGTAATGTAATCATTATGAATATATCTACTATTTCCAAGGATACTAAACTAATCGGTCTTTCGAGACTTGATCATTCTTGTGATCATGCCAATGTTATGTAATAATGCACCGACTCTGGGTATCTAGAGTTGGAGCGTTAAAGTTTCCAAATTATTTTTAATTGTTTCCTAATTATATTAATTGTTTCCTAATTATTTTAATTGTTTTATAATTATTTTAATTGTTTTCTAATTATTTTAATTGTATCATAATTATTTTAATTGTTTTAATTGTTTTATTATTTTATTTGTTTTCTAATTATTTTATTTCTAATTGTTTCCTAATTTTTTAATTTCTAATTGATTACTAATTATTTAATTTCTAATTGTTTCCTAATTATTTAATTTTAATTGTTTCTTAATTATTTTATTTATAATGTTTTCCTAATTATTTTATTTCTAACTGTTTATTAATTATTTTTTTTCTAAATGCTTACTAATTATTTTATTTCTAATTGTTTCCTAATTATTTCCAATAAATTAAATCCAATTATTTCCTAATTATTTGATGAAAATTTTAATTAAATATAATTATTTATTATTTATTTAATAATTATATAATTATTCCTAATTAAATATAACTTTTTTTAAATATGTCTAATTTAATATATTTATTTCTAATTATTACCAAAACATCCTCCGGGAGTGTCGAACCAAGAGTGCAGCAAGGCCCGTTGTCGTGTACCAGGTTACCCGGAGTCATGTTCGAAACACCTTGTCAGAGTTTTCACTCCTAGGTATATTTGTGCCAGAGCCGCCTCTACTTGTTCATATCCAGATAAGGACTATTTGGTACAACCACTTAATCTAATTCTACTATATAGCTATATAAACATTGTATTAAAAAAAATTAAAATTAACAATTAAAAATAAAATTAACAATTAAAATTAATTTAACAATTAAAAAAACTATAAATACCTTTGATATGCTATTTTCACCTCCTATCACCTTCTCTACTCTTCCCGTAAGAAAAACTTAAAAAAAATATTCTACTTTGAACATGAATTTAAAGAGAGAAAGGGAAGAAAAGGAAGAGAGATTTGAATGATTTGAAAAAAATGGATGAATGTATATATATGTTAGAATATTTGCGACGGTCTTATTTGCGATGGGATCCCATAAAAAATACTAGTATTTGAGATGGTGTACCGTCGCAAATACCTTCACACGCATTAATTACGAGCGATAGTTAAAAGGGTTTTTGTGACGAGCCCATTGCAAATAGCTGCCTGCCGACATACCATTAGCGACGGGCAGATATCCCCGTTGAAAATTTCTATTTACCGCTACTGGTATCGGTGACGGGCCCCATCGCAAATAACTTCGCCAAAATTAAATACGGGCGGTGTTTAAAAGGGTTTTTGCGACGAGCCCGTCGCAAATACCTGTAGGCTGACATACCATTAGTGACGGGAGGATATCTCCATCGCAAAAGCCTATTTACCGCCACCGGTATTGGCGAGAGGACCCATCACAAATAGCACCTTTTGAATAGTCTTTTGTGATGGGTAATTGTCCCGTCGCAAATAGTTTTTACCACCTCCGGGTACTTGCAGCGGGATGAAGGCCACTGTCGCAAATAGTCTTCATGCGTTTTGGTGCGCAAACTATGCCATACCTATTGCGACGGGTCTTGTATTCTCATCGCAACTAACTGAACATTTGTGACGGGAATATATAACCATAAAAAATACTCTCTTCATCGGATTTATTATGACGGGATTTATTCCCGTCGCAAATAACCCATCGCAATAATCGATTTTTCCCATAGTGGTCAGATTTATAGGTACGAAAAATGGGTAAATACACCACTGTATTGATTATCATGAGCTCAGAATTATCATTATAAAGAACTAGTTTCATCTTCTATAGATTGAGGATTTGTTCGATCAGCTACATGGAGCCTAATAATTATATATGGTGTATATTATTTCATGACATTTTCATGTAAATGTGAAGACAGTGGATATACCCAACTATCAATTTCATACACGGTATAAGAAATATGTGTTCATAGTAATGCCATTTGGATAAAAAAATGCTCCAAAATCATTATGGGAATGATAAATAGATAATATTTGGATTACCTAAAAAATCTTTATTATTTATAGGATATATTTGTATCTAATCTAATGGAATGTAGGAAAATAGGTAGTATATTAATTCCATTCAGAGGACTTTGTAAAAAGGATTTTTTTTCAACTATAGTAATTGGATGTTTTTGTTGGTGAAAATAACATTCTTGAGACATGTTTTTACCATTAATGTGATATATCTAGATCTTTCAATAAATGAGGCAATTGACGGTTTGAAAAAACCATTATATATGTTATAAATTAATAGTTTTCTTGAATTAACATGGTTTTGTTGCTGATTTGAGAGAAACTCCTCTGGATTTTCGTACCCACTAACTATGCATACATGGATGGGATTTAGGCTTTCCTAGAATGATGAATGTGAAGAATGTTCTTAATATAGGAATAATAAGCTAATCTGTGCGCCTGTGATCACATTACCCACCTGTGAGAAAGGATTTATGTTCTAAAATGATGGATCAAAAAAGGGAATGGGTTTAGTAATCAATTAAAATGAAAAAGTGATATCTTATTCCTCTCTCAAACTAAATATCTATGATCATAACTACCCAACTCATGATAAAGAATTGGCTGCAGTGATATTCACATTGAAGTTAAGGTTTCAATACATCTATAGAGTAAAGTTTGACATATATATAGATAGAAAATAACCAAGTGTATATTCACAAAAATGGATACTAATATTCACCAATGATTCTAGTTCATGCTAATCAAGGATTATGATTGTTCAATCTACTACCATCATGGGAATGAAAACAATGTTGACGATTCTCTATGTAGAATGGATCCCACAACCAAAACTGTGATGGGGATTGTAATTGATCTATTCTTCATGGAAATGAGAATAATAGACTTGGGAATAATAATAGGATCTTCATCTTATCTTTCCCAAAAAACTTCTCTACCATCCATTATTGAGATAATCAAGGAGTCTTAGAATGATTATGATTTGCTATAAAAATGGCAGTGACTATTCATGATTAAAATATTTCTAATGATCAAGTTATAGGGTTTGGAACCAAGATTCTTGTCCCATTAATAAAATTATAGATCATTGAACTTTATGATACTACAAATAGATAATCCTTCTCTATTTATTTAGGAATCACTATGATGTTTATAGATTTTTTGTAAGAACAGTAGTGGAAAAATATGAAGAGAATGATTTTCGAGTTTGTATCTTCATTATTAGTATACCATTAAGTGATGGTTGAGAGGTAGAGGTATATGGGTATAATGAATGCATTTTCTATAAAAATATATAAATGATAAAAAATAACAACTAACTTCATCTAATTACTCCCCAAGACACCTATAGGAAATAACACTATCTGGTTATCAGTCGATCGCCATACCAAGACGTTCATTTCATTACTATCATGGAAGAATTATCTATTTACCAACACACCTTAATATACAAAAGGGTAGTTTTAAGCCAACCTTGAGTGACACTATATACTATACCTAACTGGAATATGTTTTTTACCTTCTTATATTGGATAATCATTCATAATTAATCAGTTATAGAAATGAGTTGGAAAAAAACTTATCACCCTTACACATATGTTTTCTTTTAAAGAACCATTATAACACAATAGGATATACTAATATCATGTTCAATGGATTTAAACGTATTGAAGACCATAATATTCCCCTATTGGAGTTCTCATATGAAACCCATTTACAGTCAAGCATTAAAATTTAATCTTTTGAAGGTATATGTGGGACGATCTATTAGACTCCGACATGATAGGATAAGTTTAGACAAAACAAGGTTATGGGGCCATATATTATCAAATTAATGACATAGAATCTTTAAAGCATTCAAAATCATATAAAATATTCCCAAAGTTCATTGAAAACATATGAAAACCATTTTTTAATGTGAACTATATTTTTTGGTTAAAGAAATTTTTGTACTATATATATATCCTTGGAATAAATTCATGAGGTTAACTATGAAGGGAATTATTTCACCATGATAAACAGCAATATTGAGAACCTTCATCAATATTAAGTTGTGGATGATCAACTAGAACTCAAACCAATACTATAATAAGTAAATGATGTAGTCCATGTATCCCATGTGAGAATGTATATTTCATACACCTCGCATGCACTAAATCTAGCAGTGGTACCATTGGAGAATGATCCTCCATATGAGGATTTTCTGGTGATGTTATTAGATCATAGAGAAAAGGTAATACAAAACATGAAAACTAATCTATTCAATTTGTGGTGGTGGAACCAAAACATTGAGGAAGAATCTTGGGAACCAGAAGATATTAGTGAACATAAGTTCACTCATCTGTTTTAGTTTATGAAATGAAAATTTAAATTGAAAAAATTCTGAAGGGGGAGAATGTAATGACCCAAACATTTATAAATGAAATTCCTTTTTTGATTAAATTAAATCCCATATTATATAATGTGGTTATATGTTAGGGCCAATAGGGGCCTATATACCCTGAGAGGGGGGTGAATCAGAGTATGGATATTCTTTTTCAAGTTCTTATTGCCCCACTGGATCATGAACTCTTTATTACAAGGGTCACTTTTTTTGAAATTGTTTATTTATTATGATCACTTATTTTCTTCTTTATCTGATGATGATGCTTTAAATGCAATGCAGGGAAGTAAGCAGGCAGACACAGAGATTTTTACTTAGTTCACCCTCACTCTGCTACATCCAAGGAGCATACACCGACATGTTTCTGGTCATACCAAATTCCACTACTCCTCACTAGATGTGGATAGAAAGGTTCGGGATAGAGCACTTCTATTCACATGCTCACTGCCTTTACAATGTTTAGGGTTATCTCACTGCTTTCCAAATGGTCACTCCCTGTTTCTCTCTCTCTGGCTCACTACCGGTGGAGAGGATCACCTACTTCCTCTTCCTTCGCTCACTGCTCTGGAAAGGATCCACTCATTGTTTATAGACATGTAGGTCTCTTCATTTGCATGAAGGAATGCATCTTCCTCTGTATATAGATTCTCTGTTGAAGTCCAATTGTCACCTATAGATGAATATCTCTTTGCACCGAAGGAATCGGGAAATCATCCAACTTCTACACGGCCCGAAAGAATGGCCAGTAAATCAACCTTACATGGCGCACAACTATACCTCAGCACACAAGTATCGGTGTGCAAGTCAAAACTGGCGTAAAATTCCTCCTCAGACACTTGCGCGACACAAGCTTCTCCAACTCAAAACTTGCGCAACTCACTTCCTTACTCTCCAAAACAACCTCAGGCGCGCAACAAACACTTGGCGCGCAACTTCCTTCTCTGGCGCACAAGTCCCACTTGCGCGACACACCACCACTTCAGCATCCCCCACACCTGCATGATGGGAGCTCTGATTCTTCAAAGTGTTGAACTCTAGTAAAGAATTAGGAGGTGTGGTCCGGTATTTATAGGAAATTTTACCCCCCTTCACGACGACGCACAAGTCAACCCTCGGCGCGCACGTCTCGGCACGCAGGTCTCTTCCCCTGCAAGTCACTTGCGCGGCCTACATCCAAACTTGCACTAACCTCTTTCATTTGCCATATTTTGATCTTCTAATCTTGAAAAACCATAGGCGCGCATGTTCTCAAGCTTCCAAGGCATCAGCGCGCAAGTCTCTTCACGACGTGCAGGTCACCTGTGCGACACTACCAATACTAGAACGACCCTTATCCCTTCAGCATATTTTGATGATCTGATCTTGAAAAACAAATGGCGCGCAAGTTTCCAAGACATCATGTACATGGAGCACAAGTCCTTTTTCCAAAAACCACTTTTCTTCATTTGTTAATTTTCAGGCCCAAAAATTTGGAAATTACTGGAAAGAGGTGCCACCTTGAATCTATTCTTTTTACGCCACCTCCAGATCATCCATTCCTTTTCGAAATTCTTGAATCAAACATGGATCATTGACCAAATCTCTTGAACTCGACATTCCACCATAAAATCCTCTTTGTCAACAAATTTTTATGTCATCGTTTTTCTTTGTCAACAATCACCACTCAGATGTCCACTTTTTTCAACAAACACAATCACCTCAAAAATGCTTCAATGATACCTTGAGGGATTTTTGCCCAACATTATATTAACAACATGCACTACTATAGATGTTTTGAATAGTTATATGTTCTATTAAATACAAAATACCATTAAGCATCAAAACTGTTAGTAATATAGAAATCATATAGAGATCATATGATTTGTAAATATTTAAGGGTTTTGATAATTCATAGTTGAGATATATGAAAGAGGTGATGTCCTTGACTAGTATGATCATACACTATAAATCACATTTATCTGATATTTTTAGGGAGAAAACATCACCAGGACACTCCCTTGATTAAACACAAGGTAACACAGAAAAATAAATCATGAACATAATTTTTTATAGGAGAAGTTTAATCTCATCGATATCGTCACCTAAACCATGTATGTTTAACCACCCTTAGAAAATGTCTACATCATACACTTTACCATTAATTCATTCACTTGTGTAATGAAACATATATATATAAACACTAAAAGAATGCATTTTTATATGTTATTAATAAAATAATGATTATATTTATCAATTTATAATTAATTGAAAATGTTTAATTAATATTTTTTTGGAAAATTTGATTTCTATACGATAAATCAAAAAAAATATTTGTAGATAACATAATGTTTCTACATAGACTCACCTTTGAATGAATACAAGAAATTTTGAAATAAATTATATTTTTATAATCTTTTATTAATCAATATTTTTTATTACATATAAATGAAAATATAATTTATTGATTTCAAAAAGAAAATTTATTAGGGTTTACAAACTATTATTGTGAAAAATGATATTTTCCCAAAAATGTGGATTTTTTATTTAGAAGAGTAAATTACCATACATAGAGAATGATTTGGATTTAATTAATATTTGTTTACATATCATCAAATCATATTTATCTAATGGTCAATTTTTCATAATTTTTTTACATAAACTATTTTTTGGGAGAAAGTTAAAAACTATATAATTATATAATGTGTATTATGACATCATAATGACCCAAAAGTGATGTATTATATTCTATAAAGGTAAAAATTACCAAATATATATTTCATATTTTTAATAATATATTTTTATCTGTGTCTATAAATATTAAAAAACCTCATTGAATCCTCCAAAATCAATATTATATTTTTTAGGTTTAAGAATCAATTATTTGTAAACATTACCCACAGAGATTCCATAAAGTGTATAATTTTAATGATATTTTTTCATAAACAATTAATATAATTAAAAAAATACACTTTGGAGAAATAATGCACAAAACCATGGGTATGTTTTTGATTTTGATTACATTATCCAATAGAATCCAAATCCTTTTTTTGGAAGGTAATAATGAATTATAATTTATTTTTGTAGACAAACCATAAAAAATATCAATACTCTTTACTAATACCCATGGGATCAATCATATACTATTGTATTCCCTTTATATATCCCTTCCAATTCTTCTCAAAGTTCCCATGAAGTCCCCAGGTTTTTGGAATTATCCTCTCATTTTAAGGGATCCTCTCCTTCTCCTGTTTATTCTAGAACCACAATTATCTTATGACCATTTATCAAAGTTTTCAATTTGGAATATGATTTAAAACATCCATATTAATTCCCATAGGATTTATAAGTGATTATATACAAATTAAATACCATTTCTCCCGCATATTATCCCTTAAAAATCTATGTTATGCTATCGAAATTATCCTATGATTTTCAGGCCAAATATTCATTTGTGAATACCCATCCTTATTTTGACTCAATATTATTCACCTGATGTAACACAACATAATTTATTATGTAATTCCGTGTATATAAACCACACTCCTTGATCATGGGATTAAATTTTATGAATGTGATCTTTATGATGTATAATTCCTACGACACACTTATGAGTGTACCAGATATGAAAATGATGAATGTTCATATATAGTTCTACAATGAATTAGGTAATGATTTAGTTGTTATCAAATCAATGTGTATTTGTTTTTGAGATTTGGATTTAAAAAAACATTTAAAATACTCATGGATAAGAAAAAACATAGGAAAACATACCTAAAATTTTGTATGTATAGTTCAGGTGGTTTAAAAAAATACATCCCTTGTTAGATACTTCAAGTGGATGTGGCACTGAGACATTTGTATTTGGAGGTAATAACCCCAAAAGGGTAAATTGAGATGGAATCGACCATTACATGGTCCCTGATAATGGTATATTATACACACATTATTTGACACTTCTGAGGGACATGCTTTGGAAAATTGAGAAGATCCTCAAAAACTATTATAAACAGAAAAATTCCAATAAGATTTTATGGGAGGAAATAGGTAATGGAGAACATAGATTGAAACATAAAAATTTATAAGATAAGGTATATATGTTATTTATGTGTTATCCCATTTATCCATTTAATAGATTTTAAATATTAATCACTAATTTTCAATTTTCTATAGTTAAATGGAAAGAAAAAAGATAAACTGAGGCAATAGAAAATTTGATTAGAAATGTAATGGATATATAAATGATATTACTAACATGATGTGAGGTAAATTAAGATAACTTGTGATTATTCCAAACCATATGTCAAATATAATGATTAACATATGAAAAATACTTATAGATCCAAACTAGACAGAGAATAAGAGGATAATAAATCAAGGTAGATCATCAGATAAAGGTGATCATGAAAAAAATATTTCATTTTCTACATGTAAAATATTCAAAAATATACACCATGGGAAATGTAACAAAGGAGCTAAAAGTTATTTTTAATAATGGGAATATTGGAAATAATGTAGCAAATTTCCAACGAAAAAATATAGAGATCTATAAAGACCCCTAATTATCATGGGAATTGTTTTTTAAATACATGAGAATTTTATGAGTCCACAGTTTCTGACGGTGCCTGATTCTGAGGTTCGGTTTTCACAGAATCAATTTATGAAATTTTGTTTGGGTACGTTCAGAAAATGTACGAGCTGGATTTTATATCTTTTCAACCAGTGCTCGGAATTTAAATCTAAGGGCACCGTTGATCTCACAGTGTCAGTTATTGCTTAGTGAGACTTTCACGATTGTTGCGTTCTAACAAGATCAGATGTTAATTTTGGGGGTTTTCTAAATAAATTAAATAAAAATATGTGTATCATATTTTTATTTGATTGGTGGTTAAAACCACTATATGGAGGTTAGTGGAGGGTCCCACCACACCCTAACCTCCCTTGGGAGGATATTTTTTAGGGGGACCACCCAAACCCTTAAACTCCCCTAACCCCACCTTAAACCCCTTGAGCTCCCCATAAATGGGGGAAACTCTTGAACTTCCCCTAAATGGTGCCAACACATCTGAAGATCAATTAATGACCACAGTTAATTATCTTTTTGAAAACATAAAAATTGTTTTTGGAATGCATGGAAACAATAAAATAATAGATAAGCTATTATTTTATTTTGGTTGGTGATTTTCATTGGTGGAGCTTTGGAGAAATCTTGGAAAAACTTCATCCTCTCTAGACGAAGAATGCTCCTACCACAGAAAATCAATGTCATCTTCTTCCTTCTTCATCTGAGGCAAGGAAATGGAAGCAATGACCACGAGGAACAACGATGTCATCTTCGACGTCGTCTCCTTCGAATGCCTTCTTCCAATTAAGAGTACCTATCTTCCTCTTCCAACATTGATGGAACGACGTCACCTTTCCGCGACTCTGTCAAAATACACCATCACGAAAGGTAGGAGTTTTTTTAGATTAAATTAAATCCATATTCCTCGCCATTTATTACGGTTCTATGATGACCAATTGTTATCACCTAATGCGGAGAACAAGGGTCAAACAAACATGGACCAACGTCCCTCCGTTGGTTCTTGTTTGGTTGATGTCGGAAGAGGAGCCTGAAGGGCGTGGTGCTGTCGCACTTCACCAGAGAAGAACCACACCCAGATGGGCTGCGACAGATGAAAGTGGCATGGAACCATTGCACTGCGCCACACCAGAGGTGTAGAACCATGTCTAGGGAAGGCCGCATCAAAGGGGTGTGGTGCCGTTGCGCCGCACCAGAGAGGAACTGCGGCCTTGAGAGCTGCATCATATGAAGAACCGAGGCGCCGTCCCACCACGTGGTGGAGAAGAAGGTTGTGGTTAGGTCGTGCTGTGGTGGTGGTGGAGCAACTCCGTTACGCCATGCATAGGGCAGGAGGAACGCAGTTTTAGTGCTCCGTGGCGGAGTAGCAGTGGCGGCTAACCGGGCTGGCCACTGAGGAGCCGGTCAAGCGGCCCCACCCAGGTCCCGCGGCTCCTGAACCGGATCAATGTGCCAGTTCCGTTTGACAAACTGGGGGGCACCCCCCCCCCCAATGTCCCCTGCTGAGTATTGTTATACTCACCCCTACATGGGTTTCACCTACACCTTATTGTGTTCTGTGTAGATGACGGTCAGCAGTGATCGAGGATGAGGATGACAGACGGGAGGTTGCTCGGACCTGTACTAGACGAGACATACCTCAGGGATGAGTTGATTGAGATATGTACCTACCCATCTGGTAGGATTCTTTGTTGGATGATCCAGGAGCTGTTTTTCTTTTTTTACTTGTACATGTACTTGTTGAACAGTTGGGTTTGTATGCTAGCCCACTTACTTTCTTCCCACCTTTCCTTTTTATTATAGTACTTCTTGATTCTACGAATTGTGTTTAGAATATGTGATTTAATGGTTTAAAGGAAATTCTTTCCCTTTTTATCAGGGATTCGCCTTTGGTGCTAGTCGCTAGCCCCTGCCCTATGGAAGGAGGGCTTTGGGTAGTCATCACACGGGCCCTGCGGACGGGTTGTGAAAAATTGGAATTAGTGGTGTCGGTTCTACCGTAGAACATGGTCTCTAATTCTTTTAACAACAATAGTGTTAAATGTTTTGGGTGTGATTATCAGTTTAGGGAAACCCGTGTTGGTGCGACGGCCGACGTATCCATACACTAGGACTCTAACTTCTGAATTCCCACTCAGTGCACAAAAACAGTAATTGCGTGTGTGTTTCCTTTGAAAAAGTTTTCTTCAGGATTACATTGTGTCAGCTCACCAGGTATATTGTTTTGACCATGACACACTTGTTTCCTTTTAGGATGGACCAACGAAGGCAGCCATCTAGGGTTACGAGTTTCATACGAGATTGTAGCCCACCAAGAGATGAGGCCTCGGTGCAGGACCCCATCACAATGGAGGTACCAGCGGTACCACCACCCACTCGGCCACTGATACCACCATCTCCAGTAGTAGAGAGTGGACGTAATCTGAGTGCATTGCATGAGTTCAAGCGCAAGAGGCCGCCTAGTTTTTGGGGAGAGACAGACCCATAGGAAGCTGAGGATTGGCTGGAGGATGTTGTGAGATTTTTCATATTGGTTGGGACACTAGTCGACCTCATAGTGATCCTTTCTGCAAGCCTCTTGCATATAGCAGTAGAAATATGGTGGAGCCTAATGCTCCAAGTACATGATGAGGAATCATTACCATGGGCATCCCTGATTCTGTTCACCATGAAGGTGGATGGGAGCTTGTGTCTATGTGTTGATTATCGGCTCCTGAATCAGGTGACCGAGAAGAACAAGTACCCACACCCGAGGATTGATGACCTCTTTAATCAACTGAAGGGATCATGATGGTTCTCGAAGATAGACCTTAGTTCTAGCTATCACCAGATCATATTTCGAGATGAGGATGTGTAGAATATGGCCTTCAGGTGTCTGTATGGCCGCAACGAGTTCTTGGTTATTCCCTTCGGTGTAACCAACAATCCAGCAGTGTTCATGAGTTTCATGAACAAGAAATTCCATCCTTACCTCAATAACATTGTCGTAGACTTCATCAACAACATACTGATCTACTCGACTACTGAGGAAGTGCATGCCAACCATTTTTGGCAGTACTGGATACAGTTCGAGTGCACCAGCATAATGGTAAGCTCTGAAAGTGCCCGTTTTGTATTCGAGTGGTTCACTTCTTGGGACACATCATCTCTGAGGCTCGGGTTGCAGTGGATCTAGCTAATAATGATGCAGTGCTTGCTTGGGAGCCACCTAGGAGTGTGATGGAGGTACAAAGTTTTCTGGGACTGGATGGGTACTATCGAAGATTTGTGCAATATTTCTCCAGAGTTGCAGCACCACTTTCAGCATTGACGAAGAAGGGGTAACCCTTTCGTGTGGTCAAAGAGACACCAGCAGAGATTTCATGAGCTTAGGAAGAGGTATACTAGTGCACCCATATTGAGGCTACCAGAGGTGGGAATTGGGTATATAGTTTACTAAGATGAATCAGGGACCAAACATGGGTGTGTCCTGATGCAGGAGAAAGCAGTTATCACATATGGATCTCGGCAGTTGAGATAGCATGAGCAGAACAACGCTACCCATGACCTGGAGTTAGTATTAGTGGTCTTTTCTTTGAATATGTGGTGGAAATATCTTATGGGTGAGCATGTTACAGTCTACTATGACCACTAGAGTCCCGGGTACATCTTCTCGCAGAAGGACCTGAACCTGAGACAACAATGATGGCTTGAGTTCCTCCAGGACTATGACTTCGAGATAGTCTATACTCCTAGGAAGGGGAATGTATTAGAAGATGATCTCACCAAGATATCATGAATTCAACCACTCAGAGAGGTGACGAAGTAGATGGCCACATGGAAGATATCCTTTGTGGCTAGAGATGGAGTAGCCTTTCTACCTTCACTCACAGTCACTCCCCCAATTCTTCAGTGAGTCAGGGAGGCACAACATGGGGGCGTTTACTATGAGACGTGACGTGCTTAGATATCCACAGGGCAGGCACCTGAAGGGTATTATGAATGTGGGGAGAATGTAATTCTATTCAAAGGACGTACCATGGTAACAATTGCACTCCAGGAGGAAGTGTTGAAGGAGTTCCACACATCTCCTTTAGCGGTATATCCAAGAGTGGAGAAGATGTATCATGATCATTGATGACAGCACTGGTGGCCAGGTATGAAGAAGGATGTAGAAGATTTTAATTCTCGATGCCTCACTTTTCAGCAAGTGAAGGTGGAGCACCAGGTTCTAGCAGGATTAGTTCATCCCTTAGAGGTCCCAGAGTGGAAGTGGGACGTGATATCTGTGGATTTCTTGACGGGACATCCACATACATCCAGGGGACACAACTCTATCTAGGTGATTGTTGACCAACTAACCAAGTTGGTCCACTTCCTACCAATCAAATATTAGGGTTTAGTAGAGTTTCTAGGATGCCTCTACGTACGGGAGATCATAAGCTTAACGATTTTCCATCGATGATCATCTATGATTGAGATGCTCATTTCACTTCCTGGCTATTGAATGGGTTGTAGGAGGCTTTCAGGATACAGCTTTGCATGAGCATCGCCTTTCATCCTCAGATTGGTGGTCAGACTGAGAGGACCATTCAGACTCTTGAGGAAATTCTCTGTGCATGAATCCCCGACTTTGGTTGCAGTTGGTAGGATCAATTAACCTTGGTAGCATTTACGTATAAAAATAACTACCACTCCACCATCGGGATGGCACCTTTCGAGGCACATTACGGCTGACATTGCAGATCACCTCTATGCTAGAATGACCTAGGGGATTCAGTACTAATGGGACCAGAGATGGTGCAGGCTATGACTGAGAAGGTGTAGATCATCCAGGAGCGAATGAAGACTACACAAAGCATGAAGAAGTCCAATGCAGATAGAAGAATGAGACCACTGGAGTTTGAGGATGGTGACCACATCTTTCTATAGGTCTCACTGTGACGAGGTCTACAGAGATTTGGATGAGGCGGAAAGTTAAATCCGAGATTCATCGGACCATTAAAGTCCTCAACAGAGTAGGTGACGTGGATTACCGATTGGATCTTCCACGTCAGTTGCACCGGATGCATGACGTCTTCCATGTATCTCTGCTGAGGAGATACATGCATGACCCGTCCTCCATCATCGAGCATGGGGATCTGGACATTGTTGATGGGGTTACATTCATGATGGCTCTAGTGGAAATTTTGGATCAACATGAGTGGGTCCTGAGTGGACGGTCGATACCTCTGTTTCATGTTCGTTGGCAGCACAAGAACCTCCAGGAGAGTACATAGGAGTGGTAGGCTCCGATGCATGCTCAATACCACCATTTTTTCCCTTATTTTGAGTTTTAGCTTACGGGGACATAAAGACCCGAGGTAGGGAGAATGTAAAGGCCCAGAATTTCGTTGGTTTTTTTTAAATACATGGGAATTTTTTTTAGTTCGCAGTTTCTGACATCGCCTGATTCAAAGGCCCTGTGTGCCCGGAATCAATTTCTGAAGTATTTTTCGGGTATGTTCAGCAAACATATGAGTGGGATATTATATCATTTGAACCGGTGCATGGAATTGAAATCCGAAGGCACCTTTTGAACTCATAGCATTGGTGATTTCTTAGTGAGACCTTCACCGTAGTTGTGTTCTAACAAGAGCAGAAGTTAATTTTGGGTGTTTTCTAAATATATTAAATGAAAATATGTGTAACATATTTTTATTTGATTGGTGACTAAAACCACCAAGTTGAGGTTAGTGTAAGGGACCACCACACACTAACCTCCCTTGAAAGGGTATTTTTTGTGTGGGGCCCACCCGAACCCTTAAACTCCTCTAACCCCCTTTAAACCCCTTGAGCTCCCCATAAATGGGGGAAACTCTTGAACGTACCCTTAATGGTGCCAATACACATAAAGATAAATTAATGACCACAATTAATTAACTTTTTGAAAACTTTTAATTCATTTTGGTATGAATGGAAACAATAAAATAATACAAGAAGCTATTATTTTATTTTGGTTGGTGATTCTCTTTGGTGGAGCCTTGGAGAACTTTTGGAAGAACTTCATCCTCTCCAGACGAAGAACACTCTTACCCCCAAAAATCAATGTCGTCTTCTTCATTCTTCAACCGAGGAAAGGAAAGGGAAGTGATGCCCATGAGGAACGCTGACGTCATATTCTACATCCTCACCTACGAATGTCGTCTGCCAATGATGAGTACCTCTCTTCCTCTTCCGACGTTGACGGACTGAAGTCGCCTTTCCGCGACTCCATCAAATGACACCATCAAGCAAGGTTGGGGTTTGTTTTGATTAAATTAAATCCTTGTTACTCATCGTTTATTATGGTTTTTCATTGATCAACTGTTATCAGCTAATGCGGAGGGCACGGGGAGAAAAAACACGGTCTGAAATCCCTCTGTTGGTTCTTGTTTGGTTGACGTCGGAGGTGGGGTCGGAAGGGTGCAGTTCCGTCGGACCACACCTGAGAAGAACCGCGTCCAAGAGGGATGCAGCGGATGAAATAGGCATGGTGCCATCACACCGCGTTGCGCAGGAGGTGTGAAACCGCAGCCATGTTGGGTCGTGGCAAAGGGGTGCAACGCCGTCGCACCACACCGGAGAGGAACCACAACTGAGATGGCTGCGATGGACGAAGAAGCGCGACTCCATCACGCCATGAAATGGAGCCAAAGGTCACGGCCAGGTCGGGCTGCGGCGGTGGTGGAACGATGCTGCCAAGACTTGTGGAGGGCATGAGGACCATGGCACCGTCGTGCCGCGATGTAGTAGAGGTGGTGGCCAGTCGGGTCGGCCGTCGTGGTGCCGTTCAAGCGGGACCACCCAGGTCCCGCGGCTCCTGAACCGGAAAAATGCACTGGTTCGGTTCGACAAAACAGGGGGGAACCCCCCTCCCACGCATGGGCGGACGGGCCTCCATGGGTGGCGATGTCCTTCGGCCGGGCCGCCCTTCGGCTGGATCCCATGAGCCAGGCCGCCACAGCCGGGCCGCCCTTCAGTCGGGTCACACTTTCGGTCCGGGACGCACCCTTGGTTTGGGAATCCCACTCAAGCAGGGCCAACCAATCAGGTCGGGCCGCACCCGCGTATCGGGTTAGACCCCGGTACGGACAGGGTCGGGCCAGATCGGTCTGACTGGGTCAGACCAGACTCAGACCCGCTATGGCCATTTACACCTTTTAACCTGTATCTTGGGCTACGGGTGTCCAATCACAGAACCATCTGCGGAGATGGAATTCCTGGAGCGAGATGATTATTTTGATATGCTATAATTGAGGTTCGAACATAGTTGGGGTACGTTCTGGTTGGTTTGAGCAAAAAAACCAACAGGGCCCCAGGAACAGAAAAGCCAATAACTCACAGACTGGGCGTCCAATTGATGCACAATCTGTCGCATTGGGATCCATTTAATGAGATAGAACTATGGGATAAATCAACTCAAGAATTCATGATAGTCGATGAATCGACAGTTGGCTCGAGGAGAGGACCCTCCAAGAATCGAGTGTGCTATGTGCAGGAACCCTATGGCTGGCTACGACAGAGATGACATGATCCTCTGTGGGTTCAAAAGTGATGATACTGTACCAAGATCCCCCATGGGTTTGACAGTGATGACTTCTCTACTAAGAACCCCCATGGGTTTGACAGTGGTGACTTCTGTACCGGGATCCTCCATGGGTTTGAAATTGATGAATTTTGTACCAGGATCCTATGTGGGTTCAACAGTGCTGATATTTTTCCAGTATTCTACGTGGGTTAGACCGAGGAGATGATTCAGGGGCTAAATCTAATCATCATTACCCCGATTCATGTGTTTTATACCTATGCGAGATGAGTCTTGTCTTTCAATCATTATTGTTGAGGTGATTGAATTTACTTCCTTTGTGGACTGGGTTGTGGTTGGGCTCGAGAGTTAGAGCCAGACTGCGACTGGTAACTTATGTATATGTACGACCATATACCTATGTAGGGTTGGATGATTCTTTGAGATTGTATCTTTCTTCTGTGTTTTATCCTTAGTGGATTCTAGGAGACCTTCAGGGGTCTCAGGGTCCCCTACTGAGTATTGTCATACTCACCCCTACACAGGCTTCACCAACACCATGTTGTGTTCCGTGCAGACGACAGTCAGTAGTGATCGTGGATGAGGGTGATGGATGGGAGGCTGCTCGGAGTGGGACTAGATGGATCATAACTTAGGGACATGTTTTTCAAGATCTATACCTACCTTTCAGGTAGGACTCCCCGGTGGACAATCCATGAGCTATTTTCCCATTTTACTTGTACTTGTACTTATTGTTCAGTTGGGTGTGTTTACTGGCCCACTTACTTTCAGCACTCCTTTCCATTTTATTTTAGTACTTTTTGCTTCTAATTCTTGTGTTCAGACTATGTGAGTTATAGTTTAAAAGGCAATGACTTCCTTTTTATCCGGGATTTGTCTTTGGTGCTAGTCACCTGCCCTTGGCCAATGGAAGGCGGGCATGGGGTAGTCACAACACGGGCACCGAGGACAGGTCGTGACAGGATTATTTAACATAATATATAGAAATAATGTTAAATCCAAGGTGTATTTAAAATTTCTATGTTTTAAATGTGTATACTTTGGTAATTATCCCAGACAATGCTTTATTCTAAGGGATAAAAAATAATGAGAACCAAAAATATCAAAAAATAATGGGAAAAAGTAATGATATATTCTGAGATGGATTATGATGACCGAAGTACACAAAACCTCTATACTAATGTTTTTCTTTTCTGTTTTATTTCAGTTCATTCCATATTAGTATATCATATATATTTTATATGAATTTCATGTCACTACTCGAAATGATTTGATATTGTAAGGACTCGACCTTAAACATTACATATTCTGGTGATTTTAAACTAGAATCCACATTATTACATTTTATGGAATCATTTCATTTTATAATTATTGAGAATTAGGAAGTATAATTAAAAAACCATACATTACAAATGGTAATTTACAATAAATTTCCTTTTCATCCCTAAAAACAAAGTCATAAGATAAAGACATGTTTTCTTTTAATGATCACATCCTTACAATTACACCCCCCGTAATCTTATCCATGCCCCAAATATTTCATAAATCATATTATTTATTTATGATATATTTATATGACTACACAAGGCCAATAAGGGAAATAAAATTAATGAAATCATTATTCTAGTGAATATATGTAAAAACATTCTTAAAATCATAAACTTTTTAGAAAAAAGTAATTAAATTTTGGAAAAGATCAATATATAACATTTTAAAATTCAATAAATTTTCATGAGAAATGTTTATAAAGCCTATAAAATCAAATTAGGTAACATGGGAAATCATTTTCTATATCAATCTATCTAATGGAATAACCAATATGGGAATCCACCAACTATGAAGCACCCAATGCATTGGGGGTTATCATGTAACCACCCGTCCTTAGATTATCATGGAACCAACCATCATCTGTTTATCTTGAAATAACCCATCATTAGTTAATAAGGTAAGCACCCATAATTTGTGTTTCATGTAACCACATGTAATTATAAACAATTCATAATAACCATAACATAAACATAAATTAGGAATGACTACATCATAAAAACACTCTTTGATGAAAATTAACTTTTCATTTTTAAGTCACTCATTTTGAAAACGACACACATACAAAGGAAATTTTTTTAAAAGTAAACATATTAAAGTTCTATTTATGTTTAAAAATAGTAAATCAACATGAATTAAGGATATTATTTTCATTTTGTATATGTAAATAAAAAATATTTTTTGATGAAATGAACATTAAAAGTGTATTTTCTAAAGAAAGTCCCTTAGAAATATGATATCATTGAAATAATAATAAATAAAAAGAATAGATTATGTATATTAACTAATAATACATAAAATAAAATTGAAATAAAACATATTAACATAAAAATTCACTGCACACATAATCTTATAAGTACATTATCAATGAACAAGAAGATTAACTCAATGAAGGGAAATTTTGTTATGAATTCCCTTACCTCACATTAAAATTCCTTCAATAATGATCAAACCTCTATTATAATGGTTTAAATAATATTATTAACTGATATTTGAACTATAATAATATTTATAATACCTAATATGATTTTTTTAACGTCATACAATCCATTCTTTTATTATATATCCATATTTTAATTATTTCAGTTGTGTTCGTTTCATTTTTTCATGATTGGTTCATTTTCATATAATTTTATATGATCTTGTAAAATATAAAAAATACTATAGATGTTTAATTAAATATTATTAATTTAATCTTATATGTATAAATGATCCAATATATCATTATTCATTCCTATATAGGAATTATTGCTCAAATAAAATTATAGTGGTAAATGGTTAGATAATTTTTGGTGGATTTTACGAGCATCATGAACTTGTTTCATACATTTTAATGTTATATGTGTATATTAGTTCCATAAAATGAAATAGGTTATAATAAAAATATTTAAATCTTATTTAATTAAAAATATACTTTTATCACCATCCATGAAGACGATAATTGAAAATAAAAAATCATTATCCATGGAGATGGTTAACCACCATAATTTGGACAATAATATCATTTCATTGTATAATAGGGGGAAATAAAAATAATGGATGTAATATATGTTATTGTAAATATAAAAATAAATTATATAAATTAATATAGAGTTAGAATGCCTTTATCGACATGGTGAGACTGATTATAAGGATTGATAGAGACTTTTGGAGCTTAAACTCTTGTGAGGATATATGTGGTGTTGTGGGAAGATATTTATTCATTAGGAGGGGTGGTAATAAGTTATTATATATTTATTAGTTTATATATTATTCAAAACATAACAGTAGGGAATATAATAGTGAAAAATGGACTTTTGGGGAGTTAGGGAGGTCTCAAGTTTGAGTCTTCTTGGCTTTATTCATGTGTCTGTGGAATGTTTCGTTATATTTTTGCAGTCCTCTTCCTCAAATTTTGTAATATATTCAAAACCGACAACATTAACGTGGCATTAATTTCCATGAATTTGGTTGATAATTAATGTTTTATATGATTTTTATTGTCATGAACGTAATCCATCAATAATTAAATGTTTTATGTTTTATGTATTTTAATATTTTACCTTTTAAGTTTAACATGTTGAACTATTTTGCGTATACGACGATGCAGCTTTCTTTTTTTAAAAAATATTTTTTATGAATAAAATAAAAATGATATTAAAAACTAATTTGGAACTTATTATTTAAAATATTTAATCCATTTTACCAAACAAAATTCACATGATTGGGAAAATATTGACTTAAGATTAATCCTATAATCGCAAAAAAAAGTTCTGTTTTAATGTAGAAAAGTTAAAATGTCTATAATATTTTTATTTAAAATATCATTTTGAAGTTGATTATAATGAAATAAATTAGATTTATTAGTGTATTATTGAAATAATTTTACATTAAAACAATATTAAAATATAATATAACTATTTTAATAAGTTATATTGAATTGATGTTTTCAATTAAAATTCACTATTTTGAAATGTTCATAAAAAATGAAACCTTTCCAAAAAAAGTACCAAAATTTCACACTATGTTAATTTTGATATTACATTTTAAAATATAATGTTTATTTTTGAAAATAAATTTATAGGTGTATCAAATTATATATATGAACCAGGAGCACCATTTAAATGAGGAAAAATTACTTTTTAGAAAATATAGCTCTTAATGCTTAAAATTTTATTTACTCATATATTATGCCTATCAATATTATTAGATTATTTTAAAAACCTATTTTTTGATAAAGAACATATAATTTTATTTGTGATCTTTCTCTAATAATGGATAATTTAATTTAATAATACTAATAAATTTTAAAATAAATTATTCCAGCAGTACTTGGGATGTTACATCCTCCTCCACTACTAGAAATTTTTTCCCCAAATTTTTATTCAATTATTAATCAAGTGGGTTTATTTTTCAATCATAAAACCATTAGATATACATTTATCTTATTCAAAGATATGGTTTCTTCACAAAAACATAACAATGTGAATTATCTTATTCAATAATTCTTTCAAATTATAGTTAATAATATGATAGGTTTGTTCCTAATTTGAATGGTTCTCTTCAAAATGAAAAACTATAGTGCTCAAAAAATGAGATGAATATTGATCATACATTATTAACATTGGAAAATTAAATAAATCGTGTATCTTTGATGAACTTAGAGAGAAATACACTCAGTAATAAATTGATTCAACTTTATCTGGGATTTCATATGGTCCAATGAGCCTTCGACATAACACCCCATTCATTCCAAAACAAATAACACTTTTCCAGTGAGATATTTTAAGAAAGACATGATCACATACCTTGGAATAAATACATTTCTTCATATTATCTGTATAAATTTTCATCTTTTTCTGAGTTAATATCATGTGATTATGAATTATCATAACCTTCTCTACCATTTCCTAAAACAATTCTTGGCCCAAAAACGTTCGTTCAGATACTTCATCCCAAAATACTTTAGTTCGACACCAGTTTTCCTATAATGACTCAAAATTATCCATCAGTATTCCAGAATGAAAAATGTAATTATATGAAAACTCAACCAAAGAAATATGTTGATCACAGATTCCATAGTAATCCATTTAATAAGATCATAACATATCCTCGAATGTGTGAATTTATTGATCAGACTATCTTCTAGATTGATGATGAGAAGTACTGATGAAAATTAATTCAGTTCCCAAGGTCCTTTGAAGTCCTTTCCTAAAATTATAGGTGAACATATGATCATGGTCTAATGTTAAATATAAATCAACTCCATGTAACTGAATAATATCCTTGAGATATAATCAAAAATGTTGAACTAATGACATAATATCTCAAATAGGAAGGAAATATAATTTTTTATTCAATCAATAAAAAATAACCAAAATTGAATTATTATCTTTATGTATTTGGAAATCCAACTATGAAATCCATGGATTATTTTCACATTTAGACTCTAGTACTACAAATGGTTGATGAAACCAATTCAGTATCATTTGTTAATCTTTAACCTATAGAAAAGTCAAACACTTCTTCATAAATTTAGGAATATCTATTTTCATTCCATTCAACTAGTAACAATCCTGAATGTCTCTATACATCTTAGTATTTCCCAGATGAATGAAAAATAGTGAACTATGAACTTTGGTTAACAACTCATTCTCCAATTAAGAATTACAAGGAACACTTCTTATTTATTGATATCGTAAAAAATCATTTTTATAGTTTTTAAAATAAGAAAACATACCCTTATTAATAGATTCTAACATTTTATACTAAAGATTGTTTCTTTTTATGAGATTTCATAATTCATTCCGACAAAGATCATGGCACTGAAAATTGGAAAACAATTGAGGTTTTCCATGGATCTATAACTGTTGGGCCAAAATTCATCAAATCATCAACAAAATGGATATGATTTAAACATGTCATCGTTAAAATTTCATTTTTTTAACTCAAAGAATCATACACATTTTTTGATTTTCTATGGTGATAATGAATCAGGAAATCAAAATCCATGATTAGTTCTATCCATATTCTTTGTATCATGTTCAATTATTTTTGAGTGAATATATACTTCATGATTTTATAATCTGTATATGTATCAAACTTTCCTCTATATAAATGATGCCTCTAAATATTAAATCGAAGAACAACATCATCTAATTCAAAATCGAGTATATGATAATGTTGCTCAAGGTGTTCTAATTTTAATAAATCATAAATAATTAATTGATCATTCTTCATTAGAAGTCAACCTTTTCCATTCAATAAAGCATCACTATAGATTAAAAAATCACAATTTCTCGATGTTAGGGAAAAAATAGATCATTTAACAATCTTATTTGTAATTCATAAAATAATTCATCTCAATTTTTATTCTAGTTAAATATAACTCATTTTCATGTTAATATAGTTTGTGGGATAGATATCCATTTAATGTTTCCAAATACTGGCAATATAATGCTAATATAAGAGAACATCGAATCTCTATAACAATTGTGAGTCTTGGCCATTCAGAAAATACTTTTTTTGGGGAGATCAAAAATTAGATCATATTTACTTACAATGTGTCAAAGAAAAGAAATATGTAGTGAAAAAACATGTTTGATAAAATGTCCATATTATATCATTTATTTAAGGGTTTTTAATGTAGTCCTTATATGTTTTTCATGATTATCAAAACTTTTTCATTAATCAAAATTATGGACAATAAAAAATACCACAAACATATCCAAATGTTGAAAGAAATCTCAATTAATAAGATCCAAAAATACAAAAGGTGAATTTTCCAACACAAAGGGAATAACAACAAACTCATTATTCCTATACCATGTTTGAAATTTTGTATTATGAATATCATTTACCTTAACATTCAAAAGATGTTACCCCAATCTAAGATTGATCTTTGAAAAGTATTGTGATCCCTGGAGTGGATCAAATGAATCGTCATTATGGGGAAAAGGGTGCATGTTCATTAAAATATTGTTTTTAAAATATCTATAATCAATAAAAATAATCATGGAAATATCATTATTTTTAACAAAAAAATAATATCACCTCATGGTGAAGTTCTAGATCAAATATAACAATTATCTAGAAAATCGTGTAAAAAACATTCTCAATTAAAAAATTACTACTTGTATCATTAACTAAGGGGGTTTCGAAATAGTTTGCGCATGGAGGACTGGGTTAATAGTAAATTAAACTCCTTCATCAAAAATAACTATAGAAAATTCCTCAGAAAAAATTTACAAGTATTTATTCACTATTAGAATTTAACTAACATAAATAGTTACATTTTTTAAAAGACGTGTATTAATTATCCATCAATACAATTTATAATCAATTTATACACTTTTTGGGGGGGTTTTTAAAGGTAAGAAGTCATTGAACAAGGCATTATTAGCTTTAAAATCTATCTTTCCATGATAATGTGAAATCTAATCCCTACCCAAAATAATACCAAACTCAACAATGTGTAGTTCAAAATATTTTCATGGAAGACGATTTCACTAAAAATATGAAGATTCTTATAAATCATGGATGACTTAATACTTCCACCTAGGGTTTTCACAAAAATTAGAATCATACTTTCATTATTTGTTACTACCATTATTCATGAAAATTTCATAGAAATGAAACAATTTGATGATATTGAATCAAATAAAATATTCGCATAATTTTAGTAAATAGGTAATATAAATATCCCCAAATCAATTGATGGCCCAACATCAACCGTAGTAGTAGAAAAATATTTTCCCACACCCTTCTATTTATGATTTTTATAATTTCTCCATGACTTACTATCATTTGAATTAAATTAGCTTGAATTTACCTATGTTATCATTTTTTTTATAATACTCCTTTTAAGGATTAATGTGGAACTCTTGCATTTAATTTCCCGTAGGCTTTGTTAAATAATGTGACTTAATGGTATTATTGGGATACTTCATAGACCATGACTACATGAATCTTCCCGTCTCCATTATCTACATCATGATCATATCTCTAGTTTTGCATGGATGTTCACCATGTTGTCTTATGTATGGATGCATAGGCCTGGTACCGAATGAAAATTACATATCCCTTAATTCTTCAAAATCTAATATCTATGATATGTTTAATGTGTGTTATTCTAAATCCTCCTTTGGGGAATGTTCCTTATAGTTTTTTTGGTTTGCGTCTATACATCAGGTGGACTGAAGGCCTGAAGGTGTATCGAAGGTCTTACTGACCCAATGTCCTTGGTGTCTCGAAGGCCTTAAGGACTCAAGTACCAAACTAGTGGCCCAAAGGTGAATAGTTCCAACTTCGACATCACCAAACCATACCTACTACATTAACTTCTACATTAGTTATACAATACATCAGAAATATCCCTCCACCTAGATTTAATCATTTGTATCATGGATTTAAAAGAATATTCTTCACCAACTGGGCTGTGGATCATGTGTAGAAAGACATTATCATAATTTCAAAAACACATTACAATTAAATCACTTTACCATCACCTATCCTTTATTTTCCACTTTATTTTCCATAGATTCATGATATGAATTACCAATATTTCCATATTTAAAGAATATCACTAAAATTTTAAGGCATTTACTTGGATGTGTCTTACCAAAAATTACATAAGAGTATAATTAGATTGTCCTAACTTTAAATTTCATTGAATAATTATTCCTAAATGCCTTACAAGATGACATAATTTTATAGATTTCGTCACAAGGCACATACGTGTTAGAAATCTCCACATCAACTTTTATATAATAATGAGAACATTTTACATTTCTTTTATGCTTCAATGCAGATAATTTTATTCATAAAATTCCTACTAAAATATTGTTAAATCTATTAATTTTACTATCAATTTCTTTGAAAATATACATTATGTACCGAGATATTCTGATAAAATTGGATTCATATATAGCTACAAAATTTTCATCCTTATAACATAGTTATCTGAATTGTTTCTCCATTCATAGTAGATCAATATTAGGAATGAATTTTTATAGAAATAGATTTTTAATATAATCCCAATCTATAAAATCATGATCATCTTTCTCTCTGGTATTCTTAACCAATGAATTCCATTGATTGGATTCATCTTGAAAATGGTAAATGGAAGGGTTAAAATTTAGAATTTATAAACATACTATGACATTGAATATAATTTCAAGAGTTTTGATCCATAATTCCACTACAACTAGGTATGAGGTTCCACTGATATCTAGAAGATGTAACCTCATAACATTCTCCAATATAGAAATATTCATATGTGGTAGATTCAGCTTCTCCCTTTTCTGGACACCACCACCATTTATAGGTTATTTCAACTAATCTATCACTAAAACACAATATTCAATTTCGATTCCTATAAACTTGGGATGATGATTTTGAAGAAATTTTTCTTCTAAATGAATTCCAAACACTGCTTCCCTATTTCATATGTGGAAAATTATTATGACCATAAAAATTGTAAATAGAGAAACATTAAAATATTAAAATTTTATACCATTTCAACATAAACATAAGGTTAAAATAATTTATGGGTATTTAATAAAACATTAACATCACTGATAAATATATCTATTACATTATCTGATACCAACTGTAAAAACCCTAATAGAAACATTAAATATTATATTCAGTTTAAAATAGAATCCAAAAATTTACATTGTGAGAAAACATCACAGTTTACTGTTTCTGGGAATTAAGAATAATAGAGACAAAATAAACCCATTTATTACAAGTGGATACTTATAATAATTATCCATTTCTCCCAAAAAAACAAAATTATTGAAACAGAAACATGGTTTTATATGATAAAGTCTTCAAAATTTCACCCATGATCTCATACTTACCTCTTTTTTCTATTAAATATTGAGAAAAAATTTATAAAACATGGGAGAGAGAAAAAAAATTTGTATGAGAAATAAATGGATGGAAACTGTTAGCCATGTAAAAATCCATTAAAACACTTTCATAAATACATACAATTTCATTCAAATTGAAGAATCATCATTTCAAAATTATCAATATCTCACCTTTTGAAACTAAATCAATTTATATGAAAAATCACTAGAAATGATTTAAGCAACAAGTATGTTACTTTTTATATCAATTTATATATCACACATACACATAGTGAAACCAATATGGACAACATGCAACTATGGATTACCCAACGCATTGGATGTTGTCATGTAACCAATCCTCCTTGGTTTATCACAGAACCCCTAATCAATGGATTACCACATAACCACCGTTCATTATTTTATCAAATAACCACCCATATTGGTTTATCACATAACCACCAATCATTATAAACAATTCTAAAGTACCATAACATAAACATAATTCTTGAATGATTGCACCATAGAAAAAATCTTTGATGAAATGTAACTTTCCATTTCGAAATCATCCATTTTGAAAAATTGTGCACGTATTATGAATTTTTTTTTCATTAAATGTAAAAATATAAACATGAGAAGATTGTTTAAAAATAATAATGTGAAATTAATGTGGGAACTTATATTTATTTTTTATGTGTAATGAAAACAATCATTTTGAAATAAGAACATTAAAAAGATATTTTTTAAAGAAACTCCCATAAAGATATCATATCTTTGAAGTACTCATAAATAAAATTAATTTATTATGTGTATTAATTATAAATTTACATAAAACAATTTTAAATAAATAATAATAAAACCAAAATTAATATCAGTCATATTATTATAAATACATTATCATAAAAGATGATGTTTTACCCAAAAAATTGAAATCATGTTTTAAATTCCATTAACTCACATTCAATATCCTGTAAATATAATAAAACCTATTGTATAATAGTATATATAATTTTTTAACTAATTATAAAAAAAATCGTATTCATAAAACCATATATGATGTTTCTATAATATCATATTACATATTTAATAATAATATTTTGTTTTTTTTTTGTGTTCAATTTATGATTTCAGGATTGGTTCATTTTTGTATAATTATGGATGTTCTTGTAAAATGGAAAATAATTTCCAGAAGTGAAATAAATTAATATTAACTAAATTATACAAGGTTTAATGACCCCATATATAATTTCTTTTTCTTATATGTGGATTAATCATTAGATAAAATGTTAATAATAAATGTTTAATTAATTTTTGGTGGTTTTCCTGAACACCACAATATAGTTTGATATTATTTAATATTATATATGTATATTAGTTTTATAACATAAAATATTTTATAATAAAACTCTTTAAAGAAAATTAAATCTGAATTATACTCTTATGATCATCCATGAATATGGTAATGGAACATAAAGACTAATTATCCACGGTATAGTTAACCACCATAATTTGGAAAATGGTTTCATTTATTTGAATAAGAGGAGGTAATAAAATAAATTAATGTAAGACATTCCAATATAAAAATTATAATCTAGTATATACATTATTCTTTATTAATAATTAGACTATTTATGAAGTGTGTGGGGAGGAAGTAGAAGAAAAAATAAATTAAGAGATGTGCTTTGAGAGAATTACCACGCGGATATCACCTCCATGAAGGACCTCTTGAGGACCTCAGATTTGGTATTTTTTTTGAGAAACGAAGCATTTGGAAATGGAGGGTGTGAGTGGGAGATGTTTTGGTATAACTTTTAGGCTATTAAAGGCTTTTTGGGATAAATGGGGTGGTGAGGGGTGGTATTGATACTTGAGGAGCGGTGGGTTTATGAGATTTGTTGATGAATACATTGTATTCAAAGACAACCATATTGAGGTGGAATTAATTTTCATGAACATGGATGATAATTAATTTTTTCAAGGATAGTTAGGGTTTATAGAAATATACACCAATAATTAACTATATTTTATGTATTTTATGCCTTTACCTTTACCATTTCATTATTTTAACTATACTTTTGTGGGTAATTATTTTTACAATGATAATTTTTTATTTGAATAAAACTTAAATTGAATTTACAATTTATTTTTGAACTTATTATTACAAATATTTAACACATTTAAAAAATTACAATTAATATAATTAGGAAATTTTATATTTTAAATTTATCCCATAAACCAATGAAAAGTGGGGTTTTAAAAGAAAGAAGATGCAATGTATAAAAACTTTTTATATTAAATTTAAAGAAAATTTTTATAAAATAACCTTAATTTAATTTATTTATATATAATTGAACTAATTATACTTTCAAAACTAATTAATATATAATTTAACTATATAAAAAATTTATGAAAATGTAGTTTTCAATTAAAATTTTGTATTTTTCACTATACATAAAAAAATGAATCTTCTCCAAAATATACAAAATATTCACCATATGATAATTTTAATATGATATATTTTTTTAAAACTATGGTCATTTACAAATAATATTTATAAAAGTGTCAAAATTTACATTTAGAATAGGTCTTCAGTAAAATGGTTCCCAAACTGCATTTTTTAAAAATAATAATTTTGTACGCTTAAAATTGGATTTATTCTTATCTTATGCCAATCAAAAATATTGGATGTATTTGGAAACATTTTCTAGAATATATAAAATATATAAAATATTAATATATTTTATTAATATATATTAATATTTTTTTTGATACAAATAAATTTGAAATAAAATTATTCTAACTATAAATGGATTTTTAAATATATCATGGGGGACATAATTTTATGATTAAAGCATCACAATTTGAAGTTTATATAAATTTTCATTATATTGTTATTATTAATTCATTATCATAATACACTTATTTTCCTAGTTTAAAATACCTTTTTTCCTATATAACCCACACAAATTACTAAGAGGTGGAAATCACAATTAGTATAGTGAATCAGCCTGTGATTCTATAAAAGTGCAAGGAGGATGATGATTAACCTTTTTTATCATAATCTAAATTTTTTTATTTTTTCCTAATGGTAAATCTTATCTTTCAAAAATATTTATTATAAATAAAATATCATCCTAGATGACATACCCATTATAAGGTAATTTGCTAATTTGTTTTCTAATGAATTACCTATTCTTACACCTCACTATACAGATGAGTTTTCAATCATGCCCATACTTTGAGATTTAAAAATATTAAATAATTCATATATTACTGATATGGTTTAAGTTTAGGATCTAAATAATAAAATATTGGGAATTTACATTCAGGGTTTGTACGTTCAAGTGCTTCACTATGCGGTACATTGATCCACTTTATCAAGAATAAGGATTGTCCAATAGTCCTCTACCTTGATTATCATATTATAAACAAGTTAAAAATGAATAAAATGTTTCCACTTAGAAATATTGATGATTTATTCAATCCAATATATGTATCCCAATAAGTCACTGAGGTGGATCTTTTTTCAGAATATTATCAATGTGAAGATGAGGGGTATCTTCATATTTTACTTTTCATACAAGGATTAAGCACCAAAAGATTATAATTAATCCATTTGGACTCTATAAGGATCAATAAATATTCTTATAATTTATGAAAAATTTATTTTGGGATTACCTTGGTAAATATTTGAATCCTTTATTGGATATATTTTAAACTACTCAAAAATTAGGAAGGAACATGAGATGAATTTTAATTTGGTATTAAATACTTTAGGAAATGAATTTGTTTGTTTATTATAGTAAATGTGAGTTTTGTTTGTATTAAGTAACTTTAATGGGACATGTTTTCACTAGAAAATGTATATTTGTGGATACATTAAAAAAAGAAGAAATAGAATGATGGAAAAGTCCAAAATCTGTTATAGTGATTCTATGTTTCCTTGTAAGATATGGGTATCGTCATAAACTTGTGGGAAACTTCCCAATAGTGTCAAACCCAAAAACCAATATTACTCAGAAAGTATTCAAGATTGTTTGGACTGATGAATGTGTAGAATTTTTTAAAGAGATGAAAAAGAGTCTAATCACTACACAAGTTCATATATGACCCACCAATGGGGAATGATTTTCTATCTATAGAAATGTATCCAAAAAGTGATTGGGGAGTGTACTCATTAAATATGGAAATTATATATCCCATGGATACTGAAAACTAATGATATTATTTAATAAATAACCAAATAATGATCTAGAATTATATTTAGTGATCTAAATTTAAAATATATGGTAACATTTCCTCTACAGAAAAATTTGTGACATATGTACATATCATCAATGAATCATGTGTATTTTCACATAATTGGATCTTAATATGTTCCACCAGTGGTTATTAGATTGGATTAGGTTTTACAATATTTTAATACATTAACATACTAGGATGGTAAAAAATAGTTGTAGATAATCTATGTAGAAAGGATCCCACCAACCTATACATGATAATGATTGAAAGGGATCCAATCTTCACAGACACATGAATAATAAAATGACCTTCCACCCCCTCTCTCAAATAACTACTCAATCATCCATTATTGAGAGAGAAACAGTTCCCAAAATTAAGATGAGCTTCTATTTAATATGCTAGAGAATATATTACAGTTTAGCTTTGTATGCGATGAAGTTAAAAGGTTTGGAACACGAATATATTTACCATCAAGAAAAAAATTGAATAGGGAACTTCTATACTACGCATATAGATAATCCATCTCTATTCATCCAGGAATCACTGAGATGTATATAATGTAAAATAAAAAATTTTGGGGGGATAACATGAAGATATAGATTGTGGATTTTGTATCTTGATGGTTGGTATTTCAAAATTCAAGGATGAGTGTATAATATTTAATGGGTGATTCAACCATTTCCAATAATATAATGGAAATTTGAAAAACATACCATGGATTTCATCATAGGACTCCCTATCACATCTAATGAAAATAAAACCATCTATGTGGTAGTGAATTTCCTTACTAAGTGAAAATATTTCATTTATATCAAAGAAATATCTACCACCTAAATAACTCACCATGATATTTATAGTGGATGTGGTAATATTGCACAGAGTTACACTCTGTATTATATCTTATTGAGATATAAGGTTTACATACATGATTTGGAGAATACTTTAGAAAGAATTGGATATATAATTATGATTCGTCACTTCTTATCACCCTAGATCAATGGTTAGTCTAAAAGAAATTCTCAAACTCTAGAGCATATACTGAGATCATGATTAATGGATTTTCAATGATGTTGTGACCAAAAATATCCCCTATTGAAGTTGTCATTGAATAATAGTTTCCATAATATAATACAAAGTAATCATTATCAGGGTTAGTATAAGAAGAGGTGTTGTAATTAGATATTATATAATGATTCTGGATAGAAAATGTGTGTGGGAAGATTTCATATAAAAGAAATGATAGAAAAGTTTCAAACCATTTAATATTATAAGAAATCCTCTTAATGTAAAAAAAATATTATAAGACCATCATCGACATGATCCAGTGTTTGAGGTTGGAGAAAATTTGTACCATAATATATAGTGATACAAAACTTTCATGAGGATTGAGTATAATAGAAGGCTTAATATAATATGCAACAAACCTTTGGAGATCATTGATCACATCAGAGAGGTGGCATATTGACTAGAACTCCCAGATAACCAATCTCAAGTACATGATGTGTTCCATGGATCCCTCTTGACAAAGTATAACCTAAGCCCTTAGATATACTCCATCTAGTGGTGGTACCTTTGGATAATGATATTTCATTAGAGGAGATTCTTGTGAAGATCTCAGATCATAGAGACAATGTCCTATGAAACAAGACAATCCACCTGGACAAAGTGTTATTATAGATCCACATGTTTTATGAAGAGACATGTGAACTAAAATTGGAAATGAAACCGATGTACCCTAATATTTTTTAGTGTATGAAATGATAACTTTGATCGAGAATTTTCTAAATGGGGGAAGATTGTAATGACACCAAAATTTATCATTTATGTTCATTTTGTGATTAAATTGAATTCTCTATTATATAATGTGGTTATTGAAAAAACATTAAATGTTTTTGTTATTTCAATATTTATATGGTTTGTAAAATTTAAAAGACCATCAATCATCATATTCATTGATAATATATCTATTTTACATTTATCATATGATTATTATTTATTTAAGGGCTATGAGAATGTTTCATTGACATCAATGGAAGAAGTAACGGATGTGACCTATAAGATAATAACAATTGAAGCTTGTTTATTATATCATTCAAGGTTGATAGCATCATTGGGTTCAACCATTATTCAATTCCATGTCGAGATTCGATAATCAAAGAATGAAACTTTATATAGTAGAAGTTAAATATTTTCTAGATCATGACCCAAACCATGTATGCCAAACCACCCCAATAAAATATTGACATCACACACCTTACCCTTAGGTAATTATGAAGTTCAATAAAGGGATACATATCTGGGCCACAAATGTATGTTCTTTAATAAAAAAAATTATTTTATTTATCCATATATTATTACTTTAAAAAGATTAAATAATATGTTCTTATAAAATATTATTTCATTGAGATGAAACATAAATTTAAATTATGGGAAAATATGTAGTTTCAAAAAAGACACAATATTTAACGAATTTTATTTTTTTTGAAATAAATTATATTTTAATAAAATATTATAAGAAAAATATATTATATATAAATTAAAAAAGAATATAAATTATTAAAAATAAATTTTATAAGGGTCAGAACACTTTTATTGTTAGATAACTCCTTATTTTATACGAAATTCTGACTGTTGATTTGAAAGTGTGTTTTACCATACATATGGAATTAATTTGATAAAATAAAATAATTTTTTGAAATATATATGTAATAATTATCCAATGGTTAGTATTTGATAATTTTCAAGGATGGTTATGTTTTTAGGTAAAAATACAGACTAGTTATTAATTATGTATTATTATATTATAATAACCTAGAAGTGATGTAGTATATTCAATAAAAGGTATAAATGACCAAATAAGTATTTCAAGTTAAAAATAATGTTTCTTGAGGTTATTTTATATATTTTATAAACCCTTATAGGATTCTCCAAAATAGATATTATTTTTGGTTGTTTTGAAATAAATTCAATGTAAAAAATGACTTTATTTCACATACAAAATGTATTTTTTAAATGTGAATAGTTATTACACATGTAAAAAATGAATAAAAAAATTCAATTTTGTTGATGCCATGGGGAAAATCGTACAATGGTTTGTGGTTTTGATTTCATTATCATATAGAGTCCACATCTCATGTTTAGAAATTAATGAAGAAATATTCTCTCTTTTTCTATAAAAACCGACACAAACTCCCATCCTTATTCACTAAATAATCATGGAGAGTGAATATACTCTATAGATCACTATATAAATCCTTCACATGGTGTTCCCAATCCCTCAAGAAGCTCTATCTAAGATTTTATAATTTGTTTACCAGGGTAATATATCCTATCGTTCCCCTCTTTATTTAACTACATATTTTATATTATACAATTATCTCCCAATTTCTCCTGTTTGGATATTATTTCATACATACAAATTTTATAATTTATGATTTAAAAGTTATTATATAACCCTTCAACTCCCATTAAACTCTCAATGGTTTATCTATGTACCCCCATTATACTTTTAGAATTGTCTTATGATTTTTCCGTGACAAAAATTTGTGTTGTGAGTACCCATACTTATCTTCACTCATAATTTTCCAACTCGATCTACAATTCCTAAAATGATTTATGAATTAAATTTATATAACTCAAATTCCATAATAATGGTGATAAAATTGATGAAATTCATATTTATGTTGTATGAATCATGTCATCCACTTATGGATAAACATGATATGAAAATGATGGGTTCTCCCAGATAGTGCTCCAATAGATTGGATAATGATTTCGTCTCATGATACGTCATTAATGGGATCAGGTATTAATCTTAATCCATTATGGGACATACATTCCATTTTATGATATCTTTGTTGTTATAATTGTCCTATGGTTATGATGTCTTGTTTAAGGTTTCTGCTACATTACCAGGTTTCATTTACACTATCATGTTATATCAGGCCTCTTTGTAAAATATTCTAAATCTCAACCCTCTTAAATTACATTTATATACCTATTGTATCACATGTACTACATTACCTTATTCTATTATTAGTCTTTTCCCTTATGGAATTAATAACTCACCCCTTTTTAATTTATGTCCGCAGGTTATGTCATTTCGTTTTAAAGGCGAAACGGAATTTTAGGATAATGTTAATGAAATTTCCAATTATGATGTTAAATCCATTTATAAGGATGATGTGATAATTTTCTGATTTCCAAAAGAAACTAGGATTCATGATCTTTTGGTATTATATATTGTGTACCTTATTAATTAAATCATGAAATAACATATATTAATGACATGGGTTATAATAATTTCAAAATAGAATTTATGAACTAGGATATAAAAGGAATTGTATAGAATCATTTATTAGTGGAAACATACATGTAATGTTTATCACACACCAAAGATACATAAGATTTTTCGTATATATATCATATTCCACTATGGTATTTAGGTAGTGATCTTTGGTGGGTACCTTGTGGATACCGTTAGGAATTAGAGGAGACCATGGGAAAAAATGAGTTGATCATGTCATGAATTGGGCTTATGGTATGTATTGTTCAGCTACAACCCTCCTATATAATATCTACTACACATTCCCACTCAGTTACATTTGATTCTGAAATACATTTTTATGGATTAGAGTGATATGGAACATGTTTCAAGCCTTGTTATGGGCCTACTTTGGTGATGTTTCATGATGAAAATGATGGTACAGGAAAAAATTATATCAGTGTTCCCACAGTTATTTGGGTATGTGTAGTAGATATGATATATGAGGGTTCTAACTAAAAATATTAGGCATTATTTGGATCTTGATAAACATCTTTCATGACAAGACTTTAATTTATAAGGGTATTTAGGATTTGAATCTTAATATTGAGTAAATGTTTTTTTTTATTATTGTCAACATTTTTTATTTGAAATATTGGTATCTCAATTTTTATTGATGTTATATGGGTTATTTTTATGTTTTACAAGTTTTTCAGTAAAAATAGAGGAGTTACTATTATGGCAATGTTAAATTTCATGATATAGAAAACCATGTGGAGAAAAGGTATTTTGGGTATAAAATCCTTAAATATATTGTTTTCAGGTTGGTTCATGGTCTTCCAAACAATTAAACAAAACCATTATTGTTTACTCCATAAAGGTAGGGTTCAATATGTTATATGTGTTTTTTAAAAAATGAATTTGTAAATATATGGGGTGAATATGTTACATAGTAATTTCTAATGGGTGAATATGAAACATTTTCCTAAAAAAATAATAAAACATATTTTCCTCGTATGGAGTGATTGAGAATAAACCCGATTTGATGAATTTAAGTGGTTTTCAGAATTCTACTTTTCCCCATGGGATGTGTGTGGTATCTATTTATGTGGTTGATGTTTCTATTTGTTTTACATTAAATATTGAATTATGTTGTTGACATCATGTGATATATATTTTTGGGTTTCATGTTTTTTTTTTAGAAATTTTCCCATACAAATGAGTTAGTATATTATGGAAATTTATTTTGAGAGGATTTATTTAGTGTTAGTGTGATTCCTTTTTTATTTTGAGCATGATCCCTCTAATTGGTAACTAAAAATAAATTCAGAATAAAATGGTTTAGGTAAATCCATTTCGTACATATTTTTTAGAATTATTAATTTTGAAATCGTATTGCGGACTCAATCCATTAAATTGATTCTTTTATAGAAACTATATTTAGAGGTGTCTTGATATCTATATCTGTATGGTTGGTTTCACGTTGTATGTTCCTTGGGAGAAAAAAAAAATCAATTTTTTGTTGTTTAGATTACAAGTTTGGTGAAGTGATTGTCTTGAAATGATTCTAACCTGGTTATGTGAAATCATTTGTTTCAAAATATAATTGTAAAACCATACATATGGGGAGACCTATAGTAGGAATATCCCTTATTATAAAGAAACTATTATGTGTTTCCTTATATGATATTGGATGCGTGTAATTTCACTAATAGAAATTATGACTATAACAACCCAAGTAATTAGAGAATAAGACCCTTTCATATCTATTAAAATTTATTATTAACATATTAATTTTAAATTAAAGGGTATGATCTCTTAAATAGATTACATGACACACCACAATCGGTTTCTCCAGAATCTTATGTTTTACACAAGACTGAGTTGTACCAAAAAATAATACATTATTAATATTATTATTTTTAAGGGTAGTTAATGCCTCACTATTTTATTGGTAGGAATGAATAGAACAAACTATATTATGTTTATATTTTTTTAAATGTTTATACATTCACCAAATAAATATTAAAGGCTTAAAATTAGAAGAAATACTATTTAAAGAATCAAATACTCTAATATTTTTAAAAGTTGGTTTTATCACCTTTTAAAGGTGATCAATTTTTAAATATAGTTTTTTCAACATTTATATGGCCAATTTTACAAAATAATCATCTTATTTGGAAGAGGGAAACAAAAATTAACTTTTGTGGAAATATTGGTATTTTTATAATAATTTTATAATTTTAAAGAATAGTGAGAAATGCTGCATTTTAATTCTAACCTGCCTTTTTGGTCTAACATATTTATATTTATATATTATATTTTTAAATGGTTTTAATGCAATGTTAAATTATGACTTTTCAATTAATCCAATATTTTTCATTGTATGTAATTTAAATATGATATTTTATATAAACACATTTCAATATTTTTATTGTTTTTTCCTTTAAAAAACCATGTTTTCTCAATTTCAAAAAAGGGATTAACTAAAAATTAACATCTTCCAATTATTTGTTTTTTATTTGAAAAAAAAATAATTCCATATTTTTAATAATAGAGTAAAAACTATGTTAATATGTCTATATTATTTTTGGACATGATGAATAGTAAATTTTGTAATTATTATGTTTTACCATGGCTAAACTGTATATTAGGAAAATAAAGGGTAAAAATTATATTATAATATTATAAAACTACCCTAACACTTGTTGTAATCCTATTGTATGAGATAAAACTGAGTAAGAAAATTCCTGGGATGATAATTTGGCCTTTTCAATCCACTTGGGTTTGATTATGACACATATAACATTTAATTTAAAGTAAAAGGAAGATATTTTATAAACACATATATTCATACAAAAACAATTTAACATTGTTGTGTAAAAGTGATACATTTGACTATAAATAGTAATTATAATGTTAAAAAGATTTTCTATATCATGGTATTTTATTTATAAATTTTATACATTATTTAATTAATTTTAATTATGACACAATGATGATTCATTGATTGAATTATTAATGAAGGAATCTTAAAAATGATATTATTAATATTGAAGTAAATATTATATGACATTATTTATGTCATACATATTTTTATATGTGAATATGAATTTTTATAAGACTAATAATGTTTTTGGGATAAGTTATCTCTCTTTTATGATTTTATTTGAATTCAATAATTTGAATAGTGTCAAAATTGTCAAAATTGGGTTTTATGGAAATAATAATTTATTACAATATTTACAAATCCTAAAAATATTTTAAAATATGAAAATCACTATGGTGTGTTTTAAGACATCCATAACTATCACATTAAGGTAAATTTATACCATATATGTAAAATTAACATCCTCTTAATATTTAAAATGTTGTTACCACAATTAATATTAAAAGAGAATAAATACAGGAAACATAAAAGATAAGGTTTAAAATAAAATTAATACTAGTTTAAAAATAATTTTAAGATTATTTATAACTATATTATACCTCTCATATAAGTATCTTAATCATTGACCATTTTAATTAAAAAATTACATTATATTAATTTTATAATTTAAGAGTTTCCAAAGATGCCCCTTCTATCTCCTATAAAATTTTACCCTCTCTTCTCGAATACTCAGAGTTCAAGAACCATTTTGTTCAGGAAATCCCTTCAAAATTTGTTTCCTATAATATTTTCTCTCATTATAGAATCCTTTTATATGGTATACTCCCCCATGGAATCCTTTTATAATAAACCAAAAGATGTTACCTAATTAAGAGGTAATGCCTTCTCTCATGCTTTTTTGTTTCATTTCCATTCTCCACTCCCTCAAAACATATTATTCTATGATTAAATAACAAAAAAAAATTCCAAAATATACTATTATGTTTTTATTTAAGGTTTTCTTTCTACACTTAAATAGAAACCTCTATTTAATGGGTAGCAAAAGTATTGTATATGTGTATGTAGTACTACTACCTCATGAAATGATGATTGTTCAATTTTCCCCTACAAACTCTCATGGTGGACATCATAATGGACACTATTTTTAAATATGATATATATTATAATAATATTGTCTCTATTCTTTTGTAATATCTATTTACTATATTGTATTATTTTTTCAATGTTCTCTAAATATGATAATTTCATTTGAAGAAATGTGGACAACCACCCCCTCAAAACGATATGAATCATTCTCGTTATAGATGAAATATATAAATGATGGATTTATTAAAACTATGAGATATATTTTACATTAATATTATATTTCGATTATAATATTATTTTATATCATTTAGTTTTTTTTCTTAGAACATGACATCAAAATGATGGTTTTTTTCATGTTTATGTATGGCCTACCATCTCCATGAACAATGAATTTCATTTACTATATCAAAATATTGTGGTTAATTCTACATAGATATATTCTAGATATATATGATATTTTAATCATTAATAATATTGTTTATATGATATAATTTTTACTACGTTGAAAATTTACAACATAACAAGTTCATTTCTGACTCATGTACTGAATAACGACAAAACATATGATATGAACTCAAATAGTTATGTGATTTTTTTAACATAGTAGTAAGTGATTTAAAAGGAATAATAAAAATGACTTATTTTCTAAAAAATGTAGACATTATTGTATGTTTATTATTCTACAAAATAAAGATCCTAAAAGACAAGTTGAAATCAAGGTAAGTGAAATCATAACTCAATCTCCATTAATTGAGTGAAATATCTATTTCATTTGTTTTATTTTTCCTATAAAATGTGTGAATGACCTATGATTGTTTTACACTTAACAGAAAATTATATTGGTTCAATTTATATTTCCCACTCATTATTATTTCATTGATTTATGATTAATTAAATTATATGATCTTTGTAAGGGATTTAATCACAATATACTTTTATTGAGACATTTCTTGATGATATGAACATTTATTCTTTTTCTTATGTTTATATAATACCCAATTTACATTTCAAATCCATATTTTATCTCTAATAATGTTATTTAATGTTTTTATAAATTTATTAATTCATATTGATTAATATTTTAATGTTCAAGGTGGTATGTTACACAATGGAAGTTTAAATATTTAATTATCCAATCTATTTCGTAATGATATTAATTTCCATATTTATTATTTCTTCATAAAATGATTTTTAAAGAAATTTTTATATATTTTTTATTTAATTCAATTCTTTTAAAAAGGAATATTTTTATATGAAGTGTTTTATATTCATTACAAAATGAGGAAATGAATGTTTTCTAACATATCTGGAAACACTATTATCTTTGACGACATAACTGTTATTTGATAGTTGGCTTCTTATATAAGAAAAAATGTTTTTAAAAAATTAAATAAAAATACCTTATTCCCTTTTTAGGTATTTTGGAAAAAAATATGGTTTTGATTGGGGATTTACTATTTCTGTATCATGAAATGATTTCTTTTGGTTGCAAATGAAATTTTGTGCATGAATTTGTTGATGATTATAATAATTCTGTGTTATGATTTATAATTTAACAATGAAATTTGATGAGTGGTTCTGTGATAAAACAAATATTTAAGGTTCTTTGATAACCAAACGATTGGTGTTTTCCAGATAATCGAAGGCTGAGTGATTAATTTATAACCTTCGACGCATTGGTTATGGAAGTCGTCCATATGGATATACAATTTTGTGATATGTGTAGAAGTCGACCATAGAATTATTCTATTTATGTATGTTTATGTCCTAAGTTTACTATATATGTTATATACTTCTTTATATTTGTTTTATAGTAATATTTTGGTCACAAAATGGGTTAGCAATGAGTTTATATTTTGTAAAGAATATTCACTACCTTTTAAAGGTGAAAATTATTACTTTATGATAAATATATAATGGTTCACAGATTTATACAAGACTAATATATTTAATTATTTATGTATCCCTTAAATAATATTTTCTATTCTCACCCCATATTTGAATAGTTTTCGCGTGTTTTAAAAGAGAATAATGTCAAGGATGGGATCAAGGAAAATTTTTTATATTTACAAATGAAGTGAAACTATGTTTCAATTTAAAAGTTCTAGTTTTATTAAAAAATGGATAGTGAGTAGAAGATTTTAATTTGTAATATTTTCATTTTTATTCATGATTTAAGAAATAATTATATAAAGCACTAAACATTAAAGGATCATATATGATAAATAATTTCAAATTACTGACTTAACTCATGATTAAGTAATGTTTAGGGATGAGGCCTTGTATTTGGAATTAGTGGATGTTTTAGACAACAGTAGAGATTATTTTTCCTTATTGTGTGAAATGTAAATCATCATGGGATTTTATATTTCTAGATGATCATATTTTCAATGTAATAGAAATACCTTATGGTGATTTTTTGTTGATTAAGCATATTTTTGGTGTCATTTGATTGAGTAAATTATGAGTTATTACTTTTTGGGATGAAAACAGAAAGGGACGAGATACAATTTCATAGTTTAAATATGATACAATTATTTTTGAGTATTTTATTTCATTTTTGGGAATGTCATAAAAACATATTGTTTTTGAGAAAGGATAACATATTGATTCTATGAAAACTGATTTCATCTGGCATGGATGTGGTAATCAAACCCACAACCAAAGTGCGATAGGGATTTATGGGCTACCAATAGCCTACGTTAAGTCCCTAGTTAGTTTGAATTTATATTTTAGTTAGTCTCTTTTATGGAATAAGATGAATTTTATTTTGATAACATAAATTTTATAGAATGGATATCCTTGGTAGTGGTAAATGATATGGAAATTAAGTGATACATTTTTTTGGAGGACATTAAATATTTTTTAAACACAACATTCCTATGGAAAAATGAATACTATAAGATTTTATTTTAGGTGTAACAGTTGATTTTTTTGAAGTATATATGTTTTTATAGAGGAATTATTTATATTCGTGTTATTTATGGAAATTAGTAACATATCTTAGAGAATATTTTATTAGGTTAATTACAATCTGGTAATAGACATTAAGAGTGGAAGATGTTGTTTGATGATAAATGAAAAAATTTAACATGAAAGACTAGGTGATCAAATCCTTTGGAATTTTGGGATTCAAACATAATTTTTATTATATTTATAAATTTTAAGTATAGATATTTTTAAAATTGTTTATGTTAAAATTTGGTAATTTCAATTTAATTTTGGATACTAAAAGTAATATTTCATAATAAAATGGTTTTTTATTTATGAAAATTTACTTCTCTCATACTAATCATTTTGGTTTTGGTTAATATGTAAAGATAATAGAAATATATAGTTTATCTTTTTTGGATTATGTGACTCTCTAAAAATTTATTCTAGTTATTTAGGTGTGAAAAATTCATCTTAAATTCTCATCATTTGGAGAAAACAAGAGTTTGTGGTGGAAATCAAATTAATGATAAAGCACTTCTTGTCAGGTAATTATATTTCCTTATGCACATAGTCCATTTAGTAATGTAATTATTCATCTCAAAGAAAAGTATCTTGATTAAAAAACATTACACACTTACTTTTATAAACATATATTTACCCATTACATCTATATGGTATTACAATGGTTAACATTCCATAATCAGGTTCTCTATCATAATTGACTAGTCCATGAAAGGTATTCTTTCATCCATATCCATTTTTTCCGACATTTAACCTAATGTAAACATTTTAATTAACTTTATGATGTTTAATGTGTAGGATTTATTGACACTTTTTTCTGATGTGGGATTTCAATAATGTTACGAAACCAAATTTAAAAATTTCCTGGATATAATATACTAAAGTGGGGAAGGATGTAACGTCCCAGGTAATTAAAAGATAATAAATTTTTATATCAATAAATATTTATGAATAAGATATTAATTTTAATTTAAATGGGATGATTTTTCAATATCGCACTCAAAATGCAACCGTAGTTTTCCAGAATCTTACGTTTTATAGAAGACTGAGTTATGCTGAAAAATAATAAATTATTAATTTTATTTTTTAAAATGGAAGTTAACACCTCACCATTTTTATAAATATTGGATAGAAATAAATATACCATGTTTTCACATGTTTGTTAAATGTTTTTATATTCACTAAATAAATTTTCCAGTCCTGAAATGAAAATAAATCCAATTTTAAGCATAAAATACTCTAATATTTTTAAAAAGTCAGTTTACCGCCTTTTGATGGAGAACCCTTTTTAAAATTTAATTTTCCCACTTTTATATATTCTAAATGAAAAAAGAAACTTATTATTTGGATTTAGGGCATAAAAATTTAAATTGGTTTAAATTTTTCTCTTTTTTGACAAAATTCATATTTTTATGAATATTGAAAAATACTGCATTTTAATTCAAAACTTCATCTTCATCTAATTTATTTGTACTATTATGTTATATTTTTAATTGGTTTAAAATTATATTTAGATTATTTTTTTGATATTTAATCAAATTTTTGACAATAGATGTAATTTCACATTGTGATTTCATATAAACACCTATCAATATTTTGATGGTTTTTACTTAAAATACATGTTTTATCATTTTGACAATGAAGATTAATTTTAAATTATTTTTTTCAATTTTATTTTTTGA
Source organism: Viscum album (assembly GCA_963277665.1). NCBI lineage: Eukaryota > Viridiplantae > Streptophyta > Magnoliopsida > Santalales > Viscaceae > Viscum > Viscum album. The sequence goes on from OY728127.1 coordinate 1,167,385,453, forward strand.
ATTTGAAAAAAATTATTCCATATTTGAATTAGTGGATCAATATCATGTAAATATTCTGCTATTATTTTTGGACATGATGAATAGTAATTTTTTTTGTTTTTAACCACTTTTAATGGCTCATTTAGTTAAATAAGGGTAATATAATATTATAACGACATTTAAATAAACTAAAACATGTAAAACTCCTATCTAATGAGATTTAAACGACCAATACAACACTAAGGAGGAATTTTTGGCCTTTTGAAGCCAGTTGGGTGTGATTATGACACATATATATTTTAATCTAATATAAGAGGAAAATATGTTATAAACATATATATTCTTACTAAAAAAATTTAATATGGGTTTACATAATTGATCACTAATAATATATCTAGTAGTTAGAAATTTAAAAAAAATTCCTACATCATGGTATTTAATTTATAATTTTTAGACATTAAATAATTAAATTTAATTATGAGACAATGATGATGCAATGATTTCTTTATTAATGATGGAATAAAATGAATGATATTATAAATATTAAAATATATATTATATTACATAATCTATTCCATAAAATATTTCTATAGGTTAATATGTTATGTTGTACGACTATTTAATTGTTTTCTTTGAAGATATCTCTCTTCTTTTATTTTATTTAATTCAATAAAATAATTCATGTGAAAAATGACATAATTGATATTCTATAAAAATATTAATTTATTAAATTATCTAAAAATCGTAAAAAACATTAAAAATAAAAAAGTAACTTTGATAATGTATAAAAGATAATTTAATTTTAAATTATGGGAAATTTACCACATATAAGTAAAATTAATAACTTCTTAGTAAATAGATTATTTTACAATAATTAAAATTAAAATTAAATAATTATGTGTAAACTAAAAGGATAAGGTTTAAAATAAACTAAATTCATATCTAAATATTATTTGATGATTGGATTCTTAATATTAGTTATATAATCTATTATATAACTCATGTTGGTGCCATTTTAATTAAAAAATTTATGTATATTATTTTAATAATTTAAGTGTTTCCAAAGGTGCCTTTTCCCTCTCGGACAAAATAGTACCCTCTCTTATCTAATAATCATAGTTCAAGAAACCATATTTTATCCAATATGTACCCAAAAATATTCTTATAATCCTTATACTTATCTTATAATCTAACCATATGGAAAAAATCCTCCCATGTAAGCCCTTAGGTATAATCCAAAAGAAGTTACCGATTAAGAGGTTACAGTATCTCCCATGTTTTTTAGTTTCATTTATATTCTCAACACCCTAATCTCTTAATATTTTTTTATTAAATTTAAAAAGTATAATAAATATAATATGATACTATTATTCTAATGTTTAGATCTACACATACACACACAACACCATTTAATTAGTAACAAACATACTATTTTTTTTTACAGCAAACTACTGCCTCATTAAATAATGATTTTCAATATTTTCTGACTACCTATCATGGTTTATATTATATTGGAAACTATTTTCTACATATGATATATATTATTTTTATATTTTTTCTAATCTTTTATAATTTTTATTTATAACCTAAACTTATTCATTCCATGTTTTGTAAATATAATAATTTCATTTGAGGAAGTGTGGGCTATCGCCCCCTCAAAGTGATATGACATGTTCCTATTACACAAGGAACATATAAAATATGATTTTTTTTAAATATGTGAGACATATATGAAAATAATATAATACAATTATTATAATATAAATTAATATAATTTAATTATTATTCATTTCAAAATCTAATGAAATGATAGTAGAATTCATTCATACGTACGACCTACCATATCCATGAATGGTGCATTTCATTTCTTATCTCAATTTTTATAGATTATTCTAAAAACATATATACCTGATATATATTTTGTTTAAATCATGAATAATATTTTTTCTATGATTTAATTTTTACCACATGAACAATTTTCATCAAAAAAGTTCATTTTCGAATCAAGTATCGAATATCCACAAAACATCCGATATGAACATAAATAATTATGTAATTTTTAAAAACTTGTAATAAGTGATATAAAAAGAATAATAAAATTCAAAAATTTTCTTATGAAAGTATAAATTATCCTAATATTATAAATTTGGAAAATAATGAACGTACTAGAGACTCAATTTAATGGAAATCATAACTCAATATCCATTCATTGAGTTAAATATACATGTCATTGGTTTTGTTTTTAAAGGAATATGTGTGAACGACCTATGATTGTTTAACAATTAATATCCAATTATATTGTATGTATTTATATTTTTCATAAATCATTTAGACATTGTTTTATCCTTAATCTAATGATACAGTCTTTTTAAGGTATTTCATCTCAATCCCATTTCATTAAGACATTTCTTGAAGAAAAAAACCATTATTATTTTTTAAAGTGTATATATTGTCCCTTTAACATTTATTATCAATATTTTATCCATTATAATTTTATTTATTGTTTTGATAAACATATTTAATGATGGATATTATGATTTATATATTCAAAGTGGTATGGGACACATAGAACAATTAATGATTTAATTATCAAATATTTTTCTTCATGATATCAATTTAGATATTTTCTAAATGGATAAAAATATTTTATAGGATAATTTTATTTATTTTTAATTTAATTAAATGATTTTTAAAATGAATCTTTTTTATGAATCATTTTACATTCTTTACAAAACGACAAAAAGAATATTTTTCAACATATGCAGCAACACAAAAATCTTCATCACCAAAACTATTATTTGATATTTTGCTTCCTCTATAATCCTTAATGTTTTTAAAAATGAAAATATAAAAACCATATTTCCTTTTTGTGTATTTTTTTATTGAAAATGATTTGAAATTTGACTAACTATTCATTATCTTTCATTGATTTATTTTTATTTCAATTCAAATTTTATGAGTGAATTATTAATAATTGTAATCCATATGTGTTATTATTATATAATTGTACTTGGAAATTTGATGGGTAGTTACATGATAAACCAAATATAATTTGTTATGTGATAAACCAAATATGGATGGTTCTGTGATAAACCACGAATGGGTGGTTATGTTATAAGCACTAATTCATTGGGTATAGAAGTCAGCCATGAGGCTATTCCATTTAGTGATATGTGTGGAAGTAAACCTTATGGGTTTTCAATTTAAGTATGTTTTGGGTCTCAAGATACCTTTATATGTTATATTTTTCATTCAATGTGGTTTATGGTAATTTTTTGTTACAAAAAAGGGTATAAAACAAGCTTATATTCAGTGAAGAGTATTTACTACTTTTTAAAGGTGAAAAGAAATATTTTATGATAAAGTATTCATGGTATACATGTTTTCGTAAGAATTACAGTTTTTCTTATTTATGTATCACATACCAAGCTTCTATATGATAATATCAGGTTTGAAATGTTTTTCATGGGTTTTAAAGAAGAATATAGACAAGGTTTAGATCACAGAAAAGCTATGATGTTTAGACGTGAAATCAATCCATGTTTCTTTTTAAAATTGTTTATATTATTAAAAAATGGATATTTAGTAGGATTTTATACATTGTAATATTTGATATCTTATGTATGTGTTATTGCCTAATTATTTAATTCTCTAATCTTGAAAATATCCTAAATGTGAAAAAATGTAAAATTATTTACATAACTCCACATTATAGAATTTTTATGGTAGGGGCCTTATAATGACTCCCTTTTTGGGTTAATTGTATTTTTCTTCTGATTGATTAGTTTGTTAAATCATTTCAAATATTTTAATTGAAAAAATGTATTATAATTATATATTTTTCTAATAGATTCTAATTTTATAATTCATACAATTTGATCATGAATGATGGTATAGCATAGTGTTTAATGTAATATACATGAGTTCCCTTATAGATTTATGATACTATATCTCAAATTATGTTTTCATTAATTGGACCTCTTGAGATTTTTTTCTATATCTGAATTGGATTCATTAGAATTCAATTTTATATTTCTATTTGAATAAATTAGTATGGTTGGGAGAAATATCAAACCCATTTTTTTAAATGTTTATATTTATTATATAATTATTACCCTTGATTTTCATCTCTTTGGAGATAAAAATTTTATTTTTTGGAAATGTTTTCTAATATATATTGTTTTCACATATCTTTGTAACCATAATTCAATGTTCCATAGGCCTGAATTTTTTTTAGTGAAATTTTCACATTTTATTCATGATTTTGCAAACTATTAGGGTAATCCATGTTTTCAAATTTATAGTCGATATTTTTTCATTTAGGGTTGTTTTTTTAGATTAAAACCTCATTGCTTCCACTGTTAAATAGGATATCCAATTGGGATTCTAGATAAATATCCATCCCTTTCATGGGTTATATATTGTAATTTTCTCAGGGATAATTTTTTTAGATTCTCCTATCCCTATTATTCTCCCTTCCCCCTTCATAATCTTTTAATTTCTTGTGGTTTAATTTATCCTCCCTCACCCATATAGCCATTTTGGATGAATAATTGTTTTATGTCTTGTCTAAACATGAGGATTTTGAAACACGGGGAATGTGATGCTTCTTAAGGGACCTTATCTATTTTTATCTTCTAAGGTGACAAGATTATATCATATTTACTTTGGTGCTTATATTAGGTGTTGTTAAATTTTCATTTCATATATTCTTGATACATATAAATCAATCTTTTAATTAGAATATACTAAAATATACTTTTATTTAATAAATTTTATTTGTTTCCATATGTTGGTGTTTTCCATGATTGTCATAAAAAAATGGTTTTCATTAGTTCTTAATCTTTACACACCTAAGGTAAACATGATTTCAATATAGGAGTTTGATAAAAATTTATATGAGGAAATTTTCAAAAGAATAAGAAATTAAAGTGGTCAATTGAAAATTTAATATATTTTAGATTTTGTCGATTAAAAGAATTTTTAAAATAGTTTATAGGTTATATTAATGCAATTTTATTTTTTGTTGGTAATTTCACATTTCCTTGATAATTAATTTGGTATTATATGCGTGTGTTCACTTTTTATAAAGTTATTTTGATATGGTCAAATTTATGTTTGATACCAATTATTAAATTCTAGATATGTTAATTTGGATTTTTTCTTCCCGGCTGAATAATTTTGATTTGTTATAAGATACTGTATTTCATGTATGGTTTTAAAAAAAATCTGATTTTTTTATTCAAAATAAAGGAATATTTGGAATCATTCAATGATGTTTTAGACAAAATATGATAAAATCTTATATTGAGACCCATTTTATGATAATTTATATTTGTTTGATTATATTGATGTATGAAATGGTTTATAGATTAATATTTTTGTAAACATAAAGTGGATTTATATCAAATTTCGTGGAGAGGTGTGATAGGAGATTGATAATATAATTTATTATACCATGTTATGTTATTTATTTATGTTTGAAAAATATTTAAATGCAACTTTACCTCCATTTTTTAGTTGAATAGACTTCATGGGAACTCTAGGTGGTTGGGTAGGATGTACATGACTATATGAGGTCTCTTCCACTAGCTTATGTTTCACCATGATTATTGAATTAATTTACATGGCATCCCTACAAGTTATGTATTAATTTTATATTTATTCCAATTATTGATTATTTTTCCCTATGTAATGAGTTTATTTCACAAGGTGATCCTATACATATCTAACTCAACACATATCCAATGATTTATGATTGAGATGTTTATTTACTTGGAATTTATTTTATGCTTTAATTACTAATTCTTTATGAACTATTTCATTTTAATTTCCATATTACATATTACTGGTATAATTATTTTCTTTAGCACTATATTCATTTAGTTTTCATCATTATCAATATATCACATCATGTTTTATATTATTTTTACATTATTCCGGTTGTTCAATAAATATCATTGATTATATATATGATTTTCTTTGTTTATAATTATGTTCATGTATTATTTTATAACTGAGCGGTGTTGATTATACATTTTAATCAATTCTATTATTACATGGACACACCTAATTTATATTTTAGTTTCTTCTTATGTATTCTTTTTTTTTCACTAATAGTCACATGATTTTTGGAAAAAAAAGAATAACTTGGTTTTTAGACACAAATGTTATTCTCTCATAAAATGTTGGTATTGTTGTGATTCAACTACATGATGTTTTGAAATAAAAGAATCATTTTGAATTTTAAATTATGGTCCTATTTTAAAAAATGTGGAATGTGATGTTTATATTTTATTAGATTTCATACACTAGAAAAAGATTATTTTTCATAAAGCTTATTTAAAACTATCTTTCATAGACTATATTATAAAATTTAATTTAAATAATATTTTTTTTGCTGGAAACCTACTATAATTGTTTAGATAAAACCACACATAAATACCCTGGTATGTTTGTAGCTCCCATGTATTTAAGTTGTTTTTTTAGGTTTTAATATCAATAGAGTAGATTATGAATGTCTTTGAGCCTTTGGGGTGACCACCGGACACATGGACTTGACCGTTTTTTGTATCGATACTATGGTTTATTGGGGTTGTTTTAGTATTATCCATTTCAAACCGATATCATTACTCATAGTATCTTCTACACTTGTGCACATTTTTGTATCTATTTTATGTTTTTTTCTCTAGGTTATTTTACCTAGTTATACTAGTTTCATCCCTTTTTATTATGGTAGAAATTTAAAATATAAATTCCCTTGTGTGTGGTCATCAAATGTATATACAAACCATAAAAAATTCATAAAATGAATGAATTACTTTTTTAATGTTATTTGGAGGTTCAAATAATTCCAACCCCGTTTATTTATATAATGAAACTTTTTATGGCTTGGGGAGATAGAGAAAACACCATGAAGAATGCCAAAGTATAGCATGGGTGACATGTTGGGTTAACCAAGTTTGGTTTTTGATACTTCACTTTTCACTCCATCATAACCCAAACCATGTTATGATCATCCACTAAATCCATGGCGAATATTTATTCAAACTTTAATATTAGTATAGTGTGAAAAATAAATAATATTAGGTATTTTCTCAGTGCACCATGTATAGAATTTATAAGACACCCCATTCAGTTTTAGTTTGAAATATAATAATGAAAGTAGTTATTTTATTAATTATTACTTCTAATTACATGAATCAATCAAATAGATCCATTCTTTCATAAATATAATGATTTTATTTTTTTATATGGAACAAAATTTAGGTTCTTTATAAATGGAAGGAATTATATACATGGAAATAGTTTAAATATTTAGATAAAATATTCCAATGATTTTGATATGATAAAATAAATCAATATTTAAAAAAATTTAATATTCGATAAATAAAACATTTGTGACAATTATTTAAACTTTTAAGAAGGAAATTATTTTTATGAATATATATTAATTAATATAGGAACATGTTTATTATTAAAAAACCATTCCCTATAAAAAATTAATTTTGTCTTATAACCAAAATAGTGAATTAGATTAGGTTTTTATGAAAATAAAACTAACTCAGGTAAATATTAATGATAATGAATACTTTTATAATAAACATTATAAAAATAATAGGTACAAATTTAATGATAATAATAAATCTACTACTATGAAATAACAACAAAAATACTATCAGGAAAAAATCAAATCATAACCATCATGGGTGAAACAAATATATATTAAAAAATATTGTCCAAAATCATAATAGAATTCATCTATTTTTAATATGGTGTTATTCACTCTCCTAAAAATGAGAATTTACACTACGTATAAATATCCCCTATGTTGAACATAGTCTTAACATGGGCTCACTATACAGAGGATAAACATACACTAGTTCAATACTCATACGACTATTCATCGCATAGACACCCAATTATTCCCATGATAAAAAATATAAGGAACCAATAAAAAAAGTATCATATATTAATACATAAAATAATCATGAGTCATAACAAACCGTCACCTCCGATCACCCTTCATATAAGTACACCCTTCATGTCAATAATATCAATATAATAATAATAGATAATAATTATGATAAATACATCAATTTCACATAATTCCAATATTCCCTTTAATCTTATAAAAATCATACTATGGGGTTCTCATAAATGGTATAAAAGTAATAAATCATTTCAAAATATAATCATGAATAGTATTATCATGGATAAGAAACAAAAAATTATCAATTATAGCATTTTAGTAACAAATAAAAATCTATTTTTTGAATAAGTGATGGAAAAAATAAAAGTGTAATTGAATAATGAAAACTATTATAGAAATAACATGGAATAAAACTTTTTGAAACCATATTAAAACATGTTTTTAATTAACAATAATTCACAATTCCTAACACAACGAAAATAAATTTTTTGTTACTAAATAATCAATAATGATACATTTAGTCAAAACCTTATTGGAATTGTAGTCATAAAAACATTTTTTATGCATTGAAGCATAAAGAATAACCTATTATACAAGATGAAAACATATAGGGAACTAGATTCCTTTTTAAAAAAATGAATTGATACATTTAATCCAATCATTAATATTTTCATTAGATTGATTAAAATAATAAATCATATGTGGGTTTATGTTTAAAGGAAATACATATAGAAACCTTCTTCAAGTCATTCAGCTCACTCACAATAGTTTTGTCTATAATTGAGGAGGAAAGATAATCATGTATTGGATAATTACAAACCCTAATTCATATATTCCATTAAATAAATCTATTCTTATAATAAAATCATGTTTCCGTAAATATATGGTAATAAAGGCATTAAATAACAAGGAAGAATAAAATATAATAGAGGGTTAAGAAGATAATTATTGAATATTTCTGTTGAATCTTATTGTAAACTAAAATATAAATTAAAAAATATTGATTGGATGACACCATGGATTGGAATGGGAGAAGCCTATAGAATTATTTTGTTGATTATGGAAGAAAAATAAGCTAAAGCGGGTTTAAATTCATACATGGGTAAAACTACATTTAAAAAAAATACTATATAAAACTCTTTTGGGTTGGATGGATGGTTTTGGGAAACATGCACCAAAAATGAAACTATTTTTAGAATCATGTTTTCATACATTAATGATTATAAAACATTGTTACTCCTAATATTTTAAAAAATGTGTAAAAACCCCAAAAATGGAACTTAATCTGTATAATAGTAATCTACATAATTACTCTTAGCCATGCACCATGTGTTCATGATTACTCATATTCAAGATATGATTTCATTATTACTAATAACAAGGTGATAACAATATTGTCTATTAAGTTTAAAAAATTTATGAATATTTTGAACTTGAACATCTCTAATTCCTCAAAAATCAATAATTAAATTAAATAAAATATAATGTGGAATTGTGGTGTCATAATGGGAATGTACGTTGACTACCACTGGGAATGGTTAAATAGGGAAGGGTATCATGGATTACTAACCTTGTAATTCTCATAATCATAACCATTGATCGAAGAATGTGTGATAGGTATGGACCCACCCTGTATTTGGAGTTACTTGAAATAACATTAAATATACTATCCTAATGACCATTAATTAACATTTATATGATATGTTTGTTATATTATTCTTAAAATATTTAATCACACACACACACACACATATGTATGAATGTTCATTCATAAACATGGTTATTCACTACTGTGTTTTGGAATATCGGTGGAGACCTACTTATTATGTATATTAATACACCTTTCAAAGGCACCTTAGTCCACATTTAACTACATATGATACATTTTTTGTAACTATTTATCATTGAAATGTTGGTGGTGGGATTGGATTCATGTTTAATAGGATTTATGCCAAATTAGACTCCATATTATGGTTGAATTAGCCTTTTGGGTTTTGGGAAGGGACCATGAAAAGAATTCATAGGTGTTATCCATATTTGTTCTCATGATGTTTTCACACATGGAATATCCTCTTCCCCTCCCTCAAGTCCTCATTTGTTTTCATTATTTTCTTATACTGATTAATATATACATACACTATTTTAATATACATTGTGTGATTTTTTTCATCCAAATTGATTGGAATTTTGTTATATATAAATATTTCATTTTTATTTACATTTCGGTTGGTTCAACAACCACTAATTTAGTGGGTACCTATGTATTGGACTATATGACTAATGAAGCTGATATTAATGTTGGGGTTTCATTTAGGCAATTAACTTATTATTTAATCTTCATTGGTAACCCCCATGTGTTTTATTAAATCCATGATGTTTACGCTATTCATTCTTTCGCTAGAGGTGTGCCTAAGGAGTTTTGGAGACTTGGTCTAGTTTTGATTGGGTGATCAATCCTTGATCAATAAAATTTTATTATAAATAATACAATATTATTAATTATATATTAACCCAAAATCCCAAAAATCATGGGATTTATAATCCAACATGACACCCACTTATAATAATGATTCTAAAAATAGTATCGATCTCGAAATAGTAAAAGCATAAGTTAGAAATGGTCATTTCCTACTATCACTTCCCAACTTGAGAAGCCCAGTGAAGATTAATTATTATAATACATTGGCATGATTATAAAGAATCAAATTGCGAAGGTATGATTAATTAATCACTCCTGGAAAATATATTATATATAAGAACATTACATTACAATTAAAAAAATAAAATACAACATAGGTAATCCTTAGATAAAGACATTATCATCCTAGTTAAACCCTACATACCAATCATAATACACATCTTCGAATCCTTAGAAAATAAAACATATGAAAAGAGTGAGATCAGATTCTTATTAAGGGTAAATAATAAATTTTAAACTATCATAAATAATCATAAACTTATAAGGAAATGTATAAATATGAAACACATTACTTTTAAACACAATATTTAGCATCATGTGGCACAAATAAGTCAAGTAATTACAATTAAAAAATTTACATGGATATTCAAAAAGTGGAATAATAACATGTAATATCAATAAATAACCTCATCACGAGGCAATGAATAATTCCACCTATCATAACCATAATGTCAAGGTCTAATTCTATTATCATACAAGAATGGTTAAAAACCTATACTATTTTGTCTCGTGAGAACTATATATGCAGGAGGGGCATTAATTAACTAGTCCCCAACCCATATGAATTTCATTAATCGGTCCCCAAACCCTAAGAATATCAATAATTTGACCCCAAACCATCACACAATAAGTCCAATTCATCCCTCATATGATATTTTTGAATCATAACCAACATATACATTCATATTAAAACTAGCCTTCAAAATGTCAATAAAATAACCATTAATCCAGAATGGTATCAAAATAGCACATCCACTGTCAAGCATATCATAAACCGTTCAATATATTACCACAGAATGTATCACAAACAGTAATCCTCTATTAAGCTTAAAATATAACATTGGATGTTTAAATAGATGAAAATAATATAGAAGAATCATTAAATACTTATTAAGAGAAATATCTCTTTTTTTACATTGAAATAATTAATCATCCATGAATTTATAAAAAGATGTCATTTAAAAATACAGTTTTAGTCAAATTTTCCAATAACACATTGAATGGTTTGAGAGAAATTAAAAAAATTTATTTTAAAATTTTCATGAAATTTTAAATAAACCCATAAAATCCCTTTTTAAATCATGGATATGAATGAGAATGATTTGGATGAATAAATATTCAAAATTTTTGAAATGATGTATAGATAATGGATTTATATATTAAAATTTAAAAAGATTCATGTAAAAAATAATTTTAAGAAACAAGTTCATGGATAATAAATATTTCCTTATAAATACATAAGTATAAATAATGTTGGATAATAATGAGATCACAAAATTAACACTTACCTTAGGTGTATAAATGAATGTAATGTGCTAGTTTTAATATTAAAGGAAGAAACAAAATGAAATATTTATATATATATTATTGATGAATAATTATTATTTCATATATTTCATAATTATTCATTATATATATTTTTATAATCATATTAGAATGGTTAACATGGACATTGAATCACATCATGTCATGGAGACGGTAGGTTGTACGTATGCACGAGCGACAATATCGTTCCCTTAACAGTTAATTGGAATGTATTTGGATAGTATATTAATTACAAAGAATAATTATCATTTAATATTCATTATTCATATCAATTAAATTCATCATTATAACCATCAAAATAATGTAGTGACTAAAAACAACTTACATCTTAATGTGGAGATGGTATGTTGTACGTACGCACACATGGTGATATTGCCTTTTGATCGGATATATAAAAGGGGGAATATGGTTGTCCCAGAATTAGAATGACACATAAATATATATATTATACTGTATATATTAATTTATAATGGAAATTGAATAGTAAAAAGAAAATAAGAATAAGTGAAATTGAATTTAATTGAAAAAAATTGCCTCTTCTTTGAGTATCACCTTTTAATTTGTAAAAAAGAAATTCTTACATTGGATTTATGACCCATGAATGGGCTCTAGGATGAATTGGGATAATGATTATGGAGAATTGGGAAGGGGAGGCTGAGACAAATGGATTTTGAGGTGTGGATAAAAGAGAGAAGATATGTCCTTTTATAAGAGTGGCAAGTTTCACTTTAGGAAAAACTCAAAACATTTAATTAATATGAATTAACTATAAATTATAAATGGATCCAAAGTGAGTTATTTAGAATCTAATATGAGTATCGGATGGAATAATATCATCCAATTATTTTTATACATGTTAATGTTACAAAATTAACCTTATCTTTTGGATTTAACTCTTAGTTAAACCCTTTAACTCTTTCCATAACAACTTGGTCATATAATCTATAGGGTAAATATATTTACTCTAAAATTACAAACAATACCCAAATGGGTCATTTATGGAAAATTTAATGTTATCTCTGTAATTTGGATGAAATATAATTTTTTAGGAATTTAATGTCCTTTAATTATATATTATTTATTTTAAAATCTCATTTATGTAAAATTTGATACTTTTTATTACATGAAATTTTATAAAAAATAATAAATATTTGACGCCTTATAAAAAACTGAATTACCTCATCCATATAATGAAATATTTTTCCAAAAAATTTTTGGATTTAATAAAACATTTCAATTGATATTTATTTCAATATAGTTAATATTATTTATTTGATTCTTCCTTTAATAAATCAATTACTACATCGTCATTGTTTCACTATTTTTTAAATATATATTTTCTATAAATATAAATAAATTAACATTATTTATAAAAACATTTTATATTTATAATTAATTATTATAGTAATTCATGTTATTAATATAACCTCATATTAAAAATATTTTACTTGTTAAAAACCAAAGTATACCAAAAATGAATTTTCATTTAATATGATTTGCTAAATATATTAAAGTCATCCATGGGATATCATATGGTTCAAAAATAGACCCCAAAAAAGATATTTTTGTAAAATAACTCATTGATTAAAATTAGGACATGTGTTAAGGTAATTTTATAAATCTTATAATATAATTTCAACCATTACTTTCTAGATTTACCATTAAACGTGTTAAAATAATACTGTTACTAGTCACAACAAATTATGTCATTCCTATTAAACAAAAAATTAAATAATAATTACAAAAATATATGTCATTTTTTCAAAATTCAACTAACAAAAAATGGGAAAAATATGTTTGATTTTAATATAGCATATGTGTCAAGAGGGGGGGGGGGGGGTGAAAGAATCGTTCAAAATATCAATAAATTTTTATATCTAATTATTTTATAAAAATGGATCCAATGGAAAAAATTGGATTTATATTTGTCTTATTTATCTATTGTGACTTTAAAATCAATTTAATGTAAAATAATCAATAAGATGAAATAGTGGGTTTTTATCAGTAATGCATTATTTATATTTATTAATAAAAAATTGAAACATTTCAAAAAAAATACCAAAAACTCACTCTAGGATAATTTTGATATTTCAAATTCACAAATGAACACTATTTTTAAAAAATAAAATCTAATAATTTAATAAATGGATATTTTTTTATAAAAATGTTTTAAACGGCTAGTTTGATAAATCTTGGTGTGCTCGAACTCGGTATTTTATACAACACAAGCTATTTAATTTTGTTAAAATGATAGCATGTCATGAAATATTTGGGTGTTACAGAAACCTTATTCAACCAAATCATGTGAATGGTTCTGAAGCTCATGCTTTATTTCACATGAATTCAATTAACTATAAAAGGAAAGCCGTATATTAGATTCTCTAAATTCATCCAAATTTTTTCCCTTTTCTATATGCCTCCCACATTTTGTTGGGTATCTTAATCCTAGGGGTGTCTAACTCGTCTCTATTTAGGAGTCTCCATGTATTATTATGGTCAATCATATAATTTATTAACTATTATATTATTAATCACTAAGTATGTAAAATATTATAAATAATTATTGTTTATATTATTATTATTTCTATTAATAATTATTAATTGATTATGCCATTAGAAGTTATTAATTATTACATTTAAATAAATATCAATAATTAATACTTACATTATTTACTTTAAATAATTATTAGATATATTAATAATTAATAAATAAAATACTATTGATAATTATTAATTATTATATGATTGTTAACTATTATTAATTACATTATTAATAAATGTTAATTACTATGTTAATTATTTATAATAATTACATTTGTAATTATAAAATAAATATTAAATAACAAATAATTCTAATATTTTTTATTCTTAATTATATTATTAATTTTTAATTATAATAATTGTAATTTAATTACATTATTAATGAATAGTAGTTATATTTCACTATTAATAATTTTTACTAATTATTTATTTAATTACTAACTATTTCATAATAATAATAACAATAATTTATAATAACATATTAAATATAGTATTACTAATTTTAAAATATATTATTTGTTAAATTATTAATTAATTATTGGGTTTTGATAATGAATTATATTATTATTTTAATTACTAGTTTAATTAATCATAATAATTTAATAAAATCTTATTTAAGTTGTAGCTTAATTATTATGATTACTAAAAACTAACTATGCAAAACTATATATTTTTTATTATTAATTTTTAATATTATATAATTAAATGATTATATATTATTATTAATATATTATTTATAATATTATGTTTTTTTAATTTTGTGTAGAGGGGGAACCCATACCCCACATTAAAAACAATGAAAGGATGGTAATGAGGTCTCCCAAAAAAACAGTGGATAGAGTTGGAGTTTAGGGGTTGTAATATTTCCATAATATGTTTATTGAATGGATTGATAGATAAAAAATACTTAAATACTATGTTAATATATATATATATGTATAATAATAATAATAATAAAAATTAAGAAAAAAAATAATGAAATGATCCAAAACATAACCTATCGTTTTTTTTATTTTTTGGAATTGATCACTGGGTGGGAAAGATCCCTCTTGAAATATTTTATGATGAATTCGCTTTCTCACTCTAGAACTTCCACCAAATTTTTATGGAGAATATGATTAATTATAATGTTCTTTATTTATAAAAATATTATAATATTTTTCTTCTTATATACTTATCATTATACTACGAAAAAAAATCTATACATCATGAAATAGATTCCCCGGTTCCCTATTTTTGGAATGAGAGTATTATTTTGGTTATTTGGGGAAAATTTCACATCACGTTTCTATTAATTCCTTATTAGGTCAGAGTTCAAATGATTTTCATGTATATTATTCTCTAAGAATCATGGTGGGTTCTCCAACAATTACCACAATCAAAGAAAACGATTTCCCTTGATTTTTTCCATCTGTATTCACATCTCAATTATAGTAGGAATGGTAGCTAATAATCACCGATTATTCTGAAGAAATGTTTTATAGTAGTTTCTAGTAAACACAGTTTTCCAATTGGTATGATTACACTAATAGATTTGGTTCATGGCAGTTTCTGATCACATTCATGGTTACTAAAACTACCTTGCCATGATTTTTTAAATGATTAATTGTCTTTGAAGCATGTCCCATAGACAATTGATATCATGATTATAGATCATTCATTTATGTTAGTCATCCTTCATTGTTAGTATTCCATCACTCATAGTTAATTTAATTTCTCATGTAGATTTATTTTCTAGTAATTTGATAACATGTTCATGATATATTCATCATATACTAAATATTTATTCATGTAAACCGATAAAATATTAGTAATTAAAATGAATACATAAATATTATAGAATAAAATTTGAAATAAAAATAAAAATACAAATAAGTGGAACTAAAATATAATGCAATAAAAAAATATAACCAATATAGTAATATAGAAAATACATACATACATATATACATACATATTTACATATATATATATATATATATTCAATAAAAAACAAATGAATTAAATATATATATCTATATATGTCAATAGTTAGTAGAAATAAAATATATTTAAAATAAATATATTGTATGAAAATATATTTTTTAAAAATATATGTATTTCATTATTATGTAATTATTATTTATATATTTAAACTATATATTTACATTAATTTTTTTAATAAAATTAAAACTATTTGTGTTATATATATAACCCTATTACTATAGAAACACACACATATTAAAAAACAAGAAATAATTATAACATTCAATATTTTTATAAACAAAATGTTGTAGTTAATATATAGAATTAAAAAAATATTTAATACGAATAAATTGTAAAACTGGCTCAAATATATCAACAAACATCAATAATTTCCCAATCTAGTAATTTCCACCTCGATACCGAAAACCTTCATATAAACTAGAAAATAGTTTATATATACGTAGGATGAGTATAATTAGTATACTCAATAGGATCATACCAATGGTCACTCAAGAACATTTTGAAAGAGAATTCTAATAAACCAATGAACTCATGGCATGACCAAAATGCACCTAAACAGGTCAACTACCAAATACTAGTGTCACCAAGACTACATAATCAAATAATTCCTTCATGAACAATAATATAAAAATAATCATATCCAAAATATGGTACATTGTACCACTTCGTTATTGGTTAATTGATCTCATTCCCAATCATCGTACGCATTGTCTACCCCAATCCTTCTATATTAATTATCTCTATACGATCATAAGCCTCCTCATTTTATGAATCCACCAACTCTCAACTTGTTCCATAACCATGAAATATTCATCATCCAATATCTAGTGAAATATATCCATATTAGTTGGGTATTATAATAATTAATAACATCTACCTCGTGCTCTCGTCCTACCATGCGAGGACCCAAATATGAGCCACCTCATCAAATCATCAATCATCACATAAAGTAAATTATAACTACAATACATCATATACTGTCTGTAGGAATGTCTCCTTGAAGGGAGAGAAGGGAAGATGGGGAGGGCAAGAATTCATTACAAAATATCTAAATATTAGGGAAAAAACTCCCCAAAATAACTTGGTTTTGGTACATTGTATTCAAAATTGGTGGAGTGCATATAAGAGTAACATAAAAATAATGGTTTGATAGATTACAGAAAAGACTAGTATATGGGTTCATGAAAAGACCACCATTGTATCTCAGGAAATTTTCTTAATGTGTCACAACCTATGCTATTATCCACTACCACCACTAATTAATCACACCCCACCTCCACTACACAAAACCTATGTATTCCAATTTCAATAACATGTTCACCATTTCTAGAATTATTCATCTTATATGAAATCCCATTTACAAAGATGTATCATTTAATTCTAACAGTACCAATTAATATATAATTTAATTAATTTAAGCATATAACCGCACATCAATTTCAACCCATGATTATTTATATTAATCCAATGATATTACATTACAGCATTTCTAATTCATTCCATGGAAAACAGATCAATAATCATAGAAAAAACAGGACACTACTGCTCATCCACCCTGCATCCCAACACAAAACTAAGAAATAAACCACAACTCAATAATTTGACCGCAATAACTATACATCAAAAGCCCAAAACATCATATTGCATCACATTCCATACAACCAAACAAGTATTCATCAACCAACACATTCAGCCCTAAACCGAGTATCCACCATCTCTAGGAAAATCCATAAAAGATCTATAGACATCAAAAAAATAACTACAATAACGTCAACACATACCAACATACATAATCTCTTAAAAACTAACACTATATATGTTAATAATATTTCAATAAATCAATTATTTTTTAACATTGGTATTATTAAAAATATATATATTTAAATGGGAAAAATGTTCATTAACCAAATAATATAATTTTTTCATCATTCCTATTGAGAAAAATCAAAAAATAAGTTCAAGGGACTCACATTCCTTTAAAAAATACAACATTAGGGTTCCAATGTTTTTTATCATTAACACTGAGAATGAATAATATCATATAAAATATCATAAAAATAGAAATCAGATGTTAATACTCTGATCCCCATTCAATTTATTTCTATGATAAATTTTTTGTTTCTAAAGACAAACAAAACTATTCACTAAATGGATAACAAAATAAAATATTTATCACATATTCAATAAAAAGGCATGATCATGGATCCCCTAACATAATTAGATCTTCAAATGGGGCCCCAATAAAACCCAGAATATTCAAGGGAACAAAAATCACCTATCATGATGGCAAACCCAATAGAATATATCCATAATAAGCCAATATTAAGAGTCATTCTATTTCCAACCCAAAATAGAGGATCTAAAAAAAGGAACACCCAAATGGTTGTATAATAAGATTAATCAATAAGGGGGAGACTTGAGAGTAACTTGACTCATAATTCAATAATCCATTTGATGAAAAGCATTAAAACTCCCACAATGTTTTATTAGATGATGTTGAGAGGCCATGGGTGTGACTAGAGATCATGTATTGATGAAACAATAAATCAAATATGTCGGGATGACCCCATTTTACATAGGGATATTCATAAGTGTTTAAACTATTACTAGGGTTCTTGAAATTCAAATGGTGAGTTATGTCATAGTTAATATCGAAAATTAAAAATCTTGTCCATCAATTTATATGTAAATTAAACTCTACTTTAACCCCCATCGTAACTTAGGACACAAAATTTTATATGGTGTGTCAGCTCATATGATTCTCACTGAGACTATTAAATATTTTGTAACACCAAAATCATAACCATTTTATCTTAACTAAACCTAGGACTATGGTATGGTGGGATGTAACACCCTGTCATACATAGGTTGTATTCAAAAATACCACACCCAACACTACATATTTTCTAGGAATTCCCTAACTACATGTGTTATACATGGGTGGCCAAAACATCCACATAACCAATATTAAAGTCAAATAGGACATTTTGACCATTGTGGCTCATCCCAGTACCTCTATGATAGCTCCACGAGAAACCTCAAAGAACCCAAAGACAAAACATCTAGTACCACACCCACAAAGAATGTCATAGTGGCCCTATGAATGGATTGAAATCACCCTCAGTCCTCAAAACACATAAAAATTCCATCCATTCACGGCCAAGAATTGTAAAAATGTAAATTAAGTGTTTCATGGATCTATACCACTACATTCTATACAAATCAAACAATTTCCACCCTTGAGAATAAAAACAAAACCCAGAAAAGTGAGATAAGAAAGGAAAATGTCTGAACAACCATTCCATGAGATACCCCATGAATATCTCCCTATAACCAATGTGGGTCCACCAACTAAGAATGAATAACATGTGGAAAAAGAAACATATCATACACTAACACCAAATTAATCATTACTTCCCTAAAGGTAAAAAAACCAAAACACAAAATTGCTTGGGATAATGAGCCTGAATACAATTCTAATGTTCCCAAGACCTCTCCTACAAAAGAAACCAGAAATTGAACCAATAAAATAGATTCCTCTTAAACTAGATTATCCCTTTTAATAGAAACCACTTCCCAACTACCCTAAATGAAAACCCACTCGATTGAAATATTCCCTCTATACGCAATACATTCTATTTAGGTATCCTATCAATTTTCTTTACAACTCCACAAAGAGACACCCCAATAACTTGAATTTGAGTGATATACCTCTCAAATAGAGCCTTCCCAATGGAGGTATAGACCAAAATAATAAAGAATAAAACAAAAAACAAAAACTATCCCTCACGTAAACATAACCATGAACAACATAATTTCTTCCACATTCCACCTTCTCTATCCATCTCTCCAATACAACTTCCAGAAACCAATTTCATACCCCATAAAACTAGAATATCCATCTTTGTCACACTAAGGTCACAAAATCATGATGATACCATGGTAGAAACCCACCATCACCATGACTCCTCACACTCCAACATATCAACTGGCCGTTATAATTTCCATTTAGGGATATATAAATCACAAAAAAAATTAACCAATCACAATAGAATATAAAAAAATCGGAAATTTTCCTGTAATAATATCATTATTTTTCTATTAATAAATATTTATGGACATGAATTACTCATTAAAATTATCTGGATTTAAAAACAATTATTCTCACATTAATGATTAAGTTTATCATTGGATTTGTGTTTTTAATTATAGTAACACAAAATCACGAAACAATGGAAATTCCATTAAAAATCACATTTATAAAACCAATCGTCAATAAATAAATCAAAAATGATATTATACTTCTTGAGTTATATATTTGGAATGTCATTATTTCATATCACTTCAGTAATATTACTTATATAGGATTTAAAATTAGAGTTGGAAATAAATATATACTTTCTTCATTTTCATTATGTCTGAAAATACCAATCAAATACCTCTCCAAACTTCCAACCATATATGTGAAATGTTTTTATAATCGAAATAAAATTATATATTAATTTATTTAATGCTTCATTTTTTATATCCTAAACTAAAGGGGATTTAATGATATTATCATCAAGAAAAGAAAGATTTCATTGTATATAAGGGTTTTTATGATTTTACGTTAATAATTTAAAAAAATAATCGAGGTATGTAACAGAGATTATTACTTGATTCATATGAAATCATGTAAATATTAATTAGCTTCAAAAAGGCCCATTTGTGATAATGTTACTAATTACTCAACACAAACATTATAGTTATTAAAACAACCAACTCACACATATTTATTTAAATCAATATTTAAAATAACTACACATTACCTAGTATTTATAAAACATCATACCACAGAAAATATGTTATAATAATTAAATATTAACCTTGGCTAGAAGGTGGGAATTTCAAAACAAATGAATTTCATAAGAGTAATTTCAAAATTTCTCAAATACCAAAGGGTTATCACTAAAAATTACCTATGAATCTCATAAGAAATGTAATTGTCCCAATTTTATAGAAAATTTCAAGAACATTATAACAACTTATTAGGGAATAAAAACTCATACAATATTAAAGTGTAATTTATCAAATGATTTTGTTTTTATTCTATAATAAAGAATTCTACTAACATTAACTAGTCTTATTAAATATTTAAATTTAGGAATTATTCTCAAAAAAAATATTAATGGACATATACCCCAATAGTTAAATATATTATAGAAGCATATCAATGTGTAACGAATTTCAATATAAATAGAGGAATATTATTAACACGATGAAATGTTATGGAAATCATGATATCAAAAATTTATGTGAGACATCACAACCACATATCTTGGAAGGTTCTCCTAGAATGTTCCTTATCATGTTCATGTATAATTATACCATGTTTATATTGTTCAAATCATAATATTTTTACAATATTACTTATTCACTAATATTTCATCATGATATTAATTTACCAATGAATATCTACTTATTCCAATTTCATGATTAATACACAATAAAATAAAGAACAATAAATCTAGAAACAAACTCAATTTATTATAATTAAGACTAGTGAGTTTTCAGTTACTCAAATCAATTATTCTAAGAATAATGAATAATATTCCATGATAAGTAATTTCAAAATATAAATCAGTTTGTTTTAAAATTATCTCCGAAAAATAAATTTTATTTATCATGAGAATATTTAGTTATTAATATTATTGAAAAATTAATTCATGGTAATTTCAATATGTTGGATATGATTTTTCATTAATGAACATTATAACATACTAATTAATTAAGATTCAGAATATGTTTCTAAATTATAAATATTTTCTCACATATTTTCAATCCAAATTTTGAAACTATTAAAATCTATGGGATTAAATAATTGGAACTAGTCATATCATCTTCTCATAACTCATAATAAAGAATGATTTAATTTGTATGTATTAATTTGAAAGGATTACCATTTTATCATAATTATTCAATCATTACAATAAAATAATAGATATGTAAAAAATCTAAATGTAATCACAAATAAAAGTCTGAATTTAACTATGATAATATAACATGAACAAAAAAACAAACAAATTTCATGGAGCATGATAAGAAGGGCCTCAAAATAAAATATAAATTTTTAAAACATGAAATTTCATCATTGGAACCAATAAATAAAAAAATTTATAAGGAACTGAGAACATTTGAATTTCAAACATATGAAATCATCATTTAAATAATATTTTATGAAAAATCATCATTTTTCATTTTAAATAAGTGGTTTAAAAAAACATTTTATAAAACAATCTAAAATAGTTACTAAATGAATTTAAAAATAATTTGAACCATTATTAAATAAATACTTTCACCAAGAAAATCATATCCTGATTTTAGGGTATCCATGAATTCGAAGAATATTTTTTAAAAACATATTAATGTTTCATAAAATACGAAATATTAACAATTCATCGATTAAAACAATTAATAATTTCTTTTTTCGAGTTAATATCAATGTGTATAAATTTTAAACTATAGATTCAAAACTGACACATGAAATGATTCACAAAAAATGTGCCTGATGGAATTAATATTATTAGGTTTAAAGATCCTCCAGGCTATTAAGATTCCATCAATTATCAGAAACATATCAATAACAAAACACTCAATACTGAATGCATCTATTTACCATTTAATATATGAGAGTATCGTTAATTATCATAGTTTCATGTCATAATGAAAATATTTTTTCCTAAAAAATATGAAACCATATATTTGTATAAAAAAATTTTCACGAGCATTTAAACAAATATAAAATATCAAGTATACCATGATATTGTTCACTTTGGGAGACTCTGTCTCACCCATACAACTTTAAAATGCATCATGAAATAAATCATCTTGATATGAAATTTTCACTCAATATATATATTTTTAAATCTATATCATCCATAATTGAAATAAAATAATCCCCTATTCCTGGTATAATAAAATTCATTCAAAATTATTTAGTGGGATTTTATTAATTCCCAAAATAACCCCAAATCAATCACTACTACAAGCATAAATGAATTATATGCCTCACCATGGTCTATACCACTGAAGGGGTACCACCTAAAATTTACATTCATTGTGATTATAGTCCTTGAATTGGATCATAATGGGGACATAAAAACCAATTTCCTATCCATTCTCATTGTCCTATGTCTCACACCAAGCTCAAATGATAATATTTCTCTTCAAACCCATGAAATCCTTACTATTCCAAACTCAAAACTCTGACTAGTCTCTAAACCTAAAATCATATAATAATTATTCATAAACCCCTCACACTATATTCATTCCTTATATGTTGGAAATTAAAGGATAAAAGTAATGATCCATGAGCCTTTCCTTCACCAGGCCTCGGGTAAGTGACAAGTAGTGAGGGCACAAAGATCTCTTGTGTTGAAGGAATTACCCTATAAATAATCACAGGACTAGGAGATAGGATATCAGTCACTGTGAAATTCCATCATAATAATAAGATAATGGAGACTAAATTATACCATAATTCATGTACAAAGACACAATGTGAAACAAATTCTCATATTAATAACAATAGAATAAGTCCTAAACATAGCGACTCAAAAAAAGTTCCAATCCCCAATCTAGTAATGTCCATTTTAGTCCCAAAAGTACTTTTTGAAACTAGGAAGATAACTTATATATACATAGAGTGATTATAACTTGTATAATCATTGTGATAATGCTAAAGGGATCTCATGCACTTGTGGAAAGAGTATATTAATCAACTAGGGAACAATGAAAAGAAAAAAATTATCCAAAATAGGCCAACTAACCAATCCAAGTATCACTATGTATCACTTAGTAAATAACACATCAATTTATATTATCATAAAGAAAATAATATCAAAAAATACTACCCCACACCATTTACCCACTAATTTTCTTCTCATGTACTGATGTCATAAATAATATTTCTCCCATGACACTAATATCCATCATACTTTTACCATCAAATGCATCATTATAACATGAATGACATTTCTCTCAACCCATTCCAAAACCATCACATCCTCACCATCTCATACAGACTTTCATATATCCAATACAATATTGTATTGATAACATAATGGATATTAATCTCGTTCCCTCCACTTACGATGCATGAAACCCACTATTAACCACCTCGTCATCTCATCTATCATCACCTCTAGTTAACTATAACCACAAACCATCATATCTAGTATATAACATTATAAAATGGAAGAGAGACTGGTTAAGACGGGGTAGCTAGACATTCCCTCTTCTCTATCTAAATGTTTAGGAAAACACACATCCCATATAAACAAGGGTATCCTCAAATATTATTAGATGTAGTTGGGATGCATAAAAATGTAATAGAAAATACATGACAGATAGATAACCCAAAATCTAGGCCTATGGATTTATAATAGGACCACAAACATATCTCTTGACAATACCAAAACTTCATACAACCACCTCTACCATATTATACCCACACTAATGAATCAAACCACACCACCACTACACATATGACACACAATCCGACATTCAATTATATAATCCAATATTTACATAATTACTATGATTCCACTAACTCCCATTTACTAAGAAATTTCATTCAGATTAACAAAACACTTTTATTTATCATTAAATTAATTTTGGAAAATTACCACAATTCAATTTTATCAAAGATATAATCAATTTAATCCAATCATATTTTAGATACGATATTTGAGTTTTATTCCATACCTAGTTGCGAAACCAACAAAACCACCCCACAATACTATAGATCCACCATGCATAAACCAATTCCACAACAAAACATATGAAAATACACAAATAATATAAGATTAAAAAATATATCACAAAAAAACAAAAAAAAAACCAATCACAATAGACTATACAAAAATCTGAAGTTTTCCAAAAAATATCTCATCATTTTTCTCTTAATAAATATTTATGGATATGAATTAATCATTAAAATTGACAAGATTTTTAAAACAAATTCCCACATTAATGATAATATTTTTCATGGGAAGTGTGTTTTTAATTATTGTAACACAAAATCATGAAACTGAGGAAATTACAAGTAAATAATCACATTAAGAAAACCAGTCATTAATAAATAACTCCAAAATAATATTATACTTCTTGAGTTATATATTTGGAAATTCATTATTTCATATCGCTTTTGTAATATTACTTATAGTGGATTTAAAACTAGTATTGGAAATCAATATATAATTTCTTCTTTTTCATTATGTTTTAAAATCTCATTAAAATACCCCTACAAACATCCAACCACATTGGTGAAATGTTTTTATTATTGAAATAAAATTATATATGAATTTATTAAAGGCTTAATGTTTTCTATCCTAAACTAAAGGGGCATTAATGATATTATCATCAATAAAATCAAGATTTCATGGTATATAAGGGTTCTTATAATTTTACATTAATAATTTAACAAAAAATAATCGAGGTATGTAACATACATTATCACATGATTCATATGAAATCATTTAAAAAATAATTTGCTTTAAAAAGGCCTATTTATGATAATGTTAATAATTACTCTACACAAAATAGATAGTTATTAAAACAAACAACTCACACATAATTATTTAAATCAATATTTAAAATAACTACACATCACCTGGTATTTATGACACATCATACCAAAAAAATATGTTATAATGTAATGGCTAAAGTGTGTCGATCACATAAATATTAAATAAGAAAGTTTAAAAGAAAAATAAAAATACAAATAAGTGAAACCAAAATACAATGCAATATAAAAATATAACCTATTTAGTAATATAGAAAATACATACATACATATATACATACATATATATATATATATAAATATTCAATAAAAAAATTAAATAAATATATATATTTATATATTTCAATAATTAGTATAAATAAAATATATTTAGAATTTATTTATTGTATGAAAATAGATTTTATAAAAATAAATGTATTTAATTATTATGTAATTATTATTTATATATTTATAATATATATTTATATTAAAAAATTAAATTAAATAAAAAATATTAGTGTTATACATATAACACTATTACTATAGAAACACACACATTTAAAAAAACAAAATATAATTTTAGCCTTCAGAAATTTTTTCAAACAAAATGTTTTAGTTATTTTATGGAATTCAAAAAATAATAAATACGAATAAATTGTAAATTTGACTCAAATATATAAATTAACCTCAATAATTTCCCAATATAGTAATTTTTAGCTCGATCCCCAAAGCCTTCATATAAACTGAAAATTATGTTTAAATATACGTAGGTTGAGTATAATACGTATTCTGAGTAGGATCATAAAAATTGTCACTCAAGAACATGTGGAAAGAGAATTTTAATGAACCAATGAACACACGACCTGACCAATATGCACCAAAAAAGGTCAACTTCTCAATCCTAGTGTCACCAAGACTCCCCCATCAAATAATGCCTATATGAACAATAATATAAAAAGAATCATAACCAAAAAATGGTACCTTGGACCACTTCACGATTTGTTACTTGTTCTCATTCCCAATCATCGTATGTGTTGGCTACCCCGATCCTTGTATATTCAGTACACCTATACGATCATAAGCCTCCTCATTACATAAATCCCCCAACTCTCAACTTGTTACATAACCATGAAATCCACATCATCTAATAACCCGTGAAATATATCCATAATAGTTTGGTATTGTAAACTATAAAAATATCAACCTCGTGCTCTCCACCTATCATGCACGACCACCAAAATGAGCCACCTCATCCTCTCATCAATCATCACATTAACTGAACTATAACTACAATACATCATATACTGTATGTAGGAATGTCTCTTTGAAGGGAGAGAAGGGAAGACGGGGAGGACATGAATTCATTCCTAAATATCTAAATATTAGGGAAAACACTCCCTAAAATAACTAGGTTTTGGTACATAGTAGTCACCATTTGTGGAGTTCATATAATAGTAACATGAAAATAATGGTTTGATAGATTACAGAAAAGACCAGAATATGGGTTCATGAAAAGAGCACCATTGTATCTCAGGAAATTTCCTTAATACATCAAAACCTCTCCTATTATCCACTACCACCACTAATCAATCACACCCCACCTCCACTACACAAAACCTATGTTTTCCAATTTCAATAACATTTTAACCATTTCTAGAATTATTCATCTTATGTGAACTCCCATTTACAAATATATATCGTTTAATTATAATAATGCCACTTAATATATAATTTAATTAATTTAATGATTTAACCACACATCAATTTCAACCCATGATTATTTATATAGATCAAATGATATTACATTAAACCATTTCAAATTAATTACATAGAAAACAGATCAATAAACAATGAAAAAACACGACACTGCTGCTCATCCACCCCACATCCGAACAGAACTCTATAAAATAAACCGCAACTCAATAATTTTTCCTCAATAACTATACATTATAACCCCCAAACATCAGATGGAATCACATTCCATCCAAAAAAACAATGATTCATCAACCAACACATTCCTCCTTGAACAAAGTATCAACCATCACTAGTAAAATCCACAAAAGATCCATAGACATCAAAAAAACCACAACGACGTCAAAACATACCCAAACACATAATCACTTAAAAACTAATACAATATATGTTAATGGGATTTCCTTAGATAAATTATTCTTCAACATGGGTATTATTCATAAAAACAATATTTACATGGGAAAATAGTTCATTAACAACATATTATAATTTTATCATCATTCCTATTGAGAAAAATAAAAAAATAAGATCAAGGGACTCACATTCCATAAAAAAATAGAACATTAGGGTTCCAAAAAACTTTTTTTATCATTAATGATGAGAATGAATAATATCATATAAAATATCATAAAAATAGAAATCACATGTTAATACTCTGATCCCCATTCAATTTTGGTATATGATAATTATTTAACTTCTAAAGACAAACAAAACTATTCACTCAATGGATAAAAAATAAATTATTTCTTACATATTCAATAAAAATGGATTGATCGTGGATCACCTAACATAATTAGATCTTCAAATGGGGCCCCAATAAGAAAAAATATTTAAGGGAATAGAGATCACCAATCATGAAGGAAAACCCAGAAGAATATATCCAAAATAATCTAATATTAAGAGTCATTCTATTTCTATCCCAAAATAGAGGATCTACAAAAAAATGAACAGCAAATTGGTTGTATAATAAGATTAATCAACAATGGGGAGACTTGAGAGTAACATGACTCATAATTCATTAATCCATTATATCCAAAGCACTCAAACTCCCATGATGGTTGATGGGTAGATGATGAGAGGCCATGGGTGTGACTATAGATCATGTATTGATGAAATAATAAATAAAATATGTTAGGATAACCCCATTTTACAGTGGGATATTAATAATTATTTAAACTATTACAGGGGTCCTTGAAATTACAATGGTGAGTTATGTCATAGTTGATATCATAAATTAAAAAACTTATCCATCGATTTCTATGAAGAGTATACTCTACTTTACACACCACAGTAACCTAGGACACAAAATTATATATGGCATTTCAGCTCATATGATTCTCACAAAGACCATTAATTATAGTGTACCAGAAAAATAATGACCATTTTATCTCCACTATAACTAAGACCATGGTATGGTGATATGTAACACCCCGTCATACATAGGATGTACTTGAAAATACAACACCCAACACCACATATTTTCTAGGAATTTTTTAAATACAAGTGTAATACATTGGTGAACAAAACTACCCCAAAACCAATATTAAAGTCAACCAGAACATCTTTACCATTGTTGTTTATCTCAATACCACAATGATAGCTCCATGAGAATCCTCAAAGAACCCAAAGACAACACATCCAGTACCACACCCACAAAAAATTACATGGTGGCCCTATGAATGGATATAAATCACCCTTAATTCTCAAAACACATCCAAATTCCATATTTTCACAACCAAGACCTATAAAAAAGTAAATGAACCATTTAATGGATCTATACAAATACATTCTAAACAAATCACACAATTTCCATCCTTGAGAATCAAAACAAAACCCAGAAAAGTGAGATAATAAAGGAAAAGGAATGAACAACCATTCCATGAGATCCCCCTTGAATATGCCTTTAAAACCAATGTGATTCCCCCAATGAAGAATGAACAACATGTGGAAAAAGTAACATATCATACAATAACAAAAAACTAATGATTACATCCCTAAAGGTAAAAAAAACCAAAACAGAAAACTGCTTGGGATAATGAGATAGAATACAATTGTAATGTACCCAAGACCTCACCTGCAAAAGAAACCAGATACATAACCAATAAAACAGAGACATCCTAAATTAGATTTTCCATTTTAAAAGAAACCACTTCCCAACTACCCTAAATGAAAATCCACTCAATGAGAATATTCCTTCTACACGCACTATATTCAATTTAGGTATCCAATCACTTTTATTGAAAACACTAAAAAGGGAATCCCCTATAACATGAATTTGAGTGAGATACCCCTCAAATAGAGCCTTCCCAATAGATGTATTGACCAAAATAACAATGAATAAGAAAAAGAAAACTATCCCTCACATAAACATAACCAGGCACAATAAAATTTCTCCCACATGCCACCTTCTCTACCCATATCTTTTATACAACTTCACGAAACCAATTTCATACCTCATACAACTAGAATAAAGAAATTTGTCACACTAAGGTCACAAAACCATGGACCAACCATGGTAAAAAACAACAATCACCATGAATCATCACACACCACCATAAAAACTAACAATTAAAATTTATATTTAGGGACATATATATCACAAAAAAACCAAAAAACCAATCACAAAAGACTATAAAGAAATCTAAAATTTTCCTGCATTTATCTCATCACTTTTCTCTTAATAAATATTTATGGACATTAATTAATCATTAAAAAGTTCTGGATTTAAAAACAATTATTCTCACATTAATGATTATGTTTATCATGGGATTTGTGTTTTTAATTATAGTAACACAAAATCAAGAAACGAAGGAAATTCCAAGTAAACAATCACATTAATAAAAACAATCATCAATAAATAACTCAAAAATGATATTATACTTCTTGAGATACATTTTTGGAATGTAATTATTTCATATCACTTAAGTAATATTACTTATATATGATTTTAAACTAGAATTGGAAATAATTATATAAATTCTTCATTTTCATTATTTATTAAAATCTCAATCAAATACCCCACCAAACATTCAACAAAATAGGTGAAATGATTTTATTATCCAAATAAAATTATATATGAATTTATTTAGTGAATCATGTTTTATATACTATAATAAAGGGGTATTAATGAAATTATCATCAATAAAAGCATGATTTCATGTTATATAAGGGGTTTTATGATTTTTCATTAATAATTTAATTAAAAATAATCAAGGTATGTAACAGATATTATCACATGATTCATATTAAATCATGAAAAAATTAATTATCCTCAAAATGGTATATTTGTGAAAATGTTAATAATTACTCGACACAAACATGATAGTTATTAAAACAAACAACTCACTCGTGATTATTTAAATCAATTTTAAAAACAACTACACGTTAGTTGTTATTTATGACACATAAAACCACAAATAATATGTTATAATAATAAAATATTAACCTTTAATAGAAGGAGGGAATTTTGAAACAAATGAATTTCATAAGATGAATTTCAAAATTTTTGAAATACCAAAGGGTTATCACTAAGCATAACCTATGAATCTCATAAGAAATGGAAATGTCCCAATATTATAGTAAATTTAAAGAACATGATAATAACATATCAGGGAATAAAAACTCATTCAAAATTAAAGTGTAATGGATAATATGAGTTTCATTTTATTCTATAAGCTTGCATTCTAATAAGAGTAATAAGTGTTATTTAATATTTCAATTTAGTAATTATTCTAAAAAAATATTAATGGAAATATTCACCAATAGATGAATCTATTATATAATCATATCAATGTGTAATGAATTTCAATATAAATAGAGGAATATTATTAATGTGATGAAATTTTATAAAAATCATGGTATCAAAAATTGATATGAGACATTATAACCACATCTCTTGGTAGGTTCTCTTAACATGTTCCTTATCATGTTCTTGTATAATTATACCATTCTTATATTGTTCAAATCATAATATTTTTATTATATTACTTATTCACTAATATTTCATCAAGATATTAATTTACTACTGAATATTTACTTATTCCAATTTCATGATTAATACACAATTAAATTTTAGACAATAAATTATGAAACAAACTCAATTAATTATAATTACGACTTTCCCTTTTCTAGTAATTCAAATCAATTATTCTTAGATGGATGAATTGTATTTCATGTTATGTAATTTCAAAATATAAATCAGGTTGTTTTTAAATTATATCTAATAAATAAATTTTATTTATCATGAGAATATTTAGTTATAAATATTATTGAAAACTTTATTCATGGTAATTTCAATATGTTGGATATGATTGTTCATTAATGAACAATATAACATACTAATTCATTCAGGTTCAAAATATATATGTCAATTATAAATATTTTCTCACATGTTTTCAATCATAATTTTCAAATTATAAAAATCCATGGTATTAAACTAATTAAAACTAACCATATCATTTCTCATAACTCATAATGAAGAATGTTTTAATTTGTATGTATTAATTCGAAAGGGTTACCTTTTAATCATATATATTCTATCATTACAATAAACTATTAGATATTTAAAAAATCTAAATGTAATCACATATGAATGTCTAAATATAACTATGATAATAGAACATGAACAATAAATTACAAATTTCATGGAGAATGCTAAGAAGGGCCTCAAAATAAAACCTAAATTTTTAAAACATGAAATATCATCATTGGAACCCATGCATGAAAAAAATTGTAAAGAAATTAGAGCATTTAAATTTCAAACATATTAAATCATCATTTAAATAATATTTTATGAAAAATAATTGTTTTTAGTTTTAAATAAGTGGTTCTGAAAAACATTTTATAAATTCTAAAATAGTTACTAAATATCATTGAAAATAATATGAAACATTATTAAATAAATAATTTCTCCTAGAAAATAAGATCCTGATATAAGGGTATCCAAGAATTCGATGATATTTTTTTAAACAGATTAATTCTTAATACAATACAAAATATTAACAGTTTATCGATTAAAACATTTAATAATTTCTTTTTTCAAGTTAATATCAATGTGTATAAATTTCAAAATTTAGATTCAAAACTAACACCTGACATGATTTAGAAAAAAATTGGCTGAAAGAATTCATATTATTAGGTTTAATGATCCTATAGGCTATAAAGATACCATCAATTTTCAAAAACATATCACCAATAAAACACTCATTACTGAATGCATCTATTTACCATTTTATATAAGCATGTATAATTACTTGTCAAAGTTTGAAGTCATCATGAAAATATTTTCCCCGGAAAAATAATAATCCATATATTTGTATAATGATGTTTTCATAAGCATTTAAAAAATGTAAAATATCAACTATAACCTGATATTGTTCATTTTGGGAAACTCCGTCTCACCCATACTACTTTAAAATTCATCATGAAATAAATCATAATGAAATGAAATGTTCTCGCAATCTATATATTCTTAAATCCATATGATCCATAATTGATATAAACTAATCCCTTATTCCTGGTAGAATAAAATTCATTTAAAATTATATAGAAAGATTTTATTAATTCACAAAATAACCCAAAATGAATCACTACTAGAAACATAAACGATTTATATATCTCACCATGGTCTAAGCCATTCATGGGGTAACACCTCAAATGTCCATTAATTTTTATTAATATCCTAGAATTAGATCACAAGGGGTACCTAAAAACCCATTTCCTATCAATTCTCAAAGTCTTATGTCTCACACCAAGATCAAATGATATTGTTTCTCTTCAAAAACATGAACTCCTTACTATTCCAAACTCAAAACTACAACTAGTATCTAATCCTAAAATCATATACTAATTAATCATACACCCCTCAAACTATAGTCATCTTTTATATGATTGAAAGTAAAGGATACATATAATGATCAATGATTCATTCCTTCACCAGGCCTCGGGTAATTGACATGTAGTAAGGGCACAATAATCTCATGTCTGGAAGGAATTACCCAATAAATAATCATAGAACAAGGAGATAGGATATCATTCAATATAAAATTCATTAATCATAATAATAATATAATGGAGACTAAATTATACATTGATTCATGTAAATAGACAATATGTACAATAATTTCTCAAAATAAAAACCAGAGAATAAGTCCTACAATAGCGACTCAATAGAAGTTCCAATCCCCAAGCTAGTAATGTCCATTTTAGTCCCTAATGTAATTTTTGAAACATGGAAAATAGAATATATATACATAGAGTGATTATAAAAATTATACTCAGTGTGATAAAGCTAAAGGCCTCTCATGGACTTGTTGAAAGAGTATATTAATCAACTAGGGAACAACAAAAAGAATAAAATTCTCCAAAATAGGCCAACAAAGCAATAAAAGTATCACTGCGTCTCACATAGTAAATAAATAAATCCATTTATATTATAATAAAAAGAATAATATAAAAAATGGTACACCATAACACTTACCCTCTAATTTTCTTGTCATCGACCAATGTCATACATCATTTTTCTCCCATAACACCTATATACAACATACTCGTACCATCAAATGAATCATTATAACATGAATAACATATATCTCTTCCCATGCCACAACCATCACATCCTCAAATTTTGATACAGACTTCCATATAACCAATACAATAGGCTATTGAGAACATAAAGGCTATTAATCTCGTTCCCCCCACCTATGATGCATGAACCCCACTATTAACCACCTCATCCTCTCATCAATCATCACCTCTAGTTAACTATAACCACAAACCATCATATCTAGTATATAAAATTCTCAAATGGAAGATAGAGTGGTTAATATGGCATAGCTAGACATTCATACATCTCTATCTAAATGTTGATGAAATCACACATCCCATATAAACAAGGGTGTCCTCAAATAGTACTCGATGTAGTTAGGATGCATAAAAATGTTATAGAAAATACATAACAGATAGATACCACACAATCCAGACCTATGGGTTTATAATAGGACCCCAAACATATCCCATTAAAATACCAAAACATCATACAACCACCTCTACCATCTTCTACCCCTACTAATGAATCACACCACAACACCACTACACATAGGACACACAATCCCACATTCAATTACATCTTATACTATTTACATAAATACTATGTTTCCACTAACTCCCATTTACTAATAAATTTCTTTCACATTAACACATCACTTTTATTTATCATTAAATTAATTTTAAAAAATTACCACATTTCAATTTTATCGAAGTGGTAATAAATTTAATCCCATGATATTTCAGATTCCATATTTGAATTATATTCCATACCTAGTTGAGAAACCAAGAAAACCACCACAAAATACTACAGATCCACCATGCATAATCCAATTCCACCACAAAACATATGAAAATACACTAAGACAACCAAACCCAACCAACTCACCATTATAACCACACATCACTATAATCATACATCAATCTATATCATATCCCATGATAACCAAACCAGGATTCAAAACCCAAAATATTCGACATTCAATCCATTTTCAACCATCACTATTAATGTCCGCACAAGATCATATATATCACACAAGACAACCCAACAACAAAATAAACACATAGTATCATTATATGGATTCCATATGTACTACAAATTATGATTATGGTCTTACATAATAGTATATATTATTTATCGTAGTTACAATCTCATAATTTATTATTCCCATGGGAAACTATTTCATTAAACATATATAATTGATTAAAATTTTTATGCATGGTTTTCTCAATAAAATAGTCACCCCAAATGCCACCAACTCCACATAAAACATATTTAATCAATGTTCCCAATAATGATGTTTTTTAGTAATAATAAAAAGAAGGAATATTCTCATAAGAAATATCATAAAAAATTTATCATATGTGAATACTTCATTACCCATTTAATATTATATTATGATAATTATTTTTGTACTTTAGTCTACTAATACTATTCACTCAATATATGAATAAATAATTTAGTTACTATATATTCCCATAAAAAGTAATAAATTAGGATCCCGAACCATGATTTAAAATTAAAATAGAACCAGAGTCACAATATAAGAATCTGGTTATTATATATTACTTTGATTCAAGGGAGTCCACCAAAATCAAACTCAAAATACCCAAAACCAATATTTTTTCGATTTACAATCATAAATAGCTGATATCTACCAAATCAAGATAAAATAGGGAAGAATAGTAAGATTAATTGAGGAGCGGGTGTTGAAAGATTTCTTTGACTCATGAGGCATCAATCAGGTTAAACGAAGGCACTCAATCTCATAATCAGTTCAAATAAATGATGATGGGACGCTAAGGGGTTTACTAGAGATTTAGCGAAGATAAATAATTAATTATGTAATATTGGAAACATATTTTTACTATGGGGGACTCATAAGCCTTTACCATTTTGTAAAGGTCCTGAAAACACACTTGGTGAGTTCATTCGAAGCCATAATGAAAAATTTATGCATTAAAACCCCAATTTACACATGATTAAAAATGTTTTTTTACCACCACAATGATTGAGTACATGATGTGGTTTATTGACTATTGTCTCCTCCAATTACCACCATAAACAACTGCTAGAGAGTGATTCAAAATGAATAGATCTTTTATCTTTACCACACCCATGACCATTATGTGTTGAGCTCCAACTCCACATGCTACATTGGGGGTCCCCCAAAACACCAACCATAAAACCATGTCCTCCTATGGGAATTTCAAAATATCTAATGATATATAGGGTGAAAAATACTACCCCATTCCCATAAACATGGACATCCTAGACATATTTTTTATTATGGTGAATAGCTACACCCCAATACCAACTACACATCAACCCTCCATGAACTATATTCCAAAATGACCATCACCACACCCACTAACACAGTGTAATGACCCTATTAATGAAACAATCCTTTTGTTATACCATAGAACACCACTAAAATCTATATTAGCATGAATAATCTCATGAAATACATAAATGGACGGTTTTAGAAAACTTATCCCTTATATAAAATAATTAAATTGGTAGGATTCATGTATGATAGATTTTATATTGTGGAGTAATTTTTTTATAAAAATATTCAAAGAGTGGACTCTGAAAACATTGATGTCAGTATACCCTAAATCTCAAACAATTTATATGAGTTATTTTATTTTTATTTTTATAGAGGCATAGGCTAGTGAAAGAAAATGATTGGGAACATCACTAAATTTGTGTTTAGTGATTCATTTGGGATGAATATGATCTATAAATCATGTGATCGACACTCTTTAGGCATTACATTATATCCATGGTATGTAATGTCTAAGGATCATTTCGAATGTGTTTTCTGACTATGAAATTAGAACTAATAAGGAGTGTCCACATTTATGACACGTCATAGGTATCCTATTATTGTTTTCCTTATCATTAAATGGTTATTGGAAGTGGATTGTGTGTTAGGAATGTAGTGTAGTATCCTTCCAGACTTGAATTTGTGATGACACAGTCAATTTTATTCATGTGATTAATGGTGATATCATTTTCATGATTATTTTTTATGTAATGATTATAAACCTTTCACCATTAATAAAAATAATTTCAATGAACCATTCAAATAAAAATTTATTATTTAAGAGCCAAATGAAATTGATGAAGAATATTTAGTTATTTTTTAACCCAATGTAAAATAACTTGGAAAGTTTTTAATAATTCTTTTGAGTTGGACTAATATAGCCTGATATAACTTAAAGATGACTAGAGGTTGTTTCGTGTATAAAAGTGAAATTTTGGAATTCCATTGTTGGACCTCATGAAAATGATAAGTACTAGGTTTTTTATAGTTCTTGGAAGACCTGATAAAAAATATAGCATTATTTAGACATTGTTTTTATTTCATTAGTCTTTTGAAAATTTAAATTATTTTTTTGGGTATTTTGTAAGGATCTTGAGATTTTACATGACCATATTGAAGATTTCATGACACACAGATATTTTTTATTATATTTTTACGATTTAAAAATACCTTTTCCATGATCATGTAATACATTTTGATCATGTAATACTATATTTATGAGAAGATAAGAATTTGTTTGAGATCATGTAAGTATCTAAGATTTCATAACATTTATTTTGAATATATATAATAATTTAATGGAGAGTTCATAAGAGTCAACATGTATTATGGAATATCAATGGATGAATAAATTAATGTAATGCAGGAAAGGATTGATTGTGTTTTACAAGACTTACGCTAATATCATAAGAGTTAAACTATTTTTAGAAATTATTGATGTTAACATTACTAAAGATAGTAATAGTTGTAAAATTGGATTATTCATTGATATAATTAAAATAATGAAATATCACATAATATTAGAGAAGTTCTTATTTAATCTAAGAATTAAAATATATTAAATGAGAAGGAAACGGAGTGATATTATTTAGAATTTCAAATTGAAATATTTTGAATTTATTGTCGTGGTTAGGCTGGAGAAATATTTAGGATGTATTGAATAGAGTTAATGTAATTTCTAAAAATAATAGATATATGTTTATCAATAATTATAGGAATGATTTAAAATAATAAAAAAAAATTGAGGATATGAATATGGGGAAAAAATAAAGGATTAAAAAGTGAGAAGTGGAAATAATATGATCCCATCATACCTTTATATCGATGATAGAAGGATAATTCAATGATCATGAATAAGTGAGAGTATTTTTTTTATTATATTATTTTTTTTCTAATAATGATCATCATCCTCTATTTTTAATGTATCCTCATGTTATATGTGATGTTTCTTATCATGTTCTCATTTAATTGTAACTGTATAAAGATTCTTTGAAGTGAGTTGGTTATTGTGAAACATGGTTGGATATTTATATTGTGTGATATGAGTTAGGGTTTTGTAATGAAACCCATTATAAACAGTTTCTATTGTTTAACATCTATAACTTATGGTGAATAATCCAAGACAAGGATTAGATACTAACATTTGACAAAAACATTTATAAATTAAATGGGACCAACGATATTTGATTTCATATTGTTTTTATATATGTTTAATTGATATATTTTTAGTGTATTAGATCATAATAGGTTATAGTGGTTAATTAGAAAGAAATTATAAAATGTATTGTCATGGATTCATCCCATCATCTCAGTGGTATAATTCTCTCGTAAGGCACTTCTATTGTTATTTGATAATACCTAGTTTCCCATTATAAGATTCAAATGTTTTTAGCAATGGATAATATATATTATTTCAATAGAAGGAGTGTTGTCACATTATATGGTAAAATATATCGTAGTTTTACGAATTTAATGTTTTCCCACTTTCTATGTATTAGCTTGGATGTCAATGGTGAATAAATAGTGGGACTTCATGGAAATGATAAAAATGATATTATTTATTTCTCTAATAGAAATAATTTATTTTTTGATGGAAATGATCAAAACCCCATTCTCAATTCTCTATCATAAAACAATTACCAAAATTTTATAGGGGTAAAATGAATATGGAAATCCGCTGAGGAATAAAGAGTTGTTATCAATGAGATATCATAGTAAAAGAAGATTCATTTTAGATACATAGAACGATATTTGATGAGTTTGATATCGATGGTAAAGACACAATTTATTGATAAATGAAATGTGTTAATGAAATCATAAGAAATATATAAGGGTACGATGAAAATATTCATGTCTTTAAAATTTTTAATAAGTTCTTGAGAATTTTGCTGTTAGGTTTGATCAAATAATTTCAACATTAAAATACTGAGAGGATATTACCATTAAAAAATAGAAAATCATTGTAATTACATTTGATATGATAACTAGTCTAGTATTAAAAAAAGAATAATTATTAAATATATTTGGATGTAATGAGAAAAATAAAAATCAATTATATATGGGATGTTGATTACTGAAACTAATTATAAGGAATATAATGAATACTTTAAGATAATTATGAATCATAATTAAAAGAAATTAAGAATTGTAATGGGAAATTATTAGTGACAACCCCACCATGGTGTTACAAATATGGTGGCATTGTAAATTTCACTTTAGTTTTCCCAATGAATAAGGGATATTATTAGGATATTGGTGAACACGATGGGAAACCATTAATGAATAAATTTTGTAATATCTCAATAAGTGAACAACTCTATTGAGGGAAATAAAATTATTTCAAGAATAAATTTAATAATTTTAATGAGTTATGAAGAAAAATATGAGTCTTTATTACA
Source organism: Viscum album (assembly GCA_963277665.1). Lineage (NCBI taxonomy): Eukaryota > Viridiplantae > Streptophyta > Magnoliopsida > Santalales > Viscaceae > Viscum > Viscum album. Next base: position 1,167,425,483 of record OY728127.1, read on the forward strand.
CAAACAATCATGTAATGATTCAGATAAAAATATTAGAAACTATGATCATTATATTGACCAATGTGATAAAATATAAATAAGTGAACAAGAAGGCTGTGAAGAAACACATATAGAGAATAGGATAAACATTGAACATGAGACCCAAATTAAATAAAATTCAAATATAAATAAGGACAACAAGAATATGGGGAAAAAAATTAAAAATTAACTAAAATAGATGAGGAATTTATCATCAAGGAAGTATATTATAATGAATTTTCAGAATACATTCTCATATTTTTTATATGACCCATTAAGCCTTATAAGTTATTAGTGGATAAATAAGAGAATAAAAATGAATAAGGAATCACTATGATATGTATTATGTATGTTGATATCATAACGTTTTGGGAAAATTTTTATGTTAAAATTATGGAAGACACTTTTGGAAGTCAATTATAGTTATTATTTTTCGGACTTCCATTCATGAAATATCACATTCTGTTGGAAATGTTGTCATTCAAGCAATGGATATTGTAAGAATATATGAAAAAATATTAAAGCGAAATTAGTTATATTTTTAAATCCAAATATATAAAATTATTTAATATGATCAATATATAGAATTATTTCAGAGCAGTTGGTCAGATCTAATTGAATTTCCAAGAATCAAGGAAGTGTTAGAGTAAATAAATTATGTAAAAAATATTATTATAATTCTATAAATATAAAAATAATTAAAATGAAAAAGGGAAATGTATAAAGGATTGATAACTAAAAATTCAATGGGGTGTTAGCCTATCAAACCACTATATCAAAGATTGAATGTAAAATTAATAGTCATGAAAAATTTAGAATATTTTTCTTCTAATTATCTTAATGCATGTAAGAGAAAGATAGTCATCATTTGTTTACTAAGAAACCTACAGTTAAAAGTGATATTTCTCACCATATTCTAAATTACTTTTAACTGTTAGTAAGAGTATGTGAAACCATTTGAATGATGGGATGAAAAAAATGAGGGTGTTTTCATATGAGAGGAATTATGGGTTCAGGAGGATACCCAATGTAACTAATTGTGATTATATGGGAAATTTTATTACATGGTGTGAATAAAAAAACACAACATGGATTATGTACCCAAATTAGGACTGATCATGGTAAAAATTATATGTTATGCATGTTATTTTATATCGTATTATTTTCAAGGATGTATGAGTGATAATTTTTGTGTAGATCAGATCCTAAAAAGCCAAAGAGATTAATTTTTAAGAAAACTATAAAAGGGATCACCAATGATTCACTCCCTCTGCTCAGTATTTAAAATTCTCTATGGGAAGTTCATTTATGGTAATGAGGAATCCACTTATTATTATTATGATTTTTGGTGTCCCATTCACCCATACTCATGTAAATGGGGATTGAATATTCACATATATTTCAATTAATTTGGTAATTTTTCATTCACCGTATCATTTTTATGAGGGGTGATGACATATTCACCCATACATGATATTTATAGTGATACCAAATTTTCCTATTATATTATAGTAAGATTTCATAACCCATTCATTCTCTATATTAATGGTAATTCCATATTCACTTATTATACCATTGTTAGAGATTATATATAATTTTTTATTAGGTTTTTTAATACTATGGGAGTATCTATTCCATATTGGAACACTACAAGGGATTTATAATAGTTAATATTAATGGTTTTTTAGTACTCATTGATATAATTATTTACATATATATTTGTATTTATTTTCATATAACATGATTCATACACATATATGTAAATGGAGATATTTCTAGGAATAACTAGTGATGGAATGCTATTTGTTTTTATCATACACTAAATATTCTCTTTTATGGGAAAGGAAACATAATATTCATGGGTAAATGTATAGTAATAAGATATATATTCAATGGTTATGTTGTTTCCATGGAAGGATTGGGAGAATGGAATGGGTGTAGACTTATAATATTTATTTTTGTAATTACATCTATTCATTTGGTATATTTTGGATTATTTTTTTTATATGTTCAACTGCAGGAGATCAAAAAAAATATTTATGTCATGAATAACTTATAGTAGAGTATATTTTTCTGTATAATTTTATGGTTATTGATCTATGTTTTTATTATTATTGTGATATCTATATTATGCGATTTAGTGTAATTTATGAATATCCTAATTTAAAATATTATTTTTGGTTATATGATTGGGGATATAGTCCCCCCCTTAGTGTTGATATGTCCATGTTTTTAGTTAACAGACTCTACCATATGAAGAGGTGAAATAGAACTCATGTAATTACCCAGTTCAGTGTTATCTGGAATGACATTAAAAGGGATTTTAGAATACTCAAAAGAATATATTTAATCATAATTCAATGATTACCCATGAATTAATATTTATTAATAAATTAATACCATTATAATTATTTAATTTTATTATATTTTTTATATTCATTTTTACATATTTTTTATTACAAACATTCTTCTTATTTTTAATTCAACGGTTTTGAAATTATATTCCAATATTTTTTTGATAATTCATAATTAGTTTCCAAATATAGTAACTATTTTGTAGTAGGAAATTGAAAAAACAAATTTTTTCTTCAAATTAAGTACTCAAACTATTATTTATTAATCCAATTAATTAACTAAAGGAAAAAAATCATTGATACAACCCTTAATTATAAACCACTATTGCAGAATACCAAATATGATAATAATATTACCCCATATTGACACCTTTATATTCAGTCATGATGGAATTTATGGATTATTATGTTGTTTACCTAACATGTACCACCCAATTTGTCCAATTCTATCTCTATATTTATGAATGTAATTAAGTGAATAAAATATAAACATTTAAATATATTAATTTTAGAGACTAAATGATTATTTTAAAATATAATACACTAATTGCTATGATGTCATTTTTTATGAATAAATTGAAGGATTAATTTAATGTTTATAATATAATTAATTAATGTAATAGAAACAATGGAGAAAAAAAATAGTGATAAAAGGTAATTCATATAGTGTTAGGAAAGAATAAATAGAATATCGGAAATTCCATGTACCAAGGGCTGCCACCTATGCACTTTTTTTAATGTCCCCAAACAAATCTTATTTCCCTTATGTGTAAATACAAAAGAGGGAAAGAAAACCCTTAATATATCTCATTATGGATATATATTTTTAATTATATATTAACTAAAAATGACATATATTATTCCCACTATACCCACAAATCTATATTAATCATAATTTGTATGACTTTAAAAGTTCCCAAACACTTTCACATTAGCATCCCATGAAATTGTGTTATTTTATATTTAAAAAACTCTTTCTATCCACTATTAAATTACATCATTAAATCCCATATCCCTAAAAATATTTATCTTTTCTCTTATTAATTTATACATTTTCTTATAAATCTCTATTGATAGAATTTAACTCTATTTGTTAATGAAGTATTTTTTCTTCAAAACACAATAAATAACACTTGAAAGCCGTAACAACCCAATATGATTTACATTATATCTCCATTGTTATGTTATATGAATTTATATAAGTAATAATATATTGAGGAATCCCAATGGGTGGTTGAAAAGATTATATATTTTACAAGAGATCTTTTATAGCTTTTTGGACTAATAATTCCTTGAGTTTTCCACCATAGTTTAAAATGTTATATTTATCTCACTGTTATAGATTTCTTTTTACCCACATGAGTTGGGTTTATATTTTTTCCATGTTCTTTGTAAAACCCAATATTTATCCCCAAATTTTTTGAATATATATTTCCTAATACGCACTCTATTATATATTATAATTTCATGACAAACAAAATCTTAAAAGGATGGTTCTTTTGGTGAAATTCACTATATTATAGGCCAATTTTTCATAAAGAGGAAATTCCACCAGACACTTTGATGGATAATTTACCAAAAAAATTATATTCATTCCCATAAGATGATATAAATAGTCACATATAATCCATGGCAAAAATGTTAAATATTTATAATTCTAATTTTCTATTTTAAAAATTCTCCAACCTTCTTCTAATATTTCCCATTTTATGTGCCATTTTTTAAGAAAATAGAAATATATATGTATTCTTGATTGTGAAAAATTATTTATTCATATGATAATTCTACTATTATTACTTTAAAACCACTTTTGAATATGGGGACCCTAGAGAAACAGCCAGATACATGATTTTTAGATACCTTGATTATCAATTACTTCTAAAACAAACTCTTTGAATTTAATAATCTAGTAGAATAACATTTTATTTGAATTATTCTATTTCATAATACACCTAAAAATATTATGATATGAATAAGTAATAACTTTTTAGATAAACATGTTTTGCATAAACATCTATAATGAATAACAACTAAAAATAGCCCTCATATGTTTTATAATTTTCCTCATCATCATTCAAAATCTATCCAATATAATAAATAACTATAATAATTTTGTCCATATTTAAATAAGACATACCCCAAATTTAGTATCACCCACATCACACATGATTTCAAATAGTATCATTTAACAGGGATTAATGGTGATTGGGAAAATGATTATTGTTTCCAATATCAAATTAAATAATTCTAGGAATTCATCATAAAATTAAAATTTATATCCACAAAAGAAAATTATTAGATTCTTTTTTGAATTACTTAATAACCCAACTGTAAAATAAAAAATATCTCAAAAACACTTCCCTTGCTTACCATAATATTGTGAAGGAATTATATGGATAACACTAGTACTATTTTTCCCGAAATCCAAACATTGTTCAAATATTTTTTTTAAAGGAAAATACCCTTTATAACAATAACCAAAGACTTTTCAAAGCATAAAAACATGCTAGTTTTCATAAATATTTAAATACCCTTGATTATATTTCCTTGATAGTACTTAAAAGTTGTTTCCATCATAGAGAAGTCATTCATAATAAATTTATATATTCCTCTCTACCATGTTTGTGAATAGAATTATCATACATATATAAATATATAATCCTTATCTACAAAATCCTTGTAATATTATTCTATATATGAAATGTAAAAATTAAAATTTCAATGTAATTTGTTTGATCCATAGAAGATATTAATACCGACTTATATCCATTATTCCCACATATAATATAGTATAATTCATTACCTACAAACTTCTTAATAATTAGTCCATGGAAAAGTATAGGAAAATGAAATTTTAGAGTGACTATATTGGGAATCCTATAATTAACATGAATGCAATATATAGTGACATTTCAAATTATTACCAACTCATTATTTTCAATGGTTATAATATCCACTAATATATTAATTATAACAATTTTCATAGGGATTACTGATGAATTTTATGAATTTGTTAAATAATTCATACATATTGATACATGAATACTTCTTCCAAAATGACCTCCTTTTTCATTCCATCATTTGTCTGTGACTTATCTATATCAAAACAATGTTTATATAGTTTTAGGGTTTAATTACTAAGATAATGTAAATAAGATAATAACTAGTGTCCTTTTACATATTAAAGACCTCTCTGGCATTTTTGTTTTCTTGACTTCATGTTTTTATGAAATAATAATATTGATCTATTCATTACTACTAAAATATAATAAATAAATTAATGTACTTAATTTAAGACTAAAATGGGTATTCATAATAAAATAAGTAGGAATTTTGTCTCGATTGGTCCTAAGTACACACCATTTTTTTTAGAATATTATCTCATAAAATCTTCTAGTTTCTCATAATTTTTATCAATTTCTTACTTATCAACCACAAAGTAGATTTATATGAATTTAATGATTCTAAATTCATGATGTTAACAAATATATATTCCTCAATGAAATATACCCTCATGATGTTTTCCCCACATGATTTTTCTCATATGGAAGCAATAAAAAACTAAAATACACTCTTTCATCTCTCACATTATAAATTGTTCTTCCATTAGACACATCAATAACACCCCCTTTAGTATTAAGGTATGGCCACAAAAAAAATTATTGGGACCTCATTTAAACAATAAATATCTAGAAACAAAATGAATTTCGATTAAAATAATTGTATAACTCTCAAAAGTAGAGTATCAATTATTCTAATGGGATATGTTATTGAATTTTTTTTAATTTTATGATTACTTGTAGAAGTATTTTAGTCACTAACTCCAATGTACAAGAACTTGGAATATATTATTAGATAAATTCATTCCCCATAGTTTCTTTCAAACCAGTATTCATTCATACATAAATATTGATAGGATATAAAAAAATTATAGACATTATTATTGGTAGGAATCTACTTTTTTAATATAATCCAATATCCCATTATTAGTGATATAGTTTCCATAACTAAAATTTCATATTATTATAAGTTATAAATGTCTGAAATTTTATGGGGGAATTTTTTCTAAGAATCCAAAAATGATGTATTAATTTGATTCTTCTAAAATAAAAAAAAAATTTCTATGATTTTTTCTCATTTTAACATTTCATTAGCATCAATTAATATAGAAATAGTGGAATGAGATTCTTGACTACTATGTGTTCATTTTCTTGTCCAATTTTTTTCCTTCCTTTTCCTTTTTTACATTTTTTTATCAATTTAATTTATATATTTGGTGTGAATTTACATTACATGGTCATTATCCACTTTGATTTATACATGATTTCATATACTCTTAAACCATCTCTAATTATTTTTTTGACTGTTAATTTCTTGGTTTGGGATCATTTTATTCTAATAATGGAGTATCAATTCCTTTTTTAGAGGACTCAATCATTACATTATCTTTATTGTTTGACATAATTGGTGTTGTGAAGATTTAATTTACCCCTTTTAAAAAAAATTCCAATATAATTTACTTAATTCAGTATCTAGATGAAAAATAATTCAATATGTTACTTGATTTCAATGAATTTTTTTAAAAATATATGATACAACATTGTATTTAACTTTATCAATATATTTTTTAAATTACATCCAAATACAAGTTAATTAACTCCCTGATAATATATTTGTTATTTTCATCATTTATATCATTTAGGTGAAACATGTTTTCTTTATGGATACTTTCAAAAAATGTGGTGGATTAATTCATCATTGATCATAGTCATTGGGGAATTTACCAATGAAGTCTTTTCATCTAAATATATATCTCACATAATCGAATTCTTCTAATGGATGTGAAGTAATTTTGTAATTAGATAATTTGGGTTCAATGTTTCTATACAATAAAGAGTGTAAAAATTACTCAATTAGAAAATGATGTCTTTTTCTAATAGGATATTATTCTTAATTCATTAAAAATTTTAATTCCTCAAAAATAATTTCCAATTTGGAAGAAGGGTCTTTTTAAAAACATGTTTAATTTTTCTTTATTTTATCATTTATTTGAGTCTTTTTTTGGATTTTAGTTTAATTATATAACAAATGTTTTTTATATTCTTTTAATTCTATTTATCATAATCTCTTTTATCACATTAGAAGAAATTATTCTGACCTATAAGACTGAAACCTTGATAAAATATCCCCTTTATATTATGTAATAGAAAACGAGGATAAGAAAAAAGAATTAATATATTTTTAATTTGTAAAATACTATTTGAATAATTTATTTATCCCTTTGTATGAATATATATTATTTTTCTTATGATATATGTTAATTATTTTAGAAAAATGTTTATGGAATAATAATAATAAGTTAATTTCAATGAAACAAGGATATTTTTTTAAAATTAAAATATCCAATCACCAATAGTATTTTTAATATAATATATAAATAATCTCATCCCAATTCATACTTAGTCTAATAATGGTGTTTAAATTATTATAAAATGCTATAAAATCTTTTATGAAAGACTTAGTTTCTTCACCATAAAATTCTATTAATTTTGGGAAACAATGGTACATATAATTTCATGAGTTTATGATTTCTAGTATTATAATATATATTAAGTCATGATGTGTTTCTAAAAATTATACTGATCTTAGAGTATTATATCAATGATCTATCAGAATATTCATTCCTTAATTTGGGATTGTTATGTTTCACATTTTATGGGTTAAGGTAATTTATTACTATATTTCCCAATTCCTCTTTAGTTTCCCTTTGATCGAATCTATCATACATATGAAATCTCGATATTTTTGGAATTAGTGTGTTTAATAATATATTATATTATATTCATGTTATGATTGAAATATTACTTTTTCAAATATATTCAATCAATGAAACATCTATAAATATAGAATAAAATATCCAATAAACACCACATCAATTATTAAAAATAAATCCAAATTCCAATAAATGTATTCAAAAAATTCGACTATTGTAAAATAATATTTATACTCAAAATTATTATACAAAGAATATAATAAGTGAAGTGTAGATCTATGGGGTATGTATGATTCTCAAATGACTAAATGAGAATATAGTAAAAAGATATGAATAAAAAATTGAATAGATGTAGTGAATCAATGATGTGGGACTATATGTGATAGAGTGACTAATAATTTAAAATTTGTTTGTATTTCTTTATATAAAAATGGTTTCCTTGAAAGTAACACAAATAATATAAAATAATCTGAGTATATAAGGTTTTGGGCCAATGTACATGAATGAAGTTATTTTAATTCTTTATAAATAATAATTTAAAAATGAATTACAACAATCATATTATTTTAACTTTTTTAATGATCTATTTTTATTATCAATATTTCATACCACTGAATCTACTTAACTTTTTGGATATATAATTAAATTAATAATGGAAATTTATAGGTGATTTGAGTGACTGTAATGCAAATAAGGGTGGAATTTATTGAGTTTGTTTGGACGATGAGAGAATAATGGAAATAAGGCATCTGAATAACTAATAAAGTCTGAATATAAAATTGTAAAATGCATTATATATTTTTAAACATTATGTCATTATTGGTTTCATATAGTTATTATAGATATAGTGATATTATTATGAGTATATGGATGGTTTTTAGTTTTCTCTATCCAAAGAGTAACATTCAAAATTCAAAACCGTAGGTCATGTTGTGATAGAATTTTTTGTTGGTGTTAGTAGGTACATATAATGGTTAATAATGATATTATATAGTTAATAATTCTTTATGGATATTTTCCTATCATGGTGATGAACCATGAAATAATGGTGTTATACATTTAGGGATGCATGTCGATTTCACTTTGTAATAGGAATTGGAAATAATACAATATGTGTTGTATATGATTAAAGTTTTAGACTATGGAGAGGATAAAAAAATTATTCTAAGCCAAAAAATCTCATTTTGGTCTATTTTTATAAGGGAATTCAGATAAATTTTTAGGATATATTTGATTACCAAAATATATAAGAGTTTTATATGTAGATGTAAAAACCATGCTAAAACCTAGTTGGCTATTCCATGAGGATAAAATTTTAGATTGATATATATGAATTCTTGATTGGTTGATAATATCATTTTTGAACCTTGAGTTAGATCATAATTCTATAAGGGGATCTAAATTTTTTGAGATTAGTAAGATCACACTATAATATTTTATGCTATTTAAAATAGTATTTACCTAAATGTTATGGATCTGTAATTTGATAAAGGATCATGATGAAATGAGATGGGTAACTTAGTAATCTTTTGAAATTGAAGTATGTCATGTTTTAATTTGGGGCATCTAATTTTATTGTGATTTGTTAAAAACAATTTCCAGAATTCAAATTTTCCATGGATTTCGAGGGATTATCTTTCATATTAATGGGGTTGGTTAGTGGTTTATGAATAATTTAGTGTACCAATCAACATGTGACAAGTGTAAAATTCATGGTAATGAATTTGGAATATTAAATTAATGTTATTATAAGAAATTAAGGGTTAGAGAGTATATACAGAATATTATGTAGAATATTTAAATTCTTAGAATGTAAATTGGTAATATAGTTGTGTAGTATTTTCATTGATGATTCATATCTGATAGATGAAATAGATGTATAAAAACAACACCCATTATGGTTTAGTATTTATATTATTGATTATTGATGTACCTAGGACTTCTGAAACATATTATAGGGTGATGGGTGAATTAATGATGCCATTTTACTTTACATATATCCCTTATTAATTTATCCTCTACCACTAGTTAATGAGTTGACCCTCTCATGTTGTTTTATCTCAACATTACACTATTAGAAATAATTTAAAATGAATACGATGTAAGTATTTTCATGTTTCATCATTGAAATTAAACTTACTCCCATGTTTGAATTATCTGAGATAAAGTTCCACCACTATGAAAAAATAAAATATAGTTGAATGAAAATTTTCAATGTTATTGATGTATAATATCCTAAAATACCCATCATATAATCTACGGAATTTTATAGTATTTACATGGTCACAAAAACTGCCTCCTAATGGTTTCTTTATATAGGATTTTATAATTTGAATTCATCTCCCGAAATTCTTCTTGTCACCTCCATATGTAATTTCTATATTATCTCCTATAGTTCATCATGGGTCCTCTTAAATGCCTCCAACAAACAAGTCTCTATACTCTTCTTCAATGGTTGGCAATATGCCTTGTTTTCTATCATGTATTCTCATCCTCTCTTATTGAGGATCACTTCACATTGATCATAGAACCTATTGATGATATAATGGTACTTCATAAGGAAGTATGTTGTTCCATATTGTCTCCTTCCACTCATCATAAATACTATAGAAACAACATTTTTATATTTTATATTATTTGATGCATAATAACTCTTATATGAATACAATCCCTCTTCTTCAGTATAAGAAAATTATTTCTTATAAAAAGATTCATATCTCCATATAAAATCTATAATCTAACACCTATAATATATATATATATATATATATATATTCACTAAAATAATGTGAATATTTCATCCCATAGAATTATGGAAACACTCCATGATTTTTGTTATGAAATCATATCAATTTCAAATCTTATATCTTTCCCAATCAAGAAAATTTATTATATAATTTATACCCACAACATCCTTTAAGGGAACATGATAGTTGGGATAAAATAATTCTTATATATCTCATATAATATTCTATTTTTAGGTGATTTGACTCCTCTAGCATGATTTTACTTTAAAATATCAACCAACAATTCTTTCATCTTTTCACCTTAAATCACTGAAAAAATTTCCTTTGAATTAACCATTATTTTCCCTTTTAAAAAAATAAATAAACGTTTTAATTTAATATAAAATATACTAAGATGTTATATCATTTAAATATCTATTAAATGTGACCTATTATTTCTAATTTAATTTACATTAATGTATGAATGTCATATGGAACCTCTATTTATAATATGGGACACTACTCAAGAACCAAAATCCTCTTTCACTAGTCATCATTTACTGTCAGTTTCATTCATGATATACATGAGGGACTTAGATGATATATATGGTGAATAATAAAGCATGAGACATCATCATAATTGAGTTCTTTAGAATATATTAATTATATAAATCATGATTATCCATGTTGGTAAATATCAAACATGACTAAAATAATTTATTCCATAAATTCTTATGAAGACCAATCTATCACATAGCATTATCTTAATACACTGATAAAAATTCATCTATATGGATCCAAAAGATCATATTCATAGCTAAATCTTCTTATGGAGTTAAAATTTCAATTAAAAACTATATAATTTCTTATTCATAGGATTATTATCTTAGGTAGCCAAATTTATTATGAAACACACATAAACAATATTTTTATTTCAATAATTTTATAAGAAATGACATGAAAATCTTACATGGAATTATTTTCTTACATATAGACAAAAATATAATAAAAAACTCATAAATTATTTCACACATCTTAAAAATCATGTGATTATGGGAAATCTGTTTTCCAATTTTAGATTTCATCATAGGAATTATAGATTCCTAAAAGTAACTTATAATTATTTTGGATATTCCCAAGGCCAATTCCAACCACTTCAAATAACTTGATAATAACTACAATTATTTCTAGGAATTTTTAAAATAATTCTAAACTGATTAATGCATTTTATAAATAAACAAAAATAAATAAATATTCATGATATGGTATTTCCATAAAGACTTCCCCATTATAAACTCCATCTTCATTTAAGCATTTATAAATCATCATCCATGAGATATATGGAATTTTAATCAATAATATTCTTTGTTGATCATTCCAGAAAATACACTCTACACATTATCACATTAATCATTTATGTAAACAAAATATTATATTGTTTTCATATTATATAAATTATACTAGATGGTTTATAAAACACTCAAAAAATTAGTACATAACTTGTTTTTTCATAAAGTTAAACTCTATCAGCCATCGCATGTAACAGATTTTTCCATCAAAGAATTCCAACCTAGATATAAAATTATAAACCAAATTTCCCTTTATATTTGTTATGGATGCACAAAAATACCCTTCAAATAGTTCCCAAACACATATTTACACTATAATATCATAAATCACTGTTGTAAAATAAATAAAATATACACATGAGATCTTCAATCACCTCATTATATGTTGGAAGTACAATTGATTTTCTATTTTAATATGTGTGTCAAGATCTATTCATGTGCACTCATTAAAATATATACATAATTGAAATACAGGGGTTAGAACTGACACATATTCCCAATATTATTATATATAAAAAGGTTTTTATAAGATATTATTCTACCTATTTAAATATAAATTTCAGTCTAATTCAAATCATATATAAGGATGAAACAACACAAGACTATGTGTATAGTTTTAAGTTAATATACTCAAATCTATGTGGTAAAACCCTATATATAAAATAAGAGATTCTTTACCAAGATAAGCCATATCTCTATTAACTCCCATTCATATAATACCATGTAAAAATATCTCAATTTGGGTGTTTTATAATAGTTTTATCAAGAAATATAAATCCTACACTAATAATAATTTTTTTTTTAAAATTCATGTTATTCTACTCCCCTTTCACATACTATACACATCAAACCACACTCCCCCTTTATAAAACATTTGAAAAAATTTATACATGTTAAGAAAAGTTTTATTGAAATACATCAATATTGAACTTTATAGATCTATCCAAGAATTCTATATTTATGCCAAAATATTATTTTTGATATCTTTATGTAATGTTTTATCCCCTAAAGGGATTCACTAAATTTCATCATAACCATGTTTTAAAAATCAATGATGGGAAACTTCTCTAATTGTCTATTTTTGATTGCCTCATCTAACACTTCATTTGTGTTTTTATCATTCAATTCACTGACTGAGAGTTCATTAGAAAATTAAATGGGACAAAGGTGGGGGTTAATTATTTATTATTGATATCTCTATGGTTTAGAGATTTCTATGAAGCATGTTCTTCTAATATTTTCAATTTTATTCTATAAAGGGAGCTCCATGATCCATCTTTTGAATTTCATATCATTAGTCTTCATTTGGAACATGGTGTTCTCATTCTGTTCAAATGTATCCTTGTGTAGAATTTAATTATTGTGAGATACAAGGGCATAATCTCTTTAATATTTCTACTTTTTCTACTTTGTCTTCTAAGGATGATATGGAATAACTAATGAATTTCTATATGAGATCTGCCCAGCACACTCAAACATCCCAATAAACATCTTATATTCATTTTGACTATAATTTTTTATCACCTTTTAGATTATTATTCAATTTAGTTTATTTATTTATGACATTAATTCCTATGTGCCTCTCTCAAATTTAAATTTTGATATGAACTACCTTGGACAGCATGACCAGGTTTATCCAAACCCTTTTTAATTATATTTACTTCCTCAACATGCAATCATTATCAGATAATTACATTCAAGAATGTATTCTAATTTCAACCATTTGGATCATATATTATATAAATATCTTTTATAAATTCAATTTTTTAGATGTTCCTACTGATTTTCTATACTCAATATTTTTTCTCTTAAGAGTGTTTAATCATCTAATAGAGATGCTCTTCATATTTACAGATCATATACCATTGATTCATTCCAAATAAATTCTAATGAAATTATATAATATGAATAATATAAATTTTCTAAAAAAATCCAGAAAAACAATAATAACATTTGAATATTGATTTTATAAATTGTTGTTGAGTATATATACTAAAAACATATTACTATCAACTCATCTTGTAACAATAATTTGGACTTATTCATGTAATTTAATTATTTTCCTATCTCATAATAATCTAACCTTTTATTATAATAATTTTTTATGGTTTTATTTATTTTAAAAACATCTATTTTGAGTCTTAGGGGGTCTATTTTGAGATAAAATAGATTTAGTATCAATTGAAAACCAGAATTGGTTACACCTAATTTACAGCGATGATTTTCACAATATCCATTTATTATACAAGATAAATATAAATTACATTTTCCAATTGTTTTTTCATGTTTTTAATGGTTTTGTCATATTTGAGACACCTATATTGAGCCTCATGAATTTTATCTACCTTGGAAGTCAGTTTTGTAGATTGTTCTTAGAGGATCTTATCTTGTACCAATAACCTCACGAAGTAATTTTTTATTTCCTAAATGAGATCCCTTTTTTAAAATTCTAGCTTCCATTCTATTTTTCTATCATCTTTAATTTATTAAAAATCTTGGATTTATATTCTATTAATTCCATCAATTCCACTCTAAATGGTTACATAATATTGAACTGTATGTCTTATCTTTTACCACTACATTAGTCTTTACATCTTCTTACCTGCATAACAAATGTTCAATTATTTTGATAGACCATGTAATCTTCTAAATCAATTAATATTTAAGATTCCTTATTTTATCTGATTCGTATCATGTTTATTTTTTAGCTACATGAGAAATTATTCATATTTTCATAGATTTATTTTTCGGTGTTTTAGATTTTATTTTAGAAAAGTCCTCAAAATCATCATCACTTTCATTCTTGAAATATTTCTTAATAGGGGAAAAATCTATAATTTACCAATTAATATATAATTAAATGATTTTAGATTAATCATAGTATTTTATTTTCCTTTTCCAATTATGTTGTTCTTATTTATTAAAGATATCACATTCCTATGAATCTAATCTCTTTCTTAATCACTTTCTTCACCCACATTAGAATTAGATAATGGATTTTATATTTTCTGTTTTGTATTGAGATGTCTGATAGATTTGAATGATGTTTATTCATTAACATTCTTTTTTGAATATCATGTCTTTCATCCTCTTATAAATTAGGTCTATTTTTTGCATCTCATCAAGTGAAATGTTACCAATTTTTACTAATGATGTTACTTTTGGATTGAATAAGTTGGATGAATTCATTATCTACATTTAAAAATAATTAAATTTTAAAATGAATCCCTAAAAATCCAAAAGTGACATATAATTACATTCAGCCTAGTAATATAGTAATGAATACTCTCATCATTAGCTACTCAAATTTCATCAAAACTATTCTCCACAAATATAATGTGTTGTTAAATTAATATTTACATTTCCATTTTATATATTATTTAAATTTTCAAACATATTATTTTTAATTTTATGACCTATAATCATGGTGTGGAAATTATCTGATAGTGAAGAAAAAATTTTATTTCAAATCATCCTAACCACTACAAGATTTATTTTGTTTAAAAAATCATGAGAATGTATATTTGAAGTAGAAGAAATGTAATTGTTACATTATCAACTACCATGGGGAACTGTGACTTTAGATATTGATGTTTTTTGTTTTCATATCAGTGTACATTATTTCAATCAATGACATTTATACCTTAGAAATTGAAAGGATTTAGATCCCACCATATTTATCCTTGTATCATTCAAATGTGACATAGAAGTGGATTGATTACATTTGAAGTTCCCAATCCATGGTAGATAAATAAGTTATAGAGGGTTGAATCAATGATATATTTTTATTTTATGTAATTTCATTCATAATTTAACCTATAAATTAGATTAATAGTTTCTTCCACTCCTCTTTTTTTCTCGTATCCTTACCATAATTTTCATAATATAAATTGAAAAATAAATATATTTTAACAGGTTTTTCCTTAAAATAATACACTTTGATAATATTAAAAAGTTTGTGACCCAATATCATTACTCTAAATAAATTAGTTGCCTTTAAATTAAATCCCCTAAAATACATTATTGATAATGTCCTAAATACCCAGATTAAAATCTCTTGAAATGCATGGTTTTCAAGTGATGACAATAATGGCCTCCCAATGGGCCATTTTTTCTACATATAACCACGTAAAGTTATCTCTAAAATATATTCATCCCACTGCATGATGGGATTTTCATAGTCTTTTCAAAAAATTATTTGAGGGCCTTTCTAAACACATAAAATGAATAGGTCATCAAATTGTTTTTTAATGCTATACAAACAACATTTTTCTTCATAATATAGAGACATATTATTTTTTTGGATAACTTCACCATGAATGTAGAATATTCTAGATATATGATGATACCATTATTAAAAGGCAGTGGTTCCTATTTATCTTTTTATTTTTTATTCAATATTATAGTTGAACAATTTAAATATTGTTTTCTATTTCCAATTCAAGGAAACTCGTAGTCGCAATTAGTTTCTATTATTTGATATAAAAAAATACATCTTAGTAATAGTATAATATTTCTCTATTAAAGAGATTATATGATCCCTAAAAATATATATTCATATTAATTATTTGAATTATATTTCATATTGAATTATGGATTCTCTAATATAATTTTAGTAAAAAAATTCAGTTGCAAATTAAAAATACTTTCTTGTTAACAAAAACAATTTAAAATCTTGATCTAAATGAATCCTTAAAAGGTGAAAGATTATAGGGATTTATTATATCTAATAAATCTCAAAAATATAATATTTTTTAAGATTAATTTATTTTTTCTAATCATTTATTTAGAATTGATAGAAAAATGTTTTAATTGTTTTCAATTTAAATATGATGATAAATTTATTTTGAATTATCCATGATATTACCTTTTAAGAGCATTAGTTAGCATTATCATTTAAATAAAAAAGAAATTTTTATGTCAATTACATTATATCTCCTTGAAATATTCTCCTTTATATCTATTTGAATTACATCAATGTATAAATGTTATGTGAAATCACAATTTTCAGCATGAAACACTAATCAAGAACAAATCACCTCCTCGACTGGTTTGCTCCAGAACCCATCTTTAATCATGATCCACATGAGTGATAAGGATATTATTATCTGTATAAAATAGTGAATGAACCATCTTATGAATTTGATTCTTCATAATCTCATAATTCTTGTAATCATGATTGTTAATGAATATAAATATTATATGGTTATGAAATATTTTTTTGTCTAAGTAAATTAATAATAAATATTTACATGTAGCCTAATAATCTTACATGAATTAAATTTCATACATGTTCCTCAAAATTTATTAATCATTGGATAATTATATTTCAAAGATAAATGTATCATGATGAATGTAAAATTTTTTCATATTTAAAACAAAATTTATATGTATTTTATTATGATATCTTATGCAGCTATATTCTCTTACACATTAGGAAAAAAATTCAATCATGGATGAAAAAAAACAGTCATATGGCACAATATTATTACACAAGTGAAAAATATATTTTCAAATTTTAATTTCTATCAAATTGATTACATCTTATAAAATTTGAATCATAATTAATTCAGATCTTCTCAATGGATATTCTATCCATTTGAAATCAATCTAAACAGTTAAAATATTTCTGGTAATTAATAAAATATTCTGAAACATGCTAAATGATATTTCTATGAATTAAAAAATAAAAAATAATCAAATTACTGTTTTTTAAAAAATATTCATCATTCCAATCTCCAAATTAATTTCATCTTTTATAAATAATCATCCAAGATATATAGAATGTAATAATTCACATCCTTCTTTCTTAATCACTCAAGTGTGGATTGTCCATAATTTTACACATTAATCTACAATGCAGAACAAATATAAATATACTCTAGATTATGATTAAAACATTCACCTCTTTAGTATATGTCTTTTTATTTCAAGGAATATTATATGTATCAATCGTTATATGTAAAGGGTTATTACATTGAAGCTTCCCATAATGGTTTTCCAACAAGTTTCTAAATTTACAGTAATTTTCATTATCTTACCACTTATTAATCAATTTAAATTTCCCACAATAAGGATTTATAGACTGGTTTTATCATAAAATCCTATAAGGGAAATTAATCCTACATATGGAATCATCAATGATTATTTTGAGAAACCATTGTGTCAAGTTGTTCTTATACTAGTTCCTTGGCTAATTGAGTGAATAAGGAGGTAGATGGTGAATTCATTTAATTAGGAAATAAAATATCCATAAATTTTTAATTAATATATATTTAATAATCAAAAACTCTATTATGTTGATATATCATTATTATATACACCTTGTTGTATCCTTTAGCAGATAAATAGGTAAAATAATCTATGTCGAAATATTTTTTTTTTTTTTTTTATAATATGGTTTTTTGTATTTCTTATGATTGATTCGTTAAATTATTTACAACATCAAAAAAATATCCATAAATAGTTTATAAAAATAGAAAATGAAATCCTTAATTAACCTATCCTCTATTGATGTATTGGAATGAAATGTTTAAAATAAGCAGTATTAGAGAAACAAAGTTTATGCTTGGTGAATTTGGAATACAATGTTGTTTTCATGGAGAATAGATTCAATTTATAAATGGTTACCATTTCTAATGGATGGAATGATCATATCTCAAATTAATATATGAGATCACATATTTCGTACATCCAACATGAGGTATAAATCACCCTAATTAATGTAGTACATGTAATTGATGTTATATTGTTTTCCTTGATGAAAGAAGATATAAAAGTAAACAATAATGTTTCTAAGTTGTATAGTTATTTATCTAAATAATTATTTAAATATATATATAAGAATTTGATGAGTTGAGTAATTTATAATGAAACATAGTATGAAATTTATTTCATCTATGAAGTGGAATTCATTGTAAAATTGGAAAAGCTACTTATTCTATATAACCAATTTGATGAGTTAAAGAATGGACTGAGAAAAAACATTTATGGTTATTTTAATATCTCATTGTGGTAGTAGGAATTTCCATTGATCTTAATGGGGAATTTAATAATTTTGAAATTATAAACAATATTTTTTATTGTCTTCCCCTTTGTACAATCTTAAGGTATCAAACCATGAGGAAATAAATCATGAAAATCTATTACATGATGATCATTAAAGAAAGCTAGTTTCCTATGAAATTAAATTGAATATAGAGGAAATATAATTTAACTTATCAATAGGGATAAAATTTAATTCCACAAAAAATATTAAGATTAATGATTCTAGATTAACAGAGGAAGACCAAAGTGACGACATCTTTTTACCTATGTAATGAATATTTATGTGTGAAAAAAGATTATTTGAAGGAAATTTATCACCAACATGTTTGAATTATGAAAATATAAATCATATTGTTACTAAATTCCAATATAATATTTATAGGTATTATGAATGTTAAAAAAAATATAATAAAAAATTTGACCTTAAAAGGATACTATAAACATAGACATTTATTTAGTAAAATGTTTTAATAGAATATTCTGATGAGTAAGGAAGAATATAATGATGAGGCATATTTTTAAGATGATTAAATTAAATTTATAATATATATAGAGGGTGAAAACATGGTAACAATATAGAAAAGATAATATAACACCATTTAATAAAACTAACCAAAAGGAATTGATGACCTCAAGGTAGAACATAAAGGGGTTTATGGGGGTGATTGATCAATAACAAATTAATGGATTACAAGATGGGAGGATTATTAAAAGAATCATCAGAGTCTATTAACTAAATTATAGATTGTATTTCTTATTTATATGTGGTTTTGTAAGGAGATGGATTATATCAAGAATAAACTAGAGTTTGTTTGACTTAATAATGAAAATTGAAGAACAATATAAATGTTTCAATAACCTCAAATTTTGTATTGATGAGAAATAATTTTTTTTGAATCATGTGATGTGGATTTAATAACTCTAAGGAATAAACATGAAGAATAAATGATATCTTCTGATTCAATTAGGAAAAAAAATTTGGATATTTAATTATATTTTGAAATAAAGGAAGCAAATGATCTGTGAATGTGTAGAGTTTTAAAAAATTATAGATAATCAACAGATCGATTTAATTGGTAAAAATAGACTTGGGTATAAAAGGTAAAACATAAAAAAGTGATATTGAAAATTAAAATTAAAAGGGGAAACATAAGGTTTTTAATAGCTCACACGCATCAATAGCTTACCAACAAATAGAGCTTTTAAGAGACAATAAATATAAAGAGAGAGATTGGTAAAATTTTCCCTCTTATGAAAATTTAGTTTTTTAGTTTCATTCGTATATCTATATCATATTTTAGAGATACGTAAATCTAATAAAAAGTAGATATACACAAAATTAAACCATAGTGTATGAAAAATATACCACGCCTAAATAAAAAACAATTTTTATGGATACTCTTTTCATTATTCAATATTTGGTCACAAGATTATGAATTTAGGGAAATATGTGAGTCAAAAATACTCCTATGAGAGTCAAAGATAGATGGATGAAAGGAAACCAAAATTTATTCATTTTGAAAAAATATTCTCATTTTTTGAATAATTTGAGTATTATGATTGATATATTATGGTGAAGAAAATGAAGAAATTAAAACAAATTTTTAACTAACAATGGAACCTATTAGAAGGAAAAGAAGATGATTTTGAAGGTTAATCTGTCCGAAATTTCTCTCATAGTGATGATGAATAAAAAACATAGATCCATGATAGTATGTGTATATCCAAAATGATTATAAATATTTCTCATTCAAATAATGTAAATATTCTTGATGATATAATTTATTAATTTTTGAAATTATAGGTCTTTTTAAATAATAACATGTGGAACCAATTCCATCTTCATATGGATTGACGAATATGAATGTACTCTATATTGATGGAATATGAAATAATTTTTTGCATATAATTCAACATAGTGGATTTGGAATTGTATTGAAAATCAACCAAAAATAATAAATTATCAATGGAAAGGATTTTATCTCATTTATGAAGGGGTGAAGAAAATTGTAAAATTATATCAGGTGGATTGAAAGGAGAGTGAAAAATTCATCAATAAAGTATAAATAACGATTTAAATTCAATGAATTTCATTGATATCTATAATTTTAAAAGGATATGTTTATTCCATTGTAACATACTATAAAACATTATTAAAGACACTTTGTCATTCTTGTTTATGATTGTAGTATAATGGGTTACATCGTGTTTATTTATCTAAAGTAAGATTAATTGAGTCCATGAAGATGTTATAATGGAAAATAGATAAAGAGTCTAAGGGAATGTGAAAAAATTATGATTATACAATGCAATGAAATATAACACTATTTAAATTAAATGTTACCTTGATAATCATAGGATCAAACATCTGGTCTGATCTGTGAGGACACCATAAGAAAATGGTGATTTTGAAATTTAGAACATAATATGGATCAATGAGTCCAAAATGTTCTTTATTAAAATTGGAATCTAAAGGAACTATTGGATATAAATATTAATTAGTGCTTTATATGAATGTTTTATCATTTTTAAGACCCATATTTTAGGAGACAACCTATATTAATTTGTCAAAGTTGTAGGTCAACACATAATAAATTTTATATGTTTGAGGAAAAGTGTTTTATTTAGAATAAATAAGTATAGAAATGACATGATAATGAAAAAATATATGATAGAATATTTTTTGGGTATTCAGTCATGAGTAGGGCCAAAAAAAGTTTCTAAAAAAGCATTAATAGGATTTAAGATTTAATTTTTTTGAATGGAAATGAAGATAAGGTTAAAATTGAAAGACAAAATTCTATATTTGAGTATTGTACTTGATGAATAATATGTGGTTGTCACAAATTTTGGTGAATCAAATTATCCAAGCTGTGATTAGGATTCCAATAAAGAATATGTAGATAAATAAGGAATCAATGAGCATTGGGTTTTAACTCAATAGAGGAATAAGATGACCGAGATAGTTGAGTCAAATATAATTAGAGAAAAACAAACACCAACACAAACCTAAAGAATGTTGAATATATATAACATTTCTCTATTATCTAAAGTGGATCCGTCATCATTTATGGAAATAGTGATGGATAAATCATGAGTAAAGGATATAAAAGTGGAATTATACTAAATATAAAAGAACCAAACATGGGATTTTATAATGACACTAGTGGATGAAAACATCAATTGAAAAAAATGTGTTTAAAAACATATTTTTTGAGTTGTGAAAAGTGATATGGAATAATAAATAATTTATATAAAAAGCATATATAAAATTCATTTTTTTACTTGGAAGAAACCATAAATGTTTTTGTGGGACTTGAGTTAATAATATTTTTCATTCCTGTGGAAATTTATATAGTCATAAAAGTATATTTAATGAATGTTAAGATGACATTTTTTTAATTGAGTATGTAATGATAATATATTAATTGGTAAAAATTAGTATTTTTAATTGATAATTAAATATCAAGGTGTTCAGGTTGAAAATGGAATTATGTGGATTTAAAAAAGCCATCTTATGCCTATTATTATTGATTGGATAATTTCATAAAAAATATGAATTTTATGTGAGGTTTTGTAAATCATATTATTTATGTGAAACTAATAGAAGATGAACATTTTATGTTGATTTTTTATTTCAATGGAAAGATATTATACTGTTGAATTCAAAAACCATTAGAGAAATTTTATTGGTTGATGATAATTGTGATGGTGATGTCTGTTACACCCTTCAAGTCATTAGTCCAAATTACATTGTGTTTTATTTATCTACAAATTAACAAAATTTGACATTTTATAATAGAAATTTACTGAAATATAATATATATGTAGGTAAAATTGAGAAATTCCAATAAATAATTTGTTTTATTAGTATTACTCTTGAGTACCAACACTGGTTTTTACCAACAAATATAGCCATTGATATTGATGGTTCAATGCCAATGTATATTTTACAACCAATTATATTTGTTGCTTTATCATACTAACACAAACATTTTTTTACCATCACTTGAATCTAGTATTACTAATTACTATAAAATATATATTTTCATCAATAAAAATTATAACAAAAACCAAATAAATAACAAAAAATATTTTATATGTACTTCTAAATAATTTTACCAACCAATGTCGCTATTAATATATATTGTTCAATACCAACAAATTTTTTATTATCAAATAAATATTTCACGTAATCATACAAATATGAATAATTATTTAACCTATAAATGAAATTATTTTCAATATTTATTTTTACCAAAAAATCATTACAGCTAAAATTACACATTACAATAATTTATTTTATATCAATTATTAATTTTTCAATAGTTAAATATATAATTTCAAATTATTTAATGAATAACTAACAATAATTAATTAAAATATATTTTTATATACTAAATTAATAAATTATCAATGTTACAAATTATTTTTGCAACATATATATATATAATATAAATTAAATATAAAGATAAATAAAAATAATAATTCTTATTTATATGTGTGGCCTAATTTTTTTATTCTAATCCTATAACACATCCCTCCACCACCCCCTAACCTGACCTGTCTACCCATCTTCCTTGTCACTACTACCACTGCTCAGCCCCTATGCCTCTTTGATCGACTACAAATGCTCTTGAATTTCCCTCCTACTTCCCTATTTTTTCCTTGAATCCACTTTTCCTACCCAGATTTTTAGTGTATCCCACACATCCCTGATATTCATGACTACCTCCACTAATGCCCTCGCTTGCCCGATCCCCCTACCAGCTTCCTCGACCATAGGTCACATTAATCCCCACCATGTTCCCTCTCCCCATGTTCTAGTGTCCCTACCAGTCCATCTCCAAATTCCACCTCTGATTCCCCTCCTCACTATTCAACATCCTTATATTCCAGTGTTTTTTTAATTCATCTAGAAATTTTATTGAACTAATAAAACCATGTATGAATTTATCCATGTTATTAAATATCCCCCTATATTTTCCACTTCATACAACATAAGGGAAAAAATTAGATTATTTTAACAAACAATAAAACATAAAATATTAATAGAACTATCTTATTAAATTTAGAAAATATAATTGGGATTGAATTGTGCTAAATTTTTAGTGATGAAAATTATTTTTCATGACTTAAGTGAAAAGCGTGTAGAAATATCATGGTTTTCATCTTTTTTTTCCAAAATTTCTTTGATTATTCTTTTAACTGTTCACTCATTATCCAAGATATCCATCAACAAGTCTAATTTGATGAATTTTTTATATTGTTAAAATTAATAAAAAATTTGTACTAATGGGCTTGGAAGGAGTTTCACAATGTTAAGGAAACCACATGTTTCTTTAGTCTATCACTCTCATGGTTTCTTACTTTCTCCAGAAGATACTAACTACATAAGTTTATAGATGCTTCTTTTAATTATTAGATTAAAAATCACTGATGTATCTAATGATTCCATTGGTTAAATATGTACATTTGTATAATTTCATGATCTTAGTGGGTTTATCAATAGTGAAAGTGGTATTTATATGATCTACAACATGTTCTCGGAGATGATTTCAAGACCCTTCCATGATCTCTATCTTAAAATAAAAATGAAGGGTATTCAATTTTACACTGCTCAATTACAAATATTTGAATGCATGGTTTCTATATTTTCAGTATTTAGTTCCAATTCCTATACCCTAATTCCTAGAAAATTATATTTTACAAATAAAAATCACACAAAAATCTAGCATGTCAATTATTTGAATTAGATAATCAAACATAACAGGTTGAAAAGTATAAGTATGAGGGGTTTTCTAGTTTATATTTTATTTTTCTCTATTCATTTAATTGGTTTTTTGTTCAACACCTCTTTAGGTACTGAACATTTTAATCTCTATTATAGGATATATATTTAATCATTCCAGAAATTAGATCTAAATTTGAATTTCTTTGGTATTTTTCATCCAGTTTTTCAACCTATTTTCCTTCTCGAAAATGAAATGGATCATTAAAACATATGTACAATATTAAGTACATTTATTTTTATTAACAATGTTTCCCACAAATATTAATTCATAGGGATATTGTTGCTCTGGTTTCCAAATTTGAAACTTTTTCATGCATCTTGTTGCCAAGACAAGTTGATAATCACCATACGAACCTAGGTAGGTACTATGTGTTCTTTAAATTGTATATATGATTATATTCATAGTAGAGAATCATGGAAACACGATTTATTATCACTCCCAATTATAATTAATAATGATAACAATGAAGTAATTATCATTAAAAACTAATGAAATCCCTAAATTTATTGAAACAGTTGATTATTAATTCATGCTAGTGCTCTAATACATAGAATCTTTTTGATATGGGTGTCAACTATGTGAATTTAATCTCTTTCTATAACCTCTTTAAAGATACATAGTTAACTCATAACATATTAAACTTAGATAGAAAAACATTTCAGGTTTGTAATGTTCATAAAAAGAACATGTATATAGGGTATGTTTGATACAACTTATTGAAATTTATTATAGCATTTTTTATTTATGATAAAAAGTTTCAAAAAATCTATACCTTTGATTTTTTGTTTTTACTTTTATGAGACATAGTAAATAAAAAATGTATTATGTGCCCTATTTAAGAAAAATTAATATACTTAAATACAAAATAATACAACTCAAGTGGCATGAAATATTTTTTTAATATGAAATCAAGAAATGTTTATGTGTAAAAACATATGTTTAATGATTATATATATATATTGGATCATTAGACATTCTAAATATTATAATTTATTATAATATGTTTAAAAAAAGAAGTGATGTCCAATAGCCTCTTAGTTTCTGGATGAAAGAGACTCAAAAGAATGGGTTGTAAAATACTTTTTAGTACGTAATCTAAAAACACTTAAACAATAATAGTTATCAGAATTGATAAGATCCATAAGGGGTTTTCATGGACTATTTTGGATAATATATTATCCATTCATTGAATAATAGCACTTTAATTCTAAATTTAATCCTCAATTCGGAAATAAATTTAATGATAAATGATTTAGGAAATAAAAACATGTTTTGACCCCAAATTCAATTGATTACAATATGATGTAAATACAATTTATGTACTATCAATACAAATTAAATCAGTTGATATTTATTATGGATGTAGAAGTCATCAATTGGTGAATTTAATTAAACAATTATTATTTTATCCAGTTTATTTTCATCAAAACTCTTTTACATAGTGATTTTCAGATTATATTCTCTATATAGTTAAATATTAAATTTATAATTATCATATGAAGATAAGAATTTTTGAGATGATTCATCCCTTTTTTTGTTTTGTTCCAAATATCTGAGGTGTTGTTATAGATCATTGTATTGTCCTATAGATATATAGTTTTATTGATGCTCCATCATGATTCATGTAAATGTGAAGATTATTTTTGTGTATATTTATTAAAAAATATTTGTATAAAAAATATTATATTCTATTAGAAAAAAATATTTTGATGTTTTTCTCATTTTTAATAATACATGAAAATAAATATTATTTTTAATTTTATTAACCAGTATAATTTTCACATTCTATAAAAGAAGTTTTGTTTTTTTTCAAACCATATATCATTTTAACAACTTTTTCCTGACTTAACATCATCCAATATCAGTTTCTTGGGTATTTTATCATTATGTTAACAATTCATAAATTGAATTTGGTGAAGCTAATTTTCAAAATAACATGTGGAGTATAATTATTTCCTCTGGAATCATTCAAAATCCTATTGATGTTAGGATGCATAATTCTTTCTAATTCATGATAATATTATTATTATCTAATATTTTATCAATGGGAGTCATGATGAAATGGAGAGGGCTATTTGGTTTCTATACTACGAGATGAGAGTTCTCAACTGCATACCTTGAGTTTTCGGTCCACTCTCATTTAGGCTATGATTTTATTGCTCGGATGGAACATGTGATGATATGTTCTTTATATGGGATGGTTTGCACATTTTGTGTTGTTGTATAGGTTTAAATTTTGTGTTATGTTCCCTAAAATCCATTGACGGTGACTGGTGTGAATTTTGTTTCTCATTTATCATCACACACAATTTGTTCAATAAAATTACATGGAGGATTGCTGAGGCTAATAAGTGGATTGATGAAATAATAATGAATATTGATTCAACTGCTGTGATATATTCTAAATCAGTATTGGAATTCATGATGGATTTCATTGGTTCAGATTCACGACATGCAGGTGGACCAGACGAAGGCCAGTTTGTGTTACTTGGTTGGATCAAGGTATAGTAAGATCATCAATGTATCCAATCATCTCTATCCCCAAAGAACATTACTATAACCCCTTTAAAACCTCACTGCTATCCCAATTTCCCACAAGATCACTCCGCAAATAAACTGGCCCTTTGAATCTTGAAACAACCCCTACACCTTACTACCAGAAACATAATCCTCACTAATGAAAAAGACAAAAACATCCAACTTCACCATGATAAAGTAATACCAACAATATTAAATTAAATCATTGTTTAAGGATGAGAATTATCCAAATTCCACATATATAATTGGGTAATAAATTCTCTCTCCTCTTTAAAACTATCGAAAGATCCTATATTAATCATTTTCTTCCCAACATCCCCCATTGTGGTAAAACACTAGTAATGTATTATTCTAATTTATTAAATCCCTATAAGGGACTATTTTCTTCACAGAAAAATAGAATCCATACTGAATAGAAAATGTCACCAATAGAAGGCATGTTGATTTATCAGAATTACAAAAGGAATTATTTTATCATTGGTGTAATGTAATGAAAAAAATCATCACAGAGGATAACAAAATAAAAAGAATTAAAAAAACAACACTTGGGATCAACAAGACAATAAAAGGCAGTATAAAAACCCCATTGTGAAATTTGAATAAGGATTATGATTTTTTTTTAATATACTAGTATTTTTTTATTCGTCCATTTATTTATATATTTGATACAATTAAAATAGATATTTTTCACTTATCTTGGAATGGTTTTTAGTTGACTGTTATATATATATTGATGTTTAAGGGTGTCACATAGATTGGATCTGGCATAGATGGGGAAAGAGATGGAATGAATGGCCTAGAGGTAGAGATGAAATAAACTAGTGATAACATGTAAGCAGTATACCTAGCACGATTGGGTTAGTGATAGAGATGACATGGAAAGGAGGAGTTTCTAGGGCTAGAGCACAAATTTATGACTTTAAACTACTGCTGATGGAGTCCCTTGTAGTTGATTTGCTGGAGCTATAGGTGTGGTGAATCTTATTTGGTGGGGATCTATTATGGTTGGGGTATCCAACATAGAGGGGATCTAGCATCATCGGGGGCGGGGTTGTCCAGTTCCTTTGTAGGGATTTATTTTTCAATGACATTCATTATTGATTTAATTCTTAATTTTCAACATTTTAACTTGTGTTAAAATCATATATGGTTTAATAAATAAAAAATCTATATTATATGTGATGTTTAATAAATATAATATGAAATTTTACTAGAAATAAAAAATTTATATTTTTTAATGTAATTTAAAAACTATTATTATGTGTTGATAATAATATTATGAATAAATTAATTTGTCACCAGAACCCGTTTCTAAAAAATTTACCCAACATATATATTATCTACTGTAAGTATTATAATTTCAACTTAACAATTATATCTATCAAAAACAATTAGTGATAGAGATTTTTCCAACATTTTAGTGACAAGGACATATATGTTGCTAAAACATTTTTCCAATATAAAATTCACTTTTAACAAAAGAAATAACCCAATTGGAAAAAAAGATACATGTTTCTGTGTATGAGTGCGTTCTTATTGTTTTGTTATTATAGGGGTTGAAAATTGGAGTTTTTAGGGATACAAACTGGGTTTCATGGTTAGGAAAAAGATTTATTAAACTATGATATAACAATGAAGGGGTTCAATAATTTTTTATAGTGTGTTTTTTTGATTTTCTGACAACAATCTAACAAACCATGTGTCACCCCATGGGAAAAATGTGGTCTATTTTTTAGTGGACCATGTAAGTCGCACGATAGGTGCATGGGTTCCAAACCATTCATGATAATAATGTAAACATTTGAAACTCCTTAAAAATTATAAAATTTAAAAAATCCCCTATCATGTTTTTATGTTTTTGAATATTTCATTAGGAACATATACTTTCTGAAGCCCTCCCCCCTGGGGGGCTCCCATATTCTTTTTCATGTGTTTTTTCTTGATTATTAGGGGTTTAGGTCGAGGTAAGTTTATTTCATTATGTTTTTCTCCTCCTTAACCCTACTCAAGCCTTGTTCTTCTATTTTTGTGGATTTGTGTAACCCTAGGGGATATTTAAGAAAATAAAGGAATTATAATTAGGGTTTTGGATTGATTTCTTCAGTTTTATGTGTGAATTTCTTAGGTCTACCTTTTCTGGGTGGTATACATCAATATAGATGATATTTGGACATAATCCAAAGTAGTTTTATGTATTTTGAGGAATGTTACATCAAAAAACCTTATATTTATAATGTCCATTATTTTTTACCTAAAATTCAATTTAAATAATTTTTTCTTTTTTTTATTCCATGTTTCATGTATTTCCTAGAATTAGTTATCAATTATTGTGTTTAATGTGCGGTTTTTTGAATGGGTGTATCTTGTATTCCACAATATATTTGATTGAAATGATCAAAGATGTTTTTTTTATTTCAAATGGATTTATAATGTGGTTTTGGTAAGGATTTTTAATCCGAATGTGTGTTGTGTCAAATTGGGAATGTTTTCTTATAAAATTTATTGACCTATATAGTTACTAATATGGAAACATTCTTGTGATGTGTTGTAATGGATTAGTATATGGTTTAATCATGGTGTGAGGAATATGTTTGTTTTAGAGACCCTGTGAACATTCAAAAAGAGGAATTTGTGAGCCTTCATTTGATTCTATGGGACCGAGTGAGCCTTTGGGTAGGAAGACTCTATGATCATCCAGATTGGTTGCTGAGAGCCCATTTGATCTCTTTGTTCTGGGCTTGGGGAATATTTTGTGGGATTCTATTTCCTATGTAGCTATAATAATTGTTTACTCACTCAATTAAGATTGATGGTTAGTTCCATAGGGGAATATTTTTGATCCATGATCAGTTTACATGATTTATGTATTTAATTATTTTCATTTTATGTGTGGGTATGTATTATTCTGATTTGTTCATTTTCCATTTATATGGTTATTAGATGTTGTTTTTTACACTCACCTTTATTGTTCCCTCTTGGATAGGTAGATAATTTTGTTCCTTTTGGCCTTCCTTATTTATATGATCCAGGTTAAAAAATTATTTTGGAAGACCATGTTTTTTTAAATGGGAAAAAGGGATTTCATTGGTTTAATTGAAATTATATGTTTTTAATGTGGTTTAGTTTATATTTTGTTCAAAAAGTTTTACTACTTTTCATGGGTAAATGAAAAAAATATATTCCAAATGGTATCCTACTAGGACTCTTTAATCCCACCCAAAATGGGCCCTTATCTCTGTTTTTAGATTTATTTTTGTAGCTAATAAGTAAAGGAAAGGAACTATGTATCACTGTGGTTTTTTTGGTTACTATCATGTAGTGTTCTGGGGAGTAGGCCATGTCTTAATGGAATTAACACATGTGATGTTTTATATGTAATTTTTATTTTTGGGGTTGTATTCATGTGTCATTTTTGTCTTTGAGTGCCCTTTTTTGTAAGTTTTTGTTTTTGATAGTCCATGTGTATGTAAATGTCCTATCATGGCATGTTTTTTTATTCATTTTGGTGTTTATGGTATTTTTTTATCTTTTTTTGTTGAGTATAATTACAGTTGTGTCCATCCAATTCCATTAAGGGTTCATTCTTGTATACTTATGTTGAAACCACTCTCAGAACATATTTCTTTATTCAATGTTCTTATTTCTATCACATGGTGATCATTACTAAGCTAAATTCCATTTAGCAAGCTAGATTGGGTGATTATTTGGTTCAATAGAAGTTTTTTCCATAAAAAATGGTACCATAGTGGGTTTATTTTTATTTAGGAATTAGTGGTTGTTTGGAGGATGGACCATCGGATCATGAGTTGTGAGAATAGGGGAGTGCCCCACTAGATCTTCTTCATGTCAATCCCTGTGTTTCTATGGGTGGTACCTGTATATATTTATTTCTTGAGCCTGGTTATGGGTTCTTTAGTATGATAGTTAATTGTATATCTGAATCTGTTGCATGTATCAGGGTATACAAAGAGGAAATTTTGAGGTTTGGTCTGATACATGGAGGTTTTTAACAGGTTCATGATAAGTGCACAAGGTTATTAGTGACTATTTAGAACTCATTTCTCCATTCCTCTAACTCTAGTGATTCCCACATGGTTGGGGAATAGTTTTAATGACTACGTGGAAAAACTATGCACAATGAGAAATATATTGGTTTTTGGTTATTTTTTATCCTTTATCCTTTTATCATTATTGTTATACATTTTCAATTTTATTATTCTTATGTTGGTGGATTATTCTATTATTACCTTTTGGTTTTACGTGGGATTTTTCCTGATCGGTCTAGGGTTATGTTTCTTATAGACAATCCCTCCATGAATGGCCTTATTAAGGTGTAGATATGGTGAAATAGTGAGTAAATCCAGGGGAAACCCATATATTGATCTAAATTTAGTGGATTCAGTGATTCACATGATCAAAACCTTGGGTAATGTGCATGTTTGTATGTATAAATAGATTATTGTCTATGATCAAGATTTTTTTTTGAGAAAATCCACTAGTGTTTCATAGAGACAAGGGTCACATTTATCCATAAAGGTGGTTGGACTATATTTTGAGGATCATAGAGTTTCTAAATACCCTTAAGTCCTCTAATGTTGTATTTTCCCCTAATATTATAGAAGGAATGCGTATTATTTTGTGGAAATTAAAGGTTCATTTATGGAATAATGAGGATCACATATGGACCACATTTAATGTTATTTCAATCAATTGTTTTTTCTCAAGACAATAAGAGAATGAATGGAACATAGGACATGATTCTAGAGAATGGTGATTGTTTTGTGATTGAGTATGAAACTAGAATTATAATTTTTTTCATGTATCTCCACATATAATTATGAATATACACCTTAAGGATCGACATTTAGGGATTGGAATATGGTTAGAGATAATATCTATGTTTGAAAGTTTATGTGTACTTGCCTATTAAGATGTGGTTTACAAGGAAACCTTAAAAGAGGAAGACTAAACAAGAAATAAAGGTCGCAATAGTGATCATTATAGGTGAATATAAAATAGATACTCCTCAAGGAATAAACTAAAGTGGGAGTAGTCTCTATGTTTTCAGGGTAAGATGGTATACTAATATTCATGATTAGCTTCGTGGCTCCTATATCGAACAAAAATAGTATTTTTACAATGGGGGATTGTATAAAAAACTATGTCAAATAGACAAAATACATTGATAAAATTAAAAAGACATTTTATTTCATGGAATATGTACTATATATTCAGTTCGATTCATAAAGGTGCAATGTAGGTGTCAGTTTTCTCAAGGTCTCTCAAGTGCAGTAAGTGACTGCAAGGGGTGAAGGATCTTATCCTCATAGAAAGGGGGATTATAATTAGAGGATTAAGACTCCGAGAGGGTCAGAGAAAGGGTTTATATATGTAATGGATATCTTACTATAGGACTCAAATTCTGGACAAGGAACCATTTGAGGTACAATGAATTTTTCTTTTTCTATGGCATTAGATTTACTTGACTCTAGAAAATCCCATTATTTCATTTCACATAAGATAATTTATGATTTGGGTATGTGGGATTTTTTGATTCTATATTTTATGTATTTTTAACACCATTTCCAATAATTAGAAAAGAATTTAAGTCCCTATGTTACATGATGTGGTAGATGGTCTAGTGGTTTTCTATGATTTCCATATTGTTGAAATATAAATTTTTGACATCATTATTGGTATGGAATGGTTGATTTGGTATTAAGGTTCCATTAAAATTTTTACTATAGGTCATTGTTACTTACTTATAATGATAGAACACATGTATTTGTGGGTTAGTGGGACCCGCATTTAGGGAGGGATGGACCAGTTTTTTTGGTGTTGTGGTTGATCTCATGACTGTTGTCTAGATCATTTTGTAATTCCATTGAGAGATGTTAGTGAAGTGATATTCTGGTTGTCATGGAGAGTGATTCTAATATTTTTCTAATTTATATTTTTGTGATTATTTAACTATCAATTCCTAAGATACATAGACATTACATCACATTGGTGAAATGCTTATGAAATCAAACATATACATGCTCAAAGACAATATTAGTCTAGTGCCTTTGGAAACATGGAACATATTATTCTAATTTACTGAACGATATTCTAAATATCACACAATAACCTCCCATTTTTGACCCCTATATAAAACAATTCATTATAAGTAGGGGAAAGAATAATAACAATTGTGATCTCACATTATCACTCAGGGTAAAAAATGGATACATGTAAACACAATCATGAGAAAAATGGTATGAGAACATGGTCATGAATGTAGAAGATCATACCCTACATAACAAATATCATAAACATAAATCATGGCATAAATATTAGATGTTCGTTAAACATGAATCATATGTAAATAAATAACATAATCAATACAAGTATAACATGGGAATGAAACATTAAACTATGGTAGACAAATAATCATATAGAATGGATTCCCATTGTATTTAAGGAATCACTACCATGGTCTTATTTTTAGTATAGGTTTTATTCCAATACCATCATGGTAGTCATAATTCCGTACCATTACCATCATAGTGTACAAATTCATTCATGTCTATGTCAAGAGATTAAAATAATTACCCAAATCATTGGTTTGAGATATCAGTCACAATAATTTCATAATGAAATAATATATACATGTGCCACAAGATCATATAAAATCATATGAGAACCCATGAAATTAAATGGTATCATAAAAATGTAATCATATCATTACCTATGGAAAATATATAAGTTTCATAATCATTTCAATAAAATCATAATCCATGAGAACAATGTGGGTTTCATAACCAACATTCCATAAAAAAAACTATTCAGAGAATGTTTTTGAATGCAATTCTTTATCTATAAAAAATTATATATTCATATATGAGGAAGGATTTGAAAAGGTCAATTGAAATTGGAATTTCTCATAAAATTAACTTTTTAATAAAAAAATTTCATTCATTAAAATTTTAATTGAAACCACATTGAAGAAATATAGTTGATTCATGAAAAGTCATTTAAAATAGTTCTCAAGGAAAATATCTTTACTTCAACAAAATCATTTTCTTTTATTAAAATTACTTTAAATTTTATAAGAAAAAAATTATTTGAAAACTAATTTTTATTTCTGTAAGAGAAGATTTAATTAAATAAGATTTCATGAAAGAATAAAAATTAATTCATGTCATATGAGTTAAAAAAATATCATACTATTTCCAGAAATGTAAAAAAGTACATCACTAGGAAAATGAAAAAATATCCCATTCAAATCATTTAAAAAAATTCATAAATGTGTAA
Organism: Viscum album; assembly: GCA_963277665.1. Classification (NCBI taxonomy): domain Eukaryota; kingdom Viridiplantae; phylum Streptophyta; class Magnoliopsida; order Santalales; family Viscaceae; genus Viscum; species Viscum album. Next base: position 1,167,460,379 of record OY728127.1, read on the forward strand.
AAAATGAATTAAAAAGTTTTCGAACAATAATTTTTATAATACATATTTAAAATACATGGACATGGAAGATAAATATTTCCCAGTAGATTCTTAGGTATAAACAATAATGATAATTATGAGATTTGGGAATTAACCCTTATGACATTATAATCAATAGAATCCTATAAACTGTGAATGAAATAAAATTATTTTTATATGAAAATAAATAATTTTATGTTTAATTCTCATAAAAGGAATTCATGATCAGTATATACACCCTATAGTTGAAATAAGTATTGTTTAAGAAAAGTGTCTCACAGAAGTAATAGTGAGAAAAAAACCCTTACAATAGGTTATATTCCCTCTGTACATATTTGATTCTATGGTATACTATTATTATACATATTATTAACATACAATAGTTTCATAATAATTTTTATGATATTATATATGATTCATTTCTAACTGTATATTATTTATTTATAAATAATTTATAGTTAAAACAGCCTTTGGGGTAATAAATAAACTATTTATCGTATATTTTTTGAGTTTATATTTTTGATCCAGTCATTGAGTTCATAATCCAATTACATCCACAATTTAAAACAAGATTTATATATAATATAAATTATATATCTAAACATATATATCAGATAGATATATGAAATGGAATACACAATTCATTGAGACGGGAAGCTATACGTACAAATATACCTTGTTTCTAATTTATTATTGTAATGAATATATCATGTTGAATGAAATATATGTGTAAAAATATTATTGAATTGTGATTATTATATAATATATTTCATATTTAATCATTTTATAAATTTTTGCAGTTATTCATGAAATGGTTAACGAGAAAGATAAATTTCATCGGGTTGTAGTTATGGTAGGTCGTACGTATGCATGAGCGACAATATAATTCCATTACTTGTAAACCAGTAAAAAAGTAGATGGTATATTAAAAATAAAGAATAAATATATTTTCTTATTACTTATTTATATCCATCATTATACCCTTCATAATAAAGTAGTGATGAAAAATAGATTACACGATGACATGGATATGGAAAGTCATATGTACACATGTGTGGTACTTTTTTTTGTGGGATGAATAAAAGGTGTGATTTGGTTGTGACATAATAATAATAAAATATAATATTAATGGTAATACAACATTTTGACATTTTAATTTTATAAGAACATGAATAGTATGTAGAAGAAGAAATAATTTTGAAAAATTTGGTAATGAGATTGCATATTCTTCGATGATCCGTCTATAGATCTCCTACTAGGGACAATTGAGTTTGTATTATGAGAAAAATAGAGCCCCTAGAAATCAAATAAAGATGTTATGGGGAGGAATGGTTAGGGTTAAGTCATGTTACAAGTATCAAGGTTGTGGGGGGAAGTGAGGGACGATGTGTCTTTTTATAAGATAGTAGAGGGACAATATTGGAAACTAAAAAAATATTAAAATATAATAATATTATTTTAGTTATAAATTATTAAAATTCAACCATAATTGAAAATTATAATACATTTTCAACCATATCATATCCCATTGTAATCATTTAACTGTTATTTTATTTTTAAATAATATAAAAATAAATCAACTCAATAAGAGATCACTCATGACAAATTAATACTGTTCATTTAATTTGACATAAAATACATCTACAAAATGTGGGATGTCAGATATAGTAAATTAAAGAATCTATAATATATGTTATAGATATATAAAATTCCTTATACACATTAAATAATCCAAAATATATCCAACATAACATTTTTAAATTAAATTATTATATTTTTTGTTTATTGAAAAAAAATTATCATTGAAGAAGCTCTTAAAGTAAAAAAATAAAACTTATAAAAATAAAAAATAAATTTAAATAATGAAAATAATTTATTTTATATGAAGATATACAATTATATTCATTAATATCATGATTTTTTCCCAATGTGGAGATGTAAAAGTTATTAAATACAAGGGAGTGATACATTGTAACTATCTTTCATTTCAAAAATAAATATTTTATTTTCATGGAAAAGTGTTAATTATACAACGAAAAATGGACCATAATGTGATTAGGGTATAATACTCTTAATCAATTTATTTTAATGACATGTTTTGGTATTATTATATTCCTTGTCAATTTTATTTACCATTAATCAATCTATTGTGATTTTAACTATGGAAACATCATTTTAAATATTAAGTGGTTATAAATTATTTCTTAAATGGGGTAAATTGTAAATAAATGGGAATTTATTGACATTAAATACATTTACATAATCTATTTGTATTTTTTAATATATTTTTATGTTATGGAATTAATTTCATAAAATAATATTTTTATAAAATATCATTAGGGTCAATTTTTTTAATATATAAAACATTATAATTAAAAAAAATCCATATGGAAATATAATTTAGAAAAAACCATCTAATATTATACTAACATTTCATAGTACCGTATTAATTTCGTGGGACACACTAATTATTTCATATTTTACTTATTTTTATATTTTTAATATAAATTTTTGGATATTTCTTTTAGTTAAACAAATACTGCATCATCATTATGTAAGAAATTAATGTAATACTTTATTTCCTAAAAATTTAAAATAAATTAATGTGTGGTGTACAAACATTTTATCATTCAAATTACTATTTATAAGCTAATTTATCTTTTGTAAAAACCTATATTAAAAATTTTATAGTTATTGAAAATACAAGTACATCATTTTTTACTATCAATAAAGATAATATAATAAATTTCATATTCATTCTAAAGTGTCATAAAAGGAAATAATTTTAGAATAAGCTTGGATTAGGTCAAAACCATGTAATCCAATTAAATTAAAAAAAAATAAGGTAATTTTATAATTCATATTGTGTTAATTTTACATATAATTACATGATTTACAAATAACATTGCTAAAAATTCAAAAGCTATTACATAGAAAAAGAGTATATTGATCTTATTTGACTATAAATATCACACTTATTACGAACATGTATTTCTAAATTTTAAAATTCAAATGACAAAAGAGGAAAACTTAATATTATTGATTATCCAACAGTAATACTGATAATGCAGGTAAAAATAACATTTGAATGTTCAATAAGTTTTTATAAATAAATTTAATATGGAAAAAAATTACAATTAACTAAATTGGATTGATGTATTTATAATTAAACTATTTTTAGATTAAAATATATTAATTAAGTAAACAAAAAACACAATTTTTAACTGTTATGTAGTATTTCATAATATACTTCCAAAACTAAAACCTCTTAGAAAAATAATAAATATTCACCCTATGTTAATTTTTTGTTTCCAAATTAAAAAATGATGTTCTCTTTAACAAAATATAATTGTAATTTTTTCTAAAATTAATTTAATTTTTATTCCAAAAATGACTTAACAAAATATTTCTATATGAAAATAGTATTTGTAAACATATAATAATTATAACAAAAATTATACATTTCATTATATATATATGTGTGTGTTTTATATATGTGAAAACTTTTATAAATTAGTTATTACAATACTTATTAAAATTTTTAATTTATTTGTTATTAATATCTCATTTAAATAATTTTATTAATAGAATGTTGATTCCCAAAAACTCATTTTTGTGAGTAATGCAATCCATGTTAGTTTTTTAGTTTGGGTAAGCTTAATATAGTGTTGCGTATAATGTAAAAAACATAATGTTTTTATATAATAACAATAATCAATATTTAGTATTATGTGATGTGATAAATATAAAAAATAATAAATTAATTTAAAAATACATTCAATAAAACTCGGGGTGTTGCATTCATTCCCTCTTAAAAATAATTTCACCCTCAAATTTCTTCTGGGAAATCAATGTTTTAATATTTAGTATTTTCTTTAAATGAAACCCACCTCATAATAAGTAATTATAATAATTAATTTTAGAAATTATATTATAAAAAATAAAAGATTACCACAAGAAATCATAACTATGTCTATACATTTGATAACATAGGAAAAGATTTGGGAGTGAATGGAAATCACTGATAATTATAGAGACTGATAATGATCTCTGATCCCAGGGAAGTGGGTGATCCAGAGAATATTAATAATAAAAAAACTATAAAATAATTAATTGTGAGAGGTTCATTGACATTATAAATATAATGATAACATGACTACCTTTTTAAATCATTATTTTTTTCTAATGTTAAACAATTTTCATTAGATTACTGACATACAAGATTTAAATAAAATCTCAACCTTTCTCATTACATGATAAATTTATAATTCATATGTTATTATAATAATTGAATTTTAATATATCGCTCCTAAATCATTATAATATCATGAGATCCATAAATAAAATGATTGGTCATTCCATATATCTTTATCACAACAAAATGGTTAGCATAAATGATCAAATATGCATATGTACAGCAATAGTGAGATAATACTTCTATCTAAAAATCATCATCCAAATATTATCTTTAAATTTTTATTAATAAATATCAATTCCTTCCAAAATATAAAAAACAAAAACATTAAAAATTGGTTCAATAAATTAGTTTAACATTTATCTCCCATTTTTTATAAGGTAATTTTCTGTTGTCACATTCCGAACATGTGAATGCCTTAATCATTTATCCTCTTAAAACATTAAATTATCCAGAATTTCCATACATCCATATTTAAAACCTTCATGTTTACTTATTCAAAAATCTTTTGAATGTGATCCATAAGTCAAAAAAGTGGTGAACATCATCCATGATAGCATAAACCACATGTCACTAAATCCATAATTAGTTATAAGGTAACTAGAATTATATAATTTTATTATTCATATACAATATATATATATATATATATATATATATATCCAAATATCCTTATCTCGGCATCATGATCATATTAAGTGTTATCCTTCCTGTAATCACTTGTTTTCTGAATAATATCACTATATTACCTCAATCAATTTTCACGATTACCAGTTCCATTCAACATATTCTCTTAAATATACATTTAAAAACTAAATTGGACGAATCCTTAGATGTTCCATTATTCCTTAATATCATTAAATTACTTAGGTAACATTATTTTACAATTCCAATACCTAAAAAATCAAGTATTATTCCTCATCTTTGTTATATAGAACATCTCCAATAGTGATCGAATGAGGATTCCCATTGATTTTTTCCATAAGAGGTTACTAAAATTCATCATCCTTATTAATCCTTGTTTTTCAGCATTGGTTAGAACAATGACCATTTTTCATTCACTTAAAACACTAATTTATTGGAGGTTCACCCTCTAGATCATTAATTTTATTCCCATTACGTCAGTAGTAAAATTCTGTAATACCTTATTTTAATAACATAAAAAAATTATCAGTTATATTAAGAAAATTTCCTACATTATTACTTCTACACATTTAGCATATAGTGGATCTATTCTTATTCAAACAATATTTTTTATAGTTTCATTTAAATTATATTATTCTTTTCTTTTCATTACCCTGAGATAGCTGGGTAACTTCAATCTCCATTTTTTAGAAGAATGTAGGGATGGTACATAATGAAAAATATGGTAAAGAACTCATCCCAATACATAGATTTATTTATTTATTATTGAATCATATTCTTGATAAATATCCACTATAGATTCTTCTTACCATCCAAATGATAACTTCCCAACATAAAATTTTATCATTTAGAACAACGAAGAGTGAAAATATTTTTCAAGGGTAATGATCCATTTCTATGTAAGTATTGGAATGTTCATTCCACTAAAAGAAGGTGGTCATTACGTTAAAAAGGATTAAAGAAAATATTGATACCTCCTTGTTCATTTAGAAGCCTAAGAGGATTCATGGATTAATAAAGTTGTTTCAGAAGTAGAAACAAGATTCTTTATTCATGCTCTCATAACATTCACTTACTCTAGAGTAAAATAATTTCATTTCATGAAACATCCAGCATTAACATGGTTACTTTTAGTTCAAACCATTGACTAAAACCAAAACCATATAGTAATAAATATTTTTCTTATATAGAAACTAAATAATCATGAAAACCAAATTATAGGAAGTCTAAATTATAATTCCTTCCACAATCTATGACAACTTAGGTTCAACCTATTTTATTCACATCTAACATCTATTTAATTTATTAATAATGGGTTGTGAAGTTTTTGTGAATTTTCAAGGAATATCCTCTAAGAGTTTGAATCCAGCTGTGAAACAATGCCTATTGTCATGAACCAAGTTACACCGAGTCATGCTCAATGTACCTTCTCGGAGTTGTTACCCCTAGGTACATTTGGGTCAGAGCCACATCCACCTGTAAAATCAATATATGGATGTAATTATATGAAATTGCTCACTTTATCCATTGAAATAATTCCTAGAAATTTTTCTAAACAATAACTCATCCTTAGACGTATCATTAGAGACATCTGTAAAAATTAATTAAAAATATTCCTAGGGATCTCAGTAATGATCTGTAGTCCAAGATTCCAAATTTAACATAAATCATTTCTCTAATGGCCACTATAATGACCCATGTCTGATGTATCAAAACATTACATCACTTTTATAGAATACTTAATAAATTAAAAAAATGTATGCCTAAGTACCTTTTTATTTTAGATAATTTGGTAACATGGAACACATTTTTAAAATATTGTGAAATATCTTAAAAATATCCCATAATTATTTTCACCTTCAGAACCCCAAAATAAATTTTTTTTATCACATGGGGATAGTAAAACATATGAAAAAGGATGGGATTAGATTCTCAGTAAGAGTAAATAATGGAAAAATGTAAAATTAATCAAGAGAAAAAGGTATGTTAAAATGATCATTTAAATAGAATATCATAACCTACATACCAAATATCATAAAAAATGATCATGGAATTAATATTTGTAGTTCATATAACATGAATCATAAGGATTTAAAGAACATGTTGCATTGAAACATAACATGGGAATAAAACATTGAACTATGATAGACACATAGGAATATAATAATTATTCCCATATTAGTCAACACATTTCTTCTTTGCTCTTCATGGTATTATGGGTTCACACCCCATACCATCTTGGTAGTAATGGGTCCATATTATGGTTATCTTAGTTGAAAAATTCCTTCATGTCTATCTCAAGAGATATAAATCTTTACCTAATGCAATGAAGGGGGATATAGGTCCCACCCATCTCATAATAAAATGAAACATACATGTTCCACAATATCATATAAAATAATATCAAAACCCAAGAAATGAAATTGATTTCATAAAAATGTAATCATATCATAACCTATGGAAAAGATAATGGTTTGGTAATCAATTAAAAAAATCTATACCCTTGGAAATAAGTAGGTTTCTTATCCATCAAGCCATCAAATAATAATTCATTCAGATAAATAATATTAATTCTAATCTTGAACTATAACCAAGTATCTCTTCTTAAATGGGAACGGATTTTGGGATATCTGTAAGAACATAAATATTTTTTAAAATTCAAATTTTAAAACATATGGCACATTCAAAGTCATTTCCATTGAAACCACATTGAAAAAATAAAATAGAATCATGAAAAAATTACTTTAAATAGTTATGGAGAAAAATATTATTACTTCGTCGAAATTGTTTTCTTTATTAAAATTCCACACAATTTTAAAAGAAAAATATTTTCATTGAAAATAATCTTTTAAATTTTTAAAGGATTCATTAAGTAAATAAGGAATCCTGAATGTGTAAAAATAAATTCATTTGATAGAAGTTATGAAAATATTATTCCTATAATTTTTTCATAAAAAACAAAAACTATCACATTATGAAAATGAAAACAAGATTGCTTTCAAAATATTTAATAAAAATCCATACATATGTATAAAGGAATTTAAATAATTGTAGAAGAAATTTTTTTTTTTGGAATATATATCTTTGAAACATATTCATATAAGGTAAATATTTTTCAATAGATAAATACTTATAAACAATCTAGATAATATTGAGATTTTTTAATTAACACTTACAACTTTATAATTACAAGAATCTATGCCTTATGATTGAAGAAAAAATATGGATATTAAAATACCATAATATTATGTTTAATACTCATAAAATAAATTCACGTTCCATATATATACCACATATTATAAATAAGTAGTGTATAATGCACATGTCTCACAGATGTAATGGTGAGAAAAAAAATCCTTTATATTAGGTCTAATTCCCTTTGTATGTATCTAAAAATCCTTTATAGTTGTTCTAAAAATATTATTATCTTATTAAAAAATCATAATAATTTTAATGATATCATATATGATTCATTAATGAAATTATATTCCTCATTTACTAAAAATTCCATTTTAAAGAAATTTTTTAGGTAATAATATCTTTGTTTATAATATGTTTTTTTACTCTTTATTATTGATCCAATTACATCAATATTGATTTAATTATTTATTGAGTGTATAACATGATTTATATATCATATAATATATATATATATATATGATAGATGTAAAATCCTAGGTAAATAAACAACATGACATTTTTTACAGTTATTATTATTTGTGAATTAAATATTAATTGAAATTTAAATGGGATGATATGTTCAATGGCGTACCCGATACACATCAATGGGTTTTGTTGAAATCTTACGTTGCACATTAATAATATAATATTATTATTTTAAATGGAAATTAACTCCATGTTGTTGTATTGGTGGGAATAAACAAAACTAACTAAAATATGATTATACATGTTTGTTAAATGTATTTACTTTTATCCAATAAATTTTGGAGACTTAAAGTGTGAATGAATCTAATTTTAAGCATAATTTACATTAAAAGATCGATTTACCACCTTTTAATGGAGATCCCACAATAAAAATAGTTTTTTTCACATTAATACATTATATTTGACCAAAAAAATCATTTTTTATAATGGGGACATCAAAATTATCTTTGTGTAAATTTTTTAATTTTCCGATAAAGTTCATTTTTATGAATAGTGAAAAATATAGTATTTTAATTCAATACTGCATTTTATTCTAATTTAATTATATGGATAGATAAACGTTTTAATTATTTTTAAATTGTAATTAGAATATATTTACAATTTAATCCAATGTTGGTCATTATAAATAATTTCACTTTGAATTTGGACATAAACAAGTGTCAATCTTTTGATAGTTATTATTTCTTAAAAACATGCTATTTGTTTTGAAAACATTAATTAACTTTAAATTAATTAATAAAACTTATATGTTTTAATTTTTCTAAATTAGAAATCATTTTTTGAATTCAGAATATCAATTATATCTTAGGCGGAATTTTTTGTATTTTCTTGAAAAACATCAATTTTTTAGGAATAGTGAAACCACTTAGTGGTAGTTAAAAATACTATCATTTTCAATTAAAAGAAATTTTACCACATCTGTTAAATGAATTTTGAAAATACAACATACATGATTGTTATTAATAAGTAAAATGTTGTTCAATAAGATGGAAATAGTTTTTGTTGAATAGTAACTTTTTACTTTTATTTACCGCGGTTAAATGTAAAAAGGTTAATTTAAGGTAAAAAGAATATCGTAATAATTAATAATTACCTTAACACTTGTCCTAACCTTATTTTATGAGTCATGGCCGACCGTGGGAATCCTTGGGTCGATTTGGGGACCTCATGAAGCCACTTATGAATGATAATGACACTTTAGATTAATTAATTTAATGTAAAGGCCAAAATGACATAAACAAGGATATTTTATTAAATTAATTTTTATATAGTGTTATATAAGTCATATTTTAGACTATAAATATTAATTAGAAATATAAAAATATTTTCTACATCATGGTAGTTTTTTATAATTTTTAGACAACAAATAAATTAAATTATTTATGACACAATAATGATGCAGTATATACCTCATTAATAAATTATTTAAATAAATAAGATTATAATGATTAAAATAATATCCAAAACCTGTCCAATTCTTATTGAATGATTTTTTTAACCATGAGTCATCTTATCCTTGACTCTAATGACTGTGTGACCATTATAAACTGAATATCATTATATAATAAAATAATATTTTCACACTTTCCAATAGAGCCCCTCCTCCCCCTTATAAAAGGAGACCATTTCTTACCAATTCCTCACACCTCTCAAGACTTTTGGATCTTCCAAACTATTCCCAACTAAGCCTCCTACATCCACATATTCTACCTATAAGCCTTACCATAGGTAGAAGGAACTTCAACAAACCATTTTGGTTCAAACCAAAGAGAGTTACCCAAATTAAAGGTAATGGATTCTCTTAACTTCATTTCTTTTATTTTACATTTCTAACCTCTAAACTCTTTTTATTCCCATATTTTATAACAACACCAGAATCATCAATATACTAGTATGTTTTTATGAGATGTATTTTAAATACACTTACAAACACCTCCATCTAATGGGTGAAGAACATAATGTTTCTGTGTGTGGAAAACTAACGCCTCATGAAACGATGATTGTTCAATTACCTCCTACCGCCTCTCATGGTGGCCATTATGATGTAACTAAATTTATAAATTATATATATTATGTTTATGTTTCTTTATGCTTCTTTATTTTCAATTCATATCATAACTTTATGGTTTCCATTATGGGTAAATGCTATAATTTCATTTGAGGATATGCGGACTACTGCCTCCTCAAAGTGATACGACTCGTTAATACCTTATGTGGGATGTATAAAGGGTGAATTTAATGATATTATATATGATATTATAATTTAGTTATAATATACCTATGTATAATTATGTTTTAATTCCATTAAAATAAGAAATAGAGAGGAAAGTAGCATTCATGCGTACCTACGGTTTACCGTCTCCATGAACGTTCCATTTAATTTCTTACCTCCAAATGATATGTACTTTAATATATATATATATTGGATATAAATGATATATATATGATATGTAAATAATTAATATCATTCTAGATATAATGGACTATTGACAGCACGGAAAACTTGTAAATATAAGGTGTTCATCTTTGACTCAAGTACAAAATATTGACAAAACAAATGTTATTAACATAAATGATTAAATAATTATTATAACATGGTAATAAGTGAAATAAAAGGAATAATGAACTTGAAAAACTTTATTAATCAATTAAATGTTAACATTATATTATTATTCAAGAGATTAATGAATGAAATGCTCAAGTCGGACAACGAGGTAACAGATTTTCTTATCTCACTTTTAATTCCGTGAGATTTCCATTGTTCGCCACTTATTCATTGCATGTGGTGTGGTATGTACTACCATTTGATATATATTATTATTATTATCCTTATATTCATGGTATTCTGTGATTCATATGGTGGTTATTAACATTTGGACATACGACTGAGTCGATTACAACATGGTAAAGGGTTTCATCTCACCTTTTATTCACTTGTGATTCATGCTATATTTTCCACTATTTTCTTTTGTGTGGTGTATGTACTTCCCATTATTGTAATCTTTGTCTAATATACTATTATTTAGGAGTATTTACATCTTCATTGTATGATCCTTCTTTCATGTGGCAAATGTATTGTATGTTACCAAATCGGTAAGGTAACCTTTCACCCTCCTCTTTTTAAAAGACTTACTTTTGTTATGTCTTTTAATTTACATCTTATTATGCTAGGATATGTTCTTATATATACTTATTGATGTAAATTTTATGTCCAATTATTGAGATACCCTTATATCTTATCAACTCATTTTCTGGATTTTAATGTGACGTCGTTAGGCTATCAAATTTTTGAAAGGGAACATCTTAAACCAATTTCAATTCTTCGGGTAAAACGTGTACTTCTTGAATATGTCATCCTATGAATATCTGTGAATGAACTCTGATTGTTTTACACATAAGATCAAATTATATTGTGAAAATTTATATTTGTCGCACATTATTATGTAATATATTTATACTTAATTTAAGGATACCATCTCTATAAGGGATTTCATCTCAATTGGAATTTCCATTGACACTTCATTGTAGTTATGCGACAATTAACTGTTATATAGTGTATATACTATCCTTTGTAATATTATATCATGAATCCATTTATTCTCATTATATTATAATGTTTTTATTAATTTTTATTCTTCAATTATTTGTATTCAAGAGTCTCTCAATTTGTTAAAACTCATTAAATAAAATATCATTTTAAATGTTTTAATGATTTATTATTCAAAATCATTATCATCAATTTACATGTTTTCGAAATGGTTTTGAGTATTTATTTATATGTAAATTAATGTTTTAAATCTATAATTCGATTAAAATATTCAACGTGGTATGGGAATCTTTGATTCACAAATCCCTTTTTAAATGGTTTTTGAAAATAGATTGATTATTTCAATATCATGCAATTACTTCTTGTGATTGAAAATGAAATGTTATTAGTGAAATATTTATATTTGAAATATTTTATGTGTTATTATGGTACATGGACATTTTATTGTTGGTTACATGATAAAACATATGACAGGTGGTGCCGTGATAAACCAGGATGGGTGGTTACGTAATAACCTCCAATGCATTGGGTATGGAAGTCTTTTGTATTGATATTCCATTTAGTGATATTTGTGGAAGTAGACCATATGGTTATTCCACTTAAGAATGTTTATTTCCCATGTTACCTTTATATTTATGTGTTAATTATATAGGGTTTATGGAACTCTTTTTGTTACAAAAGGGTAAGCAATGATCTTTTATTCAGTGAAGAGTATTTACTACATCGTAAAGGTGAAAAGTGTTACTTATGATAATGTATTCATGGATTACTTGTTGTTTTGAAAATATAACTACTTTACTTCTTTGTGTATCCGTTACTGAGCTTTTTATGCTCATCCCATGTTTTTGAAAAAAAATTCATAGGAAATAATGTGGAATAGGGTCAAGGATTGGATCAAGGAAAATTTGTGCTGTCTAAAACATGGAACTAGACATGTCTCCCTTATTCAAGAGTTTTTATTTTTAAAAAAATGGAAACTGAGTAGAAGTCTCTACTTTGTAATTGTTGAGATGTAATTTAATTTTTATGACTAATTATCTAAAACTCTAAACATGAAAAGATCATCAATGTGAATTATTAATTTAATTCAAGATTATGAAATGTTTAAGGTAGGGTCCTTACAGTTAGCATCAGTGGTCGTTTTAGATAACTTTAGAGGTTAGGGTTTTCTTCAAGCATAAGTGAAATTACCGTAATGGTTAGGTTTTTAGAAAGAGACATAGTTATTTTAGATAATGTGAATGAGTTTAAGATAACATGAAATAGTATATCTTATTATTTACCCTCCTCTTAAGATATTATATGATGATTTTACTGATATACTCACACTATGCTTTTTGGTTTTACTAAATGGCTAGATCTAGTAGGCACCAAAGTAATAGTGGATGTGAAGATTACTATGACTGCTTTCTGAACGAGCAACTGAATGAAATGAGAGCTGCAATGAGGACTCTCATGGTTCTTCTAAAACAACTATCTAGAGTCATGATTGACCACCCGAACCTTGTTAATTTTAATAAACCATAATATATAAGAGAAACAAATATTTATGGATGTTTATGTAATAATCATAAAGGTAAGTATGTTCAAAATCCAATGTGTCAAGGATGTCGAAATAAACACCTAGGAAATTGCTTCAATTGGAAGGGAAGATTGTATAGATGTGGGAATGAAGTCCATAAATCAAGAACCTACCATGGAAAAAGGAAGCATCCAATTCACTATAGTAAAAGGAAGGAAGTTATTTCTGAGGGTTCAATTGAATTTTTTTAATGTGGTGTGCATGGTCATTATACAAACAGATTTCCTACAAAGATGTTTTGAGAATGGGATCACCAGGATCATAAAAATATATGTTTACCAATACCTAATTCCATTCCAATTGAGGATGAAGAAACTGACAATGACCAATGAATGGTATGAATTATTTCTTAACATATGTTTTCACATTATTAAATCTTGTGATACGATTCATGCTTTTGTTTGTAGGAAAGAAGTATTTCAGAATAAGTTGGAAAGGAATGTTTAATGTATCACGAAGAATGTTGAATGAGTAAAAAGTCAACGTATAATGGATTTAAGTGTTATGGTAGATTTTAAGATGATGAAATACTTAAAAGTAATAAGGCTATTTTGATGATGGGATTATTTTGGAAGAGTTTTTATAGTATGTGTAACCTTGAGGTTTGATATATAAAAATGTTATTAAAGGAATTATTATCTTTTCTTTTGATGAGAAATGGTGGAATTTTATTTTTGGAGAATATATGTTTATATTATGGACTAATGGTGAATTGGGTTTTTATGGAAATGATTAACCTATCATAGAGAATATGTGATTTGGTTAATTACACATCAGTATGATACTTTCAGAGTAGTTGATTTTTATTTGGAGATAAATGTTAAGATTTATAGTGGAAAAAAATGTGACTAAATCCTTATGAGTTTTGTGTTACAATATTATTTTAGGTTATTTTGAATAATTTTTTGGACAATGGTATATTGAATGGTCTTTATTGAACTTTGGGTACTTTTTTGTTGAATTTTTGATATTAAGAGTATTATTTCATTTTATAAAGGATTATCCTTTTTGGGGATTATTTGATCTCATACTAACCATTTTTGGTTTTGTTTAATGTCTAAATACAGAGGAAATATATAGCTTTTTTGTTGATTATGTGATTCCTTAGAAGTTGATTCTTGTTCTTTTGTTGTGACCAAGTCAGTTTGAAAACTCATCGTTGGGAGAAATGATGGGTTTGTGGTAGAAATTTAGTAAAAGGTAAATTTATGCATGACATGTAAGTATGTTTCCTTATGTTTTTAGTTAATCTCATAAATAAATTCCACAACATTATGAAAAGTAACTTAAAACAAATACATTGTCTGTTAACTTTTATTACAGGGGAATCAATGATCGTTTAACCCATCACATGTTTGTGATTTTATTGTGGTTAACTTTCTCCTAATCACTTTTTCTATCACTCTCCATCAGAACTTGACCGTTTGTTTTTTCTTCCATATCCATGTTTTCCTACATGGAATCCTAGTATGGTTCATCTCGGGTGACCTCCGTACTTCTATTTCTTTCTATTAAAGTGATAGTTTTACTAACACTTTTCTGATGTGGGAATTTTAATTAATTTTCCAAGATGTATTTTAAAATAGCGAGGATGAAATTTCCAAAAGGTGGAAGGATGTAACATCCCAGGTAAATAAAGAACATGAAATTTTTCATATTTATTAATATTTTTGAATTAAATATTAATTCTACTTTAAAAGGGATGCTATGTTTAACAGCGTACTCGATACACAACAACATGTTTCTTTGAAATCTTATGTTGCACACTAATAATATTATATTATTATTTTAAATGGAAATTAACTCTCTACCATTGTGTTGGAGGGATTGAACAAAACTAACAACAATACGACTATACATGTTTTTAAAATGTATTTAATTTTATCCAATAAAAGTTAGAGACTTAAAATGTGAATGAATCTAATTTTAAGCATAATTTTAATTAAAATGTCGATTTACAACCATTTAATGTTGAAAAATCTTTAAATATAGATTTTGTCACATTAATACATTCTATTTGACAAAAAAATCCTTCTTTATAATGGGGACATCAAAATTTATATTGTGTAAATTTTTGGAAATTTTCCGATAATGTTCATTTTTTTTATTAATAGTGAAAAATATAATATTTTAATTCAAAACTGCATTTTAATCTAATTTATTTATATAGATAGATTATCTTTTTAAGTAGTTTTAAAGTGTAATTTGAATATATTTTTACCATTAAATCCAATTTTGGTTGTTGGAATTAATTTCACTTTGAATTTGGACATAAACAGGTTTTAATCTTTTGATAGTTATTGTTTCTTAAAAACACGGTATTTTTTTGATAACGAGAATTATTTTTAAATTAATTAATACAAATTCTATTTTTTGAATTTTTTAAAATATAAATCATTTTTGAATTCTGAATATCAATTATATCTTAGGCTTAATTTTTTGTATTTTTTTGAAAAAGTTCAATTTTTTATGAATATTGAAACCACTTAGTAGTAGTTAAAAAAACTGATTTTTTCATTTATATTAAATTTTACCGCTTCTGTAAAATGAATTTTGAAAATCTGACATACATGATTGTTATTAGTAAGTAAAATTTGTTTCAATAAGATGAAAAAAAAAATTTTGTGAATAGTATCTTTTGGCTTTTTTTACCGCAATTAATGGTAAAAAGGGTAATTCAGGGTAAAGAGAATATCGTAATAATTCAAAATTTCCTTAACACTTGTCCTAAACTTATTTGATTAGTCATGAAAAACCATTGGAATCCTTGGGTCTATTTTGAGACCCCATGGAGCCACATATAAATGATAATGACACTTTAGTATAAATAATTTAAATTAAAGAAAAAAGTGACATAAACAATAAACTGTTAGTAAATTAATTTTTATATGGTGTAATATAAGTCATATTTTTGACGATAAATATTAATTATAATGATAAAAATATTTCCTACATCATGTTTTTTTATAATTTTTAGACATCAAATAAATTAAATTATTTATGACACAATAATGATGTGGTATATACCTCATTAATAAATGATTTAAATAAATAAGATTATAAAAATTAAAATATTATCTATACCCTGTACAATTATTATTGAATGATTTTATTTAAACCATTTGTAATTTTATCTTTGACTCTAATTATTTTTGGACCTTTATAAACTGAATATCATTATATAATAAAATAAATTTTTCACACTTTCCTAAAGATCCCCTCCTCCAACATATAATAGGAGACAATTTCTAACCAATTCCCCACACCTCCGAAGCATTTTGGCTCATCCAACCTCTTCTAAATTAAGCACCCTACATCCTTATCTTCCTCCTAGAAGCATTAACATAGGCATAAGTGACTTTATCAAACCATTTTAGTTCAAACAAAAGGTAGTTACCGAAATTAAAGGTATTGGTTTCTCTTAACTTCTTTTAAATATTTTTACTTCTCCAACCCCTAAACTCTTTTTATTCCCTTAGTTTATAACACCACCATTATCCTAAATATATTAGTATGTTGTTATGAGATGGATTCTAACTACACTTACACACACCTCCATTTAATGGGTGAGGAACATAATGATTCTGTGGGTGGAAAACTAACTTCTCACGAAAAGATGATTGTTCAATTACCTTCTACCGCAACTCATGGTGGCCATTATGATGGAACTGTATTTTTATATGATTTATATTATGTTTATGTTTTCTTTATTCTTCTGTATTTTCCATTTATATCATACCATTATGGTTTCCATTATGGGTAAACGTGATAATCTCATTTGAGGAAGTGCGGACTACCGCCCCTCAAAGTGATATGACTCTTTAATACCTTATGTGGGATGTATAAAAGATAGAGTTAATGATATTATATAAGATATTATACAGGAATTATAATATTCCTATGTATCATTATGTTTTAATGCCATTAAAATAAGATGTAGAAATGAATGTAGTGTTCATGCGTATGTACGACTTACTGTGTCCATGAACGTTCCATTTAAATTCTTACCTCCAAATGATATGTACTATTATAAATAAATATATATATATATACTGGATAAATATGATATATATGATATGTAAATTATAAATATCATTATATATATAATTTACTATTGACAACATGGGATACTTTTAAATATTAGGTGTTCATCTTTGACTCAAGTACCAAATATCAACAAAACGAACGTTATTAACATAAATGATTACATAATGTTTATAACATGGTTATAAGTGATATAAAAGGAATAATAAACTTGAAAAACGTTATTTAGAAATTATAAATTAATGCTAGTTTATTATTTATTAGATTAAAGAATGAACGGGTCAAGCCGGACAATGAGGTAAGATATTTTCTTATCCCACTTTTATTTCCGTGAGATTTCCATTATTCTCCACTTATTCATTGCATGAGGTGTATTGTGTACTTCAATTTGATATATATTATAATTATTATCCTTATATTCATTGTATTATGTGATTCATATGGTGGTTATTAACTTTTGGTCAAAAGACTCAGTTGATTACAACGTGGAAAAGGGTTTCATCTCACTTTTTTTCTTGTGAGATTCATGTTATATTTTCCAATATTTCCATTTGTGTGGTGTATGTACATCCCATGATTGTACTATTTGTGTTATATAATTTCATTTAGGAGCATTTAAATCATCATTGTATTATCCTTCTTTCATGTGGTGTATGTTTTGTAAGTTACCAAATCGGTAAGGGAACCTTTCACCCTCCTCTTTTAAAAAACTTCTTTTTGTTATGTCTTTTAATTTACATATTATTATGTTGGTATATGTTATTATATATCCTTATTGATGTAAATTTTATGTCAAAGTGTTGAGATAACTTTTTTATCTCATAAACTCATTTTCTGAATTTTAATGTGATGTCGTTAGGATGTCAATTTTTTGCAAGGGAACTTCTTAACACAATTTCAATTATTTGGGTTAAACATGTACTTCTTGAATATGCCATCCTATGAATATGTGTGAATGGGAACATATTGTTTTACACATAATATCCAATTATATTTGTTGTATTTATATTTTTCACACATAATTAAGTAATATATTTATCCTTAATTTAATGATATCGTCTTTATAAGGGATTTCATCTCAATTTTCCCTTCCATTGATACTTCATTATTTTTATGCATCAATTCACTATTATATAGTGTATATACTGTCCTTTATCATATTATATCATGAATACCATCATTCTCATTATATTATAATTTTTTTTATTAAATTTTATTACTAAATTATTTGTATTCATGAGCCTCTCATTTTGTTAAAAACACTTTAACTAAAATATAGTTTTAAATGATTTAATGATTTGTTATTATAATGCTTTATATTTAATGCCCATGTTTTGAAAATGGTTTTGAGTATTTATTTATATGGACATTAATGTTTTAAAATTATAATTCTATTAAAATATTCAAAGTCGTATGGGACACTTTGATTCAAAAATATCTTTTTAAATGGTTTATTTAAATATATTGATTATTTAAATATCATGAAATTACTTCTAGTGATTGAAAATGAAATTTTATTAGTGAAATATTTATAATTTATATATTTTATGTGTTAGGATTGTACTTGGACATTTTACGGGTGGTTATGTGATAAACCATATGATGGGTGGTGTCGTGAGAAACTAGGACGGGTGGTTATGTTATAACCTCCAATGCATTGGGTATGGAAGTCGGCCATATGACTATTCAATTTAGTGATATTTGTGGAAGTATACTATATTTTTATTCAACATAATAATGTTTATGTCCCAAGTCACCTTTTATATTTTTGTGTTCTTTATATGGGTTTTATGGTAATATTTTGGTTACAAAAGGGTAAACAATGTTCTTTTATTCAGTAAAGTGTATTTACTACTTCGTAAAGGGGAAAAGTGTTACATATGGTAATGTATTCATTGATTACTTGTTGTTTTGAAAATCTAACAGTTTTCCTTCTTTGTGTATCCCTTAATAAGATTTTTATGCTCATCCAATGTTTTTGAAATGTTTTTCAAAGGACATAATGTGGAATAGGGTCAAGGATGGGATCAAGGAAAATTTGTGCTGTCTAAAACATGGAACTAGACATGTCTCCTTTATTCAAGAGTTTTTATTTTATAAAAAAATGTAAATTGAGTAGAAGTGTCTACTTTGTAATTTTTGATATGTAATGTAATTGTTATACCTAATTATCTAAATCTCTAAACGTGAAAAGAACCTCAAAGTGAATTATTACTTTAATTCATGATTATGCAATGTTTATGGTTTGGTCCTTACAATAGATATATGAAATCAAATTTACATTTCATGGAGACAGTAAGACTTATGTAAGTATCAATGCTATATATATTTTCATATCATATTGAATGTAATATGGTGAAAGGAATATATGTTTAAATATATTATTAAATAAACATTATTATTTAATATAATTAAAAATTATTCATTATATGATTTTTGATAATAATTACAAAAAAAATTAATGTGGAAAATAAATATCATCAGGTCGTGGAGATGATAGGTCATTCGTATGCTTAAGCGATGATATCATTCTCTTTATGGTAAAATGGTGAGGAATTATATGGTATATTAATTATAAAAAATTAATATAACGTATTATTAATTACTTATATCAATTATATCTATCATTATACGGATATTAATAATATATTAATGTAAAACATATTACACCATGACGCGAAGATGGTATGCAGTATGTACAGACACGTTATACATTCATTTTTTGTAGCATTAATAAAAGTTAAAATATGGTTGTTACATAATCTTAATATCATCTTAGAATATTTTTTATACAATAGTTATTAAATTTTAATGGAATGAACATATGAATAGGTAGTAGAAGAAGAAAAAAAATTTACCGCATTGTTAAGCTTATTACCCAATTTTCCAAGATCTCCCTCTAGATCTCCTCATAGGGACAGCAGAGCTGGTATTTTGAGAAGACCAAATCCTACTGAACATGGATACCGATTTTATATGGATAAATGTGTTGGGTTGGGACTAGATAGAAGGCTCAAGGTGTTGTGATGAAGTGAAGAAGGAAGTTCCATTCTATACGACAGTGTACGGGGATTCTTGGAAATTCTAAAAATATTAAAATATAATAAGATTATACTATATATAAATACATTAAATCAAAAAATAAATGAAAAATGAAATTATTTTAAGAAAATATCTTATAACCTTGTGATTATTTAACAATTATTTTATTTGGAATGAATTTTATAATAAATTAATTCAACAAGATATCATTATTTTCAAATATAGTACAATTAATTTTATTTTACATCAAATACATCAAGACAAATTGGGAATCCAAATAAAATAATTTCACTAATGTATACTATTTCATATAAATCTAAGAAATTTTTTATACAAGTTTACTATTATAAATTATATCAAAATAACAATTATTAAAATAAATAATTCTTCTTTTTCTGTTAATCGAAAAATATATTGTTTTAACACTGAAAATGTTTTTAAGGTAATTATATAACTTCTGGAAAATAAAAATAAATTTATATAATTAAACTAATTTCATTTATATAAAACTTTTCATTTATATTCATTCATATATTGATTTTGTTACTATTGGTACACATAAAAGATATTGAAAACCAGAAAGTGATGATTTGTAGTTATCTTTTATTTAAACAATATATAATTTATTTTTATGAAAAAATTGTCAATTAAAGAACCCAAAATAGACCCTGTTGTGATAATGGTCCAATACCCTTAATCAAAAATTTTCTTACAATTTTTTCTTTATTTTAAACCTTATAATTTTTATTTACATTTAAGTTATCCATTTTGATTTTAATTATTGTAACAATATTTTAAATATTTATAGGATTTTAATCATCACTTGTATGGGGTGAAGTGTAAATAAATGGGCATATTATAACATTTATGATTTCCAAAAACTATATTTTTATTTATATTTTCATTTTTTTAAAATAAATTTAAGGAATTGAATTTTTATAAAATATCATTACTCTCATTGTTCACATTATTTACATTTTTCACATTAAATAAAATCTAAAACAAAATATAATTTATAATAAAACCATCTAAGATACTCCTAAGATATCATAGTCTCAAATAGAATTCCAGTTTAACCTTAATTAAATCAAATATTATTTATTTTAATACTTTTAATATCATTTATTTTATTTTTCTATTAATTAAACAAATACAATATCATAATTATTTAAGCATTTAATTTAATTATTTATGTCATAAAAATTAAAAATAAATTAAAATGATGAATATAGTAATTTTTTATTTCAAATTGATATTTATAAATTAATTTATCTTATCTATAAAACTTTATTAATAATGGAATATTTATTAAAAATATGAGTATGACATTTCTATTTTATCCATAAATAAAAAATAATAAAGGTCAAATACATACCCAAGTGTCTTGAAAAGGTTGTAATTTTGGAATATGGTTGATTTTGTTCCAAACCAACTCATATAATGAAATTAAGTCTAGATTTATAGTAATTTCATAGTTATTAAAATATTATTATTTTCCTAAATTACCAGATTTAACCCCATTTGAAGTAAAAATATTTTGAAGTTACTCTTAATAAATATTTACTTTGTTCCTAATAAATATTAAATTTCATAATGATTAAATGTAACACCCCAAGCTTCCACAGTACGTTTCCCTTTGAATAATGCAATGGCGTGCATTGTACGCAACTTCGAGATTCTAACACACCACATCCAATCAAACTAGCTGTTATGAATAGTAATACCTATTTTTTGAAATTTTATAAATTTTATCTATCGAAATGGATTCATTTTTGGATTCGTAATATCTAAATTAGCTTAGGGTGAAATTTTGGTACTTTTCAGATAACTTTCATATTTTGATGAATAGTGAAAATTACAAAATTTTAATTAAAAACAACTTTTTTAATCGAAATAATTAATAGTGAAAAATTATTAATTTCAGTGGTTTTAAAGTATATTTAGAATATATTTTTACCATTTAATACAGTTTTGTTCATGGTATGTGATTTCACATTTAAACCAGACATAAACAAGTGTCAATCTTTTGATAGTTATTATCGCTTAAAAACACGCTATTTGTTTTGATGACAAGAATGTATTTTTAAATTAATTAATGCAACTGATATGTTTTGAATTTGATAAAATAGACATCATTTTTGAATTCATAATATCACATATAGCTTAGGCCTAATTTTTTATATTTTTCTTGAATCTTTCATTTTTTTGATGAATAGTGAAACCACTCAGTGGTAGTTAAAAAACTAAATTTTTCATAAAACATAATTTTACCGCTTCTGTGAGGGGAATTTCGAAAATCCAAGAGACACGGTTAATATCAAGGAGTAAAATTTGGTTCAATGAGATGACAATAATTTTTGTGAATAGTTACTTTTTATTTTCATTTACCACGGTTAAAAGTAAATAGGGTAATTAAGGGTAAAAATGATATTAACATTACCCTAAAACATGTTATAATTCTATTTTACAAGTGTACCTCGACCAAAAACAACCTTAGGAGTAAAATATTATCATTTAGTTCCACTTTTATTAGATTAGGACATTTATTATTATTTAATCCAAAGAAGAGTTAAAAGAGTTAAAATAAAAATTTATTTACTAAAACATTTTTATTATAAGGGTATACATAAGATAAATTCGATTGTAAATATTAATTGGAAATCAAAAAAGATTTCCTACATAATGGTATTTTATTTATAATATTTAGACATTAAATAATTTAATTTATTTATGACACAATGGTGATGTAGTAATTACCAAATTAACGAAATATTAAAATAATTGATATTATAAATATCAAAATAAATGTAATTTTAGACTTTTTATGAATTACACTAATCTTATAGGTTAATATGAAATATTTGGATTGATTATATAAATTGTGATCGAATTAATAATGCTGTTATGAATTTATCAAAAACAAAATACCCAATAGTGTCAAAATTGACATAAAAGAGTATTTTAAAATATATATTATATTATTAATTTATATTCAATTCTTAGAAATCTAAGGTTCGGCCAAGAGACTCAATCATGATAGGTGTATCATTAATGGACCACTTTGGGGTCGCTTGTATGTATATAGTATGTTTATTAACCATATAATATAAAAATACAAAGAGACATTGTAAAAGTGAAACTAATTAACTAAGAGTTAATACATAAAGATAAGGTTAATATAGTAACACAAACCAGTATAAATACTATTGGTTGAGTGGTTTTCGACGTATCCCCACCATAACATTTAAATAATCCACTTTGGATCCATTATAAACCAAATATGAATTTATTATAAAATAATATTTCTAGCATTTCCAAAGGTTCCCCTCACCGCTCTTATAAAATGGCACTCACCCTTCTCATTAATTTACACCATCAAAGCCTTTTGGTTCGGAGAAACCCAGCCCAAATACTCTCTCAACATCCCTAACTTCATCTTAGAGGCCTTAATTTAGTCAGAAAGCCAACCTAAGGAGAAATTTTGATCAAATCAAAAGGAAGAACCCGAAGAAGAGGTAATGTTTTCACCACACTCTTTCAAATTCCTTTCTTCTTCAACTTCTTCTTTCTTTGTTATTTCTATTCTAAAATAATAACTCCAATATATTATATATACTGTGATGTTATTATAAATATGGTACAACCATATTCAGTATTCAATCCAACATTTGAATGGCATGTCACCATACGTGCGTACGTACGGCTTACCCTCTCCACGTCGTGGTGTAATTGTCATTCAATAAATTATTATTTTGATGGGTATAATAATGATGTGTAATTCATGTAAATAATAAATATAACATGATAATTATACTGTCTATATGATATACCATCCAATTATATATTATTTTAAAATCACAAGAATGATATAATCTCTCCTGCGTATGTACGGACTACCGTCTCCACAAACGCGATGAGATTCATTCTCCATCGTATCCATTCAAGTGTAATTCTCATTTGATGATTAAAAATAATGTTTAAGGACTTCATATAATTCTGGATATGAATAAGATACACCCTATCCATAATAAACACGGCTTACGTAACAAAGAATATAATGGAAAACGAGTAAGTTAACACCCAAAATGACGATAATACTAAGATATTATTAACAAATCAATGTTAAAAGATCATATATGATATAATATTAATGTAAATGACTCATGTATAATTCAATAACAATTATTTCACCATTATACAGGAGGTTATACTACCATCGACCAAGGAAAAAGTGCAATGTAAGGGGTTTTCACCTCACTCCATATTCCCGTGAGATTCAAGCCATATTTCCACTATTACCTTTTGTGCGGTGTATGTACTACCAATAATTGTATTATTTATGGAATACATTTTAATTTATGTTTATTTTCATATTCATTGTATGATACCTATTTCATGGGGTGTATGTTTCGTATGTTACCAAATTGGTAAGCGATAATTTCACAATCTCATTATTATCCGTGGTTGTTTTGCGTAAGTATCTACAGGGACATATTTTTTATCCCTATTCATGTTTTATGAAGGATTTTTCAAATAGATTATATTAAGGGAATTTTTACTAAAACATCATTTCAACTGTTTTAGATATTTATTCTTCTAAATCATTCTCATTAAAGTCCATTTCTTAAAAATGGTTTTTTGGGATTTATTTATATGGACATCAATGATTTTAAAAAGATAATTTCTTTCAAAAGTTTCAAAGTGGTATGAGACACATTGATTCAGAAATCTATTTTTAAATGGAATCTTGACAAATAGTGTGGCTTTTAAATTATTTCAAGAAAAAGGGGGATATTTCTATCTAATAGTTTTGACGATTATTTTCATCTATGACAATATCATTCATTATTCTCGATTGAGGTTAATATGATACAATACAATCTCCCATATTGTATCGAATGAGTTATGATTGACTATGGATGTGCTATTTTTATTCCATTCATGGTTTGTGGATAATTATTGACCTTTCATATGCTAGTTTTAATACGAATGATTATGTTATTTTTCAAACGTTTCATATGAGGAATGCATTGGACATAGTAAGTGACGGGTGGAGCCCATATAGATCCTCGATGCATCGGTAGGTCTCATGAGACAAACTAGTGTCTTGGAAAGAGGCCTTGACAAAATCTTATTTGCAGTCTTGGCACCAGGCCTTGGCTATGTGCTTATGATAGTTTGGAATTATGCATTCCATCATTATGAAAGTGGTTATTAATATTTTCATGTGATTATTCGACTAGTAGAATATCCATGTGAATAATTAAATGGAATTATTTCATTATATCCTTGCCATATTTTGCAGAAGTTGATGTTTAAAAGGATTTTTTAATTATACATTGCCTTAAATTTTTATGTTTATTTATGAATGTTTCTGCTATATTGTTATCCTTACTGAGCATCTGAGCTCACCCCTTGTAATGTTTTATTTTTCCCAGGATGTGAAGAAGTATTTTATGAATGACCTGCGGGGATAGTATGAGGGGATATGAAGACAATATGTTGTTTTAGTTTTTCACTTATTTATTTATTGTAAACTTTATGAATATATCTAGTGTTTCCATGGCTACCAAACTAATCGGTCTTTCAAGACTTGATCTTTCTTGTGATCATGCCAATGTTATGTAATAAGGCACCGACTCTGGGTATCTAGGGTCGAGACGTTACAGTTGGTATCAGAGGATGTTTAGTTAAAACCCCGGAAGCAAGATTTAGATAAACTCTGATTAGAGCACATAGACCTATGATGAACTTTGAGGATTAGTATAGAAGAACATCATAGAATTTTGGTATTATAGATATTTTTTGAGTTTTCAGAGCAATGCATCCCTATCTGGATATGAGCAGGTAAAGGCGGCTCTGGCACAGATGTACCTAGGTGTAAAACCTGAAAACTCCGCTTTGATGTAGACTCGAACGGGAACTGGTGCACGACAACGGGCCTTGCTGCACTCTTTGTTACGACACTCCCGGTGGATATGCTTAGGATAATTTACTTTTTATTTAGAAACCGATTTGAAGTATTATATATATAAGATGAGAGTAAATGACATCGGTTAATCCTAATGTGCTTCAAATTGAGAATATGTTGACATGTTAATCTCTAAATGATTTTATGAATACTGTTACTCACACAATGCTTTCTTTTTTCAGTCAATGGATGGATTCCAAGGAATTCATAGTGACTTTGAGAATGATGTACAAGGTGGGAACGGTGGTGGAAATGAGAAACAAAATGGAATGTTGATAGGCGTAAAATATATCGTCTTTATGCCAAATGAATTTTCCAAAAATATGATCAACAATATATATATTAACCAACTCCCGAACTCAACAAAGAAGAGAAATGTGATGAATGATAAGAGCTCTAGTAGTGGAGACCATGGAGAAAGGAATCCTCAATTTCCATCATGCAGGAAATGTGGAAGGAGACACCCAGGAAAGTGTCTCAATGGGAAAAAGAAATACTTTATGTGCGGGATGGAAGGAAATAATGTGAAGAATTGCCGAAGATAAATGAATAGTACTATGGAAGAAGATAAAAATGTTCCCAAGAATCCATTTATAGTCATTTTCCGTAAATGTAGGGGACCTGGCCATTAACCGAGTGAATGCCCTATTCTATAGGATATTTTCTTGGTCAAAGAAGAAGCTATGTGGAAATAAATAGTTGGAGAAATGTTTAAAAAGTATTAGTGCTCCTTGTTGATGGGTTTACTTTGGAATAATTTTCTCTTGTATTAGTAACCCTATAGTTTTCCATGTGAGAATGATGTTTTATGAAGAATTATATTTTCTCTTGTGGATATAGTTATAAATAACCATTTGGTTTTATAGGATCACTGGGTTTGAGGAAATTACATGTTATTATAATTTGGGATGAAAATGCAAGGTATGAAATAAGATTTGTGGTTAAATTATGTTATGGTTATTTTGAGGAATTTTTCTCATTTTGGTAATGTTATAAAATATAGTTTTTGAAAAAGGACCACACGCAGACCGTGTGACAACCCGTTGTGTTAGACAAAGCTGTGGGAATCGAACCCACAACCAAAGTGCAATTAGGATTTATCGCCTACCATTGGACTACGTGAAGTCCCACGTTAATGTGACTATTTTTTTTAGTTAAATGATTTTATTTATCAATAATAATTTGATTTGGGATCTTATTTCTTATCAAGTGAATACCCTTAGTATAGGAAAATGATTTGGAGATTAAGTGATAAATGTTATTTTGGAAGATGTTCTCTTTGTTGGGGACACTATTTGCCCATGGAAAATAGAATACAATGGGATTTCATTTGAGGAGTAATGGTGGATTTTTATCTATGTTTTTATTGTGGATTTATAGTGATTTGGGTTATTTAAGGAAATGATTAACCTACAATAGAGAATATGTGATTAGGTTAATTACTTTTATGTATGTGACTTTAAGAGTAATTGATGTCATTTGGAGATATCATTTAACGTGGAAGATTTCATTCTTATAAGTTTTGGGTTTCAATATTAGTTTGGAATATATTGAAGGACTTTAAGGACATTTTATTATTGAATGGTATTTATTTAACTTTGGGGTATTGATGGTTTAATTTTAGAAATTAAGATTTAGTGTTTTTTTTCTAATGGAATATCCATTTGAGATATCATCAGATATTATACTAACTATTTTGGTTTTTATTAATCTCTAAAGACAAGGTAAATATATAGTTTATCCTATGTGGATCATGTATTTCTTTATAAGATTATTCTATCTCTTCCATTGTGACCAAGTCTTCTTGAATACTCATTGTTCAAAAAAATGAGTTAGTGGTAAAAATTTATTAAAGAATGAAACTCTACTTAAAAATTAAGTATATCTCTTTATGTTCTTAGTCAATATCATAAATGAATTACTCTTCCTTATGTAATGTAACTTAAAACAAAAAATGTGGTCCGTTTACTTTTCCAACTAGGAGACTAATGACTGTTTGTCCCAACATAAGTTTGTGATTTTCTTATTGTTAAATTTCTCCTGATCATGTTTTATATCCCTCTCCATCAGAACTTAACACTTATTTTATCGTCCATATCCATGTTTTCCTACATGGAATCCTAGTATGGGTTATCTTGGGTGACCTTTATACCTCTCTTACTTTCTTTTAAAGTGATAGTTTTATTGACTCTTTTTCTATTATGGGACGTTCCATTATATTCTCAATCCCAATTTTAAAATAATTGCCAGGACGCAATTTATTGAAGGAGGGGAGAATGTAACACCCTAACAATCCACGGTACGTTTCCCTTTGAATAATGCAATGGCGTGCATTGTACGCAACTTCGAGATTCTAACACACCACAACCAATCAAACTAGCCGTTATGAATAGTAATACCTACTTTTTGAAATTTTATAAATTTTATCTTTCGAAATGGACTTCATTTTTGTATTCATAATATCGAAATTAGCTTATGGTGAAATATGGTATTTTTCAGATATCGTTCATATTTTGATGAATAATGAAAATTAATAAATTTTAATTAAAAACAAATTTTTAATAAAAATAATTAATAGTGATAAATTATTAATTTCAGTAGTTTTAAAGTATATTTAGAATATATTTTTACCATTTAATACAATGTTGGTCATTGGATGTGATATCACATTTAAACCAGACATAAACAAGTGTCATTCTTTTGATAGTTATTATCTCTTAAAAACACGCTATTTGTTTTAACAACAAGAATTAATTTTTAAATTAATTAATTCAACTAATATGTTTTGAATTTGGTAAAATAGACATCATTTTTTAATTCATAATATCAAGTATAGATTAGGCTTAATTTTTGGTATTTTTCTGGAAACTTTCATTTTTTGATGAATAGTGAAACCACTCAGTGGTAGTTAAAAAAATAATTTTTTTCATAAAACATCATTTTACAGCTTTTGTGAGTGGAATTTCGAAAATCCAAGAGACACAGTTAATATCAAGGAGTAAAATGTGGTTTAATGACATGAAAATAATTTTTGGTGAATTGTAACTTTTTACTTTAATTTACCACGGTTAAAAGTAAATAGTGTAATTAAGGGTAAAAATGATATAAATATTACCCTAAAACATGTCCTAATTCTATTGGAAAAGTTTATCTCGACCATAAACAACCTTATGAGTAAACTATTATCATTTAGGTCCACTTGTATTAGATTAGGACATTTATTATTATTTAATTCAAATAAGAGTTATAAGAGTTAAAATCAATGTTTATTTACTAAATCATTTTTAATATAATGTTATACATAAGATAAATTCAATTTTAAATATTAATTATAAATCTAAAAATATTTCCTACATAATTGTATTTTATTTATAATTTTTAGACTTTAAATAATTTAATTTATTTATGACACAATGTTGATGGAGTAATTACCTAATTAATGAAATATTAACACAATTGATAATATAAATATCAAAATAAATGTAATTTGAGACTTTTTATGAATTCCACTAATTTTTTAGGTTAATATGACATATTATTATTGATTATATAAATTGTTTTCGAAGTAATAACGCTGTTATGAATTTATCAAAAACAAATTACCCAATAGTGTCAAAATTGTCAAAAAAATGTTTTTAAACAAATATGATTTTATTAATTTATATTCAATTCCTAAAAATCTAAAGATCAGCCAAGAGACTGATATCATGATAGGTGTATCATTAATGGACCACTTGAGGGTCTCTTGGATGTATATAATATGTTTATTAACCATATAATATATAAATACAAAGAGACATTGTAAAAGTGATACTAAATAACTAAGAGTTAATACATAAAGATAAGGTTAATATACTAACCCAAACCTATATAAATTCTATTGGTTGAGTGGTTATCGAACGATACCCACCATAACCATTAAATAATATACTTTTGAGCCCTTATAAACCGAATATGAATTTATTATAAAATAATATTTCTAGCTTTTCCAAAGGTTCCCCTCACCCCTCTTATAAAAGGGAACTCCCCCTTCTCATTAATTAACACCTTCAAAGCCTTTTGGTTCGGCCAACCCCTGCCCAAATACTCTCTCAAATTACCTCACTTAAACTTAGAGGCCTTCCTTTAGTCAGAAAGCCAACCTAAGTAAACTTTTGATCAAATCAAAAGGAAGAACCTGAAGAAGAGGTAATGTTTTCACCACCATCTTTCAAATTAATTTCTTCATCAAAATCTGATTTCATTGTTATTTCTATTCTAAAATAATAACTCCAGTATCTTCTATATACTTTGATGTTATTATAAATATGTTACAAAAATATTCATATTTCAATCTATCCTTGGAATGGCATGTCACCATACGTGCGTACGTAAGGCTTACCGACTCCACGTCGTGGTGTAATTGTCATTCAATAAATTATTATTTAGATGGATATAATAATGATGTGTAATTCAAGTAAATAATAAATATAACATGATAATTATTCTGTCTATATGATATAACATCCAATTATATATAATTTTAACATCAAAAGAATGATATTTTCGCTCGTGCGTACGTACGGAGTACAGTCTCCACGAACGCGATGAGATTCATTCTCCATCGTATCCATTCATATATAATTCTCATTTTATGATTACAAATAATGTTTAAGGACATGATATAATTCTGTATATGAATAAGATAAAACATATCCATAACAAACACGACATACATAACAACGAATATAAAGGAAAACGAGTAAGTTAACACCCGAAATGACGATAACACTAAGATATTATTAACAAATCAATGTTAAAATATCATATATGATATCATATTAATGTAAATGATTCTTGTATAATTAAATAAAAGTTATTTCACCATTATACATAAGTTTAACCTACCGTCGACCAAGGAAAAAGTACAATGTAAGGGGTTTTCATCTCACTCTTTATTCCCGTGAGATTCAAGCCATATTGCCACTATTACCTTTTGTGTGGTGTATGTACTGCCCAAAATTGTATTATTTATGTAATAAATTTTAATTTATGTGTATTTACATATTCATTGTATGATACCACTTTCATGGCGAGTATGTTTCGTAAGTTACCAAATTGGTAAGGGTTAATTTCACAATCTCATTATTATCCAAAGTTGTTTTGCGTAAGTATCTACAGGGACATATTTTTTTATCCATGTTCATGTTTTAGGAAAGAGTTTTCGAAGAGATTATTTTATGGGACTTTTTACAAAAACATCATTTCAAATGTTTTAAATATTTATTCTTATAAATCTTTCTCATTAAAGTCCATGTCTTCAAAATCGTTTTTAAGGATTTGTTTATATGGACATCAATGATTTTAAAATGTTATTTTCTTTCAATAGTTTCAAAGCGGTATGGGACACTTTGATTCAGAAATCTATTTTTAAATGGATTCTTGACAAATAGTGTGACTTTTAAATGATTTCAAGAAAAAGGGGGATATTTCTCTCTAATAATTTTGACGATTATTTTCATCAATGTCAATATCCTTCATTATTCTCAATTGAGGTTAATATGATACAATACAATCTCCCATATTATATCGAATGAGTTATGTTTGAATGTGGATGTTCTATTTTTATTCCATTCATGGTTTTTGGAAAAGTATTGACATTTCGTATGCTAGTTTTAATACGAATTTTTATGTTATGTTTCAAACTTTTCATATGAGGAATGCATTGGACTTAGTAAGTGATGGGTGGAGCCCGCTATAGCTCCTCGATGCATCGGTAGGTCTCATGAGACAAACTAGTGTCTTGGAAAGAGACCTTGACAAAATCTTATTTGTAGTCTTGGCATGAGGCCTTGGCTATGTGGTTATGATAGTCTGGCATTATGCATTCTGTCATTATGAAAGTAGTTATTAATATTTTCATGTGATTATTCGAATAGTAGAATATCCATGTGAATATGTAAATGGAATTATTTCATTTTATCCTTTCCATATTATGCAGAATTTCATGTTTAAAAGGATTTTGTTTTAGTTATACATTGCCTTAAATTTTTATGTTTATTAATGAAAGTTTCTGCTATATTGTTATCCTTACTGAGCATCTGAGCTCACCCCTTTCAATGTTTTATTTTTCCCAGGATGTGAAGAAGTATTTTATAAATGACCTGCAGGGATAATATGAGGGGATATGAAGACAATATGTTGTTGTAGTTTTTCACTTATTGATGTAATATAATCTTTATGAATATATCTAGTGTTTCCAGGGCTACTAAACTAAAGGGTCTTTCGAGACTTGATCTTTCTTGTGATCATGCCAATGTTATGTTATAATGCACCGACTCTGGGTATCTAGGGTCGGGGCGTTACATTAAATCCATATATTTTCATTTTATAAATTTCAAACCATAGAAGAGGTAAAATTATGTTTAATTTTAAACCCAATGTCATGGCGATAATGTGGGGAAAAGAACGTTTAAATGTTAAGTATGTTTTTATCTAGTTTTAATATAAAAATTCAATCCATTGGGATAAATTTTATTAATATATGTATAATTGATCTATTGTTACATTAATATATTATAAATGTTAAAAAATTATTTTTAACTACAATGTAGTATTTTCCCACTTCATCAAAAAATGAAACATCTCAGAAAAATACAAAAAACTCACCCTAAGTTAATATTTACATTCTAATTAAAAAATGATGTTTATTTTATAAACATTAATTTCTATGTGTTTGTAAAAATTAATTTTATTATTTTTTATAAAAGGAAAAAAACCATTTCTTTGAAAGAAGTAGAATTTCATAACATATAATGATTTCAAACAAAACTATACATTTAAATATTAATATATCTTATTTATTGGATTTTTTTAAAAATTTGTTATTATTATTAAAATTACGTTGTTAAATAGAGATGTTCTATCTATATCATTTAAATAATTATAATATTAGAATGTTGTTACACAAAAACTCATTTTTTTGTAATGCACAACAACATAGTGTTGCAAGTAGCACAAGCTTAACATGGTGATGTGTATAATTTAATCCAAAAATTGTGTCTTCTTGTAATAAAAACAATATATTTTTAATATTGTGGAATGTGAAAAATATCAAAAAGATTAAATTAATTTGAAAAAATAAATTAATAAAATCTCAGGGTGTTACAATGTTTCCCTAGTAAAATATCACGTTCACCAAAAACATACTTCCTGAGTTGGGATCAATTTTCATACCATATATTCTGATGTCTCCAAACGAGATGACGGAGATGAAATACCATCTTTAGGATCATGAGGTATTGGGTTTTATCCATTCCATCATGTCCCCATGGGCATCAACAATGCTCTTTATTGTGACGGATGATGGTAGCCTCTAAATTTTAGTAGACTAATATTAGATTACCTAGGTGATTATAATGATAAAATACATGTTTTCCAGAATTTATGATTTCTTTTACTAACATAGAGGCAACCATTGGTTTTTAGCGATTGTCCTATGATTATTGTACCACCAGTTTAGGGTATTTGATGTAGATATTACAAATAATTATATTTGAAGCAAGTATAGAAATTATGAGTTTTGGGTTATTTCATTTGTTTTTACCCATTCTACTGTTGTTTTCATAGTGCTAATGAACCAAATATTCCAAAAAAAATTCTAATCCTTCATTTTCTTATGTTAGATGAAATTATGTATTATTCCAAATGGTGGAGGATAATACATACCATCTATCTGTTTTCATGGGTGTTTTGAGAGAATTGTTTACGTATTCCATGTTTCCGAATTGTTATATTTGGCATTAGTAAGTGAAGTAACATGGGAGCATGATTTACAATGTAGGATTTTTAGTGGATCTAGATAAATTTAAAGAAGTCATTTCATACGAGTATACAGAGAATGTTTGGGAGATCTATAGATTTTTAGGATTGAACATGTATTATAGTTTTTTTGTGGGACTTATCTAGTCTATATTATCCATTGATAACATTGATAAAGAAAGGGTTTATGTTTATGTGGGATAAGATATCCCAACGTTCATTTGAGTAGTTTTCACACCCATTTAAAATATGCATCTTTTTTGATTTAACGTGATTCTAGGAGAACTTATGTAGTGTATTCTGATATTTTACTGTGTGTTTTTGTGTGTTTTAATGAAATATGGCTATGTGGTGGACAATAGATCACAATATTTATGCCAATATTTGTGAAATTATACCATAAATGACTCGGAATTTTTAGTTGTGATGTATGAATTTAATATGTTAAAATACTACATCTTTTGAGATCATTTTATATTATATTTGGATCATAAGAAAATGAATTACATTTTTCACATAAATTTTCCTAAACCACAGGTAGAGGTCATGGGTGGGGTACCTTCATGAATTTGATTTTGATATTGCATATAAACCTACAATAGGAAACATGATCCTTGATGCATTAGGAAGTAAGCTCTTTGTACATGGCAATGAATATTCTAAGGATGAGTGGGTTCTGATGAACTAGTTTCTATATCTAAGAATTGAAATGTAGTTGGATAGAAGATATGTATTCATGGTCAGTGTACTGATGAAACCATATCTCATTGATCATGAGAGGATTGAGAATGCATCTGACGTTGAGTTCTAAAAAATTAGGAATTCTTTAAATAGTTTCGAGACATATGGTGATTGGTATTATTCAATCAAATGTTGTCACCTCTTCTATAAGCAACATTTTGTTCCATTGAGTTTGAGGAATAATTCTATGCATGAGGCAAATCTTTCTAATTGGGCCATTCACCCAGTGGATCATAATATATTCCATACATTTAGAGGCTAGTATTTTCTTCTAGTGATGATACATGTTGAAATAGACATTTTAATATACACTTGAACTTCAATATGGTATAAAAGATAATAAGATACCAACTGGGTGGTTATAGACAATTCCCATTATAGTGTGTATGTGATATTAGATATCTATAGACATCAAGATATATAAACCTCATTCTTTGAGTTGGAAAAATTTCATATAGATTAATTCCAATCGACTGATGAAAAAATACACATTTATGCCCATCGAGATTTCGATGGAGGTAGTGGAGTTTAGAAGCTTGTATTTTTGAGAGGATTTTCAGCTTCATGCAATTCCTCAATGATAGATTCTAAACAACAAGTCTATTTAAAATATTATTTCTATAAGGGACTCCAAGATGCATTGGGGATCTAGTTGAAGTTGAGAATAGTGTATCACCAATAGATGGGTGGCTTGTCTGACCGGACAATAAGAATTATCAAGGATATGTTGCGAGCATGCATGTTTATTATGGTGGTTTGAGGGAAGGGAACCTTCCATTGGATGAGTTTATATATTAATAGTTATCAATACTCAAACATGATAACCATGTTTGAGAAATTTCATGGCATCTATCCCAATTTCCCATTTGTATGGATGAGGTGGGAGAGTGTTCTATAGTAGGATCGAGTCTCATCTAGGAGATTATCAAGATTATGAAACTAATTTAGATATTTTTAATGATAACATAGAGTCTCGATAATTCTTATTCCAAACTTATTTATCATCTTTTAGAGTTTCCGGTTGGTGGCCTTGTGTTTCTCCAGGTATGAGTTTAGTTGGATCATCGTCTCGTGGAAAAGATTCAAAAATTGGGACCACATTTTGTATTGTGGATTAGTGTTTTGGAACGTTTTTGGAATGTAGCCTACTGGTTGGAGTTTTCATTTTGGAAAACAATGATCCATGATGTCTTCATAATTTCCTAGTTCAGGAGATACCACTCGTACTAGTATCACATGTTATACTTGGAAAATTTTGGGTAATATCCGGATTCCAAAATATTGGATAATCATATTCATGTCATGGATATTCAGAATAAGGTTCCTAATGGGAAAGTGATCATGCAGGTCTATTTGCTCTGACAATGTGGTAGAGATAGCCACAATAAATAGGAGCTAAAGGTTTGGTTAAGGGAGTATTGGTCTCACATGTTTTCTTCAAGCAAATCCAAAGGAACGTTTTGGAGAAGAATATTGTATTTTTGGTAGTTTGTGAGGCTCTTTGTGTCACGAGTAAGTATTTTACTAATTTTATTCATCCTAGAATGTTTTTATGGTGTTCCTGTGTCTTGAGTGTCAAAAAAATTATTTATTGGTCATATAGACCAAGGCACAAGTTCAGTGAATGGTTTTTGAAAATTGTTTTCTAACAATGACGGGGATGTAATAGATTTTGATATTGTTGTTTTACATGGTTTTATCATGGTGTATCAAATCATGGGACACCCTATGGGAAACTGTGTAGCCTATTTTGGATGGGTAGTGGCACCCACATGTTTCATACATAGCTTTCAAAACTATGAGGTACAATCATGTAACCCTATCATTCTAATTAAAAATTACTAAATTACCAAGATATCTATGTTGAACATTTATCTTGTTGGTGTTCTTTTTCTTCTATCACAGTGCACAACCCTTCTCCATTATTGTTGGAGCTAACTCATTCATTATTTGGAGGTTTTCCCTTTGATTATTGTTGATTTTTCTTGACTAAATTCAACATCTTCATGATTTCCTCCTCCAGTCCCCTCCTCATATCTTATTCTTCCCTTTTTCTACAAATGTTGTCATGTAGGTGTGGTATTGTAAAAATCTAGGGATTTTAATGGGATATTTCATTTAATATCTTTTGTATTAGATTTATAGGTCTTGGTTAGACTATTTATGAGATCTCTCCATCAAGGGTGATGTTCATTAGATGAAATTTGTTGTATATGTCCCTATATAATTGTTATCTCTCATTGAATACATTTAAAATTATAATCTTCATTTTTGTTGTTCATTTAAATTCCCATTTAAATAATTTATGCACTATGTGTATTCTATATTTTTTGTACTTTATGGATGTGATAGGAAATTTTGTTGTTTAATGTGGGGTTTTCTTGATGTGAGTGGTTTTTATCCCCACCAATTGACTGATACAATGAATCAATGATTTTCTGTGATTTTAAATAGATTTATAAAGTGCTTTTGTAAATTATTTCTTCTTGTAAAGGGTGTTTTTTAAATTTATATTTTATTCTTATTAAATGGATTACATTATAACAATATTAATAAGGGAATATGATTTTGATGTATTGGGATGAAGTAACACAAGGATTAACTGGGGTTTGAGGGATTTGTTTGTTTGTGGGACCATGTGAGCCTTTAGAGGGAGTACATTGTGAGACACCATTTATTTTAAAAGGAATTAGTGATCCTTTGGTTAAGATGATCTTGTGTTCTTCCATGTCATTTGACAAGATACTATGTTAAATCATCGAGTTGGGACCAAGGAATAATATAAAAGCATCCATTACTTATATAGATAACATAAATTTTACCTAACACATGTTAGGGATTTTGGTTAGATACATAGGTTTACATTACTCATGATATATTTATTTATATTATTTATTCATTTTATTAATACAATTATTATGTGGTGAAACATATTATGGACATTTTTTCATATTCTGTTTAAATGTGTATATGACATTGATGTTGGAACTCGCATTTATTATGCCTTATTGGTTATGTTGAGCATGTTGTCCCTTATAGACATCATTATTTATTTTATCCAAGTTTGGAAATTGTTTTTAAACACATGTATTGTTTTGATATGTAAAAAAACTTTTATTTCAAAGTATTTTGGAAATTCTATGTTTTAAAAGATAGTTTGTTCTGAAAATGTTTTCAAACTAGATTATTTTTTTGCATAGTAAAAATGCTTAAATAGATTCATGGTGGTATATTACTAGGATCCATGGCTTGAAACCTATTTAATCATTTCTAGGAATATTGTTATTTTGTTTTATATGACAAATGTAATGTAAATTACACCCTGTACTAGGGTGGTTTTCTTTTTTACTACCATAATATTTTTATAGAGGAGACATGGTATCTCAAGGACTATCTCTTGTGGTATTTTATTCTTGTAGTGTTGTATTCTTGGTTTTTTATGAATTTTTAACTTGTATTTTAGTTTTGAATTGGGTTTGATATACCATGTATAGGTATATATATCTGATTATGAAATGTTTTTATGATGCATATTGGTGTTTATGTAATCTAATTATCTTTTATTGTTAACTTTGATTATATGTTTGGCCATCCCATTCTATAGAAGGGTCATGATAGTAAACCTATGTCGAAACCATTTCCAAGAGATAGATGGTTATTATCAGTTTTTATTGACATACCATGATGATCAAGAAAAGACTTTGGGTGGTGTACCAGGCTAGCTTGGATGAAAATTTTGGTAAACAACGGTTTGTTTGTTATAATGTCAATTATTAGAGAGATAACCTAAAAAATTGTGTATTATGTTAATAAAATGGTAATATATACCATTGATTACTATTATATGTATATAATTGAGCTGCTTAGAATGATTCAAATTTAATGTATCCAACACGCTTCTACACTGATGGTAGTTGGAACAATTATTGGAAGGTAAGATAAATTAGGATATATCAATCCACCATTTTACTATAAAATTATTATAATTATTTTTCAATAGACAAAAATATGTCTGCATATCATTTATGAAACATGATTGGTTTTTTGGTTTCAATGTAGTTTAAAGGAGGAAAACCTCACTAATATAATTTTAATTATGAGGTAAACATAATCAAACATTACTATGGAATGATATATTATATGATGAATGGCCAAGGATTATATGTATATTCATAAATTAATTATTTTAGGGATGTTGTTAATTTAAAATACACAAGTGGTGGAGCCTTTGTTTTTTAGTGGATGTGCATTAGATGAAATAGGAAGATGTTAGAGTGTACATATCTCAGTACATATAAAGAAATATATATTTTACTTAAAAGTGATAGTTCCAAAACAAATTCGATGAAGAATGAACAATATGATCTATGAAAAAAAATAGTTCCCATTATGAATAAATTATAAAAAATTTGTGTCATGATACTATAAAATAATGTAGTGAAATAATTATAAACAAAACCCCAGGAGATTTTATATTTATTTTGAAAAAAATATTATTGTGGAATAATCAATTTGGATCAGGTGGTCACAAATCAAAAAGTATAATATATTTTCATGAAACCTTTGTCCAGTAAGCTATTTTAGAAGCATCTATTAATTAATGGTGTTTAATCACATTCCTTTTCTCAAATAAGTTTTTAAATCCTTGAAAAAAACTATTTTAAATGTATAATATGATTCATCGAGTTCTATAGGAAGTCACCATTTAGATTAATTATTAATGGAAAAAATGGAATAAACATTATATTTTAAATCTCAATGACAATTACAAGTGGGGTCATAAATGGTATTCTCTATTCAAGGGGGAGTCAACCATTGTGTTTTAATAAAAGGAGGAGATATGATCCATGGGGATGGAATTGATGAAAAATAGTTTGGTTAAAGTGAATAATAGTTCAGTTAAATAATTTTATAGTGTTTCATATAGGAATTCATCATATGGATTCATCAAAGTGATATTTGAAGGTGGTCACGCATTTTTTACATC
Organism: Viscum album; assembly: GCA_963277665.1. Classification (NCBI taxonomy): domain Eukaryota; kingdom Viridiplantae; phylum Streptophyta; class Magnoliopsida; order Santalales; family Viscaceae; genus Viscum; species Viscum album. The sequence continues at coordinate 1,167,500,617 of OY728127.1, forward strand.
GGGCATGGATCATATTTTATATGAGTGGTGTCTGGACTATTATATCACTTTTATATATTCATTGATGATGAATTTCAATAAATTCACTTTTCATTACAATAAAAATAAAACTTTAATAATACTGTAATGATGGTTCTTGAATCAATGTGTTGTAAATTATACATCATTTTTTCAAAATTTATTAGTGATAAGGATTTAACCATCTTTATGTGGATGCCATGAGGTGAAAACTATCCATTTGAATTGATTACTACATGGGGAATGGATGTTGAGATTCATGATTTGGTAAAAATGGTGATCAATACAACCATTTCTGAGGAAATTTTCATAAATTGGATGCTACATTGGGATAAAAACTAGGTGGATGATGGAAATACAATTGTGGAGAGAATCATCAAACATAAATATTGGTGGGTTCACTTACTATGGGTTCTTGCATTATACATTTATCCTTATTATAATAGCTATTAGAGAGAAATGAAATATTTTGTTGATTTAGGGATTACACTTATGGTGTTATTATAGTTTTATTTATAGTATTTTCCCTAATTTTTTTTGTGGAGATTTTATCGACCTACATTGGACATCCTAGGGTGTTAAATACCAACTACCCTAGAGTCCCACATGGGTAATGAATGTTGTGATTAAAAACAAGATAAAAAAGGTTATAAATGTGTTTAATCATATTTAATATTACTATATAGGTTGATGACCTAGGAGAAAAATAGGTGGCTGATAGAAAATAAAATTAAAATATAATCATTAATAAGACATGTGGGTAGGCGCATTTTTTTAGGGTTCTAGTATTACAACTTCTTGTAGTATCATATATAAGTGGCGTTTTTACTTTAATGTGATTATATATTTTTCTATGAACATATAATTATGTTCCTTGGATATGTTGGCTGATTGAATAAGAATATTCCTATTAAAGAAAATATTATTGTTTCCCATACATTTATTGGAAAAGGATATTTAAAGGTGGTTCCTTTATAAATGTAAAAGGATGAAGAAGTTGGTGAGTTAATATTCCCTAATTCAGATTATTTATGTTCTATAATTGATGATATTCAATTAAATGTTGATATGTAATACATTAATTGTAGTCTATAATAATTCGTGTTATAAATTAGAGAACATAGATATTTAAAAGTATATTTAAAAGATGATGTATGTGAGTGAAATTCTATAAGAGTTAGTGAGAAACCATCCATAACTCAATAAGAATAATGGATGATAAAATATGTGAGGGAATTCACAGGGATCAAGGTTAATTAAGGATTGTTTTAGAAATAATAATGATAGTAGTGAAGTAAATAAAACAATCTAACTTGAGAAATTAAGATGATGTTAAGTACCTTGGGAACAATAAAACGTTGTTTGGGATTATTCTGATAATATTTATAATTATTTAATGATGTCCTAATATTATTTTTATGTGAATGTGATGGTTCTGAGTTGAATGGGTGGTTTTATAATTTAATGTTATGGGATCATTAATTTGGTGTTTTGGAAAATTTTGATAATGTATTATAGTGTATCATAAATTTTATTAGAAAAGGGATAGTGATTCTGAGACAATCTAATTCTATGTATGTTTCACATAATGATATGTATGAGTTTTTTATATGATTTTTTTGATTCATTAACTCATAAATTTAAATTAATGAGAAAAATATATCTATGTCTCATGCAATATGTAAAATAAATCTTCATTTGTGTCATTGTATGGTGTTTAATAATCAATACATTTTATGAAAGAGTCATCAGAAGGATTATACAAGTAAATTGAAAATTAATACGAGTCATTGTACTCTTTGTATATTTCATTTGAATCTATTGTATGATTCATTTACTTATTCATAATAGTGATCATGATTTCTTTTTTAGTCTAACCCGTTGTCAAAATAAGTTAATTTTATAGAATGAATATATAGGGCTTCCATAATTTAGATTGTTTAGATGTATTTAAATAATATGATAAATTCAAAAAACATCATTTATTTGTAGACTAGAAAATAAATAGTGATCCTATAATGATTGATTGAGAAAAATATCATTGATTTGAGTGAGAAAAGGATCACAAAAGGGTGAATTTAAAAGAAGATAATTATTCTTGAAATGTAGAAGATATAGATAGAAAATCTAAAAATAAATCATAAGATCCTTGATATTTTCTTCAGTGTATTTAAATATTAAAAAATTCAATGATTAATGTAGTTTATGATGATGGATGTACGAAGAATCTGTTTGATGTGTGTAGACATTATCTTAAATCTTGTTCTAGTTTTGTTGAAACTCTCATGTCACGCACACAACCTTCTAAACCACGACATGAAATAAAACATATTTAATTATATTAAGGTAAGAATGATAAAATATTAATTGTGTGAATATTATTTCAGAATTGGATTTTAGATATACTGATGGATGTTTAATGTGTTTATCTGTGATAAGATGATTAAATGAGAAATACGAATGATATAGGGTATATGTATGATAACCCAAAAGATAGTGGGATGATATCTATAAAAATGGTTTTGAAAAAAATGGATATCATAAGTGAAAGACCATAAGGAATTATAGAAAATGATATGATCACCATATATATTTATGTAAATTTTCTAAATTCAAATATATATATATTTTCGTTACCAATATGTAAAACATAAAAAATATATAGATAATTAGTGTCGCAATTTGAATGTTCTAGGAGAAAAATATGAAGAGATATCAAAGAAGAAAATAAACATGATATTTCTATTTGAAGAATGAGTTTTATTTTTATTGAAAAAAATTAAGAGGATGAGGAAGATGACCATTTATCTATATTCTGATCAAGTGATCTCAAGTTGAAAGAAGTGGAAGAAATACTTTAATACACAATATTTTAGAAGGTTTAAATTGAAGAAAAAGTAAGATTGATAAATATAACTCCACTATTGCTATTCAAAATGAATGTTTCAAAGAACATGAATATTAATAAGATGTTGCGGGATATTTGAGGATCAATGGAGATCAACTGAGAGATTATTGAATAAAAATTTTACATAAAATCAGGGAGTTTGTGTAAAAGTGTAGATAATGTTTCAATCTATTATTATTGAATATATAAATGATAAATAATAAATTGTGTCAGAGATGAATGAAATATGATGATATTGATACAGTGACATCCTTACCTGAATGAAGATTTACATCTGAAGTTAAAAGTTTCCAGACTAAGTAGGATATGGATGTATAGTGGAATACTCTATGTCCAATGGGATATAGACATGTAAATGGATTTGGGATGATAATTGAACCCTTTTAAGTGTATGGTAAATAATTAGGTAATGGGTAATACCTTCCCAACACCCTTTAATTAATTATAATATTATTAGGTAGAAATTTATGTATCTAGGTAATAAAGGAAATTATATATATTAGGATTCCCCTATGAGGGTCAGGCCTCATAAATATACCACAAGTTGTTATTACTTTACCTGACAACATTTTTTCGTAATTGATGAATTATTATTAAAATATTACAGAATCCATCAATTATAACTATAAATGTATCATCAAATACTAATAGGGGATATAGATGAAACGTGGAATTGGAATTTGGTAAAATAATTTTTCCAAACCTAAGTCAACCCCTATCAGGAGTCTAGGTCAATTCATTAGGGAATTATAACTTGTATGAATGAATATGTAACCTCTTATTGGATCTAAACTTTCTCTTTCCCTGGTGAGTTTATTGGAATTATATGATGCCTATATTTATAGAGCATTTAAAATTTCACTATATAGAAATTATGTTTATATTCCTATTGATATAAATTTTGTGGTCACCGAAAGTCCCAAAAAAACAAAGGGAATAATAATGTAATGAATATAAAAAATAATTAAATAAATAAATGAGGATATACGAATAGTTGAATTTAATAAAAATGTCAATGGCATATTAATTTCTTTTGATTTAAGTTGATGTTGTGATGATTAATGTATTATTAAATCAATTAATATCATTAACATTATTGTTAGGGAATACCTCAAAAAATACATGGTGTGGTTTTTATTTTCTAATTTGAGTTTATATATGATTTATATGATGATATATAATAGTTATATGATAATTTTTAAGGAAATAAAAATAAATATTAGTCCTTTTGGAAAAATTTAACATTCTTATCAATGAAGTAAAGGGTATGGATAAATTCTTAAAAAAATGACTAAGATAATATCCCACTGATAAAATCTAACATATAATAAAACAATTATATAAAAGATATGGTTAAAAATTTTATCCATGAAAATGATCTTTGTTTGGAATAATCCAATAATAATTACATGGTAGTCATGAATTAGTAATTGGATATGTTATCCAAAAAATTTAAAGGTAAAAAATAGTGCCTTTAAAGAAAGAATTAATTTCACAACCTCATTATATATTGATGAAGATGGGATTTGGAATTAAGAATTAGGTTATCTGAGGTTGACAAAAAATCCCTCAACCTATAGTTTCTTGAGATTGAAAAATAATAATAAATCTTGAATATGATCAATATATAAGTTCCCTCATAGATAAAAAATATGTTTTACCGCATAAATTTATTAACTTATTATTCCTCTATGAAGAATAAAAATAGCGTAAGTAATAAAATTTAATCATTTCTTTATCAACCCATAACAATATCATAAAAAATGCATCATATTCACCTGGAATTTATTTTTGTAGTAAATCTATTTTGATGATCAGTGTAGGAAAAAACCGAAAATGAAAAAATATGGATATGAAAAAATGATATGAAACCCAAAACATCATCAATGTTGTGTGAAATTATATTAAATAATGGATACATCCTCTATATAGACAAAAAATTGGTACTCCATAAAAATAGTAAGGGGAAAGCGTAGAATTACTACATCAATAAGGATAATAAGAAGAGTAATTGGAAGATATTGGGGTTGTCCACAATTTTGGTATATGTTTACATAGTGGTAGTAGAATTTTCCAATATGTGGATGATATATAATTCTGGAATTTATGGGCAATAAAATTATAACTTTATAGAAAATTGTACTATAATAAAATAAAGTACACATGGAAAGAAAAATTTGTCAATTTTACTTTTTTTATTATAATATCTACGATTTCTAAAATAATATAATTGACTATTAATAAGTGTTTTGGTCTATTAAAAAATAATAATATTATACTGATAATAAAAAATTACAGCAACATAAAAATAATTATTTATTAAAAAATGATTAGTGTTTCTTAAAGAGTGTGAAAAATTATGTTTCATAATCGACCAATTCGAGGAATCCATAAAATACCGATGATGATTAGGATCATAGATAAAATTGAGAACATAGGAGTTTATTTTGGTATTAAATTATATATCAAGGATCATTTTAAAATGATAGTGAATAATAATAAAGAAGGTAGAAATATATAAAAAACAATAAATGAATCAATCCATGAATGAGATAATATGAATTTATTCATGGTTGGCACTCCAAAATGAGGAATAAAATTTTCATCAGTGGTTCTCAAAAAGGGATTTCACAAAGGTTGTAGAAGATGTGTGTGGAAACTATGAATAGAATGTATACCTCTCTATAAAAAATTATGAGTATTTTTCAATAAAAATTAAGGACAAGGAAAAAATCCCAATAACTTCTATAGGAAAAATGCCTGAAACTAGAAAATAATTATAACCAAAGAAAAAGGCTAACCATTTTAAAAATATGCACTTGAAAATATGGAAAACCCAATTAGAATTCGAAAGGAAAGTAGATAGAGATCTAAAATATAAATTTTTCTTACAGGTTAAGGTAATGAAGCCTATTATAACTACAAATAAATATAAAAAAACACATGTAAACCATCCATTCAAAAGATGGTAAGATCTAGAAATCATCAGTGGAAGAAATAATAATAATTTAATGAAATTTTAGAGCATTAATGAATGGATTTTTTGGGTTTGGGACCAAATATAAACCATATTTATCACATTAGGGATTCTATAGAGGCCCACATTAATACTATATATCAGTGGTTTTATAATAAAGGAGATAGAAATTAATATAATTCGTAAAGAAGTAATGAATGTTCTGATTTTTATACTATTTTAATTCATATCTATCATAAATTTTTTCAATAAATTTAATTGTTTCTCCTTCTAACAAATCACCTTTCAATTTTGAATTATTTTAAAAAATCTATTAGTATCGAAATTTTTAGAGATAATTTCTTTAATAATTATAAACCATGGTGAATCATAGAAAAAATCCCTTCATGGGGGGGACATCAATGAATTGATGCTTCTCGAGAATTATAATTTCCTATTAAATATAGAATACTCATTCATCCGAAAAAATATTAAGATAAGGCACGATTTTATCATTCCCAACCCTCATTTATCTTATATTTAAAATTATTATCATTGGGGAGTGACTATTTAAAAAAAGTGCATGAAAAATTTGAACATGAATGTTTTTTTTTGTGTTTTTTGGGATGTTGAAGGCATCTTCAAAAAAATATTGAAAATAAAAATAATGGATATATTGAACTTCCCATTAGATTTTATTATAATTTTTCATAAATGGTAATGTTAATATGTATCTTGGAGATGTTAGGTGATGGATTAATAAACCACCCACTGATGATAATGGGGTGGCTACCCATATATTAATGGGTAATTGAGATAGAAGGTGTTTCCATAATAAATAGAAAAGGATGAAGAATATTTTTGTTTAACATATTTTAAATTAGATGATTTTAGTGTGGGTATTCATGATATAATATGAATAGTTCTAATTCAATGATACCAATGTAGTATAAAATAATTTATTGAGGTAATATAAGTTAATATACTAAAGAAAAACATTTCAATTTTCAGTAAAATGAAGAAATATTGGAAGAGTTATTAATAATCTATCCCTATGTTACATAGAATTAAGGATACAGAAATCCGTGAATAAAATTCAATTGGATGGGTGTTCATGAAGGATAATTTGAGTGTTTTAATAGAGAAAGAAGAGAAGGTAATGAAACATTATAACATGTGTACTTAATATGTTCTTTTGTATGATGGTAATATTCCTATATAAATTTGGATTATTATGACAATCCCAAAAATTATTTGATGATATCCAAATATGGATTGAATGTTCTTTAGAAGGAACTATGATAAAAGGGTGGTTTTTTAGTTAATTTATTGAAATTTGTAAATTGCATTAATGTATAAATTTTATAAACTCTCATAATATATGATTCATTTCATGAGAACTATTATAAAGAGTATGATTCATTCTAACTCTGCATATTCTTAATTAAATGTATCATATGATTTAGTTCACCTTGTTGCATTTGACTCATTCACATATACAATGATATTAATGATATAAATTTACATATGACTCCATTATAAAATTGGTTAATTGAATCATTGAATGAGAAATTAGAAGGTTCATATGAGTCAATGGAAGTTATTTACGAGCCACTATTGGGTTTTTATGAGTCAACTGAATCTGTTTATTAGTCATAAAACTCTGAAAATGATTCATTGAACCATGTGTATGACTAATTTCAATAGAATATGAATTATTAGCATCATTATTCACCAATCACATATTGAAAATTTGTTAATTATGTTGAACAAAAAATAAGAATTCCAGAATATATATTTTAAAGAAGAAGTAAACTTTGACGAAGCATGAATTGAACTTCATTGATCTAAATAACATAAAAATAATTATGATATATTATTATTTTAGTTATAATAAAATAATTGACTTGAGTGATAATAATATAAATAATGGATGAATTTATTAAAAATTATTTAATTCCAAAATGTACAACTTTTGGATAAATAAATATTAAAATAAACTAGAAGATCATTGTGATGTGCTTCAGTTTATTTGTAGATCAAAAATAACTTGATTCAAGATGTTAGTGAAGAATGATAAATTGGGACTATATATATAGTTTACAAGATTAATCTTAAATCATGTGCTAGATTTATTGATGAACAAGTCATTTTAATGTAAGATTTCATGATACCAAATGGACTATTTAGCTTTTAATATAATAATGGAAGTATATATAAATAATGAAAGTATTTTAAAAGAAGAGTTAGAAGAACATTATAGATTATTTGTGACATCCAATGTGATGAAAATAGAAATAATGTAAGATTACAAATGAAAGGGAGTTTCTATAATATCACAACAGATGATGCTTATGATGAAGAGATAATATAAGATCACGAGATCACATCAATGAAATAGATCATGAAAAAAATTGTGATTTGGGGGTACATACCATTAGGAAATAACTGAGGAAAATGAGATAGGATCATTATATAGACTCAAATAAATGTTTTAGTATTCAAATATAGAAATAATTATTGTGAGATAAATATAAAATTAAATAAGAGAGAGTGATAGGGGATAAGTGTTTTGAACTGGGAGTTTTTAGAGAAATAAAAGAAGATATATCAAGGATGAAGAAGCCAATAATGTTGTTTGAATATGAATCTATTGTTCATCAAAAAATAAGAGCTGGAAGAGGAATGTAATGATCATAATGAGATTGTATTGAGTGATAAGATGTTAAAAAGAGAGTATAATGAACATATAATACACAACTATGTAGAATTTTGATTTTAATGAATAATTCTGAGTAACCAACGAAAAATACCCTTACAACTGTTAATTATTTATGTGTTGAGGTTTTAGGAGCTACTAGATGTTTGATGATCACATGAACTTGAGTGGGGGAAGCTAATATGAAGATTCTAAATATGATTTAACAAATTATACGAACGTAGAGACAAAGTCATATACCTGCATTATTGAAGATAGAAATTTTGTTGATGATTCTACATTAGACAAGAAGGATATTTTGTAATGATGATGCATTGAAATTATATGTTAAATTAGTATCAATTTTTGAAGTTGAATGTTATAATACTAGTTGAGTGAATGATGTGAAATGGGTTTCCATATGTTTGGTTAGAATTTGGACATGTAAGAAATTTCTGGAGGATACTTGGACCCTTTTGAAGTGTTGGGTAAAAACATGGTTAAATGATAATTCCTCCCAAAAACTATAATTAACAATAATCATAATTAATGGAAAACCTAGGGAATGAGATAATAAAGAGAAACATCAAGGAGTAGGATTCCTATATCATGACCCATCCTCGTAAAAATACTAAATTATTTTCTTAATTTTCCATATATCTATGCATGTTGTTGTTGAATACTTAGTAAAAGATAATTATATTCACTTTCCCTGACCAAAAAAATGGTTCAAAAACCAAAGGATGAAGAATTCCAAAAATAAAATTTAAATTTTGACAACAATTTTTTCCATATTAGATTCAAAACCCATCTGGGTTATCTACCCTGATCATGTGGGTCATTTCAGATAGATTAATATGTATCCTCACATTAGAAAAGTAGTAATTTTCTTTGGAAATTATTTTTATTATTTATTTCATATAGTTAATCGATACCTGGAGAAGATTCTTGAATTTTGGGGATGACATGGAGTCTCCACTATAAAAAAAAGATTTATTTAATGTGAAATAACTATAGTCACACCATGTAAGAGGGCTATATATGATTTAGTTCTCAATTGATCCATTCTAATTTATTTATCATGTTTTGAAAATTATATATCTATATAACATTATTATTATTATTATTTATATATAACCTTCATTTATTTTTTTTATTTTTTTTCAATTTTAATTATTAATTATTATATTTTTATCACATTCAATGAAACAAATGATCCTCTAGTAAGTATTTCAAGCATGTCGAAGAAAATAATGGGTTTGATTCTTTGTTGAATTATTTAATAAGTAGTACTTTTATGACTGGAATGTTGAATTTGACTTCTTAGGATATGGATTTTATGCATTGGAAGAATTTTAAATTTTGAAGAACATCATGAAATTTTAATTATGAACATATTACAGTTACATATGCTCATAGTTGGAATTTTTTCAATCATAATGGTATTTATGTATTATAGAGTAAGTAAATATTGACACTTATGTATTTTAATTATTTTTGTAAATGTATGACATTTATATATTCTTAACTCTAAGAATATATGACTATCACATACCATTATTAGGATTTTATATTTTATATATTAATTTAACTATATTTAATCCCAAACATTTAATTTTCTAGTGGGAAAAAATTTCGAAATTTGTAATTTTAGCACCAACACACAGCTAGTCGAATCACTCGAAAACCACTGTGATTGAATCTATAACTCAAATGGTCTACATCATGAGGTTGCCACACAATTTTTTTAAATGTTTACATTTCCCATATAAGGTACTCAAATTTTTTCAGTATATGGTGTATTTTTTTCAAATGTCTTATCCAACCATACAGAAAACCTGTGAATAATGTGAGATTCGTGAAAAAATAAAAAATTGCCACATTTTCCCACCAACAAAGTTTTTCTATGTATCTTCCCAATTTTACCTCTCCCTAATAACCATGACCCTCGATTGAATTCATCCCCATTTTATACCAAACTCCCCATATTCTGTCATATATCACAATTCCAAGGGGTTTTATTTGTTACAAGTCTGATTTGTCATGCTATGGATTCCTCCTCCTTCCACTTCTCATTTCCCACAGACTTCTTCTCCCGTTCTCACCACAATCCACCCTTAAAAGAACCTTAATCTTATTAGTGTTTTTATTTTTGTGGATTTTTTGTTCCTATGGATCATTAAATTTTATTTAAGTTATCTTTTAAGGTCATTAATCATTGTATATGGGCTCGTCATTGATTATATGTAGGTTTTAGACCATTTATACAGTTTGAAAAACATTTAATAATGGATTTGTTGAATGTTTGGTTCCTCATTTTCCTTTAGGGAATCATAAATCTTATTGAGGTGGAATATCACCACAGATATTAGGGTTACTGATTTCTAGGTAGGTTCCCCCATGTTTTGGATTTTTAAATTCTAAAACCTCACTTGTGGGGACTTTTAATTCATTTTTTAGAAATAAACTGAAAAAAATAAATATAATCAATAAGTTTTATATGGAAAATTATTATTCTACATGACATTGTCTCTAATTAAATTATTTTTCCATAATTTTAATATCAGAAAAAATTGATTTTAAAATTTTTTTCACAACAGTTGTCTTATAAATGAAATATTTCCTTTCATTCATGAGATTTATATATTTTTTCAAATATTTTCCTTTTATAATTATGGTCCAAATTAAATAAAAAAACATATAGAATGGATGTGTTCCAAAATTTTACCTTTCTATGTTGGAGTTGTCTATATATAGATGGGTAAACAAGCACAAAAAAATTATATGTAAAAATTCACAATATTATGGGTGAATTTTTATAGTGGGATATATTAATATATATAAGCGTTTATGTGAATAGATTTATTTTCTAGTGATGTTTTATAGTGGGTGTTATAAATGTATTAAAACCATGTAAATCTATTTTTATTTTATATTAAATATCCCTTAGGGTTTTAAATGTGACACTCAAGATTGATTTTGGTGTGTGTTTTTATATGATTTCTAAATTAAATTTTTGGTTCATGTTTCGAAAGATCTATATTAATTTTTAGATTTTATAAATGATTCCTAAAATTGATAAATATAGGCTGTGATATTTTTTATGATTAATCATATTCCACATGGGTGTTTGAAATTATTTCTCAATAAAGTGATAAATAAAATAGTTTAAAGGGGAATGTTTTTATTTTGAAAGTGCGAATGGTTTGATGGATAGGTAAAAGACCATTGATTTATTTAAAATTAATCATGAAACACATTAAATGGGTCAGAAACATATGAAGTTATATATGTATGTGTGAAATATATTCTAAGTATCTATTTTAGATTATGCACCATTATTGTCTAATCAAAACTACATTTTGATCATGGTGTCAGGGACATGTGATACTAACCCACTATTCCATTATATACATAACTTATCAGGTAAATTAGATGTGATTTTAATGAGTCTGTATATTGAATAAACTCCATTGTTGTACATTTCTAGGACAATTAATACCCTCCTTAGTGGAAATAGATGTGGTTTCATTGACAGACATCACCACCCCACATAGCTACAACATGATGTCCTTAATAGTTGGGCTCACATTAGATTTTTACATATTAAATCATGAGTTAATACATGGAAATAGAGGTTATAATGAAATTAAATCCACTAAGGCCTTATAAAATTGTTCATATTTATTAACTCACTACATTCTGTTGATTTATTTATTTTTATTAAAAAAATTAATGTATAGAAATTTATATTTTTAATTTTTATTAATTTCCTAACCTAGTTTGTATTTATCTTTTATTCTATAAAATATATTTAAAAAAATTTCAAAAATGGATGTTTCTAAATAATTCATAACTTTGTTTTGTAGCTCATTTATTTTCCCTGTTATAGTTTTTATTAGTGTTTATTTTCATGGTGACTCATGGAGTCATATAGAGATATACCTTCTATGATTTCATTCATTATCACATAGAATGTTAAGGAAATTTACTACTTTATATAGTTTTATATGTACCATTATTTTGTAGGATGAGTATATGAATTTGGTGGAAACCATTTTTTCGGTGAGGGTGTTGAGGTTGAGTAAATAGATTAGTTAGATTTTATTTTTTGGAATTTTATAAGTGATTTAAATTTAATTTTATTTTAGTTTTTTAACCTTTCTATTGGTTCATGGAGCTGTGATGTATGGAGTGGCTATGTCCATTTTTTTCTATTTATTTAAATTTTTTATTGGGTAATCCCATTCACAAGTGGTGTTCCCAAAATTCCAAGGCACAAATTCCAAACTATGGGGGTCGGGAAAACCCTTCTGCTATAGCGTGGTATAAAATTGTAATCCAATATATCTAGGACCTTGTGTGGATTGTGAATATGAACCATATGTATATAATGTAGTAAATTTTCTAATTAATTATTTTTAAATATTAGGGATCAAATCTTAATGGTTCATATTGTAGGTGATTCATATGTTATGTATTAAAAATTTAATGACTCTAATGATGACTCTCAAGAATTGAGAGTTCAATTAATAAGTCAAAGTGATAGATATTTATGTATCATAATTTTTCTTTTTTATATTACTAAATACCATAGAATTGTTTACAAAATTTATGATTTTGTTATTAATCATAATCGTTTTTGATAATCCAGGATTACTATATTTAGAATTCAAATAGTTTAATTCATGAAGGATTCTAATTCACATGGTAAAATTGATTATTAAATGTATTTAATTTATAATTATCATTGAAGGGTTTAATGATAATTTAAATTAATATTTTTACAAATAAATTATAAATTTTTAGTATGGGACAATGGGTGTTTATATAATGCATCTTCTCATGAATTGTGGGAAATAATTAATTTCATTATTATAATTATTCTAAATATTGATTTATAGGTTGTTGAGATAATTTCTAAAGTCATATCATGTCCTTTTTATCATTGATAATTGAAGAATAATATCATATTGATTATATATATTCAGGGTTTCAATATAAATTCCCAATGAAATTAAAAAGTGTCAAACTTTCATATTATTTTATTTTTTGATACTAGAGATCAAGAGACAATGTTTACACTATTTTTACGAGGTATTTCTAGTTTCCCCAAGTTTCATAATTAAATCTAATTCAATTGATGAATATCACTTTTTTTATTCCAACACATCATCAATAACATCTAATGGTTTCTTTTTCTATACTATAGATTTTAATACTTTAAAGTAACAATCATGTGTCCCAAACACATGTTACATAAACATTAAAATGTATCAACTTGGTTTAACATCATAAAAAAATTATATTTATCCATTCTATGCCTAAACCTAATAAAATTATTGATAATGGTTTAGGGATACTCCAGTGATATCATTGGTTTTTTTCTGATTCAATGTAAAAGATTCAGTTTTTTATCCGTTATAAAATGATGGGTTTCAAATGCATCTGTTTTAAAAGGCCATATCTATTGTATATCAATGGTGTAGGGTTGAGATTGTGTAGAGTATACATTGGGTGATTTTTATTATTATAAAAAATTAATGTGTTCTATTATTTATATGCGTTGTTATAACACAGTACACGTTCACATCATCACTTGTTTTTTATAATTTGTTTATCATTATTTTCCACTGAATTTATTATTATGTGACATTATTTTATTTGAGATTTAAAATATTAATTCCTCCCACATTTACCATCTAATGGTTTGTAACAAAATAATTGTTAACAAATATTTCCCATTTAGGACTTATTTTTTGATTCTTTTACACTTATACATTGAATAATTATAAAATTATAAGATCTTCTTGGATATATTTTCTCTGATTAATTTATTTTTAAGGAAAATTTTCTATTTTGGTAAAATATATATACTAGTTCTTAATAAGACTACAAAAAATATAAATTTGTATTTATTACTACCATATAGTTTGATGATTCAAATCCTCTATGACCACTACAATTTAATTGAAATGTCTATTGTTATCTGAAGGATAAAATAATGTTATCTTTGAGGAATATTTATATTAAGTACATTAAAATCATGGATAGACCTTAAAATTTTATAGTATTTGAAATTCATAATTTAGTTTGTAATTATGATTATAAATTTTTTTACATTATTATATAATTATTTATCTATATTTTTATATTTGTGTTAGTATTTAGAATTATTTGTTAATGTAAAACTGATTTTTTTACATTTGGAGGAATTTAAAAGTCATTAAGAAAGGGAAAAATATTTAAACTAAGTTAGCATGGTATTCATAGTGATTAATTTCATGAATTTAGTATGTTTAAACATGTAAGTGTTAGAGAGATATATAAAATGATTTATATAACTAGGAACAATATGACTGATCACTGTGAGACAATGATGATTGATGTTTTGATTGAAATAATTATTTATGGACAATTTAATTTGTGCAATTCCTTGATGTTAAAATTTTATTCAAATAATGAAAATTATAAATATACAATGTTTGAGCTTGTTGGATCATTATAGTGGTATGACCATTTTTAGAGGTATACTAATAATGAAACCAATGTTATGAGAAAAGTAACTAGTTTTAAATTCACTGAATATTTACCTTCTTATTTTTATAACGATGGATCAGTACCTTTGTGTAGTGAGAATGGTGATTATTTAAATCATGTTAGAAGTTTTATACATGGACATTAAATGTAAAAAAAATTCAAGAAAAAAGTGGAAGAAAAAGTAATTTTAAAAAGTATATTAAAATGAATGTAGGAATGATAATCCTAATTTTGATTTCAGATGTTTCGAATACAAGAAGATAGGTTATACCAAATATGAATATATGAGGATCAAAATTGTAAAAGAAGATAAGAAAAAGAATAATACAAATAAGAAATATTTAATTATTAAATAAATCATCATACAATATTCTGATTCGATAAATGAATATAAAAATGATATGGATACCAAATATCATTATTTGAGAGTTGAAATAAGTAAGTCTTGTTATAACCATTTTTTCTGATCACGTGGATGTTTTTTATTCTGAAAAGACTTGTACATAGTATTTCAATAATATTAAATAAAATAAAAGTAAAAAAATTTTAGATCATATAACATTATACATAAAATTGATTAAGGAACACAAAAATGTTTTTAATGGAAAAAATATCTTTCTAGAGAAAAAGATGAAAGAAAATATTTTTGAAATTAATAAATAAATGAAGTAGTTATTTATATATTAGATGTTTGATATGTCTATGGATAGTTCTGAATATTATTTTTTTAAAATAATACATCAACAACTAAAGTGAAAATCTAGGTTTTTTATAGAAGTTATAAAATTGGGAATATGAAACTTAACTCTATGGAAGAAATTTTAATGGAATATTTTTTTATGTTTCCTTTTAGAAGGGAATGTTTCGATAAAACTATATTATTTGAAAAAGTAAAGAGAATGAGTAAGAATGGGAATTTTCAGGGTTGCACTAGGAAATTACCAAATATGCAGATGAACTACGTGGTTAAAGGGAAAACTAATGGTTTTAGTGGAATATAATATAATATACCACCAGGGGGATTTGAATCAGTGGTGTTATATTTGAACTCTTTCTAATCCTAAAATAAACCTCTATAATTATTTAGAATTTTTATCCACTCAAATTTATATATAACACCCCTACGATTATAAAGTTACGAATAAAACAAATGAAAATCTCATAGGATTTTATCAATGATTAGTCTATATATAGGTACTTACACCTCGAAATATTTAGTTATTATCCGGAGACATAGTTATTCACTATATAAAATATGTTAATACAAAAGGGATATTTCATTAAACTTCCCCCTCTATCCATGTATATGTTAATTATACTACCTCATTCCAGTTTGTAATAAATACGAAAATGTAACCATAAGGGTCAATTTTAATTTATGTTGATTCTGTATTAAATAGTTTACTTTCCTTGAAGAATTTAAAATTAGTTGTAGCTTCACATGATCATGATATCAATTTTTGTAACATATACATATAGAGAATCACCTATTAGAACATCAGTTTCCAGTCATAGAGAGAAATGATCATTCCAAATTCATTCTCTCCTCACTGCTCTAAAATTATTTGGAATATTTTCTCTTCTTTTTCTACCTAACTTATCTTTCCCAAACAATCTATTCGGAGTCTCTATATTTTTATCTCGGAAAACACTGCACTACTGATTTATAAATGAACACAAAATTTAAATAATTTTCTATACCATAATATAATAGTTCTTTGATCTCTGTATCGTCTATCTTGACTAACTCTCAGTCAATATATATCAATTTCTAAGAAGATATTTTATTTTTGAGTTTAGGAAATATCCTACAAAACATGAATTATATAATCTTCATAGATTTTAAAATATTATCTACATTCATGAATGTAACTTCATGAATATTGTTTGTTTAAAAATTAATTTATCATTGTCAGTTTGAATTTTACCCCAATTAAGAATTCTGTGAAATCACTCAATTCGTTAAATCTTCTAGTTATATATTTTATAAAAAATTCGAGAAGGCTTTTACTGTTACCCCATATTAGATTTTTTTTTTGCATTCCACTAGTTTTATCATGAATACCTATTAATAATTTAATTATGTATATCAGTCATCATGGTATTCCATTTCAGGAAGAAACCATTAAAACTATAGCATGTAGTCACTTGACTTTCAGTTCCTTTACCAGTCACTATAACATTTTACCATCTGATAATATAATAACCATGAATCTAAAACTTTTGGTCCTATATAATAAGTCAATTTCATTTCATAAAATACATTGCAGGTTCAACTCGAGTGACATATTCCATAACTCTCAAGTATTATTGCTATTGTTTTATTAGTGAATATAAGATATTTTACTTCATCTACTAAACTTCATAAACAACCATAGACATAACTTTTGGCTGTCACCAACAACCAGCTCAACATACACTATTTCAGCACATGTTTGTTGCCTCCCATTTGATATCTCAACATTTTTTCACTGATCAATTTATATTCCACTAAACTAATCCTCATAACATATATTTTATTAAATTTTAAAAATTATTTTCCTCTATTATGATTGAGATATTTCAACATCAACCATTTCACAACTCATTTAAATTTATTAATTTGACTATTATAAATCAAATGTTGATAGCATAAATCCCCATGATGTTTAATTAAATAAAATTTAAGGGAATAGAAATCATGTAAAATTACCTAAATATCTTCATAATATCCTTAATCTCCTTGATTAAAACTATCTAATTTTTTTTACTCCCTTAGATCACCCAAAGTTCCTCATGTCATTCCCACCAACATGGATACACACCTTATCTAAAATAATTGTCATGATCTATTATGGTTCTATCCTTAATACTCAATGAGTTTTTATCATTAAATCACACTTCATCTTAGAATTCCCCAACTCTTCCTGAAGCATCTTGAAAAAACAACATGAGATCCTTGATATCCTTCATTATTAGATTTCTCAGTCATTTAAAACATGGTAACTTCCAAGAACACAATTAGATCATCAAAAATTAAATATTATATATTTTTATCTTTGGATATTATATCATCATCTTCACCTATATCTATGAAAAATTCCTAATAATATACTTGACAAGAAATAAAATACCTTCCAAAATTCTAAATCATAGGTTCTTTAATATCCCCCATCAGATTTGGTTTCCACTAGAACGACTCTCAATTTTAAATCAACCCTTAATTTTAAATAAATCACTATCCATTCTATAAGATAATTATCTTGATTCCAATATTATGGGTAATGTAAATTTTTATATAATTTCATCCCATAGTGAGATGAAAATTTTTTGTCAAGATTTTGATGTACTTCCCCTCAATCATCACACTTGTCTTTTTCGCACTTTTAACCTTATGAAAAATAATTGATCCGTGAATGGATTAATATTTTGTTGTGTATTTATCTCCCACAATTATAACATAATAAAATGTAATGTGGGTTTTAGATACAACGTCATTAAGAGAGGGGGTATGAAGAAAAACATTTCAGCCTCAATTCCTCAAATATTTCGCCTATAATATATTTTGTGAAAAAATCAGTAATTTTATTTTTTTTTGAGATATAATACAACATTACATCTCCATTATAAATTTTATCATTGATGAAATGATATAAAATATCAGATTGTTTTGATATAAATTTTTTAATAGATTATAAGACAGTTAAAGTTCACTATATTTATCAAAATTATTTTTCAATAGTTTCTCAAAATTCACCATAAAGTTGACCAGCTAAACATTAATCCACACCATCTATGTTCATGCATGTTTTATAGGAACATATTCATCGTCGGCTATATTCACGTTTATATAGATCTTTTTTTACAATTATAACACACACAATTATATAGTAAAAATAATTTCCCTCCATATTTTGATTTTCAACCATTATAATGTCCATCAATATCAATACCCATGAAATAGTTAATTTAATTTTTCCACATATTTTATACATGGAACAATAATTTGATAATAATTTGATATACCTCAAAATTATTTTAACTACTTTAATTTGTAATTACTTTAGATCACTTTCATATCCTTTGCAAAAGGATACTACATAGACAAAATATAGTCTTCATCTTTTATAATGAAAAAATCATTAGATTAAATTTTTGGAAATCCTATTAATTTTCAATTCTTCTTGAGTCAATTTTTCCTAGTTTAACTACAATAGTAACGGGTTTAGTAAAATCCTTTTAATATTGCAATGCACAGTTCAGCAAAAAACCCAGTTTATATTTCTACTAAGATAGGAAAACATATCATCCATTTTGTTGAATTTTTAATCCCAAAAATAAATTTTTCTCCCTGAGCTATGACATGTTAAAGTGAAACATTATTTCTTATATGAAATCCTCTCCAAATGTTTCCCTGTCAACTGAGAAAATTATATCATTAACATTCATGGTGAAAATTAGGGTGAATGTGCTCATCTTATTCACAAATAAGTTATTGTCAAAATTTCCTTTATAAAAGATTAACTATTTCATGTAACTATAATGTTTTGAGTACATGGATATAGATTCATGATTCAATCCATAAAAAGAATTAATCAATATAAACACAATAGTTCCATCATTGTGAACTACAAAACTTTTGAATTTCATAATAATATTGTCATTTTAAGATCTATATTCATTAAGGTATATATAACTTCTATTTAACAAAATTTAAGAATATTATGTGATACAACTACCAAAAACAACATTATGGTTTTATATATTTCATTATGTGAAAATATTTCAAAAAAATACCAACCTTATAACTATTAATACCCTTTTCAAACTAATCTAGTATCATTCCATTGCATATCTAATTTTGGATTGAATATATTTCTATACTCTTATTTAGATCAGATTAAATTATTTCTATCTTATACCGGAATAATATATATGGTTCTATTTTTCTCAATTTAATCTAACTCATTAATCATTAAATATATAAACTAATTGACCTCGATTTCATTGAAAAATTATTGAGGATCAACATGTGAGATCAATTCCATTTGAATTTAAATCCAATGATTCTTATTATCTATAATATATATTTCTATCTTCCAATGTCATTTTCCAAATCAACATATTTATAAATAAGAAAAATATATAAATTTACTTTCTCAATTAATTTTCTTAGAAGTAGAATGAATATAATTTTCCAAAACCTTCTCTTATTTATAGGAATCATCATTTTCAACGATAGTTCCAAAATTCATTGATATAATTCCCATTATCTCTTGAAAATTATCTCCAAATATCTCTATTGATATGGATTTATGTTAAATTAATTTCACATCATTGGAATCATCCACCATTTATATTCTTTTATTTTACCACTTGTACCTCCTAATAGATGAATAACCCGTTGATATACCGTCCTCATATTTTCCATCAAATACAGTAAAATGTTTTTTATCTCCATTAAGAATGGTCTCACAATATCTTAAAATTATTTCACTCTATATTTCTTCTCTTACAACATAATTAAAGGAATTATTCATGACTTAGATCTCAAACTACATCTATTTTTAACTTTTCTAATTTTATATAACGCATCATTCTAGAATTAATTTTTATGATTATATTTAGAGTAAAAAGTTATTAATAATTTAAAAAAACTAATACTTTTCCTTTTTAGAAAACTATTTTACTGAGTAGAGTATTATAAATTTTATTAATTATAAACTTCTTTAGGTATGTCTCAAAGAAATTTATCCTAAAATAATTTCTAATATATATTATCAATTTCAAATATATTCTCTCATATCCTTCTCAACTTCTATTCTATTAATTTTAAATGTCCAATGTCTTAGATTTATGTTTCAATAAAATTTAATTGGTCATACGGGTGATTTTATAAATAATATCAAGAAATTAAATATCACAGTTTGTGCATTATCCCTCATTGGTCCCCATAAATTAAATTATATATGCTCTGTTTTTTTGGAGGATTTAATCTCCATTATCATGCGACTCACAATATCCAGGCCCAATAGAATGTATCAAAAATCCCATATTCTTTATTTTTCTATTTTGGTAAATCTCTCACTGATATTAAATTAATATTCGATTGAAAATTTTATATCTATTATTACCATGTTTTTAGTGCCACAACATTTTTTCATCCTCGATACTCAATTAAAATGATTTAATATTATTGCTAATTCCTAATATAATACCCCTATTTATATATCCCCTAGTAAAAATTCTTCCATCTTTCAATCATTGGGTAGTAAGGAAATGATTCTAGAATATAAATTCATTCCCATCATCAAAAATGTTGGCTATCACATGATATGTTGTGTTTAAGTCCATCAACCAGAAACACATCCTTTAATATCAATTATTTAGACTATATTTTTACTATAATGATTCCTCTAATTTCTAATGAACTATAATTTCAAAAGTGAAGTACTCGACTATCATTTTCATTATGGTTTTTAACAATTTTCATATCACTTACCATATTTGAGAAATAAATACCATCAAGAATCTAATAATTATCATTTCTTATTTTTTAGAGAAAACTCAAATAAAATATATTTTTCTTCTATGTTACATATAATATATTTATTTAATATTACTATATAAGGAACTACTACTATAATATTATTCATGTTATACTTGTTATAATGACCCATTTGGCCACATCTTCCATAAATTTCCACAATGTAATCAAATATATTATGAATAAATTTATTTGATTAATTTTTAGGAACAAATTTCCCCTTCCTAAAATCGTTCTTTTTTATTCAAATGTTATGTACATTTATTTCAAATTTTATACCCCTGATTCATATATTATCTATGGAAGTGGTGTGTTGTATCCAAAATAATATATCTTATTCCCAAATATTCAATAGAATCTATAATAACATATTATTAGTAAACATTTATACTGATATGAATCTTATATATTAGAATATTATTGAGGTATATGATAAAATAAATCTTACTATTTCATATAGAATTATTGGATATTTTTATAGAACTAAATTTTATCTTATGTTAGTGTAGAAGAATATTTTTTAAAACTCTTTATGATAAAAATTGCAACGACCATAACATTTTTAATTATTATTGATTCCTGAGAAAATGGGTGTTATTTCTTTTTTGCTCCACAAAACTACATATAATTAATAATAAAGTGAGTAAAAATTTAAATCTAACCATCAAACATTATCCTTTATATGGAAACTTTTCAATTATAACCGTCAATCAATAAAATGGTTAGAGACTATATAATAATATTAATTTTTTAGTTAGTGTATTTATGTTGAAATATAAAATGATAATTAATGTAGAAATGAGAAATGATGGCTTCAACTAGTAGATCCATGCCATATGAAGCCCATATCATGAATCTAGAGAGGGAGGTAGCATCACTAGGGTTCTCTCTTGACCAACCCCAATTCTATCTTCAATAAGGGAATCTATAACAAAATCATCCACACGAGAAGTTCAAGTTAGTGGTAATTACCACTTGGCCAATGTTAGTCAAGCTGCCCCATGAATCTATCATCATAAAACACCTTACCCTTATATCATATGTGGGTTTGAAAAGGGGTTATGTGGCATGTTATTAGTTAAATAAATAGCAATTTCATTATATAAATAATCAAATTTCCATCAATTCTATTTTCAGAATTGTTTTTCTTAATAAAAATTATTAAAAAATTTGAAGAATTGATTTCTGGGAACAAATATTTCTTATCAAAAAATATATTACTATTATAATAACATGATTTATTATGAAAATATATTATTTTAATTCAAATACTATTATTAAAATACATTTATTTAAAAATAAATGGGAAAGGTTTCTATTTTCTTCAATTGTCTGATATTTTACAAAGCATTTTCAATCCTATAATATTTTTAATAAATAAATATTTTATATATAAATGTAAAATTCCCATATTTATAGTGTTATTATGAAAATATGTACATCATTTTTCAAAGCCACACATCGAAATTATATAAGGTAAAATTTATGAGTATTTTTTAGAAAACATTATTTTTTCGTGAATTGTAAATATATAGTTTGAGATTCATTGTATGTTTAGTAACATCATAATTATTTCATAAAAATTTAAAAACTAATTATACACAATACTAGACATAAAATATTTTTTATTTTTTCTAATATCATGTATTTTAATATATTTTAATCCCATTCTAAGTATATAAATTAATTTCCATATTCTAAAATGGAAACATAACCTTTAATAATGTTATTTTGAGAAAATTTTAATGTTCCTTGAAAAAATAATTAATATATAATAATGGATGACTATTATTAATTTAAATAACATATAAGTTGTCCTAAGTGTCCAATACCATCGAAAAATACCATAGGACATCCCATGGGTTATCATTTTCCAGGACCTCGGTTATCAAGACCTATACTTGGAAATTTATTATCTACTACCACAATTTTTCTATAAATACCCACCCGTTTTAACATTTACCTTCAAAATAAATTTTTACTCCCCAAATAATTGATATTTGTTCCTCCATTTGAGTCCTCTTATGGTTTCCCCAATCCCCCAAGGTCTGAATCATCATGATTTATGTATAACTCATTAATTTTGGGGAAATATCCTTCTTTTCTGTTAGTTTAAAGAACATATATGTATTTGTATAATAAATGTTATAATAACACTCTATTATATTCTATTTATTAAATAACATACTAAGGAATTATGTTTTATCAATTTTATTCCCTCATTCTATCTCTTTTTACCCTTTTCATGAACAATTTATTATACCCGTTATACTGTTGATTTTATTTCTAAAAAATTCATTCATATCCCTTTGTAATTCTCATTTATTTTATTTTCGTGAAAACCAGAACCTCTATATTTTCTAGGGATGATAAAAAAATATGTGAAAAGTATATATATATATATATTTATTAACATACATAAAACTCATATCACCTTTCTATGGGTTAAAAATGACATAATGATCTTGTTTTTAATCACTTTGGAAACATCATGATTTGGATATGAAACATGTTTTCATTTATTAGACATGGGTTTTTTGTGAAATGATTTATTATGATCTATGTGGATCACATGAAAATTAATATATATTAAAGGTTTAGCCAGATTATTCTACTATTCATTGGGTTAATAATTTAATCTCTATATATGACATGCTTTATGATACCTTCCTAAATAACATTGATAATTTTAATAACCCCTCTATCAGAACCATCTCCCGGGGACCATGTTGTGACTACCCCAAGCCCACCTTCCTTAGGGCATGGGTTGGAGACTAGAACCAAAATGAATATCTCTAAAGAATGTAAAGGCATTTCCTTTAAACCTGCAAACACATAGTCCAAGAAAACAACGAGCCCAACCCGCGTAGTAAACAATAGTAGTAAAAACGATTTTTTATAAAAGTAAAAAAGGTTGAGTACTTAATGTAAAGGGGATGAAATAGAATCCCAACTTAAAAGTACAATAGAAAAAGAAAAACTTCTCTTGGAATCATT
The DNA here is from genome assembly GCA_963277665.1 of Viscum album. NCBI lineage: Eukaryota > Viridiplantae > Streptophyta > Magnoliopsida > Santalales > Viscaceae > Viscum > Viscum album. The sequence continues at coordinate 1,167,525,260 of OY728127.1, forward strand.
CTCTATGGTTCTTACCAGAAGTGTAGGTACATCTCATGGCCAGTCATCACTGCGGAAAAACACGCCTAAAGGTCCCCCTCTGAAAACCTTCATATTCTGGCTCCCAAACCTTGGTCAAAGCTATCTATCATCTTTATAAGACAATACAAGGTGCAGGTGATGATCGTGAAGGGGTGAGTATAACAATACTCAGTAGGGATCTTGAGAACCCTGAAGGCCTCCCAAAGTTCCACAAATTAAAAAACACAAAGCAACACATCAGTCACAAAGCATGAAGAAACTATTAGATCACACTAGGTATAAAACTCAGAGATCAAAAATATAGATGATTAATCTATAGATATATCATCTTACTCCATTTAAAAATTCCATGTCTGATCCACAAAGAAGTTGTTCTATTATCATTCCACTCTTGGATGTAAGTTGTTGTTCCACGACAAGTCACTATAAGGATGGTCCTCGTCGGGTCACGCTACTGCTAATCCACATAGGGTCACTATAATGTTATCCCACATAGATTCATTGGAATACTGATCCACATAGAGTTTCTCGATGCTGATCCACACGGGGTCTCTAGATGTTGATCCGCATAGGGTGGCATAGTAGGCTAATCCACACAGGGTGTCTTAGAATTCTGATCCATGAAGGGCCTCACTAAAACTGGTCCACCTCTGGTAGCTATGATTTTGTTTAACACAAGGTCACTATGATGGTGATCCACATAGGGTTGATACTTTTAAGACATCCTGCCACATAATGCCTCGCACCCGATGCACTCAGGTTACGTAGACTCATCCCCTCAACCACCACTAATCTCCACAAAGTGTTAACCAAAAGGACCACCTTGTCGTAAGGGTTCCATCACGACAGACAGTGCAACAATCGGATGCCTGTTGTGCGAGTTAAGGGAACTTTTATAAAAAGTGACATGTTGGATTCATGTCTGATCCAACCCACGTTTCACATCAAACTCTGTCAAAACTCACTAAGATTATCTCGAAAGGAACACTGTGTGACAGGGGTCGTCATGCTGCCGAGGGCGCGTCGATCAAATGCCTAGTCTGTTTGGTACACCATGTTCTGTGAAATGGTTGTGATCGCTCCTCGGTCTGGCCTGGCTCAGTCGAGGATTATAGAATATGTCAAAGGGATCTCTTCCCAAAAGGGTTTCCAATGCCACCAACAGTGTGTCAAATGGAAACCAGGTTCGAATGTTACGGTTGTTTCTTTATTTGGGTGCCGAATGGGTCTCATCCCAGTCAGACTCTGTCAGATCGGCCCGTCGCAATAGGTTCCAGGATCTACCTGACCCCACTGGGGTTCGGCCCGTTAAGGGGTAGTCTTGTTCACTAGGTCCAACCTATCAGGGTCATCCCATTAGTTTACGGGCCTGGGCAGCGGGTCAGGCCTAGGCCGCCTTCTCCACTGGCCTAGCGGTTTCGGTGTTGTTTCACCCAACCGATGGGGTGTTCCCCCCCCCCCCCCCGCATGAAATGGTCGGCCGTTTGGCCGACTGGCTTCTACCAACGTTGTGGACCGCCACCACCTGACATGGCCCACTGGCGGTGCTTGCGGGCACCACCCTTTTCCTGCGAGGCCGGCTCTGGCCGACCACCTCTGGGTTCTGCGGTGTACGACTATGCATAGCTTCCCACCACCCACGACCTGTTTCTGTGGGTCTCCTCCATCCATCTTTGGCCGCAGCTGACATGGCACACTAGATGTTTCTTCAGCGGGCCACCAGACATGCTCGAGGGATCCATTTTTTGGTGACCATAATTCCCATGAGCCTCTAGGAATACTATCTTCACTATGTGTCCTCAGATTTCATCCTTCCTCTCTATATAAAAAACCATTCCAGATTAATAAGACAAATTCCAAAGAAGCATAGGGTCTGTTCCTGGTATGTTTGGACCTCTCCATCTCTATAAGAATCATATCGGGAGGTGAAAACTATTATATCATAAATATTTTCTTTAAAATTATCCCCTACCTATATAATATTTCCCCTAACGACAATCTATAGAGCATCCTTCGGCATTTTTATTATTTTTTGATTCAGTGGCGTTCTTTAATGGTCACTGAATCTGATATCGTCCTCCAAGTGGTTGGTGTCATGGTACATTTCCATAGCTTCATCCCAAGGTGAATTCATGGCAACACCCCTCCCCGAGCTCCATATCAATAGGAGGGGGAATTGGGGGGTAACATTCCATGAAATTTATGAGGTTCATTTAATTAATGAACCTCCAAAATTCCAATAGTACGGTTACAAACAAGTAAGAGTCAATGCAATTATTAGCTTGACATGTCTTCGATCCCTCCACTGTTTCTCATCTGCTGGAGAAAGAGTAAATAAAATAAATTAACATAACATGTTATTTTATTAATCTTTAAAAATTATAAAAAATTTACATATTCACTCGACCTACTACGGTCAAGGTGAAACCTCCCCTAAGTGAATTCTAGCGCAACAGATTTAACAGTGTCCTCGTATTTTTAATTTGAGCACCAGTTGAAAAGATGGAAAAATTCACCAATGCGTTTACTGAACATACCATAAAAATGTTTGTAAATTAATTCCAGCCACACCGGGCCTCAAAATCATGCGCTGTCAATTTTCATAAACTTGTAATAGTTTCATAAAACTAAAAAAATCTCATGGAAAATCCAGGTCTATACAACCAAGGTGAAAAACATTGTTGGTATTCATATAAATGTTACTTTTTTTGTGTTAACCAAATTTACATGTTATTATTCATGTATCTTTATTATGATACTCCCTTTTATCCTTTTATAAATCTATTATGATATTTCTCATTTTATTATTGATATTTCCCAGGAGCACATGTAAACAATTTCTCGTATCTTCCCTTACGAGGACTTATTCTCACTGATTCCTTTATTGTATATCCACATGTTATGAGATGAAATAATTATACAGAGGATGAAAATTTTATGCATATTTTCAAGTTTATTAGAAGAAATTATTATATTTTTATGTATTATGTATTTTTTTACCTTGTATTTAAATATTAAAATATCTTTTATTTGTAGTACAGTAATGAAATGTTTATACAATTAAAGGTGGGATTCCATATTCTATACCAAAGGATAGTGTATTTATTTTTGGAAATAAGGATTTGAAAATTTATGAATAAATCTAGAAAAAAAAATTAAATATAGGAAACGATACTGAAATTTTGGTCAAAAATATATATGTGGTTCTTGAGAAAAGAAATCCTTTTATGGATACAAAAAACTGGATGTGGATCAGGAATGGATATATATAGTTTTAACACCAAAAACACATCTTTGATCTAGAATAGAAAGGGAATAGGCGAAAAACAATGAGCGATGCTGCAATTCATGTTATGACACTCCTTGGGGTCATGTTTTGTTAATAACAGGGTTTTTATGGACCATTATGAAGAATATATATAATATGTATTTTTTAAAATTAAAAAAATATTTTTGAATGATTCATTATGACATAATGTTAATTTATAATTATAAGAATCATAAAAATAATCATGTTTCTAAACATGGTTTTCTTCATTTAGAAATTGGTAGAAAGTAGGAGAAACCACGTATGTATTTAGCGTAATGGACCATGTGCTGATAGTACTCTGATTGGAGATGGAATGGGAAACATCAAGAGAGTTATGAATGAATTAACAAAATTTATGAGTAATAACATGAATCAAACTAGGAAAACAGATTCTCTTTGAAGGGGAAAACATTCCATTGAGTTCTTAATACATTAACGACCACATTATTTTAGTGGAACTATAAACCCAATGAATGTGTAAAAATGGGAAATCTCAATAAAAATGATCTTTTTCTATACTACATTTTTCAAAACAAGAGAAAGTCACTTTGTATGGGTACCTCTTGGAGGGAGAATCTGATCAGTGGAATACACTGATTAAAAACCAAAATCCTATAATGGTGATTGATGTTATACTGTTGGAAGAGTTCATGGGATCATTATCAATAAATATTTCCCTTATTCAATGTAAATTAAAATATGTAAGGAATTCCTAGAGCTGAAGAGTACGGGAAATGAATCTATGGGAAGGTATGTGATGAAAAATACAAGAATATCTCACTACACCTCAAATATTGTCATAGATCTTAATAGAATGGTTTATATATTCATTGGTATAATAAGACATCATCTATCAGAAAATCTATCCAATTGGGACTATGATAGCTATGAGGAGATAATATAATGTGATGTGAAGGTTGATCTAGATTTCAAAGAGATGTAATGTTCATATAGATCGAATAAAAAGAAGAGATAAATAACACAAGGATTCGGTAGTAACATTGATCATGAAAGAGGAGTAAATAAAGAGTAACTTCATACATGAAGAAAATATTTTAAGAAGAATTCGAGGAACAACATACATTGGAGTAGAAAATGTTACAACTGTGGAAGAGAAGCCCAAATTTCTTGGAACTATCATAGTGAGGTGAATCATCATCTTCACAACACTACGAAAAAGTTATGATGGTGAAAGCCTAGATTGATGTCTAATTCTATACGTGTCAATATAGTAGGAACTTTTTCAAACATTTTAAAAATTAGAAGATAATATAGGGGAATCACAAAAAACCATAGAAGATGACAAAAGGTAAAGGAAGGATATTTTTTATAGCAGTTACTGATGAAGATGCTTTAAATTATGTGGTGGTGGGTACTCTTATAGTTCTCTCAAAAATACCTGGTACATTTTCTGATTTTGGTTCTACGCATTCCTTTATTTCATCCAACATTAAAAATAATATAGAATCAATCACTAAAAAGATAGACGTAGAGTTATTAGTGAATATTACTGGGGAATTATCTAAGCAACAATAGTGTGGAGATGCTCTAGTATTGAATTTAGAGAGCATAATATCATTGATAATATAGTTTTCATTACCATGGTAGAATTGGAAACTATACTTGAGTTATATGTTCTATTAGATTATAATCCTCATATCAATATTAGATGAAATGAAATATCAGTATTCTTGAATGGAAAACCTACATTTGTTGTTAAATAATGGATATCATGACATGATCTTTGCCTAGAAGCTCTTCTAATTGGCTTCATTATGTAAATAATATATTAAGATGAATACAAAATGAAAGTATATGAATAGAGAATATCTCCATCTCTTAGGAATACATTAACGTATTTCATGTGGAGTTCCTGGACCTCCCTATAAAGAGATATAGTTTCTCCATTGAATTATTACATATATACAAGATGATATAAAATTCCCCGAAAAGAATGGAAAATGTGGAGCTAGAAGAATTAATTAAAAAAAATTAAAATAATTTTGAGAAGGTGTGTATCCTACAAAGAGTGTATCCATGGGGAGAACTTGTTCAATTTTTAATGAATAAGGATGGTGAGAATGGATATTAATTTATTAAAGATAACTTAACGTGATCAAATTAATGAATGAGTACCCTCATCCAAATTTTGATGATTTATTTTACCAGCATATTGGGGAATTATTCTTATCCAAGATTAATCATTGATCTGCTTATCCTCAATTTACGGTGAAGAATGTAGATACTCTCACAATATCCTTCTAATTAAGATATGGGAATAATAAAAAAAAATCATGCCCTTCTCCTTAAATAATTCACCTAATATATTTATGGATTATATAAATAGAGTCTTTAATGACTACCTTGATAAATCATTGGTATTTATTATTTTTGACAATTCAATATATTTGAAAGGGCATAAGGAATATGAGGACCATATAAATGTTATATTTAAAACTATAATGAAAAAATTTTCTATTTGGAATGTTCATGAAATGTGAATTTTTTATTTAAATAAGTTAATTTATTGGGGCACAATATAACCAATGAAATAATCTCAATTGACCTAGCCAAGGAAAATGTTGTGGATAACTAGCCTCATCGTACAATAGTAATTGAGATTCAATGTTTCCTTGGTTTATCATGATATTATAGGATGTTTTGTAAGAAAAATCATTACGTTCTAATTCACATATCATGTTAATTGGAAAATTTTCCATGTTCATATAGACAAATGATTGTAATGAATGTTTCTAAGAGTCGAAGAAGTGATTTCTGATTGAACCTATGTGAACAATACCCTCTTTCATAAAATGATTTATATGTTCATCCATATATGAACGGTAATGGGTGAATCCTCATGAAAAATTAAATTTTTATAACTTATTCATATTGAAATTTAAAGGCCCATGAGTAGAATTTTCCAACACATGACCTAGAGATAGTTTCATTTATTGTTTCTCTAAAGATATAGAGGCACTATATTTATACTGAGAAATGTGATATATACACAAAACACAAAAGTATGAATTATATTTTCACACAAAATGAATTGGACATGAGATAAAGGAGATTTTTTAAACTTCGTAATGATTATGATTGTTTGATTCATTATCACCCTAAAAGAGGAAACACATTTGATGACACATTAAGTATGAAATACACTATGGTTTTATAAATGATGAGGATTCAAGGAGATCTATTGATCAAGGAACTAGTATAGAATGTCGTTGGATTCAAGAGCTAAGGGACATCAACAACACTATCATAAATTATTTCACAACCATCATTACTAAAAAAGATCAACATTAATGAAAGGGTTCGTACATTATTACAGAAGAAGATAAATGATGTAAAGAATGGGATGTATATTGAGATAAATATTGATCTCACAGGTGTATTGATATTTCATACATAGTTATGTGTAGATTCTATTCTGAAAATAATGAAGGATCTAATGGACGAATCACATAGATTTATATTCCCTATACATACTTGAATAAATAAAATTCATGGGGACATTTATTATAATTATTGGTGGTATAACATGAAAAGGTATATTGGTAAATACACTACAAGCTGCTTGGATTTCCATCATGTGAAGGAAGAGTGATAAATTACTAACTGGGTAATATTTCCACTACCCATACCAACAAAAAAGTGGGACGATACCATTATGGACATTATCCCTAGTCTCTTGAGAACATCCAAGGTAAACAATGTGATACGTGGTATAGTGGATCATTTCACTAAGAATTCCCATATCATCTCTATTTGGGAAGATTCACCACTTGACCAACGTAACAATATATATGTGAAGCAAGTGGTAAGGCTATATGGGGTACCAATATCTATCATTTCGGATTAGGATCCAACATTCACATCATCATTAAATAAAAATATTCAACATTTTCTGAGAACCAAATTGAATTTTAGTATGGCTTATCACCCACATACATTGGGCCAATCTGAAAGGAATTTTGAAATAATCGATAATATTATAAGAACACGTTCAATGAATTTTAATGGTGTATGGGGTCAAATATTTCATTATTTGAATTATCATAAAAAATTTATCGTCCATTATTGTATTGAAATGGAACCCCATGAAGCACTATATGGGATGTGATGTACAACTTGTACTTGTTAGGATGATATTTGGGATAGATTGCTTCTTGGGAATGATATTTTAAATGAGACGATGGAAGTGCTTCATGCCCTCCATCAAAATAAAAGGTCTTATAAGATTCAACAGAATTGAAATGATGATAACCAACAAAGGGACATGGAGTTTGATATTGGTGACAATTTCTTCCTTTTATTTTTACCTTGGAAGAGAGTCATGTAGTTTGTGAAGAAAACAAATATCATGACCTGACCCAAGCCTGGGATCAAGCTACAAATACCCCATGCCCTCAATATATTCCAGGTGGCAGTGAAAAGTGTTGAAATCATAAATAACTAAGTGGGACGTTTACTATGTAATATTACACAGATTATACCATCTCATTTAAAATTTTATGTGTAAGGAATAAAATATGAGACACTACTATAAATTAATCCAATCATGAATGAACCTCTAGAGAGTACGAAAGTATGACAATGTAAACTGAAATGTAAAGGCAGAAAATACATGCCCAACCATAATTCTGTCCCAACCTAATTGAAAAATTAAAATATAAAATATCTAAAAGTGATCCCAGCTCTCAAATCCCAAGATATGACCACCCTATATAGTCTAAACCCCAAGTATCTCCAAGGACCTCTATAGTTACAATTGAAATGTCTGAAGTCTACATAATACATGATACATGTGGGAAAAGAACATGAATGGGTGAGTTTAAAAATACCTATCATGACACCTATAAATCCTTAGGGTATAGTAAGAGATACAATATAATTGAAATATAGTAGAAATCACATGGTACAATGAAAGGGTACATCTCAACCCAAAAAGAAAGTGAAGGTAAACTCATCCAAATAGGAGGGGATCGAAACATTTAGTAGATAAACTATTCATAAAGTATTCACCATCTCTAGAAGGATACTATACTCATACAACTATGATAAGAGAATCCTAGAATTCATGTGGCATACCCCACACATCTTTTCCTCTCAGGGAAGGAGAGTATCTAAACATAAGGTCTGTATAAATAAGATTAAAAAAGATATATGCTTAGTCAAAGAAAACCAAATAAGAGAGATTGTGGATCATTATCTTATAGGCCATCCTAAGAAGAAGAGCATCCAATAGTTCTGAAATTCCATCAATAATTCCAAACATCTCACACATTTTCATAGAAGTAACCAAAATAGTATAACCACACCTCTTCACTATGCTGTGGAGACGAGCGGCCACAAAATACACTACTACACAATTGTGTTTATCAAAAAATAGGGATTTAAAAACACTAGATAAAAATGATGTCTAATATCCCCATTTTCTGTTCTAACAAAGCACTAATAAAGGGGGTCTTTAATAGTGCTAAAAATGTATTGTTAAAGGGGGGCCTTTATCCTCACTTTTTTATAGGCGCTGATAAAAACTCCACCTTTTATTATTACATTTAAAAAAGAGCTGATAAATTTTTCCAACTATCAAGGAATGTAAAAATGCACTGATAGGGGGGTTTCATGCACTTTTGTAGAAGTGATGATAATGAACCCCCTTTAATAGTGATTTTAATGTTTTTATGATAAGGTTATAATTAAAAAATAAATTTTATATCTTTCAAAATAATATATTTATATATTTATATATTTATATTTATATAAATAAAATATATATTTTTTAAAATATGTTTTAGACAATATATATTGGAATTTACACTTAATATATAATATATTTAGTGAAAATGGGTTATAAAATAATTAAAAACTGAATTTAAATAATTATTTTTTTCTTATTATTTAGAAATAGTTATTTGTTATCAATTTTAAGATGAAAATTTGGAAAATTAATAGAATATCCAAAATATGTTGAAAACTTAAGTCGAATATAAAAAAACATAGATTTTGATCCGGTTGTCTATTTGGGTTTTACCACAACTCAAATTGAAGCCTATGTTTAGATACACATCCTTGGTGATAAAGGTAAACCTCTCTCACATTTTTCGAGGAAAAAACGCTCAAAAGGCCACTAAAATGAGTTTTTAGGACGGGTACCCAATTTTTTTATATTGGATTGATTATCAGGACCATTTATAAAAGTATTATTTCGTTTTTTTTGTGGATATTGAATTTATTCCTAGTTAATATATTCATATTGTTATTATAGTTTTAAAATTTTATCATTTTTCACAATGTAATTACATTTAAAATTAAATATATTCATTTTTTTCTTATATTTACATATAATAAATCACTCATATAAAAACATATATCATCATATTTAAATGAAAATGTTTATTCGATTATATGTAAATCAAAAACATTATAAAAAATTATTTAAAACAATATCATACCATTTTTACAATATAAAAATATATTTATAATGTGTATATATTCATATAGGTATGTATTAATAAAAAAATATTAATTTTATTTTATAGTATATGTAAATTAAAATAATATATCTAAAATTTAAATAAATACAAGTATATATATCAAAGACCCACACATATATTATATAAATGTATTTAAAAATAATTATATAAATATATAAATAAAATATATGTATTTAAATATATATGTAATTATATATAAATATAAATAAACAAAATATCATTAATCTAAAAAAACAACATGGTGTAGTGGTAAAGGAATTCCTCATCAGAATGAGAGTTTCAAGGATCAATCCATGTTGGTGCACATGAGGCTGGAAATTCACAAAGCGATGATAAAAGTTGTGGTGGGGAGAAAAGTCCTATTAAATGTTGGGGAGAAATATAAATGATGTATTTGATGTGATGATAAAGGGTTATATATCATTAACATCGGAAAAAAACATAAATTTACCCATTTAATAGTGTTTCCTTTATTAGTGATTTTTAGCACTAATAAAAAATTTAGGCTGCTTACAATAGTCTGATTATTAGAGTTTTTAAGAATTGATAAAGTATTATTATAGCATAGTTAAATTCCACTTTTTTTAGTATGGATAGAATGAGAATACTCACAGTGAGGTACTTCTCATGGGTTCCACTCTGTATGTTTTCAATCATGCCACTGCCCAAATATGATGGAGGGTCAACTTGGAATCTTTTGAGGACACCACTAACAAACTATATTAGATGTTCAAATCGATATTTATCAAGGAACCCACTACACCATATCATCAGGATGGTTTACTGGGAAATAATTAAGGAACCCACTACGCAGTTCCTATTAGAGGGTGTACATAGTAATCATTGAGGACTCCACTACTTAGTCCTAGCTGGATGGTCTACATATAAAGTCTCTAGTGAACATACACAATAATGTAATTATCGAGAATTTCATAACCATGTTCTGTTCCCATAACATTCCACATCATTTCTCGAAATCCACAACGGTTTTCACCATCATGTTTTACATGTAATCAACACTCTAGATAGGATACCCATGGTCCAAAATCTGAGTTTGAACGAAGGAGATATGGAACCTTGATGTTTCATCAAAATGAGGTACATGACTTGATGTGGACCCACACAGTGTGGGGTCCCACTCTGCTTCTTGGCCATTTCCTTTCTCTTACATGATTAACTAGTTATGTAGTACTACATGGAGTGTAGGGGTACTAAACAACATGAATTTTCCAAAATCTCGATGAACAAAAAAGGATTAATATCAGTCCAAAGGGTCAAATCATAATTTAGTTGCCATGACTCTACAAACATCCCCAAATTGAAAAACAATTCACACCATTTAGATCCTCATGAAGAAATTCATGAGATAGGATATTGACATAACTTAACTATAAACATGGTGAAATAGTCACATTTCACTACATAATACACGAATAGAGAATCATGGGCCTGATTAATGACTTGAAATTTAATACCATTTTTTTCTTGAAACATCCCCCTTATTTTAGGGTTGTAGATTCAGAGATGTTTTGCCACTCAAAAACCATATGATGGAGATATGTTCAATACAGGATTCAAAATTAATAATATGTTTATAAATAAAAGAAGTTTCATTCAGCTGAGGCATGAGTCTAATAATGGTATCCAAAATTATTCATGAAATGAACATATCAATTTTTTGGTCATGATTCCACTGACGATGAATCAATGTGACACTGTAAAAATATGTTATATATGAAATAAGGTTTGATAAAAAATATTAATAATAATTTTATAATATTATTACTTATTTTTATTATTATCGTCATCAAATGGAAGGGCACCCACAACACCACAAAATTACTCCATGTGAACATCGCACCACCTAATGCGATAGTTAATTTTTAAATGGTTTTTATAAAATAATAAATGATGATATTAATTATTATAAATTATTAACAATTTTTAATGTCACAAATTTTATGCCTGAGGGAAGTCGATGCCACATAATTCCCAACTACATTTAATTTTAAATTTCAAAATTAAAATTCCATTTAAATTTTATTATACAATCATTAATAATTGAATAACAATTAAATTTTATAATCCAATAACACCGGGTTCTCCAAAATAATCATTATTTTTTAGTAGAATAAAAAAATCACCATTTAAAATTTATTGACTTGTCAACATTAATAATAATAATTATTATTAATATTATTAATTCCCACCATGTTGACCATGGTTGACCACCTCATCGGAGATCCCATCCTAGAATATATTACACTCTCAAAGAGTAGTCCCACCATGAGACCTTGCATACGACCTCCACCAAAAAAATATCACATTGCAGCGCATTTCGTCACCACACAACAAATGGGAAAACATAGATCACTAATCCATTCCAATCATGAAACACTATCCTTATTATTTATCAATCCATCCCCAAACCATCCATCTTCATGTTATTCATTCTACTACAAAAAATCCACGGGTTCAATATCACTCAATCTCTCCCCAAAAATGTCGAATTATGACCCTGTGGTCCAATGATAAAGAATGTAAATAATGGAGTAGGAAAAAGAACTAATAACTATGGTGATAAGTATTTTTTTCCAAATGTTTTTGACCAAATATTTTTTAGCAGGGAATCGAGGGTGAGAAACATGGCATGGTCAATAAATAAATTCGATGAATAATTTATTTCAATTATAGGGGCTCACGTAAAGGATAAAATTAACACTTAACAATGACATGGAATTGATAATTGTGAATTTTTTAATTATAAGGGACAAAAACCACATATAATGACTCCTACCTTGATTATGGTTCGATCATTAGTTAATAATTCATATTCTAGTGATTAGGAATAAAAAATGTTGCCGCTACCCATAGATCCTCCTCAATCTGATCATTATTTTCTGATCGATGTTGATCCAGCATTAGAGAATGATATCATGATCCTCTTCGATCTTGATAGGGTTTTGGGGCAAATCCTTTGAAAACCATATAAAATAGATTTTTATAGAGGGTTTTATTAGGTTGTTTAATTAAATGAAAAAATAAATTATTTCATTATTTCATTCAATTAAATGTACCCGCCAACAACTGTCTCATCTTAATGTGCGGCTTTGAAAAATTATATATTGCTCCTAGGGTAAATCCCACATTCTAATCCCAATGGTGGTATTCAATTTCCCATACATACCTCTGTTCATGAGTTATTTGAGTTAGGTTTATTATATAAATAAATAAATTTAATTTATTTATCTAATGAATCCCACAATGACTTCCCCAACGAAACATCCCTACCAACAATATTTATGTCTCACGTAGGTTAAATTTAACATTCCAGATTCAAATGTTTCCTTTGATATTCAATATGAGGCACCTTTTATGATATATTCCACTTTTTAATAACAATTTTGAATTCATATTAAAAATATATTTTATAGTTTTTAATAAAATTAATTTGGGGATCACCGGGCCTCAAAAACGTTTATTGTCTCACTGCGTGGATCCAATTATATTTCTAATATTATGCTAATGTCTTAGATGACAAAACAAGAGTTTCTACATGGATTTTTATCCCAAGATACATTATGCCTAATGATATCCTTGATCATATTATAGCATTATCCTATTATCTTTCACATCCTCCAAATCATGCTCAAGTTCCTAATGTATTCCATGTATCTCTATTGAGGAAGTACATACCTAAAACATTACATTTACTAAATTATAAGGTGGTAAAATTGTAACATGAACTCTCTTACGATCCGCAACATGTTGAGGTCATGGATAGTAGAGATAAAGTTCTATGCAACAAGACCACCCACATAATCAATGTATTATTGAGGAACCATAAATATAAAAATGATATATGGGAACTAGAGGAGAAAGAGAGATAGTAGTATCCACACATTTTCTCATACTTGTAATTTTAGTGGAGAAATTATTTTATGGGGGAATAATATAATGACCCAAACATTATGAATCACAATTTTTTGAGAAATATGTTTTTTTATTTTTCACAAAATGAAACTATATCTCGTTAAAAATAAAGTGAGTGTAAATTGAAATGATTCCATTAGGTTTTGACCACAATTTGATTGTTGGTTAACTTAACCATTTGAAACTACATAATAATTCTAACATTATATCTAGTTTTTATAATTAGAAATGAAAAGTGGTGGTTAATGTAAAAAGGAGAAATGATAGCCCCGACCCGTAGATTTACAGCGTATAAATCCAATTTTTCTAGGAATGTAATGGATTTAGAACCACTGGATTCACTCTTGACCATGACCAATATAAGATATAACATGTGAAGCTAGAATGAAATCTCTTTTGGTAGAAGTTCATGTTCGTGGAAATTACCACTCTGGCGATGTTAGCTGAGTCACCAAATGAGTATATCACTATCACACACCTTAACCATAGGTCACATGAAGGTGTTATAAGGGTTTATTTTGAGTGTTCTTTATTACTTGAAATTTAATTCCATTGTATAAATGAAATTGTTCTTCCAATAAATCCATTTTAATAATAGATTTTCTTAATAAAATATAGTTGAAATTTGATAAATTGATTTTTTAAATAGAAATTATACTTATAAAAAAATAGATAATTATTATAATAAACCATATTATTATGAATAATGATTATTTTAGTGAAATATTATCATTAAAATTGTCTTATTTGAAAATAAATCATATGTTTTTATCATTTTTCAACATTGGGAAATTATACAATGGATTTTTAATCCTCTTTTATTTTAAATAAATAAGAATATTTATATTTAAAATATAAAATTATCTTATTAATATAAATTATTATGTTAATATTAATATCAATTTTTTAATCAAAGTTTCAAAATCAGGATAGGGTGAAATTATGATAATTTTGAAAAAAATACTTTCTTCTTAATAGTAAATATATAATTTGATATTTTAAGTATGTTTAATGAGTTAATAATTATATTATAATGGATTAATGAATAAATAACTAAAATATGATATTTAATAAAATGTTATTTTATTAATGTCAATTTTAATCAATTTTAAAATATCTTATTTAACTTCAAAATTCATAAATGGAAAAATTGACATTAAAAAGGTTATTTTTTGAAAACTATAACATTCCATTCCAAAATAATTAATATAAAATGATGGAGGGATATTTTGGATTAAAATAAAATAAATTTAATCCATTGTTCTAAATACCATGATAAATCCCATAGTTTTTCATTTCATACATCCTAGGTTTCCAAGGAAAATACAAGGATATTAATAAAAAAGTCTTCCACTCTTACTATAAATACACTCGAATTTCTCAATTTACTATATTTAAAAATTCATACTCCACAAATATATTAATGTTTAAACTCCCAAGTATTCCTCCCATGTTTTCATCAATCCCCTAATTCCCCAATCATTACGTTTTAGGAGTATCTCTTTAAGGTAAGGGAAATATCCTTCTTTTCTCTCCTTTTCAAGAACCTCTTCTATATATAACTTATAAATGTTTACATAACACACACTTATTTTATTTTTATTAATTCACATACATAAAAATTCTATTTCATTATTGGGAGACCCATGTACCCTATGTTTTATCCTCTTTCAAAAACAATGTTTTATTATCGTTATACTACCGATTTTACTTCCAAAAATATCTCTCTTCTTCCACATGAAATTAAATTTTATTATCTTTTATTTAATACCAATTCCTATTAATTTTTATGGATATTCAAAAAAATGTAAAATTATTTATGTTGACATTAGCGTACATAAAACGTACATCCCTTTTCTGTGTGTTAAAAATGACATAATGATCGTGGTTTTAAGAACATTTTAAACTCAAATTTTTTTTATGAAACTCATTTTATTTTATTCAGCATGGATTATTTATGAAATTATTTACAATAATTTATGTGGATGATATTAAAATTAATACAAAATAGGGGTAAAAAAAATACACTTCTATTCATTGGGCAAATAATCTAATCTCTAGAGATGTCATGTTTTTTGATACATTGGTGTATAAACTTGGTAATTTGAATGAATAATCCAAGAAAAAAACATTGTTGATATCTCATAAATGTCTAATTTAAATTTTTTTCTCAATATTTTCGTGTTATTATTAATTATATTTTTGTTATTATATGCCCTTTTTTCTTTTTCTCAATCCTTAATGATTTTCCACAGGTTCAAAATAATGTTTTTCTTGAGCACATGTAAATTTTTACACATTATTTCCATTACTAGGCCATATGCATATCATTTCCTTTGATTTATGTCCCCAGATTATGAGATTTCGTAAATGTAATTATGATGTAATTTTTTAAGCTTTTTTATTAGAAAAATGTTATATTTTTTCTTATATTATGTTCCTTTTTTCCAAGAAAGTACACATTAAAAGTTCTACTATGTGTACCATGTAAATTAAATTTTTATGTAATAAAAGTTTGTATTCTTTACAATCATAACTAGTTTTGGATATATGGCCTACATTATTAGTAAATATTATTTCATTTTAATATTTAGTAGGAGTGTATATCTCCTCAATTTTTTTGGATAATATTCTCAATAGATTTATTTGAATCTTCCTTAACATCCATGGATTTTCTAAACATAATTATTTGTATTATACAGAGTATTTTTATCATTAATAAACCTTGACTGTGTCTTACCTAACATTTATATTTTTAAAATATAATTTCCCATTAAGGTATTTCTCAATTTTACCTTTTTTATTGATTTTAGCTATATATTTTTAATTTCTTCAATATAAGAATCTTCATTTTTTAGGATCCTTTCATTTACTTATTTAATTTTTCACATTATTTATTCAAAAACCTAACATCCCAATTTTTTATTGTTTTTCCAAGACAATACTAAAATTTCAATTTCAACATGTTACCCATTAAATTTTCATCACCTATGTCTTCATCATCACTTGATGTACCTTTGAATCTCTAAACATGAGCTAGGATGATCCAAAATATTTTCATGAACATATTATTCTAATGGACTAAATTTAGTTGAGTAGTGTTCCTATTCTATATTCAACATACTCATTATTATTTTTATTTTTATCATTTTTTCCTTTAGATTAATTTTACCATTCTTTTAATTTTTACAACATTTTTAGGGGTTCCATTCGAAATCATCATCATCATACGCACCAAATATTTCATTAGACAATCAATTTAATGTGTATGTTTTGTTACACATAAATATTTTCTAGGTATTTTACCATTATACTTATCGAATTATTTTAAGTATTTCTATATGATAAGACATAATTTTTTTGTAGTAAACATATTTTTCTTCCTCTAATTTCTAAATTTTCAGTTCGCATGTTTTTTGCTTCCCCATAGCCCCTACAGTAACTTCAATAATGATATTATTTTGAAATTATAAACTTCCATAATCTCATATGTTGTACATATATTTTATAATTCATCAATATATAAGTTTTAATTGTTTTTCAATTCATATACATTAGTATCATACCTATTGATATTGTGTCTCACCACTTCTTAATGATAGTTGAGTCTTCAAATGTTCCTTTGGATCCTCTTTTGTTTCTAAAAATATCATTCACTCTATTTAAGTGTCCATAAATTTTCATGTCATTATGTATCCTTAGATAATCAAATTTAGAATTTTATACATAAATTATTTCTTAAAATAATTCCACATTCCCTTTTAAAATTCACTTAAGGTTATTTAAATATTTCATAGAAAATTGGAGACCAATTACCTAAATATAATTTTTTTATAAGTAAATAAAGATAACATGAAATAAATTTCCATACAATTTCATGATTCATTTATTATAAAATTTAATAGGAGAATACTTTCTGAAGGTTTAAATATGATATTAGAAAAATCAACTACTCATATTCCTAGTGATGGAAAATGGAGTTGTGTGTTATTCTTCAATCCATGACAATTTTTTCCATTAAACATCTTTATACCAATTAATTTCATTGAGATGTGATTATACATCTCCACTAAAGAAGGAAATAATTGATGGATAATATATGGTACATATTTATGTACATAAGAATATATAACACCAAAACACAGTGGAGGATCTAGGGGTTGAATCTATGGTGTTGTTTTAATATTTTCCTTTATCCTATAGTTGGCCTATAATTCTAGTCAAATTTCAGATCCTATAAATTCTACATATAAACATTACTTGAATGTAGTAATAATAAAAGTAAATTTATATTATTACAGATATTTAAAGAGCCTCGAGCTAATATGGGAATCAAATTCTTATTGTACTCAGTTATTATCCAAAGGAAAAAATATTCCCTATATGACCCAGGTTAATACAAAGGGGATATCATATGAATATCCCTCTTATATATTCTATAAGGATCATTATATTGGATAAAATTATTTAATATGTAAGAAAACATATGGCTAGAATGAAAAATTTTACTCCATTCTAGTTCTATAAGAAATTGTGGTCCTTCCTTTGAGCATTCAAAACATACTAAATATTCATTTTCTCATAATATAATCATTAAAAAATATACATATAGATCTCCACGTTATATAGCATTAGAATATGGTCTCATAACACAATTATCATCTGCAATTTACTCACTACCCTCAATACTCTAATATTCTTTATAATGACATGTCTTTTCAGTGAATTATTTGATCTTATGGAATATAGAAGTCGGTATTATAAAATATTCTTCTCATAGAAACTCATCATCAGTGAAATATTAATGAAAAAATACTATATAACCAACTTTTATTTTATATAATTACCAATCCATCTTCATATCTTCTTCCTTATTCCAATTATATCTAACTACCGACAATGTCTCTAATGATATCATATTTTCACTTCATCAAATCTCTCATAATACATATCATAAATAATAATCAAGTTCAGAATAAAAATCTACTAGAATCAAGGTTTTAATTTCAATAATATTGTATCATTGATTCCCATTTCAATATCATCACATTGAACTTGAATACAACTATGTAATATGAGTAGACATGAATTTTTATGGGTTGTCAATTTCATGGGGTCATTGTATTTTTTGACCATGGAGTAGGGTCTATTTTTAGAACTAAGATTCATATAAGAATTATGAGAGTTCTAACATCTCAAGGAAGAGATGTTTGATATGGATCAGATCCTAAGAGATGCATTGGGTACTTTGTTGAAGATTTCTGGATATTATTTTGATGTTGATATTTTTTAAGGGTTTTGACATTGATCATGATCACTAAATAATAAGGTTAAATTTTGAGGGTGATCAGGAAAAACCATGAAGATAATTTTTCAAGAGAGTTGACGCACATAAATTAATTGAATAATAGTTAACTAGGAAATACATATTTTTCATGGTGTTGATATCCTCTAAGAGGGTTATTCATGGTCGGTGAATAGATTGTAAATCCGCATGTCTATGTAGTGAGGGATGATGTGGATCAGTATAGTGTGAATGACATCTTTGGAAAATAGTTTTGAAAACTGTATTGTAAATATAAAACGTCAGGGATTTTAGTAAAATCTTAGAAATTCCCATTTTCAGCATCATTATTTTATGACACACCCCATCCATTAATCTCTCTCCCACAACCACACTAGGGGAATCTCCCCTCCCCTTATATAAATTGATTTCCCTCTTAAAATGTAGAGGATTCCTTGGTGATATGACATTAGTTTAAATTTTTGTTCTCCTCTTCCCATAATCAATCTATCTTTTCTATTCATATATTGTATTTTTGGTTCTTTATCACATTAATTTGGTGTCTATTTATTCTACATCATTGTGTAAATCATCATATACAATATGTATTTTTCCAACATGGATAAAGGATGTACTTATAGGAGGATCAAATGGTGTTTCACAATATTTCACTGGATTAATGTCTCTACTATAAGTTTTCATATGGGTTTTTATGATATTGTATGAAATTTACCATTAAATTAGGTTTGTTAATTAGGGATTTTTATGGCTTATGTTCTACTGTATGTCGAGCATAGACCCCTCACCATTACTCAATGTTTCAAGGTTCATATGTTTCAATGTATTTTTAGCAAATTATTCTTATTTAAAAATAAATTATGTGATTAATTATAATTTTTTTGAATTAATAAATTATATGTTGTTCCTTGAGATATGTGATCTATAAGAAACATGATAATGTATATGGCATGGAATATATTGTGTGATAGTGTTCAAGAAATAATTAATGAGAATGAATCCATGTATGTTTTAGGTGGATCCTTGAATGTCTCCCTAAAGTTTATAATTTTGATATGCGACAATTAATATTTTCTGTGTCTAATTATGGGTTATTTAAAATCAATTAATGAATTTTTTTTATTGATTATGTATATAATGGATGTACCAAGTGCCATGATATACCCTCAAGAACATGCTTAATTACTAAAACAAGAATGGAAAAAAATTAATTAATCATTTTTGTTGTTGTTAAATGTATATCCAGAGGGTGTAACTATATGAAACGAGGGAATTTAGGGGACTGATAATATGTCTGTTGTGGAGGGGTGAGTGATGGGATTATATTGTTTTTCCTACAGAGAGACCGTATATAGACCATGATATACCTTATAAAATATGATATAGTTTTTTAGAGAGTGGGGAAAGTGTTCCTCCCACACTACTATATGTGTTCTTGGGTGGTTTATCCAATAATTGAATTGTTATGAGTTGGGTGGGTGGAACAAAAAAGGAAATCATTGGAAGGGGATAATAATTATTCTCTGTCATTATTGTGATGTCGGGGAGTCTATTTTTTTGTGGGTGGTGGGGAAATGGTATAAATATTGTGATGATGATGAATTTTATGACCATTGAGTAACAATGGTTTCATTAGAGATGTTAATTAGAATAAGGATCTCATACATGGTGTCCTAATTTTGATATGACAAATGGAACACTTAATGTATACCCAGATGTTATATTAAACATAGAGAGAGGTAATTCCAGGATTTAGGTATATTCGATATCATGTGTCCCCTAAGAAAATTTGGATTTATTATGATCATCTAGATCTTATTTTATGATGAAATGATGGACATGTAATTTAGAGGAAATCCATGAATATATGTGAAATTATTAGTTAGGTGGTCAACCAACAAGATTTGATATGTTTGTTTTAAGGATAGAGTGTTCCTCCAAGGCATGATCTAACTAAGGGTTCCAATAAGGGATATGGTATTCACTAGGTTTCTAGAAGTTCATGTATGTGAATTTTAATAGATAGTGTCTTCCATTGTGTTTTGGAATATTTTCATGTATTTCTAGTATGGGGGATTCTTACCATAGGTTGGAGATTAAATGCATATGCTTTAATGTGGGGATAAGTTATTCCCTAGGTATTTGATGGAATATTTATTGATAAGATTATTTTACCTTATGTTTTAGATGATCTATATGTGTTTCACCGCAATGATAGTCTACCACTGTGTTTATGGCGATTTATACAAGTTTCTTTATACCGACATTCTTTGTAAGGGTTATAGATGACTTGTTACTTTATTCCTTGTGTGGATCAATTGTGCTTTGGGTTCCAAGGTATGTGATTTATGTTTCCTTTTCAAGAGTGTGTACACCCCTTTTTCTTAGATTATAATAATATGTTAAAAAATGTTTATAACTAGCTAAAGTAGGTGTGTTCAATCATGATTGTTACTTTAAACCCTAAGGAACATCTCTTCTTATTTTATGTAGACATATTCACACTTTTATTTCGTGGTTATATAACACTGTAAATATGATATATTTAATATTTATGTTATGGAATGTATGAGTGGTTCCCAACTATGGTTTACTCAACCCATATATTGAATACCATGACACATTCATACCCATGTAGACCTCATTATTCATAGATTTATGTATGGTAAATGCCTTATGTAATATGATTAATGCGGAGCAGCTAAATAAGTATTAGATAATGGGATGTGATGTGGTTCAGGGATGGTAATAATGAAACCATTTATTTCCTTTTAAATTTTTTTATATCTGGTCCATTGAATGTGTTATTAGTTAATATATAGCACTATAGGCTTCCACATTCATTTGATATAGTATACTTATGTTATTTTTTATATATAGTTTTATTATTTATGTTGGATTATTATTTGAAAATTTCTACGGTTTCTATACTATGATATGAGGTAATAATTTTCCCATGGTAAAACATTAGAATATCACTTCTCTTCCACAAAATTTTTAATATGATGATGTGTTCTTAAGGTCATTGAACACCTCTAATTTATATACTAATGAGTTATATGAGTAAGTGGGTTAGTACAAATTTGAATCAAATTTTTTTACTTCTATTACTATTTTGGAAATGGTAGAAAAGGAATAGGGATGTGTAGGAGATTTTGATGAACCACAAAAATGGAGTGTCATGAACATATTTCTTAGTGGGAGGTATGTGTAACAAGGGTTATTGTATTACTCTTTTTATGTTTTTTTATAGTTGTGATTTTTCTTCAAATGTGAGGTATATATTTTCGGTTCATATTTATTATTTTAGTTAATAGACTATAGAAAGGAGGCCTTTATACATGAATCATATTGGGAACATATAATAAACAATATATATAAAATCTTGTCTGTGAAAAATATCACTAATTATAGAGTGTTAAATTGTTTAATGTTTCAATAAAAGTAAACATGGTGTTTTTCAATATTACAAGATAGTGAAATTCAATGCAATTGGACCACAATATTTATTCTGATGATAGTTAATTTAGAACTTATAAAGGGATTCACCTTGATACCAACTATACAGTTTATCCAGGAAATGCATTAATGGTGACCATTTGTGGGAGTGTACAAGATTTGGATGCCTTAGTCATGGACCTCTTATAGGATATAATGATACATGTTCAGTTAGTTAATATTTTAGCAACAACCAATATGGTGCTTTACCATATATATTATTTGTATAAATTATACATAACAAAGACATATGAATATGATTTTACTGATCATTGGATATATAATTATGACTTCATTATATGTAAATGGATGGTATCATGATCCTCAAGGTGAAGTCCCATATAAGGATTCCCATTGGGGAATGGTTCTCTAGAGAGGGTGGTGGATTAGGAATGTGTTTCAGAGGATTCTATATATATAATGGACCGATAGTGGTTGGTTTCAAATTTTTGTTTTAAAATAATATCATAATTAGGGGACGTGATATTTTACATATTAGTTATGACCTATGTTTTATAAAATTTTAAAGCTATGTGGGAGAACCCAGTGTCTTGAGATGCATCTCAAAATTTTTCTAAGTCGATTTCTATGATTGAGAAAAAATAAATTTCATACTACTACTAAGATATAAGGTGATATTGTAGGGTATCCTAAGAGAGGATTTAGCAAAAAATATGAGTGATCAATGGTATTTTAATCACGGGTATATTCTCTAGGTTTGACATCAGTCAATGAGTTGTGCTACTGTGTATGTGGTATAGGCCTGGATATTCCTTCAACTCTCAAAATGAAAAAACATGATGATATTTTATAACAATTTATAATTTTAGAGGGAGGGATTTGTTGTTTCACACACCATATTGATTTATTATATTATTTTATTGACATACTGAGAGTTTATTTTACACATTTTAGTTTTGAGATGACACCCATTTGGAATGTGATCATGTTATTACACATGGCTTGGGGAAGATGTTAGTATTGTTTGAATGTAAAAACCTAGGTGTTTCAAGCCTAAAAATATTGACTTGTAAGGGTGAATGGTATGTTGTATTGGTGGGTGAACATTGGTTTGATGACATAAAAATAATGGTATATTGATTTAATATGATCAACTAGGTTGAACAAGATGATACATGTATTACAGTTGGATTTGATCATAGTTGTAAGATAATTAGTTTTTTGAAGAGCCTATTAGTTCCTGGATTGTTTAGTAACCATGTGTGGCATAATTACCGATGGATTTCTTTAATCCTTTGTAGGAATGGATGGTCTTGGTTTTGATGATAATGATTGGTTTTACCCATATGGTGAGAGGAAACGATAGAGATAAATTGGACTATCATGGTGAAACGACATTACCATGTGTTATGTCAGGGTTGAAAGGATGTGTGAAGATGGATCCTGAAGAGTGAAACATGTGTAATAATGGAAGACATTGCGGGTTTTTCTTGAGTTCTGTTATACGGGGAGCTATAATGTGGGGATTTAACGATTTTTTGACATAGGGTGTTACCATCATTATGGATAGGAATTCTCTAGAAGTTTAGGAAAACATCTTTTTTCAGCTAGTAATTGGAATTGATTAGTGTTTCATGTTAGAATTTATATATGAGGGAGATGACCACGTCCAATCATTACATTTATTAATGGAAGGAATTTGGTACATGTATTTATGAGCCTAATGTGATAGTGTCATGAATGCAATGATGCTAATCATTGTATAGTCAAGATGGATCTTGGATGCAGGGGAGAAGGTAAATTGAATTTTATCTAGTTCCACGATAAATAAATTATTTGGGATTTGGTTAATGTATTACAATGATATTTTGTATTATCATCGATCTCAGTTTGGAGTAGATTTAATCCATGAATGAGTCAGATCAGAGATGTGAAAGTGCTCATGGGTAGATCATGAAAAATTGTCTCTTTGGATTACAATGAAATAATAGATTTACATTTTTTTATATTTTGAAATTGGTGTTGTTTCTTAGATGATATTTTAGTACCAATATTTTTTAATGCATTATCATTATGTGATGATCTAATAGGTCTGCGACTATGACCAATTTTTTTGGGAAAATTTAGTCGAAGGAGGAATACTCCAAGTTTTTTATAGAATTGAGTGTGATGATATGTAAATTACTACATGATTTTAATTAGACCATTTGGTTTGGATTCTTAGTTGATGATTATAGTTGTGGTAAATACCATGACTCAAAATAATTTGACTTAAGAAAATTCTTATTTTGTGGAGAACCAAAATCTTATAAGTGACCAGTTGATTATGAACTGGTGTCTGAGGATGGAGAGATGAATTTATGAGTAAAAATATATATGTATTTCCTGTTATGGGTGGTATTTTAGAATTTTATGAATATTTCTCCTTGTGATTGGAGATGCGCAACATATGATAAACTGTAATTTCAAGGTAGAACATGATAAGTTGGTTATGATTTGAAGACTGAGGTTGTTTGGGATTGATATTTGGAAGACCACATAGTATTCTCACCGGAGAATATTATTATTATGGTGTGTTTATAAAAATGATTGTTTTATTGGTTTTTAGTCTCAGGGTAATTTTCTTTTTGGATCCCAGAGCATGGTTTTTTTAGAACCAAATTTTGGATTATAATTAGTACGGTTGTAACATATTCTGGAATATTATTTGGATATTGATCATGTAGATATAGAGTCATCATGAGCTTAATTCAAGGTTGAGATATCATCAATTTATTTTTGGTTTTAAGGGGTTTAATATTTTACATGCTCATCGTTCTATTAGAAAAAATAATTTGGGTGGCCAAGGAAAACTAAAAAGATTAATTTTAGAGTATTTGGGGTAAAAAATTTATGTATAGTTGTTTAGAACATTGTGATCTAAACCATTCAGGGTTCTATTCTCTTCTCATAGGTTATTGTAAAGATAGTAATTTTTTTAACAAAAACATAACCAATCCATGGAAGATGGTCCATCGTGAGAAATTACAAGTCATAACGATTGAAAAAACATGTGGTAACCATGTCACTACTTAAATTTTATTAAATTATGGGAAAAGGTGATTTCTCCCTTTGTTATTTTAATTCTCAACCGCTCTCCTCCTCTATGTTGGGTGGATACACCAGAGGGTTCCCCCTCCCAACATTCCATTTGATTTACCCCAATTATGTTGTGGTATACATGTAGTTTTCATGGGGGTATAAAGGTAATTTACACTAATTATATGTTAAATACATACATTACATTAGTGAAAATAAATTTGGGTTCTCTAACATAGGGATTTATTTGAGTATTTCCACCATATCATGGTGGAAAGAATCCAATATGATGAGGATTTTTACTTGCATGAATAAAGGGAATCATGTGAGCATAATTAAAAACTATATCTCAATTTTTCAATGGAATTATGTGACCCTGTAAATTAATCATATATTTTTTAACAATTGGATGAAAATTATCATAAATGATAGTCATTGAATTGGGGATTTTGTGTGGATTGGGTTTGTTAATTTTTCAGGAGTAGACTCTATCCCTTTACTCATGGTTTTGATGAGGGAATGTTTCAAAGAGTTTTTTAGGAGATTATTAATATTATTTAAATTAAATTTTCAAATTAATTTTAAATTATCATAAAAAAATTTATTTGGTGTTGTTACATGAGAATGTTGATTGGGATGTGACGTGATCATAGGTGAGCCATGTACAAAATTGGGTTATTGTCTTTGGGGATTTCTTAAAATGAATTACTACATATATGATGTAGATGGTATATTAAATATATATTGTTTGTTTGATATTTTATTATATGGAATGTGTTATGTGGTCTCACCACATCTGAGATATTTTTCATCAATTAAAAAAATTATTGGTAATGGATATGGGTAGAACTAAAATTCGGAGGTCCATGATAGACTCATGAGAACTAGTTTGATGACTTGATCTCAGATGGATTTGGGCATGATTAAAGATGTGTGTGATGAGATACATAGACCCATGAGCTACCAAAATGATGACAATGAGTCTAGTGGACATGAGATAAATAACTCCAGTTCTCATTGAGGAGGGATGTGTGATGGACCATAAAATGTTGGCCAATGTATATGTTGTATCACGACCATGAATTACCTCATTGCCTATATTATTGTAAATACAAGGGTGGATAATATGTTCCTCCCCTACTTGTTCAAGAGTTATCATGTTGTTATTCTAAGGGTAGTTTTATTGTAAGTTAGTTGAGTGATCCTACTATGGATGTCTTGGGAATGGAGATGGGAATTATTCTATATTAATAGAGAGATATCGATGTTGATTTTCCTATAAGGCTAGTGAGGGCATGATTTGAAAATTGTGATGACGATGAAGGTTATGACCTCTAAGTTAAGGTAATTTATTAGGATATGGAAATTAGAAATAAGATCCCATGTAGGATGTCTACGCTTTGATATAGCTAAGGGGATTCTTAGAAGGTGCCCCATTATTACCCTAGATAGGGGTAATTTAATGTGTTTTCTAATTTTTTATCTTCTATGTCACATTAAAACCCAATGATCAATTGTGATCTTATGAAATGGATTATATTATAATATTTATGATTTGTGATTAAGAGGCTAAAAAAGGATATATGTGATTATTTTGGGTAGGTTTCCAACCAGCTTGATTTGATATTTTGGTTTTTAAGAGATAGTTTAACATTATTTTTTATGTGACTGATGTTTCCCAAAGGGGAGATGGTATGAATATTGGTTCAATATTTTGTTTAATTTGTTTTTTTTTTGACTAAGGGAGACTACTATTGATTTATAGATTTTCTTCCTGTGATTCTCTGTAGGTGGAATCTACCATTAGGTTCAACATGATCATCATGTTCGTATTGGATGGATAAAGATGTTTACTTATGTTATTGATGATCTATTCCTTCGCAAGAGAGTCAAACCTAGGGTTCTAGATGATCTAAATGTGTTTTATAATATGGATAGAGTTCCCCTATGTTCTAAATGATCTATATGTGTTCTATTAAAAGGAGAGTTCCTGTAGGTTCTAGGTGAATGATTAATTTTTTTCTGATCGAATGTGGTTTCACACAGGTTTCAAGAGGAGGTAGTTGATGTTTCCTGGTTAGGAGACCGTACACCCATGTGTTCAACATGACTGCATTTTTCTCACAAATCTATAGAAATTTCCAAATATGGTGTACTCAATTCTAGGTGTCACCATAGATTTTGATAGTTAAAAGTGGTTATTAAATTAATGTTAACGTGCTGTTATATTTTCTAAGAATGTAAAATTATTCATATAATTATTTAATGGTCATATTAGGTAAATAGTTGGTGGTTCCCTAATGATTTTTACTGACACCATGGTTTGATATCCATTGAACTTTTGAACTCGATCTGACCACATAATTCATAGATTTAGTTATAGAAAAGGCACAATGTTTCAAGAACATGCCAGAGTGTCTTTATGTCCTTTAGAGACTAGTATATAACAAGTATTAGGGATTTTAGTAGAGCGTAATTATATATTTTTTTGTAATAAATTTTCAATAGTATGATTATTTATGCGGTATGATGTTTGGTTATTTTCCACTATTGTAATAAATTTATATGAGGTTATAATCTCCTCAAAATAACACACTAGACCTTCATTGCTAGTTATTAGCCTCCAGATTATAGGGATATGCAACTAAGGTATTCAAACACATCTGGATCAGACACAAGTGATAGGTCATTGGTGTCTTGATATTATAGATTAATTAACATCACTCAACTCCTTAAATATTCTTATTATTTTCCTTTTTAAAATATTAACGAAAATTTTACTCTATAAACATCTCCAATTATTCAATTATCTTACAACATCCAGATCAAATAGCATTTTAGATTATTAAACTAGGATTTTGAATCCACTTTTTCATCCGTTGCATTAAAAACTATGTGTAATCAATATTGTTGATTTATAGGTTTTGGTTTATATACACATTCATATAAAATATGATCAACTCATTTTATTAAAATATTATATTAATTAGTTTTAACCTTTTGGAATATGAAAATTTCACATCATGGAATTATGTCCCTATTTTACTTTAGATATATCTTATATAACTCTAATGTAACATATTTTCCATTTAATTATTGATTCCCTTAAATTTCACTTCACCCACTAAACATCATCATCAATATTAGACAAAACAAATGATTCTCATCACAATCCTTCTCAATAATCATTTCATTACTATATATTCAATCTCTATCTTTTGGTATTGTGGATTTATAACTACTAATCATAGTATATTCTAGTCATTTGATCTTCATTACATTTAATATTCTACCTTTTTTTGAATATCATAGCCTTTTATCATCTATATATTTCAATATTGGGATTCTCACACATCCTTTGGATATATAAATGATATCTCTATTTTTAAATCACATTTTTAAGGGGTTTAATATGTGTTTTCATTCAATATTAATTGATTTAAAATGGGTTTAATTCTGAATTTTATTATTTTATATATCCTTATGGTATATTTAACATTGATATAAATCTATAATATTTTTTATAGAAACATAGTTCATTGAGAATATATGGATTCATTTTTCCATTATTCAAAGCATCATGGTGAGACAATAGAGAAATAAAGATAAATCTAAACAAAAGATCCAATTCTTCATGATTAATGTTGTGAATGGGAAATTCACATTATGGGAAGATCATGGGATGGGTTAATTTCCCCAAATAATATTATCAACTCCATAAGAATAAATATATACTATATAATCACTATTCATTTCATGAAACACCAATTGATGATGTGAAATGTTTGAATAACTGATGATGTTAGAATCCATGAGAAATGTCACCTAAGGTTGCTGTGTTAGGAAAAATCACAGTGTTATACTGCCTATCACATATGTAGTGTTCATGTTGCATGAAAAAATAATTTTTTTGTCCTTTGACTAATTATATAGGTTATTGTATAACTATAAACATGAATTAAGACCATAATCAGTTACGAGAAATAATATAGAACCCATTTTTGGTGGTTTTAAGGATGTCCTCACCTCAGAACCTTTAGTGCATCTTTTATACCTAAAAATTGGGGTCATACCATGGATAAAAACATTATTCATACATAGGATGAGAACTGTGGCTATTGTTCTCACCTAGGGATCAGTCGCTATATCTAGGTTTTTTATTCATGTTTTTCGAATCATTCCATTTCATCGTAATATCAAATTATTATTAGTTTCCAATATATTATCTCATTTCCAATCAAATATAATTTTTATTTTCTACATCTTTATATTTATTTTCTTCTTTATGTTATTTTTGAATAATTAAAATTTTTTAATTCAATTTTATCTCATCCAATCCCTATTATTTATATAGTCCCATCTATTGATATTTTTTATTCAACATTTGGGATCCCACCATTGTGTAAATAAAAAAAAATTAGTGAGAGGATCTTGTTGAATGTGGTCTTCACCAAATTAATTATTTTGATCTTTTCTTAATCAATAAATAGATTATTTTTACACTTTACAGTGATTAATATATGATATTGTTTATTATTAAAATGTTGGACATATATTTTTATATTGAATGAACCCCAAAAATTGATATAATTGATCTATGAACATAATATTAGATTATTATTACGAACAAAAATCGACCAATTTAATGATAGTTATTCTAGATTTTCTGATCAAAAGGTATATGATTCTATGATAATTTTAATAAAAAATCCCCAAATTATAATTAACCAAAAATTAATAACTAATCAATGATTTATTCTGATTTCCTTGAATAAATATTGGAATATATATAATAAAAACCCACCAGTAAAAATTAGGTCCCCTATAATATGAACGTTCTATCTATATTTTTTAATTTTATTATATTTGAATTAATTTAATAAAAAAATTCATTAAAAAAATTTGTTCACCTAATATATGTTTGAATGTTTTAACTGTGCCTCCCTGATCTTAATAAGATTTACCTCATACAAACAAATTTATATTCCTTTTCATTAGTGTGGTTATAAAAATAAATAATTCATATCAGTGTCCACCATAGGGTTTAAATGTGAATTTCATGATTACCAAATTTTAAGTGTCATTTTTTAGCATTAACATAAGGTAGATAATTAATATAGATCAATTTACTAGTTTAATGACTTTTCTTATTCAATTTTTCTCCACGTAATTCAATATAGTTTTTTTTATTCTGGTTATATTTTAATGTTCTTGGTAATCAGTGGTGGTGTGCAAGATGAATCACCAGACAAAAGGAAATAATTACCCACTACAATAATAGTAAAATATCTCTATGGAGGAGTCAACAATGTTTGAATGACCTATTTTTCTAGGTTTTCCATTACACAGATATGGCTTAAATGAGTCATAACGATATAGATATTATGAATTACACCCCAAGAAATGGAACAAACCTATTATTATCCCAACATACGAGTTCTTGATTATAAATTCAACCATGAAGATTCCTAAGAAATGCAATAAAATCATGAAGAACCTTTCAATCATCAACCTCAATAGAAACATTTATAAGAAATTATAATATTATTTCAAATGATAAATATTTATATCTTGGATAAGTGGATGGATGGTAATGAATCCCAACATAAAGGACTAGGAGAAGCGAATAACCACCTCTCTGGCATTGTACCAAATTTTAATTCCAATTTATATATCCTATGTTCGAATTCTAATAAAGAGATAAATGTAAAAGAATCGTAAGAGGTAGATAAATTTAAATTTATTAAATAATAAAAAGGGGAAAATGATAGAGGATGGTATCAAGTAAGAGTTCCTAGTGAATGAATTTTTTTTCGAATTATATGAACCATTAATCTTTGAATAGGTATAAAATGATCCACAACAATCCCTTCTACTCCTAAAAAAAGAAGAAGAAGAACGACCTATCACAATCCCATTATAATTACCAGTTGAAGAAGATCACATGATTAAATTAATTGATTATATGATAGAGGTGGAATATGGGTAGTGGTTTAATAGTTAAAATCTTTTGAATTGAAGAATAAAAAATATTAACCCATAGAAAATGCGAAGGAAGACAACAATGTGAAAAATACACTTTAAACTCTCTAATATTAATGAAAATAAAGAATAATTTGATACAAAACTATAATAATGAGAAGGAAAAGGGAATAAAAGATTGACCTAATCAATGAAATAATAAAGGGGATGCAGAAGTATGCTTTTGTGGAGAATAATCTATCATGAATTAAACTCCATGGGAAATTAACTTAGTCAACTAACCCATGAGTATCATGAAATACCATGGTAGTCTTCCTTGAAAACAACATTATATTACACACTAAGGCCACTTATCAAGCCAATTACTATCCCCACTAGCCAACAAATATTATTTAAGTGTTATTATATCCTCACACATGGCTTCGTATGCTTTGCAGGAGGTCACCCATCATGACACAACTCCATGCTAAAAACACTTAACTATGAAGTGTTAATCACAAAAGTTATCATAAAGAACAGATCACCTTTTTCACATCGGTAGTAACATTTAAAACTCCTAATATTATTGGATTAAGTAGAAGAAAAAATGATGGATAAAATTTTTAGGATGATAGAGGAGAAATAGAAGCATGACTTTGAAGAAGTACAAGAGGTATAATTCAAGAAGAACAAAATCCAACAAGAAGAAAAATTGAATGAAGTTGAAAATGTGAAAAATGAAATTGAATTTACTAAAATTATTGATGATTTAGATGTCACATACATGACATATTTTAAATTTAATTTTCTTTTAATTTATATTCTTGCCTTATTTTGGGGGTTTTCCTTGCATTTTTTATGGAAATGGTGGGTTTCCAAAATTTTGGCCAACCCGAGAGCCCAATTCCAGTTTTGAAAGTAAATTTTGTTTCTTTAATTACTCCTTCGTTTTTTAGCCATTATCACCCATTAAACTTCCAAATTGACCTTAATTTAACTATTTAATACAATTAAGATATTTTTTCCCCATAAAAATTCATTAGCATCTTGGATTTGGGTGAGAAAATTAGGTATTGGGCCCACCCAATAGCCCATTTACAGTTTTAAAATGTTTTTTAATTCTATCACAAAATATTCATTTATTATCCTTTCTTATTGATTCCACCTCTCACCTTCTCCCACTATACCAAGACACACCCCCAGATTCGTTCCTCCCTCTTTGGAGATCATATCAGTTATGAATAAGGGCCGAAATTTTCAGGTTCCTAAAATCATCTAGATTTATCAAGTAAGTGACTATCCTTCTATGTTCATTCATTTTAAATAATATTTCTACCTTTCTTCTTGATTCCACAAATTTCCAGAAGCTAGGTATTCATACCTAGGGTTTAATATTGAGTTTCATGGTCTAGTCCTATGGTTTTAGGTTTGATCTCACTCCCTTGTGGGGAAGTGGTGGTGCGGTTGAAGTTCTCCACTAGGATTTGCGGTTCTGGACTATTTTGGTAGGTGATTCCATTGTGCATGAATTTTTTTTGACTTATTGTTCTGTGTTTATGGTATTTTAATGTTATTTCAATTTAATTTTTCTGCAAAAATTGTTTTTAGTGTCATTTATAATGCAAACAAATTTTCAGTGACAATTTTG
Organism: Viscum album; assembly: GCA_963277665.1. Classification (NCBI taxonomy): domain Eukaryota; kingdom Viridiplantae; phylum Streptophyta; class Magnoliopsida; order Santalales; family Viscaceae; genus Viscum; species Viscum album. Next base: position 1,167,558,478 of record OY728127.1, read on the forward strand.
GGGTGAAATTGGGGGTTTTTTCATACAAATGTTTTATTGGTTCATTTGGGGCTGTTCTATAATTACATAGTTGAATTTATTGAATTGTATTAGTACTGGAAATCATGTTGTTAATGTTTTTTTTTTCTGAAAAAGTTTGTTTAAATGGTGTTTGGGAAGCAAATGGGCTTAAAGTGTCTGTTTCTGTGAAAATGGGGTTTTTAAGGGATATAACTTCTTGGGTCACATGGGGCTACCCCATAACTGAATTTTTGGATTCATTAAAATGTATTGAACAGAAATTGTTTTTTTGTAACTTAAAAGTGTGCACATAGTATGAAAAGTGGATATTCCAAAGAATTTTGGGTGCAAAACAATGTGAGATTTTGAGAGGTTGTTTTATTAAAAAAAACTAAGTGTTTTGTTACATGTTTTAAGTGGTATAAAATGTGATATCTACAGTATTCATTGATTTTGAAAAGTAATTTTGTTTTGTATTATAATTGATTTATTTTTCCTACTGAAATTGATTGAGGACAAAAGGGGAAGCCCGGGTACCTAGATTGGGTGGATTTGTACTAGTACAGCTATTGGACCAGATGGGTTTTGTCCCTGTTTCACATAGAATTTAGATAAAGACTACTATAACTAAATTATGTGTATGATTATTGGGGATTAATAGGTTATGTGTATGTTCCCTACTAGTGAACTGTGCACTAGAACAGATTTTCCTACGGTTACATTACCCCAAGGTACGAGGTACATAAGGCCCAAGCCAACCTAGTTCCTAGGGGTGTTCCCAATGTTGTTGATCAATGGATTTGTAGTATTTACCCATTATTAGAGTGTGTTTGGTAGTAAATTAAATTAGATAAAATTTCTATTTAAATGTGTGAACATTCTAAAAATTTTGGGTTGAAAACTGTTTTCAAATGAAAGTTACATTTCCTAGAATTTTAACACTACTTTTCCTTGCCTATTAACACTACTTGCATTTTCACATTGTATTGCTTGATATTTGGAATCATTGGGTGGAATCCTATTGGGATTAGTCTCACACCCAAATTACAACCCTTTGGTCTATGTAGAATTTGTTATGTTTGACTCAGGTAAATGAAAAGCTAAGGGTGATGGCGGTTCAGGGTGTTAGTTCTCATCCTTGGTGCGGAGTTATGGAGACGACTTGTGGCTAATTACCCATTGTCATGTGGAGTCCTTGGGAATGTCCTGGTTTTGTATTTATTAGTATTTGAGATATTTTATTGTATTTAATCCAATGTATTCAGTTCTGGTTTTTGGTTAAGACGTGTTTGGCTCAAAAATTTCAGCTTTATATTATGGATTATTTTAATGTGTTATGAATTCATACTCGAGTAAATCATTCCCAAACCTAAATTAATGATACTCGAGAACTTGTGCCAGCCCGTGGGAATAGGGAACGCCCTTTCGGCCTTGGAATGGGCAAGGATGGGTGTCGGTAATAGTGGCGACCAGATTCGGTTCATGACAAAATGGTATTAGAGGAGGATAATGTTTTTTGGTTATATTTCTATTTTGGGATGAGTCGGGATAGATAAGCGATAGGACTATCGGGGCTTGGGGTTTTGGTTGTGAGTAGGGTGCCTGGCCTGCACATCTATTGGAGGACGTTAAATCACCAGGGGATGTTGTAATTTACGGATTGACTTCACTTCCAGGTGAGATATGTGGGCTGCAGACCACATGTGGACATTAGGCGGATGTGGAGTAGTTGTTTCTTTTATTACTAAAATGTGTTTAGTTTATTTATATTATAAGAATTTGATTACAATTTTCATAATTGTGTTATTGACTATTTTTTTGTTACTATTTCATTTTGTAGCAACATGCCTCCCCGGAAAGCTCTCATGCCCCCATAGGAGGAAGATGGAGAGAGTTCTCCCCCACCGATTGATCAGAGGTTAGTTGAGGATATGGTCTGGGCAGTTCAATCTCTAGGACAGGGACCAAATCTTTCTCCTATTCAATCTAGGGAAGAAGAGATGGGCCTTAGAAAATATAAAGCTCAAGAGTTTCTGAAAAACAGGCCTCCTACTTTTCGAGGAATCTCAGAACCCCAGGATGCAGAGGAATGTTTCGAGAAGATATTGCATATGTTTGACTTCCTCCAAACACATGAGGAGCTCATGGTGAAGTGTGCCTCTTTTCTGTTGGAGGGTCCCAGCCGTAAGTGGTGGGAGTCAGTGCTTCATGGTGGGAAGAATGAGAAGACGCGCTGGGGAGATTTCAAGGTTGTCTTCAATGAACAATACTATATTGAGGTGTTGGATTTTGCTAGGTCTAGAGATTTCATGGAACTTGTTCAGGGGAATATATCTATGATGGATTATGCCAACCATTTCACTGAGTTGCTTTGGTATGCTCCAAAAATTGTCTCTAATGAGGAAGCGACATACCAAAGGTTTAAGAAAGGCTTGCGACCAGAGATATACTCCCAGGCGTTCTTGTTTAAGCTAAGGACCTATGATGAGGTCGTTGATTGGGCGTGCATGGTGGAGATTTATAAGAAAGGATGGGGCTGGTTTCTATGGTTCAGCATCCGCTGTGGGATGTGGCAACAACTTAGAGAAGAAAAGGAAGTGGGAGGATCATGTGATTAAAGGAAGTGGCAGTATAGGGAACTCTTCTAGGTAGTTTTCGTATGCGGCTTCTGATACAATATCAGTTGTGTTCCACCAATGTGGGAAGCTAGGTCAAATATGACTAGCATGCCCACTTCCTCTGAAGCCTTGTTACTAGTGTGGAGGAATGGGTCATTTACAACGCTTCTACGGTGTGGCACGTCCACTTCCGAGTGGGGAAAGGTTAGTGGCTTCAAGGGGAGTGCCAACATATTCTGAGTCACCGAGGACTGGGGGATCATGTTTTGGAGGCCGTGGTGGTATGGTTGTGTCATCTTCTCGAAAAGGCCAGTTTAGGTCACATCCAAAGACTACCGGCCATCCTCAGGTAGAGACCAGACATCTCCAGGCAGTGGATCAGTCACTAGCAAGATCAGAGGCGGGACCGTCGATAGTTCGAGGTACCATTCTTATCGCATCTTATATAGGTTCTTCTCTTTTTTGTATTGGTGCATCTGTTTCATTTATTTCATCCCGTTTTGTGGAAATTCTAAATTTTCCAACTGATTTGATGTCTTTCGTGATGGAGTTGGTGACACCGCTGGGAAAGAAGAAGGAGATGGGTATCAATTGCCCGTCGTGTGTGCTTTCTGTGTTAGGGGTCGAGATGGAGTGGGACCTCTTGGTCTTAGATATAGACTATTTTGATGTCATACTAGGGATGGATTGGTTAGTTCACTTCCCGACACATATTGATTGCTACAGGCGGCGAGTGAGTTTCACAGCACCTGATAGGAGTCGTCAGGACTTTTGGGGAGAATGGGATACTCGGTCAGGTCACGCAGGACCTCCACTCCTAGATTTGGGATGTCTTACCTTCCAGTTATTGCCTCACATTCTATAGGATGATGGTATTTCCCCTGGAGGTGCGCTACCTCATGTAGTGAATGAGTTTCTGGAAGTATTCTCGGATGATTTTACAGGTTTTCCCCTAGAGTGGGATGAGGAGTTTTCGATCGATCTAGCACCGGGAACACAACCGATATCTCTTCCCACTTATCGCATGGCCCCCATCGAGCTGAGGGAATTAATGAAACAGTTGGATGACATAGAATCAAAATGATTCATTCACCTGAGCATCTCTCATTGGGCTGCACTTGTGTTGTTCGTGAGAAAGGCTGATGGATCCCTCCGGTTGTGCATTGACTATCGGAAGCTGAATAAGGTAACAATTAAGAATAATGACCCTTTTCCCAGAATATATGATTTGTTCTATTAGTTGATGTGGGAAAATTGGTTCTCAAGGATAGACCAACATTCGAGGTATCATCAACTTCGGGTGAAAGAGTCAGATATCCCATAGACAGCCTTTCGAAGCAGGTACGACCACTTTCAGTATTTGGTCATGGCCGTCAGATTGACCAATGCTCCAACGGTCTTTATGGCACTCATAAATAGGGTGTTTCATCAGTATCTCGATTCCTTTTTTGTGTTGTTTGATGATGAAATTTTTGCATACTCTAGCTCTGAGGAGGAACACGAACACCACTTGAGGATCATTTTGGGTACATTACGAGATCACTGCCTCTATGAAATGTTTTCAAAGTGCACTATCTGGATCAGGGATGTGAGATTTATGGAGCATGTGATCTAAGAGCATGGATTTTTAGTGGACCCTGAGAAAATTAGTGTGATCATGTCGTGGGAGAAACTGTAAAATGTGTTCGAGATTCGTAGTTCTCTTGGCTTGGCTAGTTATTACAAGCGATTCGTTCAAGATTTCTCTTGGCTTGCATCACCGATGACCTCCCTCACCTAGAAAGGGGTCAATTTTGTATGGGTTCCAGAATGTCAGGTGTCATTCGAGGAGCTAAATAGGCAGTTGAATACTATCCCCATGCTGATTTCTCCAAAGGATGGAAAGGAATATGTGCTCTATTGTGATGCTTCAGGTATGGGTCTTGGGTGTGTGCTTATGCAGGATGATCAGGTGGTCGGATATGGCTCTTGGAAACTTCTACCACATGAAAAGGACTACCCGACCCATGACATGGAGTTGGTAGTGGTAATGCATTCTTTAAAGATCTGGCGTTACTACCTCTTTGGGGAGAAGTTTTTGGACTACTCTGATCACAAAAGAATGGATTATATCTTCTCGTAGAAGGACCTCAACTTGAGGCAGAATTTCTGGATCGAGTACTTGCAGGGGTTTGACTTTGACATTGTCTATTCCCCAGGCATGGGTAATGTAGTGGCTGACGCCTTGAGCATAAGGGTTCCAGTGCAGGCTTTGAGGAAGTCTAGTGATGAGTGGACAATGATGGGGCTCTTTTCTCAAATTCATGTGGAGACCATGGAACATAGTGGAGGGGAATTCTTGGAGAGTGTTCAGTTGACTCCTCTTCTGTTGGAGTTGATTTAGCGGGAACAACCCAGTGATGAGCTTTGTCAGCAGTCGAAGTGGTTTCTTCATGGTGGGGATATAGCCTCTGACTGGTCGTCATCTCCTGAGGGAATCTTGTGCTTCAAGGGCTATTCAATAGTTCCATTATCTCTATGGAAGGTGGTGATGCAGGATAGCCACCAGTCATAGTGGTCTATCCATATGGGTTCCACTAAGATGTATTATGATGTCCATCAGTAGATTTGGTGTCCTGGTATGAGACATGACATTGGGAATGTTGTATCGATATGCTACGCATGCCAATAGGTGAATGTAGAGCACCCAAGGACCTCCGATTTTCTCCAGACATTACCCATTCCTTCTTGGAAGTGGGATGAGGTCTCCATGGACTTCATTGTTTTCTTACCATGTACACCAAGGGGTAGGAATGACATTTGGGTGGTGATTGGTCGTCTGACCAAATCATCCCAATTCATTCAGATCATAGATACATCTATAGTGGATGAGTTGGGCTATTTGTATCTTTAGGAGGTGGTGAGACCCCATGGTGTGCCATCAGCAGTTGTCTCATATAGGGACCCTAATTTCACATCTCGATTCTGGGAAGGCCTTTATAAGGCCTCGGAGTCTCAGATTAAGATGAGCACAACATACCATCCTCAGACGGATGGTCAGACAGAGCGGAAAAATCAGCTTTTGGAGGACATGCTCCATGCATGTGTATTGGAATTTGGAGGATCATGGGATAGCCATTTGTGGTTGGTTGAGTTTTCTTATAATAACAGTTACCAATCCTCAATTTTAATGGATTCGTTTGAGGAGCTCTATGGTCGGCCGCGTCGGTCCCCACAGTGTTGGGATGTGGTAGGTGAGACATCACTGCTGGGGCTATGTTTGGTGCAGGAGACGTCTGAGAGGGTCAAGTTGATTAGGTAGCATTTATTGACATCTTAGAGTATCCATAAATCATATGCTGACTGGAGGCGTCGTGACCTATAGTTTTCTGTGGGTGATAGGGTATTTTTTAAATTGGCCCCTCGTCTAGGCCATCGTCGATTGGGGAATCAAGGTAAGCTGACACCGCGGTATGTCGGGCTGCTTGAGATCATCGAGAATATTGGAAATGTGGAATACAGGTTGTCCTTACCTTCACAGTTGACGTCCATCCATGATGTCTTCGGCGTCTCTCAGTTGAAGAAATACAACCCGGATCCATCCAATTTGTTGAATTGGGAAGAACTGGATATTGAGCCTGACTTCTATGTTGTTGAGCGGCCGGTGAAAATAGTGGACTCCTAAGAGATGGTACTTTGAAGGAAGTCTATTCCATTAGTCCAGCTTTTATGGCAGCATGGGAATGACACACATGAGACATTGGAGCAAAATTCATGGGTCGAGGAAGAGTACATGTTCTTGTTTTCGAATCAAGCTTCCTATTGACTTTCCGGTGTGGAAAGTCCTTCATGGTGGGGGGAATTGTCACATGCATTAAATATTTTAATGGTATTTTTTATCTAATTTACATTATTGATTTTTTGGGGGTTTTCCTTGCATTTTTTAAGGAAATGGTGGGTTTCCAAAATTTGGGCCAACCTGAGAGCCCATTTCCAGTTTTGAATGTAAATTTTTTTCATTAATAAATCATTATTTTTTAACTATTTTTCACCAATTCAACTTCCCAATTGACCTTAATATCGCTATTCAAACCACCAATGAAATTTGGGCCCCTTAAAAATTCATTAGAATCTTTGATTTGGGTGATCAAATTAGGCATTGGGCCAACCTGAAAGCCCATTTCCAGTTTTAAAATGTTTTTTAATTCATTCAAAAAATATTCATTTTTTATCATTTTTCAGTGATTCTACCTCTCAACTTCTCCCACCGTACCTAGCCGCACGACCATCTTCGTTTCCCCCAATTTGGAGATCGTATCATTCGATAATTAGGGTCGTACTTCTCAGGTTTCTAAAATCATCCAAATTTCTCAAGTAAGTGACTATCCTCCTAAGTTACTTCATTTTCCATAAGATTTGTACCTTTTCTCATGAATCCCCAAATTTCCAGAAGATATGGCTTCATACCTAGGGTTTTATTTTGATTTTCTTGGTCCAATCCTATGGTTTATGGTATGATCTCACTCCCTTGTGGTGCGTTGGTGGTGCAGTTGAAGTTTTGCACTAGAATTTGTGGTTCAACTCTTTTGGTAGGTGATTCCATTGTGAATCAAATTTTTGTGAATTAGAATGTTGTGTTTATGGTATTTTAATGTTTGATTATTTTTAATGTTTCTAAAAAAATTGGTTTTAGTGGCATTTATAATGCAAATGAATTGTAAGTTCGAATTTTTGGTGAAATTGGGGGTTTTTTCATACAAATATTTTATTGGTTCATTTGGGGATGTCCTATAATTACATAGTTGATTTTATTGTATTTTATATTGACATTAAATAAATTTTTTAATGTATTTTTTTTTTTTGTTGCTACGAATGTTTTTTAAAATGGTGTTTGGGATGCAAATGGGCTTAAATTGTCGTGTTTGTGTGAAAATGGTGGGTTTTAAAGTATATAACTTCTTAGTTCACATGGGGAAGCCCCATAACTGAATTTTTTGTTTCATTAAAGGGTATTAAACTGAAATTTTTCTTTCATGACTTAAAAGTGTTCACATAGTGTGAAAAGTGGTTATTTCAATTAATTTTGGGTGCAAAACAATGTGAGATTTTGAGAGGTACTTTTATTAAAAAAATATATGTGTTTTGTTGCATGTTTTAAGTATTATAAAATGTGATAGCTACTATATTGGTTTTGTTTGAATATTAATTTATTTTATATGATAATTGATTTATGTTTCATTCTGAAATTTATTGATCACAAAGGGGATGCCCAAGGACCTAGGTGGGGTGGATTTGTACTAGTACGACTAGTGGACTGGATGGGTTTTTCCCCTGTTTCACATTGAATTTGGATAATTAAAACTCTAAATAAACTATTTGGATGATTATTTGGGACCTATAGGTTATGTTTATGTTACCTACTAGTGTCTCATGCATGAGAATTGATTTTTTATGGTTACTTTACACCGAGGTACGAGGTACATAGGGCCCAAGACAACCTAGTGCCTAGGGGTGTTCCCAATGTTGTTGCTCATTGTATTTGTAGTATTTACCCATGTCTTCGGGTGTGTTTGGAAGTAAATTAACGTATTTAACATTTCAATTTAAATCTGTGAACAATCTGAAAATTTTGGGTGGAAAACAATTTTCAAATGAAAGTTACATTTCTTGGAATTTTAACACTGCTTTTCCTTACCTATTAAAACTGCATGCTTTTTCACATTGTGTTGCATGATCATTGGAATAATTGGGTGGTATAATATTGGGATTATTCTCACACCATACTTACACCCCTTGGTTGTAAGTATATTTGGTTGTGTTTGACTCAGGTAATGGAAATGCTAAGGGTGATGGCGGTTCAAGGTGTTTGTTCACATCCTTGGTGCGGAGTTGTGGAGACGACTTGTGGGTGATTACCTCTTGTCATGTGGAGTCCTTGGGGCTATCCTATTGCTGTCTTTATTTGTATTTATATCTATTTTATTTTCATTATTCCAATGTATTCCATTCTGGTTTTGGTTATGACATGTTTTTCTCGAAAATTTCAGATTTATATTATGAATTGTTTTAATGTGTTATGCTTTCATACTCAGGTAAATTATTCCCAAACCTAAATTAATGATACCTGGGAAGTTTTTGCAGCCCGTGGGGATAGATAATGACCTTCGGGCCTTGGAACGGGCAAGCTTGGCTGCCGGTAATAGTGGAAACCAGATTCGGTTTGTGACATTAGAATAATTTTACACCATACTAAAAAAATGGAAGAAGAGTATATGAAAAGTTATGATCTCATTGATGAAATAATGATGGTGAGTTCAAATCATGGTGGTTTTGAGAAAAGAAATATCACAAGAAAACATCCATAAGACATTAACATGTTAAAATGACCCTATGGATGTGATGTAATACATTTGTTTACTTCCAATCATTTCACATGTTTTTTCCCACCAATTTAAATTATCCAACTAATGATACATTTCTTTCGGACCCAGCATCCATCATCCATGAACTGATTCCACTGACCCCATGGGTCTGATGTAATACCATGGTTGTATTCCAAGAACACTACATGATATTATCCACCAAGTTCACTTATCAAACTAATTACTATACCCATTATATATCAGATGTTCTTTTAGAGTCCTTTTATCCCCACCCAAACACACACTCACATATGCACCTTGAGAAACGACATAGGTGGTCAACATTCTCGATAATAAATAGGGATAAAGGTGATAAACTATGGAACTATAAACCTGTAGACTCTAAAAAAATCTCCATTCTGACATGGTTGAAATCATTTATTCATTTATTTATAATATTTATATGTGTGGAAAAAATACAGATAAAATGAGGTGGAAGAATAATGCACCACAACGTTTGATGTAAAGAAAAAATAAGATGTTTTGGATTATGAGAACTAGAAATTATTGTCAGATTAAAATTTATTTTATTTATCATATATTATATGTGATAATTTTATTAAAAAATAATATGGTTCAAAGAATATTATATTGAAAAGAAATTGGAAATTAACCCTAGAGTATTATAACATCAATTCATATTTATAATCAGATGGGGTTACTTTATATAATTTTCCTATTATGTAACATACATGAAAGGTCTAGATACAAACCATGAAGAATCATTAATATAAGGTGAAAAAAATTGTTAAATTTCATTCTAGGAAAAAATATTAATTTATATGATTACATTTAATACTCTATTTATGGTTGATTCTATTATCTTTTTAATCGTAGATTTTTTAAATCTTGTTATATTACATCCTTTATTTTTATTTCTCAAATACAAAAAAAGTGGTCAAACCTAAGAAGAAGAAAAAAGAAAAGAATATTGATAATTATTTATAGAAGGGGGTTATTGTTTTAAATCATCTATTTTGTAATTTCCCCATTTTCTTCTTATGTCATTAAAGAAAAAACCAAAACCTAGATGACTTATTTCATCAGTATAATTGGAATAGATACTCCTAATACATAGATGTTTTTACCTATACACCTTGATCTAGGAGACATCAACACTTATGAAATTAATGTAAACATATTAGAAAATTTTAATTATCATTAAAATAAATGGTATATATATATGATATTATTTTAATAGTAATTTTATTACATGAACCTTTTAGTTTCCTAAAAATTATAACTGACAAGATTTCTTTTCATGATATAAATTCCAAGAAACATCCAATGAGTTAAATAATTATTTATATTCATTCTATGACCCTATATACCGTTTTTATGATCTGATATTAAATATGATAATACAAAAAATATTTCCCATTAATTCAGATCATTTTTTAGAAACATATGAAATGTAATCCCTTTAGTACATACATTGATATCATTTCAATGAAATAAATCAATAAATTCACATTTAAAATAATTTTTCATTTTTTATGAGAAAATTTATCTTGATACCAACATTTACTTTTCTTATAAATAGCATTTATATTCCATGGATTAAATTATTAGGATCAATACATGATACATTCCTAGTCAATCTTGAAAAAAAATTATATTTTTCATTATATTATATTGAATTAGTGTGAGGTAGGGGTTGTTTATGATTGAGGACGATTCAACTTATGGGAAAAGTAAAATTCCTTTTATGTTTTTTAATTGACATGTCATTAAAATTGATTATGTTAAAATTGATTTTACATATATTATTTAAACATCTTGACAAAAATGAACAAATTAAAATTAAAATATAAAAAAAATTCCGAAAATGGGTTGAGTTTTGGATGGAAACAAATCACAATTTACATTAAATATATTTTTTTCCATTTTGGGTTGGGTGTTAGATGTGAGAACTATCCATTCTCACCTTTAAAAAATATATAAAAACAAGTTTGAAAGAAGAAAAAAAATGAAATAAAAGTAGAAAAATAATCTTGAGGGCATACATCATTCATTATTCTATTATACATAATGACCTTACTTCAAGCCAATGAAGTTGGTTTTCCCTCATTTATGGGGATATTTTTATCACACAATAATTTTGATTATAATGAAGTAAAATTTAATGTTTACATTCCTCCATGAGAATTAGTTTATTTTCAAAATAAATACCTACCCACCCTCAGACTATGTGTCATTTGATCCTTAAGGTTTAGAACACAAGATTAAAAATGATATTTTTTTGGGGTGGAATGGTAGATTCAATTAAAGAATATGATTAGTATAATGTAATTATGGTAATAGCATGAATATATTTTATTGTTACCTTGATTGATGAGAGTAAATATTCATGTTGGGATAAATTTTAAGTTGTATGGTTGTAAATAGACATTGAATTTATATGTTATATAGAGAGACTTATAGTATTATAATTTATTGATGAAGCATAATGAGTGAATTATTTATTAATTATTCATTATGATCATACATTCTTGAAAAATATTTAATTTTCTATGAGAATCATAATTTTAAATATCCATTATTTATTATTTGAACCGATGTTCTTTTTATGTTGAGATTTAAGTTACAAACAATAAATAGATTATGAGGGGGGAATATGATATATCAAATTTTCATATGTATTTTCAACTATTTTAATAGGTCTTTTCATTGAATATTAATTAATTTAACAAATGATTCAGGCAAGATTTTATGATATCATGTATTCATATGGAAGAGACAATAGTGATATAATTGTGAATTATATATATTGGAACATGGAATTATAATAAGATTTCATGGTGAAACACTAGAGAAATTATGTTGAACTCATCAAAAAGAAGAATGTAAATAAAAAATAATGTTGTGAAATGGGAATTCACATTGTGGGGTGACGAGTGGATGATTTCAGTACATGAAATTGTTGACTAAAACTAAATAGGGGGAAATGTTTTTGAAAATCACTATCGACATTAAAAATCACCAATTCGTGAGATGAAATGCTCCAGGAATAAATTAAATGATAATTATCAATGAAAAATAACACGTATCGGTGGGGTTGGAAAAATTACAGTGCACTACCCCTATAACAACTTTAAATCTAGTGAAAAGTTATTTTACATTTTCTGGTAGATTAAAAAAGAGAATTTATGATTCACTATGTGTGTTTGGTCCATGATCAATTATGGTATCATATTTTTGACCCTTTTATGGGGGTTTTAATTACTATTTGACTTTGTAAAATTAGGTACATCTTGGAGTCATATAAATAGATGATTAAGAAATTAATAAAATAATCACATAGGCATTCATTGAGAGATTCTTCCATGTTTTTGACATAGGGATCATTCAACGTAGTTATATTTTGTTATTCCATTTTTATGTGCCTTACATTTCATTATAATTTCATATTAGTGTGTTTTTTCAATAAATTTTGTCCTTTATATTACATATTCTTCATTCTTTCCTTTTTATTTCCCTTTATTAATCTCCATTGAATTCTACATGGTTATTTTTTTAATTTATTTTCTCTCCTAAATATCTATTTTCTATTCCCTACTCGATTAATATTTTTAATTCATTGTTGGAAATCACCATTTGATGGGTGGCTAATACCATATGGGAGATCACATCCACTTGAAAGGGGTGTGAAACATGATATTTATTTCATCCTATATCATTTTATAATATAATTATTTTTTTCTTTCACCTCATCTAAATAATATATTTTTAGTATTAAATTGTTGAAAAACATATTTTAAAAATGAATGAACCCTAGTGTTGTAAAAATGATTGATATATGACCATAAGATTAAATTATTCTCTTAAACCATAATCATAATAATGAATTCTTGTAAATTTATATTTTATTAATAGGTATAATATTGTAGTGTAATTTGAATAATAATGTACCAAATTATCCTTGATTATATATAAATTATTGAACACTCTTTAATCATGTAAGATTAGAAAAATGGAAATTATTATATTTTTAATAACCAGTACATTAAACTAGTCCATCCCTCTTATACACACATCTATATTCATTTTTATATTTTATTTTTTATCAATATATTATTTAAAAAGAACAATTAAAAAAATGAATACAACCAAATTTTTAATCAAAACATATTGTTGTGTATCCCTTCCCTTAATGGGATTTAACCAGTACATAAAATATTTTTAGCATTTATAGTCGGTGTGTCCCAGAAAAATATTATTTTCCAAATTGGTATGAATCTATGGTTTTAATGATTCCTTCCATGTGTGAAAAATATTTTGTCTCATGTTGAATGACAATTTATCTCAATAACCACACCATTGTTTTACTCACTGAATTATTAGTGTAATATCATCAAAAATAATTTTTAGACTGTCCTTCGAACATCCTTGATATCATTTAATTTGAATAACAAATAACGAAACACTCTCATTACAATAAAAAAATCATATTCCCCTTTAAAATTTCTATATACATACCTTAGTTCATAAAATTTCAAGAATCCAACTTTTTTACCATTAATACAAATAAATATTTCTTTATCGAGGAATAGTTTCTCTCAGTATTCCACAACACATCATGTAGCTATCAGATAATATCTTTGGGATATATCTATAGGAATTAATGATTAAATTATTAAATAATCATGAAAATAATACTTTTGGGAACCGAAATAAATCAACTATGATTACATAATCCAAATTCGAACCTCTATAAAATCTATCTTTATCTTTAAAATTTGATAAAAAACATTCCTAATAAAATGGTTTGAAAAAATAAAATACACTGAACAATTCCAAATAATGGATTCCTTAATATAATTTCATCTATTTATAATATTATTTGTGGAATATATGGTAATTATAAAATTTAATGTTCTAGATAGTTGGTTCAAAACATTATTTATAAGAATCCATATATTTCACAATCATCATTCAATATAAAACTATCAAAACATTATAAAACATGGGTTAAGAAAGGATATTGTTTTTAATCCCAATAGAAATAATCTAGATTATAAGGGTAGGAAATAATATTTTTCTTCCAGAATAAATACAATATATAGTTTTATTATATAGTACGTAGACATGAAATTTATTTTATTCATTTCCATTTTATATCGAATGAACATGATTTTTTAGTTTTATTTTCTTCATTAAAGGGAGGTTATTTAATTATTGATTACATTTTTTAGTTCACTAAAAATAAAATATATATTTCATTGAATTTGAGTAACTATTTTTGTAGATTCTATATGTAGTTGTTTTATATAGGAGTTCACGTGTTCCGTATTAACTATTTAATCATTTTTAGAAAATGAATCTTTAAATAAGGTGTACCTTTTATTATTTATTTATTAATTTTTTATTTCATTAATCATTTGTAATATCCGTGTATTCCGTATATTTTTTAAGGGTTTTAATATTTTTGAGTTGAGAAATCCATTTAGGCTTATTTCAATAAGGTGTAGTGAATTCAATTTTCTCCATATTTCCTTTCTTGTTTACTCCTTTTGATATTAGTAGTTATTGGGATTTAGTTTTTAATATATGGGTATATGGATTTTAGTTTTATTACATGCCCCTATTTCTTTTTTTAAAACACTAAATTTATTTTTTAGAAGATCTGATTTTTTATTTTCTTACATTTTTATTCGTACCATAAAAGAGAGATAATATTGAGGTGGTTTTACAATTATCTAAAATCGGAAAACATTGAATGCCTTCTCTCCAATTTATATATATTGTTTTAGTAATTATTTATCACTCTCATATTTGTTTATTATTTTAAAAATTTTATTATTATTTATTAATCATTTATTATTTTTTATTTTTACATTATTCATTATTAATGATTCTTTGTTAAACAAATATCATGAAATAATTCATTCTATTGTAAAAAATTGAATATTTTTTAATAAAATAATAATTTTAATTCTACATTGGTGAATTTTTCCATTAATTAGTCCTTCATTCCTATAATGTTTTTGTATATAAGTGATGATGTGTCCTTAACATATTACAAGGTTTTCAAAATATGTAATTGTCTGTGACCATTAAATTTTGATAATATGGCTATTATGTATATCGATTGTTGGAATCATCTCTATGTAAACGAATTTTATGTATTAATGTTTATGTGATGATTGAATCATATATATTGTTAGGAATTGGACAAGTGTTTGAATATAATGTTTTCTGCACCTTGAGAAGATGTGAATAATGCATATGATAATTAAGAAATTTATATAATATAATAATCATAAATAATCGAGAATGAATCATACATTTCATAATGATGGGTATTTCATTCCAATGTTTTTTTCATTAAGGATTCCAAAGAAGAATCGTATATGTTGAGATTTTGACCATTTCAGTAATGTATTTTAACTTTATGTATCATAATATTACATTAAAATATGAATTTAAGATGTAATATTTTTTATCTTCTTTTATATTAGGTTTGTTACTCATATCATATGATTGATAATCCTAGATTACAATATTCTACATTTAAATTCGTGAATTTTTAAGGGGTTCATTCAAATGATTATAAGAATTATTATATGAGTTTATATTCAGAATATCATTTTACAATTTTATAATATTTAAATTGAATAATTGAATGGGGAAATAATAAATATTTATTGAGAGTATTGGAGTGTTTAATGCAGTGGTCACTTAGGGAATTATGGTAACTAATTTGTTTCCATATTTTAATTATTATAACTATTTATTTATAGGATATTGGGAGAATTTTGGATCACATATTATGTGAAGTTTATTTAAAATGATAAAATTATACAATTATTATGGTTATATCAATTTCATTGTATTTATATAGGGTAAAATCACATAGTTGCATAATTTTATATGATTTAATTGTTCGATATTGAACATTAATAGATATGATATAAACAATAATTTTAATAGGCTTTGGTACTTTTCCCAAGCACCATCAATAAATTCAGTTCGATGGACAATTTTTACATTTTATTTTTGAAAAGATAACTTACAATTCTAGTGGTTCATTATTTTTTTACTGGATTTGTTTAGAAACTAATGTTTCTTTTATGTCTCTCTCATACTAGTTATATCACCATTAAAATGTACCAACTTGGTTTTACCACATAAAAATGGTAAATTAAAATGTTTATTCTTAATCTTGACAAATGTATCGATATATATTTAGGGATACTCCTTTGAATGTCGTAGGTTAGGTCTGATCTGGTATAAATGATTTGGATTGACCTGCATCAGTTTTAAAAGTAATGTTTGGTCTTCACCCATCATAAAAGGGTATATCTAGAACATGTCAATACTCTTGGGTTGATATATTTAATAATAAATGCATGATAATTTTGATCCAAAAATAAATAAAATCGATGTGTTTTCTAGTTTTTCATTACCAATATCATTCTTCACACCATTATTTCATCCATTGAAAATTTTTGAATTAGTTTTATTTATTTTACAATGAATTATGCATTATATATTATGTTACACTAAATATTATAATAATTTTAATTCCAAAACATACTTTATTTTTTAGAAATATCTACTAGGTAGAAAATTGTTAGTGGGTACATGTGGTGGATAATCATGTCCTTATGCAAATAATTTTTCCATAGTAAATTATTTAACATCATAGTGAAAATGAATACAATTTTAGTACTATAATACATAGGATGGTTGTTATATTCATGGTTCAACAGAAATTTACCACATTGTAATTTTATCTATGTATGACTAAATCATTGGATTGTTTGTAGGAACACAATGCAATGTCAAGCTGTAAAAAATTACAGTTTGACTTTTTTTTGTAACAAAAAGATAGGTTACACTGTTTGATGTATGAAAAACCACAACTACCTAATAGTTATATCTAGGCAAGTAGGAACTATATTGTATCCTTGTTGTTTATGGCACAAATATCACATTATAGGTAGATAACTATGAAATATTTCATGTACGATAATTAAGACCTTGTTCCACAAGGGAGATCATTTTTTTAATGGGACCATGATATATGGGCATCAGGATAATTAAAATTTCATATTATATGGAATTAAAAATAATATTATACCTTGATATTGTGGATATATATTTTTATGATAGATTAAATTTTAGTAAGAACTATCATGGTTCGTTCTTATTATCCAATTGTACATAATGCAATAATTGGTTACATTAAGCCATAATGTGTTGTTTGGAAGACTATTTATAGAATTTAAATATTTCATAGTTTTTGGAGGTCTGGAATTGAATTTTATGATATTTGTTGATGTTTTATAGATATTATGGAGTTTAAATGAACCTATGAAAATTAAAAACCTAATAGGGATAAATTTAGAGGATTTAATTGATGATATTATAAGAAATTAAGGGTTACATTAAATATAGTGGATTTTATTAATAATGACATCACACAAACAAGCGAATGAGGATATGATATTGTGTGATATTTACAAAATAGATGTAGTTTTTAAAGTGTATATTTAAGAAAAACATGAAACACTCACACTATTATTGTGATTATCTTTATTGTGAATCATTCGAGAGACCATTATGTTGAGAAACTATTGAAAATATTCTTTTAAATATTTTGTGAATTCTAAGAATATTGGAATGTCCCTTTTATTAGTAGTGTTCCCTTTACTAATGTTGTTATTCACTTATGTTAGATAGTAAAATTACCCAGAACATTAAAAAATTTTCATTATATTTCCTATTGATTATCCATTTGGGATGAACCAATTAAAAATTATTTGTGTTGACACATTTTTATTATACTCTTAGATTATTTTTTTGGTGGGATTTATCATGATTAAATTTTAAAATTCATACAAATGTGGGGGTAATACATTACAATTTTTGTATAATTAAAATACATAAATTAATTCAATAACCCTTTGGCTGTTTTGGAATGTTATGGATTAAACATAAGTAAAATTTTAGATATTTTAATACATTAATGTCCATATTTTAATAATGATCAGTGTATTATTCTTTTGATATTTCACTTAGTGATTGAAATGATTTCCATTCATTGTAAAATATGAGAATTATGTTTCTCTTTTAATTCATCACCCAATTCAAAAAAAAATATACACAATATTGAATAAATGAGTTAAAAAAATAAAATATACATAGATGTAATAATTAATTTAAAAAATTAAAAAAAATATATTTAATTCTGATGAACTACATTAATCAATATTCCCATGATGTTATTATCTCGAAATAAATTGAGATAAATTTTTTAGCTCATTGAAATCATTATAAGACTAGATATATTAATATAATATTATGTAAAAAAGGAAATGAAACCCATAATCACTCAATTCTCTCAACTTCTAAAAAAATATCAAATCAGCCAATAATTCCATAGTTAGTGATTATATATCACTTTACATGCTTCATAATCATCATCCATTGGAATACTTAGTCTTCTAAAAATTTATTATTTATATGAATATTAAATGTGATTATTGATCCATATCAACATCATAGCCATAAATATAGCTAAATGGTATTGATTATTTAGTCTTCTCTCTAGTTATTCAATAAAATTCATTAGGACTTTACTACCTATATTTCCATCAAAAAAATATCCTATGACTAATATCATTATAAATTATGTAGAGAAATCATATAATCTTAGCATATTCTAACATTCTAATATCAAATTTTTTAACCAGATCGATGAGATAAATTATGACGGATCTCCAAATTTCACTAATTATTATAAATTCCTTCATTATCATCACCAAATCTTGACTACATTAACAATTTGTGATAATATCACTATGTTGATGAATTATAAGACCCAAAATAACACTTAATTGTAAAATAGAGTATAGTTTAACGTGGTGATTAACAGTGATCTATGATAGGGTTAATCTTCTCTCTTATGATGTAAAATAACTCTATTGAATGTTTTTTAGAGTATTATAAATCTTAAATTTTTTATCAGTGTTTTTATCACACTTCCTAAAATTATTTATCCTGGCATATTAATGAAATTTACATAAAGCATACCTGATTTATAATCCTCAACCTTTATGAATGTTTCATCATTAATAAATCACCAATAACAACCATGAAGTGATCTAACACATTTTATCACACATTTCATGTATAATTATACTCATGTAATGCTTAATTTGGTCACTTCCACATCAATATATTTACATATGTGGATCATTTATATTTTTTTATTAAATTTATAATTTAAAATAAATCCTATGAATTATCAATTTTTTATTATATAGTTGAAACTCATTATTAAAAAGGATTAGAAATTTCAAAAAAAATGAAAATCATGAGGTTCAACTTGTTAAAGAATTTTATTTTTTTTCATAACGAGTCTCCATGACTTATTTTTTGGAAAAACTAATCATTAAATATTGAAAAGAAGACCTGATAAAAATAAAAAAAATGGTGTTGTTGATTTAACATGGTTATAAAAGGTTTACCTATTTTCATGAGTGAATGGGGTCAGAAACATTATTTTTCACGTTTGATAAATCAATGATGCATTACAAACTAAAAAATACATGATATGAAACCAGATATTATAGAATTTGTAATATTATTATTGAAAGGTTATATTTTTTTTATCAATGATTTATGATTCTTTCCATATTTTGAAGATTTGATGGATTTTTGGGTATGTTTTTTTACTATGAAAAGACTCCTTATTCCACTATTTTATACTATTGATAACTACATTCGACATTAATTTAGAAATTTTCACCCTAAACTGGGAGTCTCTATAAAAAATATTATTACCATGAATAATTTTGGAGTAATTATAGGCCACTATTCTCTCTATAGGATTATAACTTAGATTTGGGTATAACATTTTTCACGAAGTCCTTCCCAATAACATTGGGGTGTATTTTTGGCCATTTCATCAACCTATCTTCCAAAAAATTACATACATAGTGATTTTGAATATTTATTTTTTTGGGAATATAAGGAATTGTTTGTTATTTTTCAGAATAAAATCATTATAAAAAATGAATATAATTTGATATGGAACAATCCTTGTTTGAGATGGGGAAACGGCTCTCAACTCGTTAGAAACCCTCGACATGAACCCTAATATGGAAAGAATGGATGAAGCTTAATACTTTCCCCTCCAAATCTTCCTGGATAATGCATCTTTTTATCCATGTTGGGTGTGTAATTATGATGAGAATTGAAACAAAGAGATGACAGAGAAAGCTCCTTAAAGAATTTCTCTATCTCAAAAAGTGACTCCGAGAGGTATCTCTTTTTTTGAATCTCTTAAAGGTTCCTCCTCCTCTTATACAGCATTGAAAAATCGATATTTGATTAAAAGACTGGAATATGGAGGTTTATTTATTGAGGCTAACCCAGATGCAATTCAACAACATCAAAATCATTGTATGTTTTCTATTATGGGTCAAATTTCATATTCAAAAGGTGATAACCTCTGGTTGTATCATGATCTAAAACAACGTATTTATAGATGATGGGGTTTGACGAACATGAAATCAATTCCCCTAGGTAGAGGATATTTTGACATGCTTTTTAATTCGCAAGTTGGCCATGAAAGTGTCTGGAGAATAAGAAACCTACAACATTGGACTAGTTTTCATTGAATATTAGAATAGGATTTCACGTTCAATCCAAATACTCAAAGAAGTAAATCAGCCCTAGTCTGGGTTTACATCTATAACTTAATTGGTTTTTTGGAATCCAAAGATCCTCAACGACCGATCTTCTTGCATTGGGACTCCAATAAAGATACATCAAAGAAAGCTAAATGCTAATCTCGGCATGTTTTCATGGGTTTTTATTGACATTAATTTATAAACAAAACCACCTCATTCTATCATCTTCAATTCCAATGAGTATAAGACTGAGGTTAAACTAGTATATGATAAATTATCTCCCTTCTATGACTTTTGTATGATTGTAGTCCATTCTATTACAATTTTCATAGTTCTATATAGGGTCTCCAACCACAATTCATGGGAATGGATTGAAGTAAAAAATATGAGAAAGATAAAGGCCCTCCCCCTGATAATCAAGGGCCCTCCCAAAAAAACTGAAAATTTGATTATAAAATCACATCCTATGTCTGGAATTTCATAGGATGACTTGGTGGAGGATCATGATAAAGAAGTTGAGGAACAATCCATTAGACACAAAATTGAAATTGAGATTCTTAAAATTATAGAATAAATAAACCAATATTCCCCAGATAAATGTAATGTGGTGTCTTCACTTGTTCTAGGTGATGCTAATGAACCTGGAATCACATCCCTTTCCCCAATTATATTTTCTACGGGTAAGAGTATCCTGAACTAGAGTGTTACTGGGACTATTTCCGGGACTCACTCCTCGCTTCCATCCTCTATCAATTCACAGACAAGCAATTTTTCTTTAGTGAAAGGGGATATACCTTCTATTAATATATCTCTAAATCCTGAAAAACACCTCTTGAGGATAAACAACCCATCGTTATATTGTATGACCTAAAATAACCCCCTCTGAATCTACTACATTTGATAGACTTGTTGATTCTATAAACTATCCGGATATCCCCTTTAAGGGGATTGAGAAACAAAGAACTCTAAAATTCCATTCTTCATCCATATCCTAGTTTTAAATCATAGATAATGAAGGAGAAAAGGTCATAATATCCCAAAATTTTCCGGTCTTTCCCCCCATTGAACCAGTTACAAATTCAGATACTGGGAATATTGCCAAATGTGGCTCTGTTACTTCCAGCTACCTTCTACCTTTCATTCCACATGTTCAAACTAATTTCAATACAAGAGCTTCTGAGCAGAATACTGCTGCTAATTTAAGTAAATAGGTGAAGCTTTTCCCATCTAACTGAGATTTGTTTCCTTGAAAACCCAGAGGGAAAAAATATCGAGGTAAAAGAAATGGGGTTTCACACCCCAAAAAATAGTCTCAATGCATCTGTTATTATGGAATTGTCAGGGTATTGCAAACCCAGACACCATTAATGTTTTAAAAATTCTCATTAGCATCCATCGTCCTAAAATTCTTGCGATTTATGAACCTAAAACTAACTTCATGCCTAGATTCCTGCAAATTTGTAATCTTGGCTTTTCATTCTTAGGAGCTTGTAATGACTGCAATGTCTATGAAACTCTTTGGGTATTCTTTCAATATTCCCTATAAATGTGAATATTTTTAGTATTAATGATCTATCATTGACATGTGTATATGACTTTGATCATAGACACATATTCAACACACTTTTTTATGCTAAAAACAATTATCAGGATAGAATACCCCTTTGGAAAGAACTCTCCCACCTTAACAGAAAAATTCAGAACCCCTGGATTTTAGTTGGCGACTTCAATGCTATTCTTCCTCATATAGAAACACATGGTCCCTCACACTCCAATATCTCTTAAGAAGAATTTAAAGCCTCCATAGAGGCTAATAATTTTACTGAAGTGAATCTAACAGGTTCCAAATTCACTTAGAATAGACATTATTATAATCGGGTGGTGGCGAGAAAACATGATAGATCATTCACTAATGACTCAGCCCTCAATAAATGGGATCATATTTCAAGCATTACCCTTCCTAAACAAGATTCATTCCACCATCCTATCCTGGTTAGTTTTTCTCATAATTTTCAAATGTATTGTCTTCCTTTTAGGTTTAATATTTCATGTTCCTCAAATGCTAAGTGTGTTACCTTAATTAATAAAACTTGGACCAACATGTGTAAACCTAATGACTCTTTTTCATTCACCACAAAATTAATAAATCTCAAACATAGCCTCAAAGAGTGGTGTAAATAAAAATATGATCTTATTTTCAAGGAAATCCATTTTATAGAAAAGGAGCTTACTCAAATTCAAAACAATAACTCAATATCAACTTTTGTTGGTGAACCTAAAAATGAAATTAACATCTCTTATAAATTGATTTCTATGCTCAAATTTAAAGTTGACATCAAAATGAAAATATTCAAAGATAAATGGCTAAATTATGGAGATAGAAATACTAAATTTTGTAACTCACTTCCATGGGTTAGAAAATCTTGTAGGCCCCTCTCCTATTTAAGGGATAGAAGTAACCTCATTGATTCAGATGGAGGGATAGATAACCATGTTGTTTCTTATTTTTGCGACAAATTCAATGGACCTAATATCAACAATGATATCATGCCTAATTTCATCTCGTATATGGTATTTGTCGAAGAAAATCACCTCTTTAATTGCATCCCCCTTGATAATGAAATCTGAGACACTATTTGCGGTCTTATCCCTGATAGTTCCCCTGGGCCTGATAGGTTCAATAATGGTTTTTTTCAAAAACAATGGGATGTCATTTAGAATGATGTTTTCATTATGGTTAGAACATTTTTTGACAAAGGAATGCTTCCTCATGGCATATGCTCTCAATTCCTCACTCTTATTCCCAATGTCGAAAAATATGAAGAAATCCATCTCTTTAGAACCATTTCCCTTTTAGACTCACTATTTACAATCATTTCCAAGATCATTCCTAACAGAATATCTTCCATTAGTAATAGATTTGTTTCTTGGAATCAATTTGGCTTCATCAAAGGTTGATTTATACAAGACTGTATCTGTCCCACCTCTGAATCCACCAATCATTTAAACAGAAACTCTAGAGGTAGGAATGTTGACATTAAATTAGATATCACTGAATATTTTTGTACTATTGATTAGAGATTTATATTTAAAGTTCTAGATAATTTTGGATTCAATGATATTTTTAGAAATAGAATCAAAACTATTTTCAACTCAGCCCATATCTTGAAACATGTTAAAAACTCTCCTAGAGGATACATTAACTGTTACAAGGGGGTCAGACAAGGTGATCCTCTCTCTATCATTATTTTCTCTACTACAGAATACTACCAGAGTAGATTACTCACTCAAGCTATAAATCAAGTCAGGATCAAACCAATTCTTTCCTCTAGAAATTGAAACACAACATCCCATATTCTCTATGATGATGTTTGCATTTTGTTCCTCCAAGGTTACAAATGAAATATTAATAATCTCAAACCACCCTTTTTCACTATGAGTAAGTGTCCGAACAATGTGTCAACCGGCAAAAATATATCATCTAATTTTGTAAAAGATTTCCCCCTAATAGAAAAGATCATATTATTGATACTTTGGGGGTCCATTAGGGTTTACTCTCTTTCACCTATGTTGGGGTACCTATTTTCTTGGGGCCGACCCAAATCCATCTATTTCCATCACATTGTTGATCATATTCATCGGCAACATTCATCTTCTAAAGGTAAAACCCTTTCAAATGGTGGGAATAGTTTTCTTGGTCAAATCCACCAATGTCTCTAAATTGGTTTACTAAATGATGGTTTATAAATGGCCTACGGGTCTTTTAAAACCTCTTAATATTGCTATAAGAAACATTTTTCGAGCGGAAGTACTCTCGAGAGAAAACTGGTAATGATCCATTAGTATACCTATTGTAAACTCATAGAGAAAGGAGGCATTGGAATAAAAAATCATAAAAATTTCAACAATTCTCTCCAAGAAAGACTCATGTGGTCTCTTATTAATAAAAACTCTCACTCCAAAAATTTCCTTAGAGCTCGATTCCTTGATAAGCTTAAGTCATGTAATCTTCAATATATTACTTCTTCGATTTGGCCCTCCAACTGAAATTCTTTTTCCCCAATCATGGAAAATTCCAAATGGATTGTTAGCAAGGAATCTACTCTTAATTTTTAGTTTGACAACTGGACTGGCTCTACCCCCATCTCTAAGGTGCTTAATAATTTTTCCCCTATCTCCACTAAAAAACATTAGGGATGGGATTAATTCTCAAAGAATAAATTTTCCTACTAATGATAAAGAGATTGTCGAGATCTATGCTTTCACAGCTGATTATGATATTTTGATTTGGGAGCCTGCTCAAAATGGAATGCTTGACTCAAAAAACATTTATAACCATTATGTTTTCAATTTGGACAACAATCTATGATGGGTTAAAAACATCAGCAATGAATGGATAAAATCATCTCGTATTACTCTTATTTGGAGTATTGTGCGCCAAAAAGTTTCTACAGTTATATCTTTGTAGTATTATGGTATTAATATTTGTTCTAAATGTAGAATATGATATCAAAATTGCGAGTAAATTAATCATCTTTTCCCATATTGTGAAACATATTATGCTCTTTGTAATTACATTTTTGATTATTTTGAGTGCATATGGATTTTGGATAACATTATTTTCTCTCAGCTTAAAAAGACGGTTGACTTTTTGGGGTCCCCAAAAATAAGAAAACACTTTCTCATAGTTGTTGTGGAGCTCCTTCACATCCTCTAGTATAGTATAAATTATTTTATCTTTAATAAAAACTCATTCAGATTAAATACAAGAAAAATTAGGATTATTATTTCCATTAGAGAGGCTGCCTTAATTCATAAGTACCACTATGACAACTCTGTTAAGGATCTCGAGATCCTTCGCCGCATTAGAGTTCTTTGAAACTAACTGAATCCAAAAAACATTATTGATGTTTTCTGGAAAGATCCTCTTACTAGATGGATAAACATCAATGTGGATGAAGCTTCAAAGGGAAACCCAAGACCATCGGGCTGTTGTGGAATCTTTCGATACCATCTTGATCAGATCCTTGGATGTTTCTATTGAAGTTGTCGACTCTCATCTTCTTTGGAGGCTTAAATTATGGGTGTTATTCACACTATTTTCTTTTCCAAAATATACAGTTGGAACAACAATGGTATCGAGATCATCTCTACAACCATAGTTCAATAATTTTGAATAGCATTGCTCATCTTTCTTGGACTCTCACCACCTGATGGATTGACTGTATTAATTCTCTCATGAATCTCAATTTCATTTTTACTCACACCTACCGTGAAGTGAATAGGATCGCCTATGGTCTTTCGAATATGGGATTTCTTCAAGAAGTCATTTGTAGGAATGACCATCATTCATATTTGCTTCCTTACTATATTAGAGAGAGCAGAAAAATACCTACTTATCATATCATGTAATTTCTTCTTATTCTCCATTATTTTTGGAATAAAATTTTGTGTTTTGGACTTTGTCCAGAACACAACTATCCTAAAAAAATAGAAAATATAATTTTTAAGACTTTATCCCATCTTCAGAAGGGATTAAATCATCCATAGTATCTCATTTCAACTATTTGTGATTGTGATATACTATTCATCTATAGTAAAATTAGGAAAATAAATTTTTATGTTTTATTATACATGAGACTACACTCTATAAAAATTATTATAGGTTTCCAGATATATATTTCCCCATGTTTATAACCCCATCCATATGTGTATGGGAATATCCTTCCTGAAATAGGTTTGTCACTAGAAAAATTAATAAAATGTCTATATTCACCATAGAGATACCTTAAAATCCATTTAAAAGTATTTCCAATGATATTTCACTAAATCTTATAATCATATCCACAAAATTATAACACTATTTTAAATATGTAATTTGGTGCACACCAAATAAGTCAAGATATCAGAAACAACTAACTTATAATGAATTTTATCCATATCTACTTTGACCTTTTCAGATGATCATTTATTAAATATCTAGATCCTGAAATATATCACATGTAGAGTAATAATTGATTTAACTATACTCTGGCTAAATCATTAAACAACCTTCTCAATGTAAAATTTGTATCAAACATATGTCTTTCGATTCATCTTGTTATGAGAAACCACCATTCAATTAATCTGAGCAGTATCACTTATGTCCTTAATTTCAAAATACTTGTTCCAAATCTTTCATGGACTATATATCATTGATATAAAACCTCCAATAATAAACATATCATCAGGAATTGTTTTACCATAATTTAATCAACCTTATAAAATGATTTGATGAAAAAAATTGACAAACAATTGTTCTCTTGTGCCCAATTTTTTACATGAATGAGTCAATACTTTTATAAAATTCCCATAGTTCCGATTTTATTCCATATAAAATAATCATGAATTGATTGAAAATATTTTTTTCACCATTCACAATAAATCCATTAGGATTCTTCATGTATATCTCCTCACTAATATCCCCATATAAGAATGTAGTGTTTACATCCAGTTGTTTCAGCTCTATGTTGAGACATGCTACTAATCCAAGAACAACACTAATAGAATAAATTTTTACCGTAAAAGAATATAGTTTATCAAAATAAATTCAGTTTTTTCAAACTGAATAACATAAAAAAATCCTAGATTTATGGAATTTTTGGGAGAATCCATCATTACCATTATTTTTAAAAAAAATTTTATTATTTTGTTCCTAATTTCTATGTTGTAATATTACCAAATAAAATGTTACCTTTTTGGAAAAGATCATATCTCTTATTTTATTGATATTTTTTATTTTATCATTTAATAAATATTTATCACATCATAATAATTGTTTGGATCTCTCACATCATTGAACACTACATTTTTAGGTGTTGTATATCTACAACATGATTTCCATTCTCTATGGGATATCCAAAAAAGTCCCTCTGGTCGGATCAACTAAGGAATATCAAATAATGGAGATATATCAGAAAATAATTCTATATTACCCATTGGTGTTGTATCTTTAGTTTCTGGAATCTCCCCCAATGTATGGAAAAGATAGTAATTACAATAGTTTAATAATGACAAAAATTTCATCATACTACTACTTCTATATATTTTCATGTTTGTCATAATACATAATCATTTGATATTTATAAAATACCATCTATCTAATTCTAATTGTACTCTTAATAATATGATACCTTATTTTTAGAATTAATCATCAGAAGTATATCCCAAAAAGATGCACCACATTACCTTTAAATCATTATTCACACTCTCATAATTCGGGATATGAATAAATTATTTATAAAAAATTACATTCAATTTATTTTATGAATAAATTTTAATTATCCAAGAACATACTAGTACATTTTAGTAATGTTAATATGATGGGGAATGATGAAAACATCAAATTAAGTCCTAATTTCCACCCCCTAAAATTATTTTTAATGATTTGAATTTGAGAAAATACAACTAAATCTATCATATATGGTTCTATTTATCCTCTTAAGAACACCATTATATAGAGGGATATTAATTATTTATTTTAATATCTTTTCTCAAAAACTCCAATAATATTTCTCAAATTTTACTGGATAATCTTTCCAATTGCCTACATATAAAAATTTCAATCATATTACTATTTCTCTTTCCACCATCACAAAAAAAATATTGAAAATATTATTTTCATTTCTCCAATGATATAATATGTAAATATATCCATATATATTCCATTGATTATTGTAAGGTGACTTTTCAATAAATCATTTCTGTTCCTCTATCGTGCATGTTATCGAGCTGTCTACACCACACTTTTTAAGGAACATACATTCAAGTGGTACTGATTTTTCTTCCACAAGGTCTAGAATTTGTGGTATTAGGAGAAGTATTTATCTCAAATTTAGTAATTTCAATATTAACTCTTGTATTTGTGAATTCACCAACACCAATGTAATTGACATTTCAATTATCATCAAGCATTATGGTGGATATCAAATTTATAGAAATATCAAAAACATGACTAATATATTTCAACAATACATTGTATCCAATATTTATCTCTAGTAAAATATTAAAAATCACAATAATTTTGGTGTCACTATCATTTACCATCTTAAAATGTTAAAAACAATATAAAGAGAAATACAAGAAGAAATGCCTTAATATACTAACATGATAGTAGGAACCTTAATCAATCACCCATGATGAGTACTAGATTTCCAGGGTGACAATCCATTTTTTAATAAATATGAACACATAATTGAAAATAATAATATCGTTTTTTAGTTTATTAATATTTATTCCACATATCTCCCTTTAGTTTCCAATAATTCTTGAATATGTTTTTAGGATTTGCACAGTCGTGGAACTTCTGTTTATATATCAATTAGAATTTTGGTCTATTCAACCATTTACAAATTTTGATCACAATTTTATTTTCCCCTACCTATTCCCACTAAATTTCTATATAATTTTACTTTCTATGAGAGGATAATCTATTTCTAAATTAAATATATTTTCCATTTATTTATAATCTTCATTAAACATTATATCCTTCACCATTCCCATGGGGGCATTCAATTTGGTCCTAATTTATTTGACAAACACTACTAGTTTGTCCCATTAATTAAGTAACAAATCAACAAAAATAGATTTTCAACTCATCATCAAACATCATCCTTATAAACGTTATACAGATAAAAATAACTTGGTACTTTCTTATGTGATATGTTATGTTTTTTCTATCCTTATACTTAATGTTGAATTATCGACATATCAGATTTGTTTTTTAATTTTTGGTTTTCATTACCTACAAAATTTTCCCTCATTCACAAAATAATAAAATTATTAAGTCTGTTTGAGTATTTTTAGATGATACACATTCTAATATAGTGCTTGATTTGAGGAGTGTACTTCCTATTGAGAATTTCAAACTCCACCTCTACTAGGAGTACTAGTTGATGTATTCGTCCTATATTATTAACAAATATAATATTCCTCCACGGGTACTATAACAAGGCCATTTTTCCATATTACGATATTCTATAAATAATTAAAATTAAAAATACTTTCCACTTTCAATTTTCTAATAACATATGTAAAAATAGTATGATTGATAACATTAATTGTATTTTGGTCTATAGAAGTTGTGAGATTATAGAAATTATAGCTATATAGTTGTGTTCAAAATGGTCTAAATAGAATAAATCGACTCCTCAATCATAGGAAATGGGATTTTATTAATAATGTTACAGTCAAAACATTACCAAAAGTTGAGATTGATTGATAATGTGGCTCTGATGTGACACAGATGAGATGTTAGAAGAAATCTTCATAAAAATTTACTATGTGTGTGAATTATATCACATTCTATTAAGAGGGACACTATATAACCCTAAGGCAGAAAAGAAAATTGAGATTATATATTAAGATTTTTCAGATCCATTTTTTGATGTGGTTTGTGATATTGGAATTGTCTAAATTGGATAAAAAAATATATGCCTTGAGAAATTGATTTTGACCACCATGAATCCTCCAACCATTAGAACATGTTCTCTTTTAGTTTTTATTTCTTCTCTAGTTTAATTGAACCCACTTTTCTTAGGGAAGAGGATTTTATAGTTGATGAAACAAATAAATAGATATTATTTTAAAAAATTGAATATGGTATTGGAAATTGTTTGATAAAGTATTCCTTTTCTCCATCATCTCCTTATGTGGGATAGATTTGTTAGCTTCATATGGAGAAAAGACTCATCTAGTAGTAGTTTTCAATGGAATAAAACTTAATCTGATAGTCCTTCTATAATTTGCTCCATAAAATGGGTGTGACCCCCACACATACATTATGTTACTTCAACATTATAAAAACAAAAAATATTCATTCATCTCATTTGTTTCCCTATCCACCAGTATTAACATATTCAAATAATTTTCATGAATAAGAAGAACTTAATGAATTCATATTGCATCCACCACCTCTAAATGAAAAAACAAGTCCACACAAGAGCTAAAATTCTCCATAAAAACTATGTGTATCTACATAATTGAAACTATCCATCACCCTTAAAAAACTCTCTTAATTGTTTTATATTATTTTAAAACAGAACACCAAAATAAATATGGCCCTTATTTTTTTACACCTCAAAAACCTATACCCTAAAACATTATATGTTGGAAAAATATTTATACGGATTAGTAAAAAAAGTGGTCTTTGAATTTCGTGATAAAAATTTAATTACAACTTTAATGGGTTTTTTAAAAATTTTATGTTATCTAAATTTCTTATAAAATAAATATTACATTCAAAAATGGAAATCAAGATTGTAATGAGCCAAAAATTAATCAATAAAAATGATTTAGATTTTACACTATGGTAAAAATTTTTATATACTCTTCTATAGTTTAGAAATATATTTTAATACTAATGAAGAAAAATAAAATTATACATTCATTTTGAATGTAATGAATTCATATCATCAAACATTTATAATTTTTTTTACCACTACAATTTTACAACATTGTTTATTATTTTACGAACTGTGTATATAATTTTATACTCTATTTTTTCTATAAAAATATTATATTCAATACATATTTGAATTATTTCATAATTTTTTTTAATTATGTTTTATTAAATTTTTGAAAATTATGTTTTTAGAAAACATTACTGTATAAATAAAAATTAAATATTTAATAATTATCATTATATAATATAGATACAAGATATAATAAAATTTATCCCATATAATTTTTAATTATATTTCCTTTTGATAATATATTAAATCTTATATTCATAATTTACTAATGTTTTATTGGACAAATTGATTTAAATTTTTTTTATCTAGTTTGTTTAATTATCAAATTATAGTTCAAAATTTAATGATTTAAATTATTGAATGATAAATTTTAATTAATCATCAGAATTAATTAAATTTAACATTTCACTGATGAATAATTTAATATTTTTAAGATTTGTGTTGTTATAATTCACTATATATGTAATTTAATTTTAAATATATAAGAATATAGTTAATTATTAGTTGTAATACTCATATTTTTCTGAGATTCATTGTTATATTCCTAATCAAAAGGGTGAAAATTAATAAATTTTTAAGTAGATAAATCATATTAATTTAGGATAGATGGGAATTAGTTATTACCTTTTTAAATCACAATAAAAGATTTATTATTAATGATAACACAATTATTGAGATAAATTTATATGATCATTGGGAGAGGTTTTACAGTTTTAGTGTAATGTTCATTGAAAAAAATATTTCAGTCAATTGTTTCACAAAAAAGGTGATAATAAAAAGGATCATTATTTGATAATGGATATTAATTACACATATATCTCATAAAATAATAACAATTAGGTATATCAATGTTGAGATTGTTTTCTATGAGACTCATCCCCAGGAAAAGTGTGTGTGAGCACATTATGAAAATGTGGGATATAAAAACAAAATTCAAGAATATTTTGGTGGAAATATCCAATTCTTTTTCATGTTAAATATATTGTAACACTCTTTTATATCAATATATAACACTTATAATATCTTAAAATACACAAAAGGCTAATTGTTTGACTAATTAATTGATTACCAAGCGTGTTAAATTGAAGGGAAGGTTTGTAGTAGAATAAAGAGGTATAAATATATTGAAAATTCTCCAATAACAAAAGTATCATGTGAAATATCCCATTAATGTTGACTAAATCAAGAAGTATAAAGATAAACATCAACCCCAACCTAACTGTAAAATGAAAATCATTTGATTCTTCTTGATTGAAAAGGGCAGTTTGTATAAACTATGACTAAACATTCTAAACTTTTCTTAAAAATAATGATATTTCAATGAATTAGGTTTGATATTGATGAATTATGGGTGATTGATTTTTAAAAAAGTAGTTTATTATTATTGTCTCTACAATATATATTTCGAATACTTTAGAGGGTATGAAAACCATAAAGATACAAGTGGGAAATGTGTTCATAATCTATTCAGTAAATATAATGAACTCGTATATAGAATCTATCGAAACCTTTGATTTAGTGTTAAGAACTTATTTTAAATTTTCTATTGAAATTAATTTTTATATATTATGTTTCTCTACAAAATTAATTTCAATGTCTGGTCTTATTCAAATTGGTTTTATATTCAGTTTTTTCAAATTAAATGAGTACTTTTTTTATAAAGATATGATTGTTGGATATGGTACATTATTGGATTGAAATTTCTGTAGTAAATTATAAATTAATGATTTAAATTAATTTTGAAACAAGTATTAATATATTTCATATAAATTAAAGATCATATATTTTATTTTAAAAATTATTAGTTCCTATTTATAGTGAATATATTCAAATATTATTACATGATTAAGTACTTAACACACTTTATTTTACCACCACTGAAAATTATTGTGGGGGAATTAAGTTAAAACACCAATAAATCAATCAAATGGAAAACTAGAATTTTAACCATACTCTAAATCATTCATACAATTATATTCAATTATCATATGGTTTTACAAGGCAACAAATTATTATTTTCATTAATTGATGACAATTATTAACATATAAATCTATTTTTTCATTAAAGTAAAATTAAATCACTCAAGACCATTATAGTTGTAAGGATGATGTAATGAAAATTTGTTTTATTTAAATTAATATTATGTGGTTAGATAATGGTGGGGAATATTATGGGAGATATTATATGGATGGAAAATAACCAAGTCAATTTGTGTTTTTAATTGAAAAAATGTAATGTATGCCAAATATAATATGCTTGGTTCACCTGATGAAATTGTGAAACTATGGGAATAAATTAAAGATTAATGAAAATTCCATCTAGTATTCGTTTTAATTCAAAAATACCTAAATTAATAGTTATATTTGTATATAATGAATTTTTTTACATTTCAAAATTTTTTATAATAAAAGATATTTAAAAAATTCTTTTTAATGGTTTAAGGTTTGAAAATAAATGTGTGACATGTGAACATTTAGGATTTTTATTTTGAAGTGCGTGTTTATAACAAATATAAAAATAATATTGATCCAAAGCCTATTAGTTTTTTAATTAGTGATTATTATAAAAACATAAATAATATATTTTTTATTTTATAACATTAATGAATATAATTTTTGAATATATAAATGAATATTTTGTTGCAAATGTCCTGATTATTGGGAATTATAATATTAAAAATCATATTGAGAATGATATTTAATAAGATATTTCTTATATCTAATTTGAGAGATTGATAATTGTTTATAATTAAACACATTTTAAAATGTTTTTTTCAAACAAATATCATTCCAAAATAAATTTATAATCATTATTTTGATTAGGTGGTTCATGAATATGAAACTATTAAATAATCATTTGATCAAAATTTTCCTGATGAAGTAGATGGTGGATCCTATATTAAAGACACATATGTGATCACATATTTTTAATATACTTTATTTCATGAATTATTATATAATAGCACACTTGATATAATCCAAACATATCATGTTATTTATATTCATTAGAAATTTGTTACAACAAAGAAACAAGATAAATGGATATAACAGTATTATTGAAAACATCCACGACATGACCTAAATTTCTTTTTCTATTTTAAAAACATACAGGATAACATTGGTACATACAAAAGAAATGGGTGATATATAAATTCCCAAAAGTAAATAAACAAATAATACCATAGGGTAATGAAATTCATGTTATCCAAGAGGTACAAAAATATAACAAAAGGGGTTATAATCATAATCATGGAAATTGATGCATGATCTAACATGTTAGTATACTTGGGACAAAGGAATTTGGAAACAACTTAAAGCATGAAATCATAATAATACGTCAAGGTTAACTTCTAACAAATAATAGAATAATATGATTAGGATAGCATCCCATGCAACATTCATGGAATTTTATTAGTTTAAAAAATTACACATTGTATTGGAGTGTTATCTGGGTGCACCCATCGTAATCATATCAATAAAATACATAAGGTTTCCACATAGATCATAAAAAATATTAATTTATTTAATCTATATTAACCCCAAGATTGATATGTGTGTTTTAAATACATGTAATTCCCTAAAAATTTATTATTGTCACAAATATGTGAGTTCCATTGAATGAAAATGTGTATGGGAATTCACATCACAATTTTTTGGAATAAAAAATTACAGTGAAATTTCAATATCATTGTGAAAGATCATAAATATTTATAAAATTTTTTAATTATAGAAAATGGATCTCTCGTCACTTGGAAATAAAAATGAACACATGAGAGATAATGAAAAAGGTATCCTAACTATAGTAATTGGAAACAAAAAGGTATAAATAAATATAGTTCTTGAATTAATATTAGATGGAGAGGATCCCTTACCTTAAGAAGGTTTTTCAAAAAAGAATTCAAGGAGATTATTTAGATATTAGGGGAACATTAGGAGTGATCATAAGGGTAATGGGCAGAGAATGTTTCAAATCCATTAATTAATTTTTAGGTATTTTATCTTTTTTGGTATATAAATATTTCATTTTTTTCATTTTTTTTTTGAAAAATGGAAGCTTTTGGGCGGGATAGAAGGTGGTGCATGATTGGCATATTGTTAGTGGAAATAGTGTTCCCTATAAAGTGTCAGTATTCCGGTCAAATGATATATCCAAGGAAATGAAGCCTTCTTGGCTTAACCTTTTAACCAAGATAGTTGAATTATCTTTGACACATGGCTAAGTGAATAGGCATGCTCCCCCTCTGTGAAAATCATCCATCAATCCTTTCATCCTTATAGTTCTTAAAAAATATTGAAATTTAAATTTTACTCTCCCTAATTTTAACCAAAAATCACCCATATCTCACCCGATTGAAACTCCCCTACCCTGGGAGTGGAACCCCTTCATCTTCTCTACATTATGCTTAAATATTTCGGTTATTTTGGTGTTAAATCGTCAATAAACCTTTAGATATGCTTCTTCTATTCCCTTTTATTCTCTATTCATAGTATATTCTTCTTTCTTTCTTAGGTTCCCTTTCTCTAGAAATGGCTTTGAAATAGGTTGGGTCCAAATTTACATTCATTAGTATAAATATTGATTTTTATAGCATTCACATCCTCTCTTATGGTCTATTTTTATTGTAGTTGTGGTTTCCAATCCATATTTTTCACATTTCCAAGGAAGAGGTTTGTGGTTCAATGATTTGAAATTTATTGATGAGTTTAGTATTATATAATTGGTTTTAAAATGGGATTATAAATTGTTTGGGTGGTGTGAAGGGTGTTATCCATGGATTTGGGTTTTTGTTAGAAGTTCAATGATGTTTTTATCATTTTAAATGGTTTTTCTTAGGTGTGTTTTTTAAATGGATTGGAATATTATGTAAGAGGGAGCTTCATGTGGTCTAGAAAATGGGACCCACAAAATAGGAATCCCAGGTATCATAGTGGGGGGAATATTTCTATTACATTAGGTGATTCATCAAGTCTGAGGCCTTCTCTTGCTAACATGAGAACCTAGAAACACTTTCTAAACATATATGTTATTGGGATTTGTGTCTTGTGAAGCTATAACCTAGAATCCACAAAACGGTGCCTCTAACTAGTTCATAACATTCCCTCAAATACACCTCCCTATATGATAGATAGTGCTGACTAGCATCAGGGGTCTAGTAAGTCAGTAATGGGGAGACTATACCCACTTTTAAAAATGTAAAATACCAATGGAAGAAAATAAAATTAAAAAGTATGGAAACATAAAATAGAGCAGAACAATAAAATGTCACATGATAATCAATATAGGAAATACATCACTCAACTAAAAGGGGAATCATGCTATGAAAAGGTAGGTGAAAAGTGTCTAAAATGAAACTAAAAGTAAATACACAATGAATCCAATGTGGGTCCTAAACCACATCATTTTCCCTTACCCATGATGCATTTCCAAACAAAAACCTATCCCAGGGCCTTTCGCTTCTCATATCATGCAACCAAAAAGGCTAATAGGGAGATGATCAAGCGTCCAAAATAGGGTGTGAGTATGACTCAACAGGCCACCTCCAATAGTGTCTAATTCAACTCCAGTCAAAAGAATGTTTAGGAAATTATATCAACCAATAAAATTGATGCATAATTAAATAGTTATCATTTTGAAATGTAATCTTTAATCATCAAATTAGACCTATTTTCAATTCATGGATACCATTTGAATAATTATTCATTATTGTCATTCATTTGATGTTGAACTCCATGTCAAGCACCCCAAATCTCAATCTGTTTAGATCTCCATGTCTATCACCATGCATCACAATCTTGGGTAATTATTTGGAAATAACACCATGTACAAGTCCCATTATCTTACTCAGCCTAGAACACTATGTATATCACCCACATTCTCAATCATTTATCTATTCATTAATTAAAACTAATTAACCACATCACTAAATTACTAATCCAGTGATTCGTTAAACATTTAAAAGACCATTAGTTAACCCAACAACTAACTAAGCACAAAACCCATTAATTAATTTATCAGATAATTAATCATTCAAAAAAATATTCTTCTATAAATAATTCTTCACAAACAATTTCCAAATAAAATCTCATCTTTTCATAATTAATTTTCACAATTCATTATCTTCAATTACCATCATGGACAATTATTAATTCATCATTAAATATATTACCTATTCAAACATCATCTCATAATTAATTTTCACTGAATAATTATCTCTAAACAACCAATTAAATATTTCAATTACAATACGGAATCCCACAAAAAAATTGATAATCGAATATCTAATTGGGAATCCCCTACTTTGTTTAATGATTAAATCATCAATTAATCAGTTAGGAAATAACAAGTCAATTCAATATTCCTAATTTCTAAAATTTAGTAAATCAAATAGCAAGGGAAGCTACCTATTAAAAAATATCACAAACACATATTAAATCCATGACTATGGGAGTTCGATTTAGACCACCTACGATGATTCATTGACGGATATTATCCCAATGTAATTCCCCAAAATCCTATAGGCACAATGACATCGATCATGATCAAGATCTAAATCCCGAAACCAAAAAATAATATAAAAGGCATCAAGATCATGGAAACATAGATATAGATCCAAAATTATAGATCTAGATCTCAACACATAGGTTTAGATCCATGGAAACCGTGGAAATCATCCATGAAAAGATCAACTAATGATAGAGGATATAATATGAGAAGAAACTACATGAAACCCACCAACCGAGAAGGGTGTGGATCTTAAAACCAGGCTTTAGATCATGAAGAGCGGGGTTTAAATCACCTCTGAATCCATCCTGAAGGATCTAGGATCACATAGAATTCTTCATGCCCATTCCCAGGTCGATATACAAGAGTCTTGTGGGTTTAAGGAATTTTAAAACTATTTTTTAGATAAATAAAACCCATGTACATGGTTTCTTGGGAAGGGGCACATGGTTTCGGTAAATTGTGCCCCAACGGTGTGGACCTCTTTGTATACGATTGAATGGTTCTCCCAGTATAGGTGCATGGTTTTTTAAACCATGTGATAATTGTGTGCGTACCTATTTCCATTAATTTTTCTAAAAAACCAACCCAAACACACCCCAAGTCCCAGATCCAAAATAAATTTACTTATGAATAGAAAAATTAATGTGAAAAAGGACTCGAGATTACTCTAGAAAACGTTGAAATCTTATAACCTCACAACCGAATAATAGCTCATCCTTGAGCTATAGTCATAAACATCTCTATAATTCCAAGACAAAAATGATTGGTCCATTGATCCATCATGTCTGCTACCCATTCCCTTACATTCATCTTGAACACTTCCATGTTTCCATAACACACGAACTAATGACATTTTCTTTCCCCTCAACACATTCTCACTATGATCTGGCACACAGAACGGATGCTCCTTGAATGACGCGTCGATCTCGAGGTCAACCATATCTACATTGATGACAAGAGAATGTTCTAGGCAATACCACCATAGTTGTGATACATAGAACACAACATGCATACCGCTTAATTTCTATAGAAGGACCAGTTGGTGTGCCACCACCCTGATTCTTTACGCTACATGAAATGGACATGTAAACCTAGGGTCCAACATGAACTACCACTATATCCTATAGTTAATAAACATAGGTGACACCCTATAGAACACATGATCACCCTATATAAAATCTAGGAGTTGTATCTGTCTATGTGTATACGACATCTGTCTACTATAATCCATATCCATACATTTTCGAATCAGCAGTATCAGCTCTAACATCTCCTTTAAAAGAATCATTCCCAACAGCTCTAACTCACCAACCTCCATCGCACATTGAGGTGATGTACATGGTCAACAAATAAAGTGCCTCATATGGTTCCACTTTTATTGTTTCCTAATAACAATTGTTATTACGAACTCAACTAAAGTCAAGTGCTTCTCTTAAGAACCACCAAATTCATATACATATTCCCACAGTATATCTTATATAACCTATATGGATTGATATGATTTTACATCTTTCTATGGGAGTAAATTCATAATTAACAAAACTTATATACCATGTTCCATTTAGAATCCCTGCCATAAGTGTGAATTAAAGCTAGAATCGTTATCTAAAACTACGGTTCAAGGAACCCCATGAAAACAAACTATCACCAGAATATATAACTCTCCTAACTGTTCTACTATAAATGTTTCCCTTATAGGCGTGAAATGTTCTACCTTCATGAGTTGATCCATGATGAAAAAAATAGCATCATTATTCCTAAGTGTCCATGGAAAACAAACCAGTAAATCCATTGTCATTTCATCCTACAATTAACCATATCGCATCATTCTTCCCCTCAAATATTCGTATGGAAAACAACATGGTTATTCATATAGATGACTTCATCCCCATAAATCATCTAGTATGAAAGTGTATCCCCTAATTCAAGGCTTTACCTTAAGGATAAACTCTTTAGATCCTCAAACTACTTATTCCTGATCCATATGAATAGTGTAAAATCTTCTACTACTGAAACCAGATTCATCTAATCTTGACTCTCCTGAACCACCACATGCATTTCATCCCAAAATTTCATCATATTCCACTCTGCACTTGACTAATGCACCAACAGATTCTAAATTCTCATTTTTAATGAATCAGCCACTCTATTCCCCGTTATAGGTGTATATTCCCATTCAAAATCAAATTAATTTATAAACTCTACCCATTATATCTACCAAAGATTCAAGTCATGCTATGAAAAATATACATAAATATCTTATGATCCACAAAAACTATAATCATTTCACCCAAAAAAAAGTGTCTCCATCACTTAAGATCATAAACCTCTACATCTAACTTGAGGATGTGCATGGGTTAATTCCATACATGTTTCCTCAACTACTGAGAACCATAATTAATGAATTGATCCCCTTCAATAAACACATCTATGAGTTTTTTCCCTGAAGTCTCACAATACACCTTTAATCCTAACGTAACATATGTAAGATCAAAATTGTTTCCAATTTCATGAGATTATTCAACTCCTGTAAATCATTTTCCCTTGCTTCTGTCCATTAAATCATTACCACTCTTTTGGTAAAAGTTTATGGTGGTGATGGAAATCAGAAAAAGTCAGGTATGAACCTCCTTTAATATCCAGGTAATCATAAAATTCGTTGAATATCAAAAAAATTCATCACCTGCTCCCACGAAACCACTTATTGAACTTTATCTGGGTCCAATGACACCACTTCCTCCAATATGATATTCCCCAAAAAGTGTACCATGTTAATACCAAACAATCACTTAGATAGTTCCGTGTATAACTAGTGATCTCTTAGTGTACCCAGGACAATGTCAAGATGTTGGGAATGTTAATCATGAGTCTAAGAGTACACCAAGACTTTGTCCACAAACACCAACACAAATTGATCTATGTACAGATGAATGATAATGTACATCATTGCTATAAACACTACTGAATTGTTTTTCAACCCAAACGGAATTACGACAAACATATAATGGACATACATGATCCTAAATGCAGTCCTCAGTATATCATAAGTCTGAACTCTCACCTGAGGATACTAAGATCTCATATTGATCATTAAGAAATCAAAATCCCCCATAATCTTTTCAAATAGATAATAAATATTAGGTAGAAGATATCAGTTCATCATGACCATTTTATTCAACTTCAAGTAATCAACACATAAGCCTACACGCCCATAGATCTTCTATTCAAACAAAATAGGTGATCCCCAAGGCGATGTTAATGGATAGGTAAACCCTTTATCATCCATATCCTCCAAATATGTCTTGATCTCTTGATTCATAGTCAGCTCCATTCTGTTAGGTGGAAAAGATACTGGCTCTATACCTGGAATGAGATCAATTGTGAATTCCATGTATCTCTTATGTGGAAACCACAAGATTTATTCAGTAAAGACATATCGTAACTCTTCCAATAATGGTGGAAGGATGTCTTACCTACTACCCCATCATCTGAAAAAAGATGAGAATATTTGGCTATGATATATCTCAATTGCTAAGTAATTGTAAAACCTCGTCATTCATGTATATCCCACTCTCCATGACGAACAAACTGGTCACCCTTGGGGGACACAAAGTTCACTCTCCTACAGTAAAAATCATCGTGGGATCGGTATGAAACTAACCAGTTCATACCCATAATTATGTCGAACCAATTATATCAAGGACACAGATATCCTAAATATAATTATACTCTCCAGTTTATAATGATCATCCATTACATAAATAGAAATCTCAAGATTGTGTTCCCAATGGTTTACTGATATTCAACACTATAATTAAATACTCCACCACTAAGCTCAAAAAATTAACAAGAATTTCTTATATAATGGAATTACAGGAACCAATATCAAATAAGGAACTAGATAATATATAAGCTACTATAATAGTAACTCTCATTGTTGATCGACCAGCCTCACACTCCACAAGTGTAGGCAACACTACATATAACAATCATTCCCCTCTTCCCTCTAGATCTGTCTGACTCCCCTATATAGCACCAAATTTTGTATATGGGAACACATACTATAATGAACCATGTCTACTTCCTCTACCACCTATACTAGTTAATCTACAGTTGATAGAACAATAAGTTGTAAAGGATATCCTTCCCACATTATAACTCTTTGTAGCTACTCCTTCATGAATAGGAAATCACTTCATCCTACAGAACATCTGTAGGTTCCCAATCATTCCAAAAAACCAGAACAGCAATGGTGCTCGAGGAAAATGTCTGTGATAGTGTCCTGGATTATGGTATTGGTGGAAAATCACACAATTAAGATCTGGTGTGACTATTACTCTTTATTTTCCAACTTATATTCCATTATCTTGACTATGGTTCTCGTACCGATGCATCCTTCTAACATAATGCACACTCCCTCAATGTCTAGTGATAGATAAATATCCAATATTGGTATCCTCTTTCAGGTTCCCCTCTGAAATCAGTGCATGATTAACCACTTCTGAGAACTTCTTCAGCCTAAAGATATTCACCTAGGACTCAATATCACATATAATTCCATACGTAAATCATTTTACATAAGAATCACCAACTACTTCTAAAGATAGGGTAAATGCTATAAATCTGATATGTTTTCATCATAATCCATTATGGACATGCTTTCTTGGGTCTGGTGCATAAACTATGTAGCCTTCTCTTATTTTAGTGACTCTGGATAGATGTTCTCCAAGTAATTCTGCAAAAATTTCTTCCATAACATATCATCAATCTACCGAGATCAAACCTGAATGAACCACCAGTGCATCACAGACCCCTATAGCATATAAGCATCCAACTTGA
Organism: Viscum album; assembly: GCA_963277665.1. Classification (NCBI taxonomy): domain Eukaryota; kingdom Viridiplantae; phylum Streptophyta; class Magnoliopsida; order Santalales; family Viscaceae; genus Viscum; species Viscum album. The sequence goes on from OY728127.1 coordinate 1,167,600,997, forward strand.
CCCTCCTCTTAGCCGAATATTCAAAATGGTCATGTCTCATCTCTACAGATTCAATCTAGAATTCATCTTACTCAGTTCCACCCACTCTAGTGAAAGTTGTAGGTTGTTTTAGTTGATACTCCATTTTCAATGAAATGCTTTTCATAACCCACCATGGGTCGCTTTCTATCAATTGAATGAACAACATAAGATCTCTAAAAACTTATCCCCTTTATCTTCATCTTGCTTGAACAGTACCTCAAGTTCCCTATCTCAAAAGTTTGTTCTAGGCCATACCCCTCAGTCTCCCTCTCAACAAGCATTGTGGATGGATAACTCTACAAGGAAAAATACACATCTTAGGTCTCACAATGTAACAATATTGCATTTATATAAGAGGATAATGAAGCACAACATGGTTCCACATGTCCTTACCATGTTTCTCTCTATTCATTCAACATTGACGCCTTATTACTACCCATAACAATACTAATACTAGGTCATAGTTAACAAAGACACACACAACCACATTAAGAAATTCAATCATTAATTAATAAAATTATCTTTTATTAATTAATTAATTAATAATAATCATTTTATCAATAAATATTCTCATTAGACACCCAATTATTCCCATTTTTCATCCTTATTTCAATCTCAGTACATGAAAAAATGTTCAAGTTCATTAATTTACCCCTAATCCATTTTTCTATGAGTTCCTAGAATGATGCATGTCACAACAGAAATGTATTCCTAGAATGATGAATTCAGACTCAATAATCATGCCTCTTTATCCCATGAATAAAAATTCAACAATTGTAAAAAAAATATCACATCACACCACAAGTGTGTCACCCTAGGTGAATTAATATTGAACTGTTACAAAAAAAATCACATGCACAAAATCCTTACCAATCCTTGACTAATCCAAGGTGCATGCCACCATTTCACAAAACTGTAAGACAAATGAATAAAAAGGAAATGAAAACTCCGTTGATACCATTTTGTGATGTCTTAACATGGATTTTATTAAATGGTTCCCCGAGCTGGTTGGTAACATGTCATCATGCATATCTCCTCGTGTACTAGAGGGTTATGACTAGAAGCAATGGTCTAGTAGGTTAGTCATGTGCATACTATACCCTATTTTATCAATGTAAAATAACTACGGAATAATATACAAATAACAAGTGGAGAATCCTATTAATTAATATAATAATACTATGTCAAATGATAGTAATTACATGAAATAAAACAGTCAACATAAAGGTAATACATTATATTAAAATGAAAGTGACATGTGTATACAATGGAACTAAAAGTAATTACACTAGGATACCAAATCGGGTACAGAACCAAGTCTGGTTCCCTTACCCATTCTTTATTTCAGGAAAAAACATATCCAAGGTCCTTGCCCTCATATTTTCCTATGAAAAAAAATTATACTCGGGAGCTGATCATGTGGACTGAATAGGGTTTGAGTATGAATTAGTAGGCCACCACTAATGATGTCTAAATAAATTCTAGTTAAAAGATAGTGTATGAAATTATATGATGAAATAAATACAATTCATATTTAAATAGTTATCACAATGTTATTTAATAATTAATCATAAAGGTAGTCCAAGTTTCAATTCATGTCTCCCATTAGAATCATCATTCATTATTTTAATTCATTTATTGTTCAAAAACATTTCATGAACTTGAAATATCATTTGCTTTATATCACTATGTCTAAAACCTAACATCATAATCATGGATAACTATTGGGGTGGAATTCCATATTCAAGTACAAACTTCTACAAATGACTAGAGCACCATGTTTAGTGCCCACATTCAAAATAATTTAATCATTTATAAATTCACAATAATTAACCACATAATCCCCTTATTAATCCATTAATTAGTTTAACATTTTAAATCCCATTAGTCCACACAAAAATTAACTAATAATAAAACACATTAATTAATTCATCAATTAATGAATAAACACAAATCTTATTCCATAACTAATTCTTCAAAAATAAATTATCCAAATCATTTATCAACATTTTATAATTAATTATAAATGTTATTTATCTTTAATCAAAATCATGGAACAAAATTAATTCAAAATTAATTATTATACATATCCAATCATCATCTCATAATTAATTTCCCCCAATTAATAATCATAACACAACTAATTCAATTTTGCAATTAAAATATCTCAACCCATAAACAAATCTCCAAATAAAAAATATAATTTTCTATCCCCCCTCTAAACCATGATTAAATCTACAATTAAACACCAAAGAAATCATATCTCAATACCACATTCTTAATTACTCGAATTTATGAAATCAAATATCAAGTGAATTTAGAAATAAAACAATTTCACAAACTTATATCAAATCCATGACTTTGGGAGTTTGATTTAGACATCATACATTAGTTTGATGACAGGTGTTATCCCAATTGAAATCAACAAAATCTGAGAGGCATGATGTCGTCGATCATGATCTGTATCTAAATACGTAAATGAAAAATTAATATTAAAAAGCATCAAGATCTTATAAATCTATATCTAGATCCAAAATCTAAGATCGAGATCTAAACTCCTAGGTTGATATCCATAGAAGTAGTGGAAATAATCTATGAAAATACCAAGGAATTATAGAAAATGAGCATTAGAAGAAATAGGATTAAATCCACATAATTATAAGTGACCAGATCTTTAATCTGGGCTTTAGATATGAAAGAACTCTATGCGAATTTCCTTGGAATTCCACCGGAAGGATCTAAGATCACCTAGAATTCTTCAATACCGATATTAGGTCAAATTATAGGAGTCTAGGATGTTATAAGGACATTATAACTAATTTAAAAATTATTAAATCGCAGAGGCATTATTTCCTGGGTAGGGGGGCACGATTAGGGTAAACCGTGCACCAACGCTATGAAACTCTATGTCTATGATTGCAAGGTTTATGTGCATGGTTTTTTAGAATGTGAAATGAAAATCACATCCCTCTATCCCTTAATTTTTATTAAAAACTCACCCAAATGCACCCCAATCTACTAGTCCAAAACAATGTTACTTAGTAATGAAGAAAAGTACTTGAAAACAGAATAGATATTACCCCAGAAAAGGCCTATATCATAAATGTATTGAGTGGGACCTTTGAATCTAGGTGATGTGATCATTGACAGTATGTGAATCTCAAGATCCTAATAACCCTAAGACCATAGGGATTCCCTGTGGTTCTCATACTATTTTTATCATTCATCTATTGTCTCATTTGTTTTCCTATTTTATATAAAATATTATTTTTTAAATAGTATCTATGTTTTTATTCTAAAATGGCATTATAATGTTTCTCTTAATATCATTTAATGGAATATATTTTGGTGGTATCCTATTTATAATGTTTTATTACTCCCTAAATATACCCTCATGTGTTTTTAAAACTTGTAATGTATGACCAGTGTATTTTAATTTCCCTCTATGGTGGAGATGATGGATATATGTTCTAGTGATTCCTCTTTTGGATGGTGTTAGTGGTGGTACCATGAGCGTGTTGGCCCAAATTTTTCATGTGGAATTTTAGTCTCCATGGTTTGAATACCCTATTTGGTTGTTTTTGTTTTAATATAATGTGTTTAACCCAAACAGTAGTGACTTCCTTGGTCCATAGTATTTTGAATGTTGGTTGTGAAATGATGTATCATTTCTATGGGTTCCTTATTGTTTATTCTAATTCATGACCTAGAAAATAGTTCCTATCCTATGGGGATAAAAACACCATTTGATCCATGCCACATGCCAAATTAGGGGTCGGGGTGGAGGGTAACTAGGACTAGTTCACGAAAAAAGGGTTCAAATGAGGTTTTTCCCTTTATTTGGGTCAGGTCATTGGGTATTGTCTAGATATAATAGAGAAATTATTTTCTGGGAATTAGGTTCTGCATAGGAGTGGGGTTTTTGGCCGATACAAATCATGGAAAACCATAGGTCACCATTTCACATTTCAGGTTTTATTGTCTTTCCCAGGTGTAGTGATGTACAAGCTACAGAATTTGTACATGAACAGATCTAGGATGGAGATCTGGGATTGAGTGGTTTGATTTGATATTATGATTTATATAATTTCATATATATTAATTGAAATTTTTGAAATTGGTTATGGGTGAATTTTTTTGGGTAATGTGTTGATGTTTTATTTATTTTTTAATAAATGGTGTAGCATCATTTCTATATGGAGGATTCCTATGAAACTCTTGGAAGTGGATAATGATAATGATCCTAAACATGGTGATCCGAGGTTAGTAGAAGTTGTGGTTTGGGTTATCCTATAACTAGATTAGATAGAAGGTTCTAGTCATACTCATGCGAAGGAAGTTCAATTGGGTATAGAAAAATATTAGCCTCAATAGTTCATAATGAAAAAACAAATCTCATTTTATTGTACCGTGGACCCCTAGGATGCTGAGGAGTCTATTGAACTATTTGAAAGTATTTTTTAGTTCCTTCTGACTCTTGAGGTCGTGAATGAAATGTGTTCTTTAATCATGTTGTATGGCCCTAACAGTTGATGGTGGAAATCAATGGTTGAGTCTAGAAAACATGAGAAAATGGGTTTGATAGATTTCATGGTTGTATTCAATGAGTGGTATTTACAAGAAACCTTTGATATTTCCAAGACATAAGAGTTTCTAGATCTCCGTCATGGGGATCATACCTTGTCATAATATGTAAACCATTTTTCAGGGTTGGTCTATTTCACAGCCAAGATGGAATCAATTGAGAAGCTAAAAAATCATTGTTCTGAAAGGGGTTTTGCATCAATAAATTTGGTCTTAGGACCCCTTTTTTATATTTAAGAAATAAGATTTGTTGTTTGATTGATACATGATAGAGATGATTGCTCATGATGGTAAATCTAGTTTTTTTTGGAGTGATTTTGGATGGGGTATTGTGTGACTATGGAACATTAAAAAAGAAAATTATGTGTGATGAGCAGTCCCATCCACCTTCATATGCGACCACTTGTAGTGGTTAGGTTGTGTGATAACAGTATTGAAGGCCTGTGAATGGGTGGTAATCTTTTCTAGTTCTTCCTAGACCCTTCGATCGGTGTGTGTGTGTGAGTGTGTGTCATTATAAAAGTTTCTAGAAGTGTTTTCAAAATATCTCAAATTGTTGTAGGTTCCTTAATGAATAGGGAATTTCCAACACTATCTTTTGCAGTAAGTTATATGGGTTATCATTCAATTTGGTTTGTTGATAAGGGAATATCATCTTACAGGTAGATTCAACTCATCGAAGACACATAAGTTAGTAATCAACCTAAAGCTTTGGAAGAGACAAAGTTCCATCATTATATTGTTCAAGAACTAGTGGTATCAGATGTAAGACATGGAATATTTCAAGTTACTATTTTTGTTTCATTATCCATAGAATTTATTTTATATGAAATAGTTTATTTTAATTATTTTATTTATGCCAATAATTTAGAGATATTGAAATTATAGACCGGGATTCTGTCATATACCATGGATTTTTTTTCTATTTTGAATGGAAAGAGAAAAATGTCTTAGATGTTCACCCTGCACTCTTACACTATTTGGGGTCAAACTAGAGTGTGATTTCCAGGTTCTATAAATGGACCTTTTTTATGTGATCCTCAAAATGGATTGGATGGCATGTTTCATGGTGTACATAGATTTTTGTAACTAGATAGTGAGGTTTTTGGTACCTAATGGGCGTAATCATGTACTTCAAGGTTAATGAGAACATTAATCAAGTTAAGATGGACCTCTACATCTAGATACAAAAATATTTCATTATCAATTCACTTCACTTATATGGGAGAATGATTATAGAGATACTAAAGATGTGTTACCTCATGTGTTGGGTGAGTTTGAATATTACTTCCAGAATATTTCTTAGGACTTCCTCCAGAATGAGATGTGGTGTTTATAATAGATTTTTAACTAATAATAAAGATTATATCTCATCCCTCGTATCATATACAACCCAAAAAGTTGGGGGAATATAAGATATATATGTAAAAAATTTAATCCAAATGATGAATTTTCTTGAGAATCTTACCCTGGGTCACCTCTATGTGGTTATATACAAAGAATAAATGACCTATCTAGTTGTGCACTAAATACAAGAAGTGGAATAAGGTAACAATAAAGAATAAATATCCCATTCCCTACATTGTTGATCACTTCGATCTACTCAAGTGGTCATGGTGGTTCTCTAGGAATGACTTATTCTCTATGTATAATCAGGTTATGGTAAAGTTATATTATATCCCAAAGAAATCAATGAAAAAAATGGTATGACCGCTTTGAGTATTTGGTCATGTCATTAAGACTATTAAATGAACCAATGGATTTCATGGTTTTAATGAATCATTTGATCCATCAGTACATAGACTCTTAACTTATGTTGTTTGAGGAAAACATGTTGGTATATTCTGAGATATAGGAGTTATATGATCATCACTTGAGGGTTATTTTAGGCACTCTTTGGGATCATCTTATTTATGTGAAACTCTTTATGTGCATATTTTGGAGTCAGGTGGTCAATGTTTCTGGGACACATGATATTATAATCTGGGGGTTTACTGGATATCTAGAAGATCAGAATAATGATTTCATGGTTCTAAAAAAGGAAAACCTTTTATATCATGATATTTTTTGGCTTCTCATGGTATTATATGTTGTTTTATCGGAAATCTCATTGAATGCTTCATCGATAAAAATACATACACAGAAAATTGTAATGTTTGAAGAGAGACCATACTCTCAGGAATATTTTTAGGAGTTAAAGTGGTATATCAATTGTATCCCTATTTTGATCTAACAATTATTCCAAAATTTATAAATAGTCTATATTCATGTTTTAGGTATTGTTATTGGGTGTGTTTTGATAAAGGTTGGCCATGCACTGGTGAATGACTATTTCCAGATCTAACCACATGAAAAGAACTACCCATCCAATGACATGGAAATTACTATGGTTATTCGTATTTTGACGTCATGGAATCATTATATCTTTAGTGATAAATTTTTAATTTACTCAAATCGTTATAGTCTTGTATATATTTTCACTAATAAATATTTATATTCGAGGGAACGTTGATGGGTTTAGTATCTCCAAGGGTTCTTATTTGATATAGTCTATACCATTTGAAAATAGAATGTTCTAGAATATTCCCTATGTATGAAGATTCTAGTTCTATCCATATTAGAGACCATTGATGAGGTTATTTTTAAGGGTCATTTTTCATAGATGAATCTGGATGTCAAGGAACATAGTGAATAAATTTTCTTAGATAGAATCAAGTTGATTCCTTCTCTTTTAGAATTTATTTGGGAATAGAATCCCAATGATGGGTTGTGTCAACATTCTATACCACATCTAAATGGTTGGGAGCTTCCAAATAGGTTGTATTTATCTTCATGGGGAATTCAGTATTTTAAGGGATTTCATTGGTGCCATTATCATTATAGAAGGTGGTGATTTAATAAAACCACCAGAATCTATGGGATATTCACCGTAAGAACACAAGTATTTTTTCAGATGTGTGTCACTGATTTTGGTGGATAGGTATGAGGATTGATATACATAAAATTTTATATAGGTGTAATGTTTTTTTGTGTAAAATTATAGATATTAGGAGCTCATTATTTTTTCATCCAATCCCCATACATTACCTATGTATGGATAAGGTTTCTATGGATTTCATCATAGGTTACGATCAAAAACCATATGGGAGTAATTCCATTAGGGTGTTCATTAAACATTAGAAAAAATTATCTCATTTTATTCAGATTAAGGATTTGACTAAGGTGGATGAGATGGGTCAGTTGTATATTTAGGATATTTTGAGCTTAATAGTGTGGAATTGAAAATAATTTCTGACAGTGACCCCCATTTCACCTTATGATTGTAGTTATAACAATAGAATGATATTGGGTCACATTTCAAACATATTATAGGATACCACCATCCATCGGATGGTCATACATAACAGGGAAATCAAATTTTTGAAGATATAATCAACACTGTTTTGTTGGTTTTCATAGGTACGTGGGGTAATAAGTTTTATTGGTAGAGTTTTCATACAATAATTGATATCAATACTTGATTAAATGGTTCCATTTGAGGTGCTTTATGGTAATCTGTTTATGTTTCCCCTCAGTTAGATACAAGTGGGTGATATCTCCTTGTTTTGGTCGAGCCTTTTAGTGGTCATGTATGATAATGTTTGGTTGATTAGCTAGGTTTTTTTTTGATTTGGAACCTCCATATTTATATAATGACCAGTGATGTCGAGCCATTGAATTTATAGAGGGTGGCTTGGTGTTTATAATGGTGTCTGCTTTCCTTGTGCACTCTCATAATGGTATGAAAGGGAATATAACCCTTGGGTATGTTGGTCCTTTAGATAATTTCATTGGATTTGGTACGTTGTCATTCTAGTTATATTTTCCTTCATATTTAACATAAATCCATTATGTATTCTATTTTTTAAAAATGAATATGTATAAAGTAGACCTATCACATGTGCTGAATTGTAAAGTGCTAGAGATGGAAATGCCAAGTCTATAGTGGAGTTCCCAATGCATGTTTTGGATTTCCATGTGAATGTGATTCAATGGAAATTCATACCATTAGTTTGGACTATTTGGAAGCATGATAATTATGATCATGAGACATGGGAAAAAATTCATGGGTGGAGGAGTAGTATCCTCACTTATTCTTCAGGTGGACATTAGTATGAAATTTTAAGGGTTGAATGTTTTCATGATCGGTAGAATTTTCAAATCAATGAATTCATTTTTAGGTATATTCACTTTAAATTTTGGTCTGGAAATTATTTACTCATTTTAGAAGAGTTTATTAGAAAAAATAATTTGTTATCCTAGATAAAAAGGGGAACATAGTATGTGGAATGTTGGTGGAAACTATGTGGCAGCCTATTAGAAACCATGCACCCTACACAATGGCATTCTACAGGTCACATGACCTTGTACAAAGGTTTTCATTCCTTCAGGGATAACCATACAATTATGAAAGTATCATTTTCTTTTCCAAACAATAAGGAACATGGGTTTTCACCACCTCTTAGAAAACTGTGGGTATATATTTTCTCTTGGGTAGAGGTGTCACGAGATTGCTTCTTGGTTTAGAAGACAATGCATCCAAACCACATGGACATCCATATCAATAAATATCCTGAAATTTTAGTTTTCCCCTCAATGGTTTTAATACCAAATCCCCCATAAGTCTCCCTATTAAAACTCTATATCCCTAGGCATGCCTCCTCTACGTCTCCACTACCTTGAGCATCCATAACTGGGTGATTTTGGGGTGGAATATTAATGTAATATTTAAGTAAGATTATCCACTTCCATTTTATTCTCTTATCATGTTATCAAATTCATTGTATCTTGGGTTCTCTTTCTTCAGCATTGGTTTTATCATTCTTTGGGTTAAAATATCATTTCATTTGGTTGAATTTGGATTATTATGGTCTTTTAATTCTTCCTTATGGTTTCTATATGGTGTTTTTTTGGTTTCCACCATAATATGTTACGTTTCTAATAAAGGGGTACATATTTTCCTAATTAGTAATTTTTTATTGAGTTTAGTATGATACATTGGTTTTCAAATGGTTTTATAAATTCTGTTGGTGTTGTGAAAGGTGTTATCCATGGGTTTTGGATTGTGTTAAATGTTTGATAATGTGTTTACCCTTTTTAAATGGGTTTTTTCATGTGTGTTTTATTACTTGATTTGTTGATTTTGTAGGAGGTATATTTATGTGTAATAAGAATTGGAACTAATCTCCTGAGAATCATAGGTCTCTAGGTTTATGGACTCGGTCTACAACATTAGGTGAGACGACATGGTCGAGGCCTGGTCTCCTTGACAGGCTTACAAACAAACTCTATATTAACATATATATGATGGGGATTGGTGGCTTCAGTAGGAAAATTTCATCTGAGATATGTGATCATCGAGAGTATGATGATCTAAGGACCCTACTATCCCTAGAATCATAGGTATTTTGGGTGGTTCTCTTCCTATTCATATCATTCAACTCTTGTCAAAGATATTTTTACTCTTTTATTTCAAAGCGTGTTTTATGTAAAAAATTAATCTTTATTCTTCTTCATAAAAACTAAAATGGAAATTTGTCACTTAATTTAATTGTAGGGAATACCTTTTGGTGGTATCCTATGTAGAATGCTGGATTAAAACCTATATACACCCTTGAGTGTATGTAACTATGTTATTTTTGACCCATGTAAATGAAAGTGTCTCTATGTTGATGAAGGTGGATCTATGAGCCAGTGGTTATGCATTTGGAAGGTTTTGGTGTTGGTGGAATAATGTTGTTGACCCACATGATTCACAGAGGCTTCTGATGAAGTTGGATTCCAACCCCATTTTGGTTGTTTCAGTTATTGGTTGTAATGTAATGTGTTTAACCCATGTTGTAGTGTATTCTATGATCCATTGAATTATGAGTGTTTCTATGACATGATGAATCAATTTTTGGGTTTCTTATGTTTGATTACCAATAGTGAAATTATCTCCTAAATGGGTTACTCAATGCCTAGACACTATTTTATAGCCTGTGGGGATTGGGAACACCTGTTGATCCATGCCAGTATCTAGTTATGGTGTTCGGATAGAGGGTAGCCTATCCTTGTTCTGGATATTAAGGGAATGATCCAATGTTTTTGGGTGAAGAGAAATTAGAAAATTCTTGAATTTATATAGAAAAAGTGAGTGGAGTTTGTTATTATTTTATAAACATAGGTTTTGGACTCTATAAAATAATATATTAAAAAACCAAATCATTAAAACAATTTCTTCCAAAATGATATGTTTTAAATATTTTTTAAATCCATGAACAAAATCCTTAAAATATTATCCTTGGTTATGTGTATGTGAGTCATGTTCATAGATAATTGATTTTAAAGACATAATATATTGTATAGGTTTATGAGTATTCATAAAGGTTTTATAAAATTAATGAAATAGCCTAAAAACATTATTCTAATGGGTAAATATATATATTTTATTGTGAATACTTTTTATGAAATATATTACATCACTTTTGGGTCATTAGAATGCCATAATACATACAATATATTTATACAATATTTAATTTTTAGATGAAAATTTCTCTATCTCATAAAATTATGTAAAATATAAAATGAGATAATATCAACATTCAGAATCCTAAAAAATAATATTTATTTTATAGAGAAAAATCTAAAAAATTAGATTTTATATTTTAAATCAAAATCATAGTTTATTGAGAAATAAATGATTTTTTTGACAATACCAGTTTTCCTACCCTTATTAAAATTATTTTTGACATTTTAAAATAATTTTATCAAATATAATTAATAAATATAAAATAATACTAATTTTTTTAAAATATCAATTATTTTTAAAATTTATGATCTTTTATGGGAATGACATTACTGAAATTACCTGTTACCAAAAATTAAATTTGAGTTTTGTCATACTGAAATGTAATTTTTATCAAACTCATTATTTATTCATTTTTAATGTAAAATAAATATGAAATAAATATTATCATTATTTCATATAAAATAAAATATAAATATTCATTTTGATAGTGTCCATATTCCTAGACCATTATTACAATAGTAAATTCCCTAATGGTACGGTGTGTGATTATAGGATTTTATTATGGTGTTTCAACGAACATGGTTTTGGTTGTGATCTTGATGACAATTAAATTACCCTTGAAATATATTTTCTTATGATTTAGTTGTTAAATCAATGCTAAATATTGGTCGATGGAATAACCTGAATATTATATATCCCTCAAATTCTCTAAAAAAATGGGAGTCATATGGTATGATCCTACTGGTTGATCCATCATTTCATACATCTATATCAATGGTCCATACCATAGCCCTTATTTTATATGATTATTATGATAAATGTTAAAAAATATATATTTCAATGGTTATAACTTATGATGTACATTTAAATCTTATCAGATGTAATATTTCTAAATAACTAAACTAGTGCATGTGTTTTGTACGACTTCACTACTTATTGATTCATTTATTCATTAAAATAGAAGATATTTAATTCATAAAATCATTGGTCATTACATTATTCCCCAATAAAAAAATTTATCCCTCAATGTTGTCAATTGTTACACTAAAACAGATGCGGTTACATATATTCCATCAGCTAATCTATTTCCAAATTCGCTTCCTGAAACTTCTTGTTCTACCACAACACTTTGACTAGGTATGTAGTCCTGTTTCATAGAACATTTTCTATACGATCTAAGATATTCACCTAGTACTCCTAATATAGAATATCATTCTAAAATGGTACCATAACTTGATTTAGAAGACATGAGGGGTATAGTATTTAGTTTACCAAGAGTGTTACGTGGAAAACCTCATGTACCAAAGAGAGGTGAGGTTGGAGTGCTAGTCGATATGCCACTTATCCGATGTGAAGACGGATTTAAAAGGGGATAATGTCTCTTGGAATTATCATTCCAATCTTCAAAAACCTCATGAATATTTTTATGGTGCTGATATATGATGGAAATATTTAATAATAATATCAAACTCTTGGTCTCATTGATGATTTTCTGCATAAATTTCATATCGAATATGGGTGGATTTCATATGAAATTGTATGGTTTGAACCTTTTATATTATCAGTTGGATGATATGATGTCCTATCATATTCCCCTCTCAAACATAATCATAGAATAACAAAGTTTGAAACCACTTCCTGTACAATGCCTCATAAGGCTCCATCTGAATTCCCCAATTGAAAATGTTGTTACATGAGAACTCCACAATGGGAGGGTGTTGATACAATTTTCCTTGGGAATCTATTAACCCTGATATCAATATATCTTCCAGTGATTAAATTGTCCTTTCTCAATAACCATCTTTATGAGGGATTTAATAAGTGATTATGCTTATTTCATTATTTGATACTTGTTGGAGGATTAAAAAAACATCAAGGAAAATTGCATATATCTATTCAATATAATAGAGAGAAAAAATCCATGTATTATTAAAATTTCCCTTATGTAAATATTGGTGAGATGGAAAAGAAAAAATATTACTTGATACAAATTAAATATGATGACTTGGTAAGGTAATCTACTACCACCAAGATGGAATTATTATCATTACGTGTCTTATAGAGTCCTAAAATAAAATTAATGTATTAGTTATTCCAATATTTGAAACTATTATTGGAGATGGTTTCATCATAATCTTAAGAATTTTCTATTTTCCATTGACTTGATGGAATTCAAAGAATAAAGATTCAATCCACACAATATCCCCCTTAATGTTACCCAAACAATATTTTCCTTCATATCATTATATATTAGATCTTCCTAGATAAATTGAGAAGAATGAGATACGTTCATCACCAAGGTGTTACCTCTTATGTTTGGTATATTATAGTAAATATATATATAGTTACCATACTCTATATCCTCATCATCAAAATTTTTTAACTACTTGAATATTGGCTACCTTCTTCAATTAAAACATATCATCCTTAGGATACTCTTTGATCATCTCATAAATTGATTGTTGAGCAGTAACATAAGAAATGTAGGATTAAGATACTTTTATTATTCCCATACACATTCTTTGTTTTTCCATAATTATTATATATATTGTAATCCACAATATAGATGGATTTTTGGGATCTTTTCTAATCAGATCATACGACACATTGATTGCTTTACAAGTGTGGTAATGGATATAAAAATCACAACTCTTTATTAGATCTAACCACCATAATGGGAACATGTTAATCTTATTTTATGTGAAAATTTCATGAGTTTTTTATAGAACATATATATATATATATATCACACTTCTCCTAATAGATATCATCCCACCAAATCATTGATGATAATATTATGATAGAAAATTATAGTTAATGAGTTGTGTTGTTTTTCTTATGGAAATATAGTTGTTTGGAGGAATATGCTATAACTCTTTCATTTTGAATTAGTATAGAACCATATCCCTTTTTGGATTCATCAATATAGATTAGAGTTCCTTTTCTTGATTTTGGTAATTTTATAATATGGGAAGTGATTAGACTCTTCTCCATCACATTATAACATTCCTCACATTCATCATTCCCAAGAACATGAATCCTTTCCATGTTATGTTGTTAATGGTGATGGAAAATCATGAGACGTTTCTCAAAAATCGACAAAAATACACTAATAATCCATGGAAAATATAGATTTATTTCATAGAGGTTAGTCTAGGAAATACACCAATTTCTTTTTTTAAGGATCCATAAATATCCATGTACTGGTGATAACATTCCCTAGGAAATATACTTGATCAAAATACAAATAAAATATTCTATAATATCATAAATATTTTATTTCACCAAGATCATCAATAAATTATAAAAATACTCCTCATGCTCCTCCTTCCTTTCTGGATTATATTATAATATTATCTATAGAGTATAACAAAAAATATTCATGTTAATATTTAAAGACTTTATTCATAAATTCCATGAATATTTCTAGAGTATTCATTAGACCATATTGAATCACTATGAACTCATGGTTCCTATAACTTCAATTAAAATTAGCCTTGGGGATATCCCCCTTCTTCACCAATATTTTCTAATATCTTGAATAATGATATATATTAGTGAAATATTTGATTACTTGTTGAATATTTAACAACTCATCAATATGTGGTTTGTCATAACTGTTCATTATCACATTTTTTGAGCTCAAGACAAGCAATTCAAAGTGGTATTGATCTATCATTGTACTAGATGAATATGGATGGTGGACACTATGTTGAAGCACTCATGTGTGTAAAACATTTACCAATAATTTATTGTAGTTGTTCCCTCTCTTACTGAAGATTATATATAGGTATTATACATGGATCCATAGATGTTATATAAATATACATGTATAAGTTTCATTGGAAATACAACCAAATTGAAAAGAGAATGACCAAACAAATATTTAGGAAACAAATCAGCAAATTACCACATAATGGAAATGTGTTTAGGGATGATATTTTCTATCATCACAATAATTTTGACTACATACAGTTTCATTAATGATAGTAATATCAATTCCTGAAATTATGGTACCAAAATATGATTAATCCTCAAACATTCAGTTGAATAGAATGTAATGGTGTTTCATTATATAGAGTGTGATTTCCTTTTCTCAACAATTTCGGTTGGCTATATATTAAGAAATCAAAATCATTCCCTGAATATCATTAATTTCAACTAAATGGAGTACATTAAGGATATTTGTGAAATTTATCTCTCACATGTGGATAATAGAATATTTATATACATGAGTTGAAATGTTTTCCCCATATTCCAATTTCACAGAGAACATTGTTTCCACACTTTACGATGGGGTTTCAATAGTTCTGTAAAACATATAAAATAAAAAAGACCGTATAGACCCATAATCAATAATTGAATTCACTATTATTGAATGAATATCTAGTGTAGTTTTCACCACTTTTTTGGGATTTATCTCTATAGTTGTGATGGAATATGATCACCCATGCTTCATTTGAGATTGTTGTTGTTTATTTTTTCCGTTAACCCTTGGCTTAGGGTAGTGGTATTTATAGTGCACGTATTCTTTATAGTTTAAACATTAGACAATAGTATGAGGGTAAAATAGATCATTAATCTTTTCCATCACATTAATGGGTTTCTCCCCTCGAAAATCACTAGCTAGGATCCCTTCTTTTATGTTTATAATGAATTTTCTTACCCCCTCAAGGAATTCTCTTAGGTACATCCTCCATCACATTAGACCAATGTAATATTGAAACATACTTCCACAATCAAATTTCTCTATTGCACTACTAAAATTAAACTCCAAATTTATGTTTTTATCCCCATGGGACCATTGATAATCACTGATCTCCATTTTGAATTTTAGGGGAAATAACCCAATTTCATCATAATCATAAATGTCATAAATTTCTATGTCTCTTTTTAGACTCAGGAAAATCCCAACAATGAAATGGTAAAAATTATATTTATTGATGAAAAAATATATTTAGGGATATCATTTATTTTTTTAAAGTTCTTCTTATACACCCCAATGCGTTCTTTGTCCTATTTCTAGAGGCCGTGGAAGTCCATTTCCATTTCCAATTTGAGAGTATGGGGAAAATAGTAATAAAAAATCATTTTCTAGAATTTTTTACTATCCATCATATCAATATCATCCTTAGGAATTAAATTTTAGACCAACATATGTCATTTATCATATTCTACTTATATATGATAAAAAGATAGTATGGAGATATCTTTCTCATTGCATTTGAGGTAAAAGAATATCATTTCAATGGAGCTAATATATTGTTATGTAAGTTTGGTATAAGAAGATCCACTAATAATGTCACGACCCATCCTCGGGGCCCGTGCCGTGACTACCCCAAGCCCGCCTTCCATAGGGCAGGGGCTGGCGACTAGCACCAAAGGCGTAAAATCCTGATAACTGGGAAGGCATTGCCTTTATAAAAGAAAACAAGCACCACAGAGTACAAGAGGAAGAAAAACACTAAGTACAAAAGAAATGATGAAAAGTAAATGGTCCAGAATACAAACCCAAAAGAAAGTACGACTACAACCGAACAAGGTACAACAGCAAAAAGACAAACAGCTGGAAGAAGGAAGCAGCTACTGGGTCGTCCTCCTCGGATCCTACCTGAAGGGTAGATACAGATAACGCAGCTCCTGGTCGTCCACCACGGATCCTACCTGAAGGGTAGGTACAGATAGCCTCCTCCACGCTCTCGTCCGTCAACCTCCTCTGTCAGTCGTCACGTCGTGTAGTCCACCTCCGGGTACTGACTCGTCGTGTAGTCCACCTCCGGGTACCGTCCAGTCCTCGAACACTCAGCCTCCGTCAGCACTGCCCGTCGTCTGCAACCAACACAACGAGGTGCGGGCATAGCCCGTGCAGGGGTGAGTATAACGATACTCAGTAGGGACCCCGAGACCCTCAAGGTCTCACTAAACCAACAAGGATAACCACAAAGAAGATCTCAAAAGATAACCTCTACTTAGGTATATGCCCATACATATACATAAGTTATCAAGTAACCCATCTCAATCATGAGGAAACACAAGGATTGTGAAATCAATGGATAACCACTACCCAGGTATATTCCCATACATATACCTAAGTTAGCAAGTGACCCATCTCAATCAAGAGGTAAACACAAGGTCAAAAGTCTCAGCTCAACCAGGAATTTCATTATCGAAACCGTAACTTCTGAAGAGCTTCGTCTCTGGAGTGTACAATGGTCCTGTCACGACTCCGAGGTACTGCTCACTAACCTAAGACTGTTGAGAAACTCCTCCTGTCATGTATCGCGGGCCTGCCACCTCACACTGTAGTGCTTCCCGCCGGGGTCTGCCACCCAACACAGTAGTGCTCCCCCATCATAGCCTACAGAGGTACTCCTCCTGTCGAGTACCGCGGGTCTGCCACCTCACATAGTAGTGCTCATCTGCTGTGGGTCTGCCACCGCACAAAGTAGTGCTCCCCACTGGGCTATGTAAGTCACTCCGAATCGAATCAGACAAGCAGTCTTCAGGTCTCTGCCGGCTACACGGTCTCCGTACTCCGTACGCTTGTCTCTGGGAGGGTCCGCTCCATGAGCTACAAGTCGACACTCCAAGTATCTCAAAGTCACACGAAGAAGTATCTCAAAGTACCGTCTCGTCATAGGGGTCTCAATGCAATAGACGGCGCGTCAATCGGACGCCCGGTCTGTGAGTTATTAGCCTTCTAGTCCCAGGGCCCCGGTTGGTTTCGTGAGCGAACCAACCCGGCTGTATCTCAACTATACCATGAACTCCCATAGGGTATACTTGTAGGGACCATTTCTCAACGTGATCAACAACGCCGCTGACGGTTCGTCAAACGGACATTCTGTCAGAAAGGTATCAACTTTTCTATTCCAGGGGCCTGGTTGGATTTCGGTGCGATCCAACCCGGCCACTATCCATATGCATCCAAAACTCGGGCTGAGGATGCCAAAAGTTCCGTATCGTCAACAGGAACGCAACGCAACAGACGGCGCGTCAATCGGACGCCCGTCCTGGAAGATATTGGCTTTTTCGTTCCAGGGGCCCGGTTGGTTTCGTGAGCGAACCAACCCGAACGCACTACGACGGCATCCAAATCTCGAGCGGAGTAAGCCAAAATATCCGTCTCACTTAGAGGAATCCATTAATGCTGACAGCACGTCAATCGGATATCCGGAGCTTAAGATATAAGCGTTTCCGCTCTGAGGGCCCGGTTGGTTTCGTATCCGAACCAACCCGGCCGAACCCAAAGTAATACGAAACCTTGAGTGTGATATATAGAAACGACCGTCTCGTTCCAAGGATTTCTACGATACTGACGGTGCATCAATCGGAGGTCTGTAGCCCAAGATATAGGCATTTGAACCAACTCAGTCCGAAAATAGGGGGTCTGGGCCCGGCCAGGCCCGACCCAGTACCCCCCGGGTTGGCCGAACCGGGTCGACCCAGCACGAGCGGCGACCCGGCCGGACAACCTGGCCTGGTCCGGAGTCCCGGCCCTGCCGGCGGCGCGGCGGCCAGCCAGTGTGGCCTTTGTGCCGCGCGCGAGCCAAGGGAGGGGCTTTGCCCCTCCTTTATGGAAAACGACGGCCCCTTTAATTGGGGCCGCTTGAATCCAGCCGGGGGAATTTAATTCCCCCGGTTTCTCCCCTTCCAGTCGGCCCGACCCGGCCCGCCGGTTCCTGCTCAACGGGACCGGCAATGGCTGGTCCCCTTCCGGCTTCGACGCCGGCTGCCCGGTCCGGCCGCCGGTCACCTTGCTCCACCGCGGCCCGGAACCGGCCGCGGCCCTTTTCGTACGGCGCGGTGCAATGGCACCGCGCCCCTCCGCCGCAGCCCCACTCCGGTCGCGGCGTCTTCGGTTTTCTTCGACACAGTGCGACGGCGTCGCGTTCTTGACTTTCTTTTCACGGCGTGGCGCGACGGCGCCGCGCAATACTTGTCGTGTGATTCCCGCGTGGTGCGACGACACCACGTCATTCTGTTCCATCCACAATAATCAAACATGAACAAAATGAGGAGGGTCGGCCGTGTTTGTGTGGTCCGACCCACTCGTGTTATTCGATAACATTTAGTTTTAAAACCATAATGTTCGTCAAGTTGGTATTCACGAACAAATAAATAAATAATAACCCTCAACATCAAACCGCTTGATCGGATGATCCACGGATCAACCCAGTATTGGTTGGTCCGCGCTCGTCGTTCTTTTCTCAAAAGATAAGAGAATTCCAAAATAAATTCCCCTACCTTGAAATTTGACGTCGCACGTCGGATATCGCGGAGAATGGCGTCGCGGTGTCGGACGTAGATTCTGTGGACGTCGGGGTGCGTCCGAGGAGGAAATGACGTCTCCTCACTTGTTTCTATGATGAAGAAGGGAGGTACGTTGTCATTGGCGATGATCACCACGGTCGGCGACTTCTCCCTTGTCGTGGAGGAAGATGAAGACGGATGAATCCGGGACGCCGAGTCTTTTAGGTCGTGGGGTCGATGTTCTTCGTCGGAAAATAACCATTCTTCACGTTCTTCGTCGAAGACGAAGAAGATCTTCAAATCTCTCAACGATTCTCCCAAACCTCTCAAGCAACAAAGAAACTAACCAAAAATAAATTAAGCCCACACTTAATTTATTAACACAACATAAACCTTTGAAATTCAGAGATTGAATTTCAAAAACTCAAATTAAACTCACTTTATTAATGTCATAAGTTATAACTCAAGTTCACAACATTAATTGTGAGTTGGGGGGTTAGAGGATATGAAGGGGTGGGGTTCGTGTGGGCCCCACCACCCTCTTAAGCTCCCAAGGGAAGTTGGGTAGTTACCCAATTTCCATCCAATGGATAAAAGCACTTAAGGAAAATAAAAATTGAAGTTAAATTTTTATTTTAACTTTCACAATTTTTTTAACAACTTCTGTCATGTAAACGCAACTCCAGAATAGGCATTCCTAAGAAAATACCGACATTGTGGTTCCATCGGTGCCCTCGGAATTTGATTCCGAGTATTGGTTCAAAAGTTAGAAATTTCCGCTCATTCGTTCACTGAATGTACCTGAGCTAAACTTCAGAAATTGATTCCGGGCACACCGGGCCTCGTAATCAGGCGTCCTCAGAAACTGCGTTCTTGTAAAATTCCAAATAAAATTAAGGAAAAAATTTTCCTTGAAATTTCCGGGTCTTTATATTACTCCCACATCAGGGATTTACGTCCCCGTAAAGCTTCAACACAAACCAGAGTCACAAAAGCGGTACAGAGCAAGCACCTTGAGCATTCCGCTCCCATGTGCTCACCTGGAAGTTTCTGTGCAGCCTACGAAAACGCAAAAGAGGAATCGGCCATCCTCGTAGGACCTACTCCGATATATCCTCAATCCCCACTAGAACCTCTATGCATGATGCCTTGTCATCGAAGTCCAACTCCCTGAGGTCGATGATGTGTGAAGGATCAAGCACGTATCTCCTCAGTTGAGATACATGGAAGACGCCGTGCACCTAGTGCAACTGAGGTGGATGGGTCAAGCGGTAAACCACCTCACCTACCCAGCTGAGGATCTAAAAAGGTCCGTTGAACCCCGAAGATAACTTTCCGCCAAGGTCACATCCCCGTAAACCTCGTCGAGATGAGACCCGTATAAGGACGTGATCGTCATCCTCGAACTCCAGAGGTTTCCAATTCCTGTTAGAACAGGAACTCAAAAGACTGCTGCCACGAGGGTAAGGTTGGCTGACTCAAGAGTGATCGGTCGCACCCTCCCGTGCATGATTTTAACTTGTGGTGCCCAGGGTTTCCTTTCCGCCGACCAAGGAAATCCCAACGCGACGCTTTCCTAATACCGTCAATTTGAGTATGAACGGTGATTGCCAAATCCATACTCAAACTAACGTCGTAAGGCCTCGACGCTGCCACCAAGAGGTCCCAACCGAGACTCTCACCTCAAGGGTCAGATCACACCGTCGGCGTAAGTGTGACTATCGAGTCTCCTCCCAAAGGTATCTCCAGACGTGAGGGTCACGTCAACGGATTAACCGGAAAATCTAGGTCTAGGACTAGATTAATGGAAGGAAGGGATGATTCGTATCGATGTCTATGGCTACGATAGCTAGTAGAAGACAAAGTCCGCACTTCGAATCATTCTTAGAGCCCTTTTTGGTCGCACTCCATGACCGCAAGCAGCTAATCTCTTCCCCTGATCTCCAACTCCCTGAGTCTAGTGGGGACTAAAAAGGCGGGTGATGGTAACATGTTGAAATGTACACCACCACAAGCTGCTCTCCTAGCTCTGCCTCCATGTCTGCTGCTCTGCAGATTCATATATCCTTAACATTTCCTCTTCTTGAAACATTTTACACGCCCAAGTCCCCGAGACTTGCGCCAGTTTCCTGCTTTACAAACTTCTATCATTCTCTGGATGTATTTGTTCAGCAAAGAATTCTCAACCACAAAGGTTCCTTCTACCACCCTAGACTAAGTAGGAATGCATAGAGAAAAGGTGTTGGCTCAGAAGCCCTTAAACATACCATGCTCAGAGGTCCGACCTCTATTGCACTAATCGAAACGCATCCATCGAGTACCCGGTATGTTCGGTATGCCTCGATGAATTCTCAGCTATCAACACGTCATCCCGCCGAAACTGTATAAGCTCTAGAAAACTCTACAAATCACCTCCAGCCACTAATCTGCTGTCTGGGAATCTCTCTCGCCTCATAACCTCAGAGGCCGCTGCTACTAGAACTCGTGCAACGTGCTCTGCCAACGTGCACAGTTTGATAGTAAAGTTGTTGGCATCTGCTGCCCAACAGGTGGTGGTGCTGCTGGTACACCACCCGAGGGTGCCAACATAGTAAAAAATCCATGCACCAGAGCCTCGTCGCTCGGTGAGCCATCATCGAGTACTCTCTCGGAACTCCAAATGACTGTCTGCGTGGAGACATCCTGAACAGATGCGACATGGTCAATGTTTATACCTGGTGAGATGACCTAGTTTGATCTGACATTAATACTTTGGAAACACACACACAATCAGTGTTTTCGTGTACATAGTCGGAAATCAGTAGTCAGGGTCCTGGTGTACGGATACGTCGGCCGCCGCACCAACACTGGACTCCCTGAACTGAAGACCACACTCGGTACCCTTAACACTATTGCTTCACATAGAGAAAGATCAGAGTCCTGAGTTCTGAGATAGAACCGAACCCCTCTGATACCAATTTGTCATGACCCGTCCTCGGGGCCCGTGCCGTGACTACCCCAAGCCCGCCTTCCATAGGCCAGGGGCTGGCGACTATCACCAAAGACGTAAAATCCCGATAACTGGGAAGGCATTTCCTTTATAAAAGAAAACAAGGACCACATAGTACAAGCGGAATCAAAACACTAAGTACAAAAGAAATGATGAAAAGTAAATGGGCCATAATACAAACCCAAAAGAATGTACGACTAAAACCGAACAATGTACAACAGCAAAAAGACAAATAGCTGGAAGAAGGAAGCAGCTCATGGGTCGTCCTCCTCGGATCCTACCTGAAGGGTAGGTACAGATAACGCAGCGCCTGGTCGTCCACCATGGATCCTACCTGAAGGGTAGGTACAGATAGCCTCCTCCATGATCTCTTCAGTAAACCTCCACTGTGATTCGTCACGTCGTGTAGTCCACCTCCGGGTACTGACTCGTCGTGTAGTCCACGTAGAGACCCGAAGCTTGACGTACATTGACATTACATTACTTTTGCAGAATACTTAGTACATAACAAAAACACACACACAAGGATCGTAATAGTTTAGTGTCTTTGGAAACTCAGAACTTAATCTTCTAATCTTGGTGAAAGATCTTCAATATCTCCCATAAAGATCTTCCCTTTTTTTAAACCTAAAACCTTTCTTTATATACTGGGGAAAATAAAACATAAAAGGGTGAGCTCAAATGCTCAATAAGGGTAAACAAAAGAAATATCAATCACATCATATACACAAGAACATAACTTTTGGAAATCTTAACCTGCAAAAGAGATCAAAATTTCATAACATGGGATAAATCATGGCAGTGAAATGTAATAACAATAATCATAACATAAAACATGAAACTTTGTGGCATTCACACATAATCATAGAGAATCATTTCTTGTTAGTCAAGACTCATTGCCAAGACTATCTTAGTGGACAAAGTCCCTTTCTGAATCGAGTAACCCTCGTTTCAGTCCTGTTTCACTGAACCGGTATAACCTACCATTCCAGCCCTGTCTATCTCATGAGATATAAAATATTTACCCAATGCATTGGAGGGAGATATAGGTCCCACCCATCTTATAATGAATCCTTTCTTAAGTGTGCCACATAATCATAAACCATACATCATAGCGTAACCCATGTAATAAAAATGGGATTCTTAAACAACATGACATCATAAAACAATTCATATAAGATAAAGGAATTCATAAAACATATTCCATCACAAAATGATAAAATCAATGTAATAATATGGATAAAAACAGAACCCTTCATTATTTTAGATTGAATATAATTTTGATAAAACACTTGAACTCCATTCTTGAGGAAAATATCCTTTCTTCTTCAAAAACATTTTTCCTTTCATAACATGTCATACGACATTAAAATAAATAAAGTTGATTAAAAATAAACTTGAAAACTTGTAAAGGAAGATTCTTGGAAATTTTGTTTTAAAAATCCATTCATGCCATATAAGTTAAAAAAAACATTCTTCGTACTTTTGTCGAAAAAGTCAAAAAGTACCTCATACGAAAAACGACAAAAGATTCCTTTCATACATATTACTAAAAACACACCGAAGGGTAAAAATGGATTTAAACAATTGTAGGTGGATGGAAATAATATTACATATTGATGAAACATGGATGTGGATGATAAAATACACCCCAGTAAATACTTACGAATAAACAATCTCGGATTAAAATGAGATTGTGATATTTCCCTTACCTTAGGTCCTACTTGATTTGTACGTGTCCGAAACTCCTGTATAATGATTTAAATCATGTTATTGACTTATTACATAATCATATTCATTGTTATTATATCATATATGGTACTCTTATGACTTAATATTACCCGTTCTTTTGTAAATTCATGTTAAAGTAGCGTTTCGGGTAAAATCGTCTCATTTGTCGTTCGTGTTTTTAACTTGTAATTATTCATATGATTACTTAGATCATGATTAATTAATTCCAGAATATAAAACATGATATATATATATATATTCAGAATATACATATATAATAAATCAGTAAATGGAAAGAAATACACCGTTCATGGAGACGGTAGTCCGTACGTACGCATGAACGCTGTTTTCGTTTCCTTATTGAATTGAATGGAATTAAGTAGATGACATACATATAAATAATTCCAGTATCATTATTAGGTCATAAATTTCATTAGTACTTATTATATATACTTTATAATCATTCATTAATGGTTAATCATTGAGAATGAATCTCATCGCGTCGTGGAGACGGTAGTCCGTACGTACGCACGAGCGATGATATCGTTCCCATGGTCATGGAATTGCATTGAAGTGTATTTATACTATTTAAGTATCAATATCACTTTATAATAATCATATATAATTACTCATTAAACCATTATACCCATCCTTGTAAGGTGGTGGTGGAAAATAGATTACACCACGGCGTGGAGACGGTATTCCGTACGTACGCACGCGCGGTGATTTCATTTTTTCCGTAGGATGGATAGAAGGTGAATTAGGGTTGTTTCATATTTATAATAACATATCAGTATGTAAGTAATACGGATGTTATTACTTTGTTATTAAACAACTAAATAAGAAGAAGTTGATCAAGAAAGAAATTGAAAAGATCGGTAATGGTTATTACCTCTTCTTTGAAACGCCTCTTTGAATCCTCCACTTAGGGAACTAAGATTGGTCTTTGAAGAAGACCAGGACCTCTAGGATTATTCTAGGGAAGTGGAGAAGGGATTTTGGCAGAGTTTGGCCGATCTTGAGTGCTCAAATTGGTGTGAGGAGGAAGGGGGAGGATGTGTCCTTTTATAAGGGAGGAGTGGGGCACCTTAGGAATATCTCAAAATATTATTTTATATTAAAGTCAAAATCGGTTTATAATGGTTCCAAAGGGTCTTATTTCGAAGATAAAGTGGGGATGGGTCTAAATACTATCATCCAATAGGATTTAGACAAGTTTAGGGTATTATTTTAACCTTATCAATTAGATTTAACTCTAAGTTAAATAATTTAACTTTTACCGTGCCTTTTTGTTTTCTTTCACTATATGGTTAATACACTTACTATAAAATGCCAAACGAACCCCAAATTGTTTATTATTAATATATATATCCTTCTCTAAGTCATTTGGCCGATCCTTATATTTTTAGGAATAAAATAACAATTAATAATATAATATTTGATTTAAAAACTATTTTGTGTCAATTTTGACACTATTTGATATATGATTTTTGTGAAAGTCATAACAAAATTATATGTTCGAAACAATTTGATTAAATAAACACTAATATATCATAGTAACCTAGAAAATTAGTGGAATTCATAAAAAGTCTCAAATTACATTCATTTGAGCATTTATAACATCAATTATGTTAATATTTCCTTAAAAAGGGGAATTACTGCATCATCGTTGTGTCATAAATAAATTAATTTATTTAAAGTCTAAAAATTATAAATAAAATATCATTATGTAGGCAATATTTTTAGCTTTCTAATGAATATTTATAGTCTAATTTATCTTATGTATAACCCCATATTAAAAATGTTTTAGTTATTAAACTTTGATTTTAACTATTTTAACTATTCATTAAATAAAATAATATTAAATGTCATAATCTAATCCAAGTGGACCTAAATGGTCATATTATATTCATAAGGTTGTTTTTGGTCGAATTACACTTATCCAATAGAATTAGGACATGTGTTAGGGTAATAATAATATCATTTTTACCCTTAATTACCCTATTTACTTTTAACCGTGGTAAATAAAAGTAAAAAGTTACTATTCACCAAAAATTATTTTCATCTCATTGAACCACATTTTACTTACTGACATCAAACGTGTCTCTTGGATTTTTGAAATTCCATTCACAGAAGCGGTAAAATTAAGATTTATGAAGAAATTAATTTTTTTAACTACCACTTAGTAGTTTCACTATTCATCAAAAATTGATGTTTTTCAGAACAATGCCAAAATTATATCCTAAGCTATATTTCATTTTCCGAATTCAAAAATGAAGTCTATTTTACCAAATTCATATCATAGAAGTTGAATTAATTAATTTTATAATTAAATCCTGTTGTTAAAACAAAGAGCGTGTTTTTAAGAAACAATATCTATCAAAAGATTGACACTTGTTTATGTCTGCTTTAAATGTGAAATTACAACAAATGACCAACATTGTATTAAATTGTAAAAATATATTCTAAATATACTTTAAAACCACTCAAATTAATAATTTATCACAATTAATTATTTCGATTAAAAAAGTTGTTTTTAATTATAATTTAGTAATTTTCACTATTCATCAGAATATGAAAGTTATCCGAAAAGTACCAAAATTTCACCTTAGGCTAAATTC
Source organism: Viscum album (assembly GCA_963277665.1). Classification (NCBI taxonomy): domain Eukaryota; kingdom Viridiplantae; phylum Streptophyta; class Magnoliopsida; order Santalales; family Viscaceae; genus Viscum; species Viscum album. Next base: position 1,167,627,746 of record OY728127.1, read on the forward strand.
AATACTCCGAATCCAAAAATGAAGTCTATTTTGAGAGAAAAATTTTCTAAAATTTAAAAATTGGTTATTACTATTCATAGCGGCTAGTTTTAATAATATTTTAATAGCATATCATTGTTTCGTGAAACTCAGTATTGCGTACTACACATGCTATCGAGGAAGCTTGCGATTGCGTGTAATGCAAGGCAAGTCAAGGATGCGTGTTGTGCAAGATCCTTTTGGTGTAGCGTACAACACAAGACATTAGTGAAATAAAAAGAATATTTTTCATAAAATCTCGGGCTGTTACAGTCCTCCTCCGGGTACCGTCCAGTCCTCGAACACTCGGCCTCCGTCAGCACTGCCCGTCGTCTGCAACCAACACAATGAGGTGCGGTCATAGCCCATGTAGGGGTGAGTATAACGATACACAGTAGGGACCCCGAGACCCTCAAGGTCTCACTAAACCAACAAGGATAACCACAAAGAAGATCTCAACAGATAACCTCTACTTTGGTATATGCCCATAAATATACCTAAGTTATCATGTAACCCATCTCAATGATGAGGAAACACAAGGATTGTGAAATCAACGGATAACCACTACCCAAGTATATTCCCATACATATACCTAAGTTAGCAAGTGACCCAACTCAATCATGAGGTAAACACAAGGTCAAAAGTCTCAGCTCAACTAGGAATTTCATTATCAAAACCGTAACTACTGAAGAGCTCCGTCTCTAGAGTGTACAGTGGTCCTGTCACGACTCCGAGGTACTGCTCACTAACCTAAGACTGCTGAGGTACTCCTCCTGTCGAGTACCGCAGGCCTGCCACCTCACACAGTAGTGCTTCCCGCCAGGGTCTGCCACCCAACACAGTAGTGCTCCCCCTCATAGCCTACAGAGGTACTCCTCCTGTCGAGTACCGCTTGTCTTCCACCTCACATAGTAGGGCTCCTCCGTTGTGGGTCTTCCGCCTCACAAAGCAGTGCTCCCCACTCGGCTACGTAAGTCACTCCGAATCGAATCCGATAAGCAGTCTTCAGGTCTCTACCGACTACACGGTCTCCGTACTCCGTACGCTCGACTCTGGGAGGGTCCTCTCCACGAGCTACAAGTCGATACTCTAAGTATCTCAAAGTCCCACGAAGAAGTATCTCAAAGGACCGCCTCGTCATATGGGTCTCAACGCAACAGACGGCGCGTCAATCGGACGCCCGGTCTATGAGTTATTTGCCTTTTTGTCCCAGGGGACCAGTTGGTTTCGTGAGAGAACCAACCTGGCCGTATCTCAACTGTACCCCGAACTCCCCTATGGTATACTCATAGGGACCGTTTCTCAACGTGATCAACAACGCCGCTGACGGTTCGTCAAACGGACGTTCTGTCAGAAAGGTATCAGCTTTTCCGTTCCAGGGGCCCGGTTGGATTTCGGTGCGATCCAACCTGGCCACTATCCATATTCATCCAAAACTCGGGCGGAGGATGCCAAAAGATCCGTATCGTCAACAGTAACGCAATGCAACAGACGACGTGTCAATCGGACGCCCGTCCTGGAAGTTATTGGCTTTTTTGTTCAAGGGGCCCGGTTGGTTTCGTGAGGGAACCAACCCGACCGCACTCCGACGACATCCAAACCTCGAGCGGAGTAAGCCAAACAATCCGTCTCACTTAGAGGAATCCATTAAAGTTGACGGCACGTCAATCGGACGTCCGGAGCTTAAGATATAAGTGTTTCCGCTCTGAGGGCCTGGTTGGTTTCGTATCCGAACCAACCCGGCCGAACCCAAAGTAATCTGAAACCTTGAGTGAGATATACCGAAACTACCGTCTCGTTCCAAGGATCTCTACGCAACAGACGGTGCATTAATCGGAGGTCCGTAGCCCAAGATATAGGCGTTTGAACCAACTCAGTGCGAAAATAGGGGGTATGGCCCCGGCCCGGCCCGACCCAGTACCCCCCAGGTTGGCCGAACCGGGTTGACCCGGCCCGAGCGGCGACCCGGCCTGACAACCCGGCCCAGCCGGCAGCGCGGCCAGCGTGGCGGCCAGCCAGCGTGACCTTTGTGTCGTGCGCGAGCCAATGGAGGGGCTTTGCCCCTCCTTTATGGAAAACAGCGGCCCCTTTAATTGGGGCAGCTTGAATCCAGCCGGGGGAATTTAATTCCCCCGGTTTCTCCCATTCCGGAAGGCCCGACCCGGCCGGCCGGTTCCTGCTCAACGGGACCGGCAATAGCCGGTCCCCTTCTGGCTCCGACGCCGACTGCCCGGTCCGGCCGCCGGTCACCTTGTTCCACCGCAGCCCGGAACCGGTCGCGGCCCTTGTCGTATGGCGCGGTGCGACGACACCGCGCCCCTCCACCGCGGCCCCGCTCCGGCCGCGGCGTCTTTGGTTTTCTTCGACGTGGCGCGACGACGTCGCGTTCTTGAATTTGTTTTCACGGCGCGGCGCGACAGCGCCACACAATACTTGCCGTGTGATTCCCGCGTGGTGCGACGGAACCACGTCATTCTGTTCCATACACAAGAATCAAACATGAACAAAAGGAGGAGGGTCGGCCGTGTTTGTGCGGTCCGACCCCCTCGCATTATTCGATAACATTTGGTTTTAAAACCACAAAGTTCGTCAAGTTGACATTCACGAACAAATAAATAAATAATAAACCTCAACATCAAACCGCTTGATCGGACGATCCGCGGATCAACCCGGTATTGGTTGGTCCGCGCTCGTCGTTCTTTTCTCAAAAGATAAGAGAATTCCAAAATAAATTCCCCTACCTTGAAATTTGACGTCGCACGTCGGGTATCGCGGAGAATGGCGTCGCGGCGTCGGACGTAGATTCTGCGGACGTCGGGGTGCGTCCGAGGAGGAAACGACGTCTCCTCACATGTTTCTACGATGAATAAGGGAGGTACGTTGTCATTGGAGATGATCACCATGGTCGGCGACTTCTCCCTTGTCGTTGAGGAAGATGAAGACGGAAGAATCCGGGACGCCGAGTTTTTTAGGTCATGGGGTCGATGTTCTTCATTTGAGAAGAACCGTTCTTCATGTTCATCATCGAAGACGAAGAAGATCTTAAAATCTCTCAACGATTCTCCCAAACCTCTCAAGCAACAAAGAAACTAACCAAAAATAAATTAAGCCCACACTTAATTTATTAACACAACATAAACCTTTGAAATTCAAGAGTTTGAATTTCAAAAACTCAAATTAAACTCACTTTTTTAATGTCCTAAGTTATAAACCAAGTTCACAACATTAATTGTGTGTTAGGGGGTTTGAGGATATGAAGGGGTGGGGTTCGTGTGGGCCCCACCAGCCTCTTAACCTCCCAAGGGCAGTTGGGTAGTTACCCAACTTCCATCCAATGGATAAAAAAACTTAAGGAAAATAAAAATTGAAGTTAAATTTTTATTTTAACTATCACAATTTTTTTTAACAACTTCCATCGTGTAAACGCAACTCCAGAATAAGAGTTCCTAAGAAAATACCGGCGGTGCGGTTCCATCAGTGCCCTCGGAATTTGATTCCTATTATTGGTTCAAAAGTTAGAAATTCCCGCTCGTTCGTTCACTGAACGTACCCGAGCTAAACTTCTGAAATTGATTCCGGGCACACAGGGCCTCGGAATCAGGCGCCGTCAGAAACTGAGTTCTTGTAAAATTCCAAAGAAAATTAAGGAAAAAAATTTTCTTGAAATTTCAGGGTCTTTACAAATAATTGGGGTCCATTGTCACAAAAGGAATCAATTTAAACTTTCTCATTCTTAGGGGGATTTGTGTATTTCTAATAATACAGATTTTGTATCAAAAATTGAGTCAATTGAGAAAGTATATTAAATATGATTTCAATTATTAATCCCATTATGTTGCATATATCATTTGAGTAATCATAAAATTTACCATTATAATGGGTTTTTACTCAATTCCTCCTATTTATTGAAATTGAAAAATTTAAATGGAAAATGTTGGATGAGTAATTTTAATCTATACAAGACATAAATGAGAAAAAAATACCTTTTACAGAGTAACTCAAATATGAAATGTATTCCCTAACATATTAGTTTCTTGGAATAAATATAATTTATCTATGACCTATTTCTAAAACATAAAATTTAATTGGAAACATTCATTACCTTAATAATGTATCATAATTATCATATAAATTTATCAAATAATATCCCATGGGTGTTTCAAACTAGGCATTCAATATTAATTATTGTCTTCTTCCAATTCCTGATCAAATCTAGATCAATACAGTGGTTGTAGGGTTGTTACCCCTATGTACATGAATGCTAGGACCACATCCACATGTACTATCCCTAAAAGGATTTATTTTCGTGGAAAATATTACTCTATATATTACAATTATCTAGGTATTTTTTTCTATGTTTAATCTTATTTTAAATTCTTTCACAAGAGTTTTCAATTACTCATCCCAAAAATAACTAGACCTTGATCTGATACTAACTATGAAAACAATATTTTTATTAAATATTATTTCATGAATTATTATATATTAGTACACATGAAATGACCCCAAATTATCATGAAATAAATTTTCTATGATAATTAGTTATATACCAAAACAACATGATATATGGATATAATTAAAAAATTGAAAACATATTTTACATTCCCTAAATTTCAATTTCACTTTTTTAACTCTATGAGAAAACATGAAGATATACATAAGAAAGGTTGAACTATAAAGCCTATAAAGTGAATAAACTAATCATGGAATAGGTTAAAGTAATAAATTTGATCCAAGTGGTATAAAAATTTAACAAATTAGGTGAAAATCATACTCAAGAACAATGAGGCAAAATATTACATGTGGGTATAAATGCAACATGGAAATGTTAAAACAACATAAAACATGGCCTTAAAATATTAAATCACGGTTAAAAAAAAATTAAACGTAGCATAGTTTTCTTTATATAAGAACCCCATCACCTTTCATGGAATCTCATGAGATTATATGAATACCTAATGCAATGGAGTGTTATCCAGGTGCAACCATCATAATGATATCTTGTACATGCGTAGGTGTTCCACATATATCCTATAACATAAGAATGTATTTCATATCTATTAAACCCATTATTTAGGAATGTGGGTAAGGGATATATATTTATATAATAAAAATATTTTAGGAACACATATTTTAATACCCTTGACAGAAAATGGGAACGAGGATTCACATCAAAAATATTTAGTGCAAAACATTTCTTTAAAATATAAAAAGTGTAATGACTATACATATATATTCATAAATTAGTTAAATGTTATATAAATTGGACTACAATAATATGGAAATAAAAACTAATGTATTATGTATGTGATCAGACATTTCAAAAAATTAAAAATTACAACTCAAAAGGAAAAAATAAAGATGGGTCTGGAATTAATAGGAGAAAGAGTACATCCCTTACATTGATAGGGTTCTTCCTAATGTTTGGAAGGAACTTCCTAAGAACATAGAGGAACCTTGGGAGGGATATATATTGGAATGGATAGTTTATGGTTTTTCTAAAATGGATTCTTGTGAATATAAATTGTATCGTGGGTGGGATTATAAAGAAAATAGAGTGGACTTTTTTCTTTTTTCGGAAACATAGGTTTTTGACTCTATAAAATAATATAATGAATATGACATACTGTACATGGGTTTTCCAATGTATTCTACCACAATTGGTTTGTTTTTGGTATTTTATAATTCCAAGAACCTCTCTCATTAAAATATTTCCCTTGGTCATGTAGAAGTAATTCTTGTTCCAAAATAATTGATTACAAAACCATGATATCTATTATAGGTTTTGGATGATTCCAAAAGGATTTATAAAATATAAAATAATTTTAAAATAATTATTTCAAAGGGTGAATATATATTTGGTTAAATATTCCATTTATGTAATATATTAAATCACTTTTAGGTCATTACTCAGTCATAATACACACAATATTAAATTGTTTCTTGAAAATTCAACAGTTTTAAAAAATTTTAAAAAATTGATCATTGGATAATTTCAACAAGATGAATCCAAGATAACATTTTTTTATATAAATAAATATATAAATATGATAACATATATTTTTTGCTCAAAATTAATTTATATTTAAAATACATTCTTTTATAATAATATTCATTTGACCCTTATAAAAAATATATCCGACTTCATAAAATTATATTATCAAATATATTTAATAAATATTTAATAGTATTAATATTTTATTAAAATATAATTTATTTTTAATTTTAAGGAATTATTGAAATTTAATATATTAATTTAAGTTTCTTTTAACCCAAGGATACACTTCATGTTTTGTTGTATTGAAATCTAATTTTTAACAACTCATTTTTAAATCAATTATAAATTAAAATATATAAATAACAACTACAATAATAGTTTCATATAAAATTAAATATACATATTAATTCTATTATGTTTGAGATACATAGTTCTTTATTTCACTATGGTACTCCATATAGGTAAGGTGTAAGATAATGATATTTTCCTTGGGTGGTTCGATGAACATGGTTTGGGTCGTGATCATGATGATATTGAAATTCTAATGTAAATGATTTCACTCAGTATTTAGTTGTTGAATCATAGTTGAGGATTAGTCAAGGATAAATAACAATTTTTCTATCCCCCTCATATGTTTAGATAAAGTGTCTTAATAGTGTATGATCCTACTAGTTGAGGCCATCTCTTCATTCATCTGTATCAATGGACTTTATCATAACCCATAAATTATTATAATAATAATTTCATTTTTAAATGTTTATGTTATCAATAGTAATGATTTATAATAGATTTTTTATTCTAATAGGATATAATATTACAAAAAATACAATGTATTTTTTGTATCTTCTATAACAATTTCACAAAATGATGCATTTATTTGTTCGAACAGAAATAATTTCATTTATAAATGTTTGAGACGTTAAAACAAAAGGATGAAAAGATTCAAAATTTCTAGTTACATTATAGTTTATCTATAATAACATGACTATAATATTAGATACAAGAATGATATTGTATATTTTTTCTGATATATGTTGTATCATGTAAAAAATATGGTATGAAGCAGTAATAGAGGAGATGGATTCCGTGAATAGTAACCAAGATTGTGAACTTGTTGTGTTTACACACGGTGAGAAACCTATTAAATGTAAATAGATTTTTAAAACCAATAAAAATTATTTTTGAAACATTTAGTGAAATGGGGATTTATTACATGCTAAATTATTCACTCAAAAATAACAAATTAATTACACCGATAGAATCTCTATGATATATAAAAAATTATTCCTTAGAAATTATTTTCAAATTAATAACATTTTTAAACATAGAGTTATAAAAATGGATACAAATATTCCTTTTTGGAATAGTAATATATAAAAGGCGGTTCATATGAATCAACCAAATTTATTCCTCCCTTGTAATGGTCACCAATTATTATTCAATATTAAAAGGAAAATCTGTGGTATAAAATGATAATAAAAATAGTGGAACATACAATTTCATGATGTAATTTATTCAATTTATTTTAAAGAAAAAATTATGGATCAATATATATAGTAGAAGATCAGTGATATTGAATTATGTTTCCTTTCTTTATATCTATATTTTATTTTTATACTTTTTATTAATGATAAGGTATTTTTATATGAGGTGAATTAATTTCTATTTAATTGATTCAAAATTAAAGGTATGGGTCCTGCATTCTATGTATTTGGAATAAAGATAAAGTTCTATGGTATAATATCAATTTCTTACTTGTGTCTTGAAACATATATTAATAAATAGTTAGAGAGATTTTAGTTTTAAAACTATAAACTGATTATATAAACCCTCATAAATGTTGATAAATTCAATTGAGATCAATATACTAAATATGTTTAGGAATGTGGGAAAATAAAATTCAACAAATGTGACTCTAAAATTGAAAATTAAATATATTTTTAGGTCTAAAAAAGGTTATATGTTTAATTTTATGTTATAATGTTGTGATGATATCAGTGTAATATTGGTATAGACCATTTTAATATTGTGAATAAGGTATTCAGATACTTTTTCAGGAATAAAAATTATATACATCCTTATAGATAGACATATAACATAGATGTTGTGGGCCACTCAAATGAAGTTTTTAATGGTTCTTTTGATTTATTAAATTCATCATTAGGGTAAATCTTTAAGTGGGATGTTGGATTTTTTTCATGGATATGTGTTAAATAGATCCTACCAACTTATAATATAGAATCCATGTTTTTTAGGTTTTTAAGTCAAATATTATTGTGTTTGGATACATAATTTCATTTCTTGGATAGAAATTTTTCATTCTATTTCAAATCCATCAACTATATATTAAGAAAATTATGTTACTATATTTATGGATTTTAATAATAAATGATCTAGTCAATGTAAAATTTTTAAAAATTATGCACAATACTCATTGGGAATGTGTTAGATATAATAAATTGGATTTTAATTATATCAATAATAAATTCATGAAGGCATATCCTTTGACTAAAAACATGATTCAATTTAATTTCATGTATCATATAATTTATATGAGATTAAATTACAATATGTAATTTTATTATAAGAACTATTTTAATTCAATTTTTTTTGAATATATTCCTAATTCTGAATTATAGTATAATCATTCATTATTTTGTGAAGTTTTTTTTGAAAACAAAATAAACTGTGTAGATACTATTTATTCATATGATAATTTGTTATACATAATATGTTGTGACTCATTGAATATAATACTAAATATTTAGTGCATATTCTATTATGATTAATGTATTATAATTTCTTATTAATACGAATAATTAGTTTATATATTATCACTAATTTGTTTATTACAACTTGGAAAATCTAATAAATATTGCCTATGTTATAATCCTTCTCAACCATCTATAACCATTGTCCATATCTATCAATACAATTGGTTAGGGATTGGGAGTTTAATAGAATATCCCACCCATACCATTAAATTCATTACACTCAGACAATGATATGAGATAGACCATTTTGATCAAATATATATATATATATATTGTATAAGACAACCAAACATATATATTTCAAATATATATAAAATAAAATAAAAAAAATAAAAAAATAAAAAATAATTATGATGAAACCATTAATGTATAAATCCATCCATTCATACTTATATATATATATATACATACAAACATACGCACATATATACGTATATATATATACAATTCAATACATATATCCAAATATTCATATATTCATGCATGCATGAATTCATTGGTACATATATACATACACATATACATGTGAACATATATATTAAATTTTTGTATTTGCGTTTGTACATATAGACATACATAAACAGATACATATATTTGATTATATTTACATATATACATATGTATATACATATATATATATTCATTCATTCTTGCATTCATGCATGCATGAATCAATTCAGACATAAATTCTTTCATCCATCCATCTATCCATCAAAACATCCATCCATCAATCGATATATATAAATATACATACATGCATAAAAAATACATACATCCATGAATGAATCATTATGTATATACATATGCACATCCATAAATATATATATCTATCATTATATATATATTCATACATACATGTAATTATAATTATGGGAAAGAAACCATGAATTATTCTCATCGATCAAACATATGGGAAACAAATTTTCGTAATATAAATAATCATAGGCACAATAACTTATCTTTTATAACATGTAATATGATATATCCTAGGTGTAAATATAAAAAACATTATGATATGACTAATAGTAACTACCTCACTAGTTTTTTATAAATTTATATTGGAAAAGTTCAGTACTCATCAATGGTTAAAACTGTCATCCTCTATTCCACTAACATTTTTTTAACAGGGTTAAAAAGTTGATGTTAACAAACATGTTGACCCCACGCAAAATTCATTCAATAGTAAGAAAAAAATGGGAATTCTCTATGATTATATTCTCTTCAAATCCTAATATTATATGATGTAATAAATAGCTATTTACTTTAATTAATGACCTATAATAGACACCAATATGATTAAACATCATAGAAAAAATCAAAATATTCAAAATGTACTCTTATTGGTCAATATCAACTACTTAATTCAAATATTACATATCCATACCCTTTGTGGGACTTTTTTTATATACATAATATTTTACTAAATCTATGTACTTTTGAATATAAATTTAATATTTCAAATTTTAATGAAATTTTAACATCATCTTATTTACATCCAGCCATTGATTATTGTTCACATAGAACTGTGTCATTGAATTCTATTAAAGTTATTGAAATTCATTACATAACTACAAATAATTTTAATAAGTTATATATCAAAAAAATATATTTATCATCATGTTTTTAAACACCATTTTGTGCTCTATATTCAAAACATGTTTAGGAACCAAATCAGACCAACCATGTAATGTAACTCCAAATACAATGATGTTGAAACCATCAGGTTAAAACGCCCTTAAAAACTCCTTGAACCATGATTTGTTTTTCATTATTATTTATATCAATAAAAATCAGTAGTTAAAACATATACCTATACAAAGTGGTGCTTCTACATGATCCTAATTTTCAATGTGATTTCGTAATCCCAACACAAATTTGATAGTTCCTGTTATGAGACACTCTATATTTAAATGGGATTATTTAAAAAAAACCTTTTTCAAAGTCATTGAACATATATTCTCCTTGTTTAAAAGTCACTAGGAATTTTCCTAATTCAATATGACTTGATGGAAATATTATTCCCATTTATTTACATTGGATCATTCAATGAATTTTTCGTCTCCAATCCCATCCAAATATATTCTATACAAAGTGATATTTTAAAACATTTCCCCATATATCTTTTACAGTAAAGAATTATTCCTGATTCTGAAACATTATCATATGTGTGTAACAACCCGATCATCTCTTCCATGGTGTGATGTCTTCCAAAAATACTTTTTTTTTTCCATTTTTCATATGCAATTTTTCATAAATGCGCTTAATCTTCCATGGATTTGACAATGAAATCTAAATGACTGTATAGTTCCGATAAGAAATTTTTTTAATTAAAACAACATCTACCATAATGTGGTTTGAATGGCCAGTTCATATCAAAATACTTCTATTTTCATATTTCATGAAAAATCCCTATAACTCCTTAACTCTAGCCATTTCCTAATCCATTGCAGTATATTCATACTCACCAGATAATAGTTAATGGTGTGGGGAACACTTACTTCACCATTATACTGAAAAAATATCTAAAAATTTAGTAAGAAATTAATACTAAACATCATGATACATTTGAAATTCAATTAAAAATAAATCCAATCATAACATGTAGTCTAAACATTCCACCCTTTGTATTTATTTTGAAAATAATACCTTCTCTGTATTATATAATTCCAATAATACACCCTATGTAGGTAACATATAGTGAACAAAAAGTTTCTTGAGTATATATCACATATTAATATATTAATATCCATTACATAACATAATGATCCACAGTAGAAACAAATATGTTATGTTCCATTTGAAATAGGGACATATAAACAACTGGTTCATAAAAGTTCTACATATTATCCCAATAGGTTCCATATAACCCTCTCATTTTCTAGATATAGCTTACCCAGTACGATTCATTATGACATAGGGAAAAGAAGAATAATAAATTTTTTCTCATATGTTCTATATGGGTATTCAAGGGAGATATCAACGATCACTTGATAATAACATGAACATAAGGGTATGATAAATGAACATAAAATTTGAAAATCATTACTTGTATATCATATATCTTAATCATTATTCATGTTGTAAATCATGGAATTCCATAATACTTGAATCATAGATGAATCAATTAATATGATCAAAGATTGAATAACATTGGCATAAGACATATGATTATTCCATACCACTATTAATATAAAATAATTTCATAATTATCCAAGACTATCATAGTTGAATGGTAAAGTCCCCATACTGTTGTTGTAGTCAATGTTCACTACCATGAAAATAATTGTGGAAAAAGTCCCTTACAGAACATGGTTCAATCCCCATTCCAACCCTATTTATCTAATGAGATACAACTATTACACAATACATTGGAGTGAAAAATATGTACCAACTATCTTTTGATATAACAGGACCACCATCCTTTTCAATAACAAAAACCCAATGTTAGTGTTAACATAGCCACCATATACTGTTATAACATAACAACCATAAAATTATAAAAAACATATCTATGTGTTAAATATGATCTTAAAACATTCAAAATATCATTAAATCCTAACCAATGAAAATAAAATGGGTTTTAGTATCATTTCATAAATTTATAATAACATAACCCATGTAAAATAAATGGGTTTCATAATAATCCAATAAACATAATCATTGAACGTCTAGATAAAGAATAATAATGGAATCATTATATTATATCCCTAATAAATAATAACTATAATCAAATGAAGTTATATTATATTAAATACTTTTAAAAGATTAAAGAAATGTTTCTTGAGGAATATAATCTTTCCATGTCCATAATAACCTTTAAAATAAATATATTTACAAAATTTTAAGTTACTAATTTTATTTGAAAATAACATTAGATATTTTTTAATAAATAATCAAAATATTGATTGCTCATAAAACTAGGAAATTCCATTCAATCCATATAAGCTCGATGAAAAAAATATAATTAACATTTTTATAGGAAAATAAAAGAGTAACTTGTAAGGAAAATGATAAGAATATTATTTTTAAACCACTTAGAAAAAATTTATAAATGGGTAAAAATAACATTAAAATATTATAGGATAATTTTAAAAACATTTATTATAATTTAAAACATGAATAAAGAGGAAAAAAATTTCTACTTAAGAGTGAAATAATATCGAATTTCGTTAAAGACATATTTTTGGTCTCTTGAGTATATAAGGTCCCGAAAATGATTAGAAGAAATTTAAATTCAAATAATAACTAGATATAATAAAAATTATTGAGTATATTAAAATTTATATAATATAACTTTTTCATTCGAAACATAATCATATATAATGATGAAAAACAATGAATCCTTTTATCACCCATTTGGTAACACTTCTTTATTAATGTGACTATTCTGGGAGATTTTTGATCTTTTTTCATTTATGTTTTGGTCTAGTATTTTTGGTCCTCATATTTTTATCATAATCAAATCATATTTAATTTTTTATATAATGAAAAAAATATATTATATATTCATTATATACATATTTAGATTCATTCATAATATAAAGTGTTATAATAATGAATTACATAGTTCATCTAGATGGTAGGTCGTACATATTCTTGAAAGATGTTATTAATTTTTTATGGATATATATAAACAAGTAAAATAATAGAAATTTTTCAAGAATAATTTTTATATAATATTTATTATATATATTATTTAAATTAACCCTTATTAAAATCCAATTAAAACATAAATAAAAAAATCACATCTCTTCATAGAGGTGGATTCCTCACATTCAATGTTATCATTCATAATGAATTGGAAGCTATGATGTTAGATATGATATTGTCATTAATTAATTATAAATATTTAAAAATAATAAAATATGAAAATTAAACTCATCATATTACCCATCCATAAAACGTGGTGATGAAAAATGAATTGTATCGCTATATAGAGACAATTAGCTATACGTATGCATGACTGATATTTTTACTTACCATTTGACAAAAAGTTTATTAATAAATGTTGATTCATAATTATAATAATTTTATTGTATTTTAAAGATAATGATGTAATTATATTATGAATAATATAATAAACTTAGTGAATGTATAACAATAATTAAAAAAAATTATCGCTTATGATGATTAAATATTTTTCTGAAATAACCCCTTTATATATCTGCATAAGAGCCATCAAGTTAGTCTTTTGGGGATAAAATATCCTCTAGAAATTTTCTAGGTTAGAAAATAATAGATACAGACAATGTTTTTTCATGATATATGGAATAATGTGGTCTGATGAATGGAAAGGAGGGGTTGGATTTATCATTGAGGTGAGAGGAACTCTTAGAATTTATAAAAAAATTAAAATATATTAAAGTCATTCTCATGAAAAAAGTTTTGAAATGGACTATAAATGAGTATGGGCTGAACTAATTGACCAAATATTATTAACATTGTACACTGATAACATTTAAATTATTTTTATTTAATTTAATAAAATATTATTTTTTTAAAATATAATTACATACAATTTCGACATTATTTGTAAAATTTTATTACAAATAAATAAATGGAAAATTATAATTAATATATAATTATTTAATATAAAAAATATAAAATATTAGTGACCAATATTCATGGTACACATTAAATAACTGAAATTATAATACTTTTAATATTTTAAAAATCATCTATTATTCCTTTAAATAATTAGGGTAAGAATGTATAGGTGTTGCATAAGCATTTAGGGTCATTATAAAATTTCAAAAAAATAGAAATTAATTTATATAATCAAAATTAAATTAATATCAATATATAAACATTGATAAATTAATAACATTATTTTTACCTATGTAGAGACATACTATATATTTATAACTATGTGAGTGAAATTATGTAACTTTCTTTAATTTTAATATTAAATTGGTCATTTTTTCAGAAAATATTGCATTAAAAAACAAAATGTATTTAATATGACATAATGCCATAATAAAAGTTGTCCATTAAATAATATAATGAAAATAATTTCTTTATAAATTAGTTTTATGATTGATTAACAAGATTTACCCTTCACCAAGGTGATAACTTTTACCTAGGTAATTATTCTTTATGAGAAAAAAATAAAGGTACATATTTAAAAAAATTAACAATATAATTCTAAATATAGAATATGTATTTTCAAATTAAATACTTGTAATTTTAAAAAATTAATTTCAAAATATGATCACAATAGTCGATGGAAACTAATTTTTATAGAAAAATATATTTGTATGCACAAAAAGTGTTTAATTTTTATCGCATGAATAAAAAAATATTTAAGTAATGTTATAATATTTGATTTAATATTTAATATATAAACATCATTAAATCATTAAAAAATTGTGATTATCATTATTTATTACGATAAAAAACATTGTGACCACAAAAATGGTTCTTTATGAAAATATTTACTTTTCTTCAATTTTTTATTATTTTACAATTAATTAATACAAAATTTTTATATTTATAAATAATAAACCATATATATTTTTGTAATATAGTTAGTCATATTAACACTCCCAAATCATACATCTACGGGGTAACTATAATTAAATAGAATATATTGGTTCTTTTAAACATGTCGTTTCATGTAACGTTAGATATCAATGAAATAAAATTTATTTGAAAAAATATATTTCAAAAAATCTAATTGTGTTACAATAATACCAACTTAAAATGAATTTTTCCAAAAAAATTAATCATTTTTATTCAAATATATGAAGATATATTTGTTTCATTCATTTTACCATGTAGATTTCATATATTTTTGATTTCCTTAGAGAACTTTTAGTAGGTTAGTAGTATTTTTTCATAACACTTTTTCTCTATGATCCATGTTTTATATTATTTTTTAAATTATAATTTAGATCATGTTATAGTGGTATTACCTAAAAATATAGTACATGTGATGGATCAGGTATGTACATCCTCATGGGAGATACATGAAAACTATAATGAACATGAATGTGGATTAATTGAAGAAACCAGAGTTATGATACACTCCCTATATGATAATGAATCACAAATTTGAAAATTTAAATAGTGTTAAAATTTCCCTTCTTTGAGATTCTCCTAATATTATTCCACGCTAACATTTATAGATAATCTGTATCACCAACATCAAATTCATGATCATACTGTTGATTTCCAACATAACCTATCTATCAAATCTAAACAGCCATGATGTCTTTCTAAATAAATATATATATTTTCCATTTAATAATCTCAATTAATTCCTAAAAGATTTATTTCTCTAATATCATCATATTGTGTTTTTGTTCTAAACTTTTTCCCTAAAAGTCTTTATAAGGATCTAAATGATCACTCGAGTGAAATGTGTTGTTGTTAGAAAACTAATCTAGAGGAAGGATTTGATCCCAAATACCATTGAAATCCATAGAACAAAGTATCATACTGTCTTATAAGAATTTAATTATTTTCTCAGACTAAACATCTATTTGACGATGACACTCTATACTACTACTCAACTCATTATAATTATCCTAATGATGGTTTCACTAGATCATCAATGTAATCCTAATATCCCAATCAGATACAATATAATGAGGTTTCAAATAAACCTAACCACTTCTATAGTATAAATAATGGAAAGATGAACCAAAGTGAAATGTTCTCTAGTGTAAATGATGTTTGATGAATTTTTATGTTGAGAAAATACATCAGATAGTGCATTGTGGTATTTATATGACATGGGGAGTTCAAAAATAAAATTATAGTGATCTTTTTCATTTCTGTTATGGTATGGGAAATGAATGTAGCATCCCCTTATAATTTTATCTCTCATTCTCAACATACAAACATTATAAATAGTATGATACATATTCAGTAATATCCCTCTTTATGTTATCCTACCAAAAATACAATTTTAGATCTATATACATTTTTGTAATTCAAGGATGAATAGTGAACGAAGAACAATGAGCATTATCTAAAAGCTCCGTCAAATCCAATTAGGGTGGAACAAAAAAATAGTTTATGAACATTATCATTCAATAAAAATGAAATATAAACTCATGAAAATTTCTCAACTTCTTCTAATTTTTAATATAATCCTTCCAATATTCCTTAATATTCAAATGGATATATGGTTGAAAACAAAATTTATAAAGACAATATTTCTCCCATACATTCACAATTTCAAGACCACGTCATAGCTTAAGGAATTAATGAACAAAAGATAGGTTTAGAATAAAATATAATGATTTGGTACATGATTTCTAGTCACATTAAAGACCATATCATGGAAGATCTAGACATCAATTAAGATAACATACACTAATAGTTATATAGGGTGTCTCATTTCAATAATCTTAATCTTTTATTTTATAGTTTTGGGAGATCTTTTTGTCTCTAACACACCTCTATTGAAACATGAATGGTTTCCCACTTTTTACACAAATGTGTATCAGGAAAAAATATAAAAATATTTTTTCCATTAGAAATGTAAAAATATTGGATCCTTTGTGCACCTCATCATAGATAAAGTAGCATGATTCTTTTGGATCAGAGAACCTATCATCATATTCACATTTCTAGGGTGGTAATGTATTGATAAATCATAATCATTAATTATCTCGAACCATATTTTATAAGGAATTTCAAAAAATATTATGTGAAAATATAATTTAAAATTGTTTTCTCAAAATATATCACACATTTCTATGAATATTTTATTATTCCTTATATTTAATGTGATAATAACCATAGATAACTCTTAACAATGAGTGGGGTGATTTTTTCTCATAAACCATCAATTTGTGTAAGGAACAAGTTTTCAGCAAGTCATTATTCTTGAGAACACATCTTAATCCTATCATTGGTGCATTGATATATATTATAAATGTTAGGAACTTACCGAACAGGGCTCATTCCATAACGACCCTATTCCACCATCTATAGGACATGTGTTGAAAGAAAGAGTTTAAAGGCATAATTAATATGGTAGGCCTTTAAATAAGTACCTGTAAGATAACACACAATCGAATCTTGGTAGAACTGCTTTAGAACAAAAGAAAAGGTAGTTAATTCTAGTGTAATAATCATGCATGTAACAACCTATATGGAATATAAAATTACGCCAATGTAATATAATACGAAAAAGGGGAAAATTCATACACAACCATAAATATGTCCCAACCAAATTTTTTAGTATTTAAATGATTTGATATCCTAGATCCAAATGTCCATGCCTCACCAACCACACATAGTCAAATTCACTAGGGTATCCCAATCTCATCTATAAACATCACGAACCAATCCATAATCATCATAAGACATGACACATGTAGGTAGTGACGATGAATAGGTGAATATATACAAAACATGTAAGATACCTCAAAATATTAGGGGAAGTAATTATAGACACGATAGAAGTATAAGGATCAATACCTACTAAAAGAGAAACAAAATCCAACAATAATGATACATATATATATATACATATTCTCATAAAAAATCCTAGATGAAAGAGAAATGGTATCTCAATCTCATAACCAAACCCAAAAAATTTTAATTCCATCACTTTGAGGTGATCCATAAATGTTTCATAGTATCTTATGTGTCTGTATGAGGAAGCATCCATTTTGAGTCACACCTCACCACTATGAAACATTGTTTTATAGAAATAATCTTTAGGAATAGGACCCATGTCGTGGTTAAATATGAGGGTGATACTAAATAGATATAAAACTTATGCCCTAGTACAATATGATGGTTTGACTCAGAAGGTATAGGAACTATGCGCTAAATCCATATAATGGTGCCACTCTAATGGTAGATAGAGGACCTATGCCCTATCTTAGAGGGATGTTTCCACTCTAATAGTAGAGGAACCATGAACTTTATCAAAAGGAGGAAGAATATATGGTGGTAGGAGACCCATACCCTGACTCTTCCATAGGGTGCCACCATGATGGTTGAGTACCCATGCGCAGACTCCATAGGAGGGTTCCACCATGATATTTTATAGAGTACCCATATCCTGTCCGAGTATGATGGTTCCACTCTGATGGTAGTTGAACTATTCCCTGAATTCGCTTGAGGGTACCGATTTTATTATAGAGTACTAATTCTATGACTCAATTAGAGGGTATTACTCTAATGGTAGAGGACCCATGCCATAACTATGTAGGAGGGTTCTACTCTAATGTTATAGGACCCTTGCCATAAATCCAAAGGAGGGAGACACTATGAAGTTACAGAACCCATTAACTAAATCTATAAGAGACTTAAAATTTGATAATATGTAGATGAACCATTTCCAATACTAGATATATGGTGCCACTCTAATTGTAGGTCACCCATTCCCAGACGTAATAGGATGGTGCCACTCAAATATCTCAAATGATTCTTCCCAAACACTATCTTTATCCAACATAACCCAACGAAGAATCATACTTAGAACATATCACATCATATCTCAAAATATACGATGTATTTCACCATCACATTATATATATATATATAAAATCAGTATAGGAAAATCATGATTGAAATCCTAAGTCTGAACATAGGGAATACGAGAGGTAAAAGATTCCTCAAAAGGACGTACATGTGTTGTAGGTGACCCACAAAATAGGTGGTCCTCCATTGATACCTAGCCATGTACTTTATAGATCATCTCTATTTTTTAACATATCCCTACATGATGTGTAATGGATGTACATGGAATTTCATGGCCACCCTGGTTTGGGTCGTGTTCTCCTGGTCATGCATGTGTCTTTTAGGCGATTTCCATGAATAATGGTTGTGTTCCAGGTCATGCATGTGTTTATGTACTCCCAAAGTACTCGCTATGTCAACAACAGTGGGTCATAATACATTTAGGGGTACTACACAAAATGTGATAGTAAAATCTTCCTAATAACCCTTCTACCATAGCTACGACACTACACAATATGTGTTCATCCTAGTACATGCCGTGTAATCTGGATCTTTATAGAATATTTTATCAGCTCAGTGTGTCGCAAATTTTTCATATAATAAAAATCCAACCATTTTACCACATTTATTAATTTTAAATCACAATTGGATTTCATATTGTCTCTACGATGGCTGAAAATAGGTTTTCTTATTTTCTATTCAATACTACCACTTTTTGTCGCCACTCGAGACATTTCTCGTTGCCTCACCCATTCCCAATCAATTGTGGAATCACATGTATCCTACAATATAACATAAAAAATTCATGATTTCTTAATATTTTCATCACATTTTATCATAGACCATACTTTTAATACATTTTCATGACATCGTTTTTGTGGATCATTTCATACACTACAAGAACAGATGACAAAAGAATGTATTAGTATAGTGCCTTTGGAAACTTGGAATCATAAAAAATGATTTCATAACACACATGAATCATATCCTACCAATTTAATAATAACTATTAAACTTTTTTAAATATAAAATGTGATACCATTCATCATATCCTAGAGAAGATAAACATAATAATGGGTTAGGTCAGATGCTAAGTAATTGTAAACAAGGGAAACATCAATCATTACATAGTCTTAATGAATAAGTACATAAACAAAAAATTTAAAAATCATATCATATATATCAAAAATTATGATATATTTTCATGGAATATATCATATAAGTTGATAAAGGATCATTGAATATATTCTATTAGTGTATAGAAAAATCTTATGAATTTTGGCATACACACACATATATAAAATAATTTCTATAATAGTCAATGATTATGGGAATGGCTATCATAGTGGTATGGATTCACTACCCAAAAATTATTAGTACTCAAGCATCACACCCAAGACCATATTACTATCATAGGGTTTCTCTTAATAAATAGTATTAGTCTATTTTCACTCCCTAGACCATCTTAGTAGTCAAGGTTTACTCCCAAGACCGTTTTATCAGTTAAATTCCTTTACTGAACTAGGTTTATTCTCCATTTCATCCATGCATATGTCATGAGATAAAAATAATTAACTAATTATTTTGAGGGAGATATAGATACCAGACACACAAAATTAATAAACATACATATGTATTCTATAAGGATATAATTCATTAATCATATCGTGACCTGTCAAATGAAATGGGGTTCAAAAACATTTCATCATTGAAAAATCAATAAAAACGATACTAACTTCATAAAAAAAATCATCATAAACATAATAAAATAAAAATAATAATTGTAACCATGGATCATATTCCCAATAAATCAAAAATAAAACTAAATAATTTCATCATCTTTGGAATATAGTTTTTAGAGATCACTAGATATTATTTTTTGATGAAAATATTCATTATGATTTAGAAACATTTATTTTAATAAAATGTCGAGAAATATTACATGAAATTTTTTATTCTAAAAATAACCATCTAAGTTCACAATGATAACTTCAATTCATTATGGCTTCATGATATCATAATATTATTTTCATTACATTTATGATAAAAAACATTTCTTTAATAAATTTTGTTTATGAAATGTCACAAAAATCCATATTTAGTTAACAAAAAACTAATTATTTTTATAATTTTTAATAAAAAGGAAAACATGGGTAAATAAAATTTAAATATTAAAATTATAATATTGAAAAATCCATTTTGGAAACATTTTTATAAAATAGGGAAATAGAAGATAAATATTCCATAATAGAGACTTAAAACAAAACAATCCTGAATATGGATGAGATTTTGAAATAAACACTAATCAGATTAGATTCAGTAGAATAGTATTCCCCAATAATTAAAAAAATTATGGATATAAAAATACCATTAAAATTATGATATGGACCATATAATACATTCATGGATATTATAAACAACACATTTAAGAAATTAGTGGTGTATAATGCATCTGTCTGATAAAAATATTAGTGAGACAAAAATCCCATACCTATGTATTCACATTGATCATACTGATAAAAAAAACTTATGTAATAAATATAATATTATTATTATGTTATTATAAAAGCATATAAAATTATTTCATATCATATACTATTTACTTATGGACTTATATTACCCAAATGTCAATAATTTCATGTTAAAGTTACAATTAGGGAATAACCGCTCTATTTTCCACTTTGGTTTTGATTTATTTTAATTTTGGTCTTAATAGTTATATCACAATTTAATAATCACTATAATTATCTACATGAAATAAATATCATATATATGGTGTATATATATATATTATAATCAATAAATTATTGAAATATGAAATTAAATACACTATTCATAGTGATGAGATGCCTTATGTATGCATGAACAATGTTTCCATTCCCTAGTCATATTTAAATAATGAATTTAAAAGAAATATATGTATATATATAATATTAAAAGTATGCTTATTATTTAAAATATATCATATAAATTCACTGATCTCATCTTTAATACTTTCAATGTAATGTTTGATAAATCACATTGCATTGATGAAGTGGTAGTCCACACATCCACAAACGATGATATTGTATTTCCATAAAATGAAAACCATGAAGTTTTGTGTATTATAATAAATAAATAATCATAAATACATCATTCATATCATTTATATCATTTAAAAATGAAAGTTCCATCATTAATTCCACTATTTAATGGTGGTAATGGATGAACATGTGACATTATTTCATGATGTGGTAGTCCACCGTACACACTAACGATGATTGATTATCCTATTTGATAGAAGTGTGTGTGAGTGTAGGTAAAACCATTAATATAATGAAATATTATTATATAATGGATAATTTTGTTGTTATATAAACCTTAAATAGACATAATTTATGGGCATCCATGGAAAAATAAAACAAAATTTTTTATTGATGAACGTTACCTCTTTTTCAGGTATCTTTCTTTTTAATTTTCTCCAAATGAATTAATTAGTTAAATTTGATCCAAATTTAAGGCTTCTAGGATGATGGAACCGAGATATATACGTGAATAGGATAAATTTCAATCTACACCAATTTTTTTATGTGTGAAAAAAACAGAATAATTGGTTCCCTATAAGATAGGGGAGGTGAAATTTTTGAATTTCCCAAACGATTAATTTATAATAAATTCAATATCACTAAATATTCGTCAAAAACACCATTTATTTAAATTTAATATATTTAATGGTTATAATCCCATAATATAAAAATAATTATACATTTTTTTGATGTTATTTTAATCATTATCAATTTGATTGAGCCTTAGTCAATCCACTTTATTTTTAGATTTGATAACAAAAATATCAATATTAAGAGGGCATAATTTTTACATATAAAGTTGAAAATAGACCATAAATTGAATATTTATGATATTTTACACTATATATCCCCATAAGTCTATTTAGATATTTTTTTTATTATTTTAAAATAATTTAATAAAATATTGTTTTTATAAAATATAATTAGTGTCATTTTGATACTATTAATAACATTGACATTAATAAAATAAATGTAGCATGATAACTACAAATAAATTCATTAATTACACTTCTAATAAGTCATTTTATCCTATAAAATTACGGTATAAAATAAATTATGTAAAATTATATTTCATTTAATATTTCTAATTTCATTTGATTTATTTTTTCATTAATTTGATAAGTACTTTATCTTCATTGGATATTTAATTATGAAAATTATATTTTTAGAAATGTATAAAAATAAATATCCATGATATAGATAAACCATTAAAATTTTAGAATAATATATATATTCATTCATATCATCTATTTCACACTATATGAAAAATATTATACTTTTTAAAATAAGAGTGACATTTTGTCACTCTATATGATTTTAAAAATATCTATTTCATTGACATGAAAATATGACCAATAAATTATTCAATTATGAATCATAGGTGATAAGGGTCAAATTAAATTAATCCAAGAAAAATTGAACTAGTGTTAGGGTATTTTCATAATATTTGTAATATTATTTCTAACCATAATAACATGATTTTCCGTAAACCATGGTAACAAAATTTTCCAAAGTTACAATGCATATTTTTCAAAAATAAAAGTTAAATAAGTAAAAAAAA
Source organism: Viscum album (assembly GCA_963277665.1). Taxonomy (NCBI): domain Eukaryota; kingdom Viridiplantae; phylum Streptophyta; class Magnoliopsida; order Santalales; family Viscaceae; genus Viscum; species Viscum album. Next base: position 1,167,651,590 of record OY728127.1, read on the forward strand.
TTAAATTATGATTAAAAATAAGGAATCAATTTTCTCAATTAAAATAAAATAATTCTCTAAAATTAATTTATAATTAATCTAGTTGACAAAGGAAGAAAACATGTTTTTAAAGTGAAAAATTCCACAATTTAGAAATGTTTTTATAACCAACTTCTAGGTGAAATTGGTTCAAATAAACCAAATAGGATTAAATGATTTAATAATTTACTAATTATAAATTAAAACCAATTGAAATAATATTATATATATATAAATAAGTCATAAGAAAAATAATTTTTCATTCAAAAATTTACTATTTTCACTATTCAAAAAAACATGAAACTTCTTTGAAATATATCAAAAGCTAACCTAGTGTAAATTTTGATAGCTCTATTTTAAAGAATAATAATATTTCTTTAAATAAAATTTATTTATGTGTAAAATTTTAATTTTAAAATAAGCTCTCTATTAAATGAAAATAAAACGCCTATGTGAAAAATTTAATTTTCAAGCATAAAATTCGATTTCTTTTTACCTCATGTCTCGAAAAGACAATGTATGCATGTTAAAAAAATAGATCATGTATTTTATATATTTATTTAATTAAAATAATCCAATTGTTTTATTTGATTATTTTATTTGTATAATACACACCAGTGTGCATTTAAATAGTTTTTTTTCATAAATAATGTTTTTCATTAAATTTCAATAGGGCTTTACATGCGTAAATCATACATTCAAAATTGTGTTAATTTTATTTATAGACATTAATTTAATGAAAAAATTATAAATTTATTGTATAAATTATAAAAATAATAAAATTATGGTTGATATAATGTCAATTCTAGGTCAAAACTAACATGAGATACTATTGCGTGCAGCACAAGCTTATTTTGGTGTAGCGTATAACACAAGACATCAATTAAATTAAATTTAGATGAAAAAAAGATTCATAAATACTTGGGGTGTAACATTATACCCCCTTAAAATGAATTTCCCTCTTAAAATTAATTATTATAATTCAAAAAAATGAGGATTATTAAACCTCAACACATTCCCATATTACCACACATCTTATCCAAACTTGTGATTTTTTCCAAAAAAACATTAATAATGTGAGTGGTAATATTTTGTAGAATATAATATCTAGAATACTAAATTTATACAGATTCCAATTTATAATATGAATCTTAATCCAGAACTACAATCATTGATATTAGTACATATTAGAGATCAGGTGTGTACTTTCTCAGAAGAGATACATAGAACACATATTGAACAAGATAGATAATTGGTGACAGTTCTAATATAAGAGCTACATAATCATTATGATAACTAATATTTAAAGTAATTCTCATCCTTAATATTTGAAATTGTACATCGATAATCAAATGTTGATGTTTTATAATTTCATTGTGGGAAACCATCTAAATAAAGATTTCCCTTAAAAACATCTATTAAATAGAGGGAAAGAAAAATTATAAGATCACTAGATAACTATGATTACCATTAGGAGGATATTGGAGGATACTAAAAAATGGATGTGTTTTATTATTCTTAATATCATGTTCTCTTGGAAAATAATAGAGAATATGGTCATTAGAAGGATAGTGACCACAAAACCATGTGCCAAATAGGTATGAAAAAGGTCATTTCTATCTTCCAAAATGATGATATTAGAATAACATTTTATATCAAAATCAATTGAGAATAAATACATACATGATTTCATTCTATTTTGTAAGAACAATATTATCCATTAGTTGCGCAATGATAAATTTCTATTTCCTTATTTTCTATAAGAGATGGGTTTGAAATTGTAATGATTGAATAACTACCAGACTATAAGATCCATAATTCCATGATTATTCATTACATAAGCCTCTAGTTATCATGGAATCAATATTTTTATAACATCTTATCCAATATTTATAAATCTTCATTTGGTGAGGCACTAAATAAATATCTAAAACCTCGTCTATTGTTCAGCATAGAAAATTTCAAAACATTTAACCCTTATGATCCTTTCAAATAATTAAAATTCAAAACCATAAAAAGGTGGTTACTAAATTCATTAAATCAACTTATCATTATCCCTCCCCAAAAAACTTGATGTAGCTCTAAATTTTCATACATGAATTATGTGATGACCATAATAATTTATTCTCTTTAATAATATTTATAAACAAAATTACAATATATCCCTTTTGAAAAAAAATCCTTCATTAAAAATTTATCATTTTCCACATACTATAAATCAAAAACTCAATAAACTCAATAAATGATATAATAAACTACATTGTCATCATATCGGTCCCAAGTTCATCAATATTATCCCAATTAAATTGTAAAAATAGAGCATATCTATATCTCATTATCCCAATATAATTAACATATTAAGGGTTATATTTCCCTTAATCATGTTTTTCCAAATATATCTTTTTTCAAAAATAATCACTTTTCAGGGTTACCATGATCATGTGAAATATGCGCTCAAATCCTTACAAAATAACTATAGTGTAAGAATCATGAGATGTTTCATTATTCCATAATTCCATAAATGTACTTCTATAATATTATACATGAATCCAAATATATAAATAATTTAATACTTTCACTATAATATTTGGAATGAAAAAAGTCCTTCATTTGTATTTAACGTCATCCTTGTGTAAGGACATCGAGTTTGATAGTTTTAATTACCTCCACACATAAGACATTTAACTGTTAGAAATTTTTTCACTCAATATCATTCTTTTCCAATAAATAACATCTTCCCCATATTTTTCGATATTCCTCTAGGAAATTCCATTATCCTTCTTAATATTCACAAAGACAATTATTTTTTTCCTTTATGTTTATAACCACAAGAACATTCACAAAATTACATCTCATTATTATTATATATTTTAGGAAACTAGTCAGTTCTCACACTGTTAATAATATATTTTGAAATATTATTATGAGAAATCACAAGGTATTTTACTCTTTTGAACAACCCAATTAGCTTTTTATTAGAAAATTTTCCAACAAGTTCAATGTTAACCATGTTCCATTCTGTTCACATCAATGACTTGTCCCAAAATAATAGTGTGAGAAACACTTATCGTAGAGGGGAAAACACAATCAAGAGAAATTAATTTCTAAAATTAAATATAAGAAAACATTGGTTTAATAAATGGTTCTTCATGATCTATACCAATTCTCAAGGATAGAATCATATACAAAGACATATCCTTATATACATACCTAAAAATTGACATTGATATTTCTATAATGATCCCACTACTGTTTTCTCATCCAAGATTACATTTTTTGGCCAAACCATTACTCTAATCCCAATTATAATAACCCACACTTTTCGTACAATGAAATTACATTATCTATAGAGAACATATAATACATTTCATAAAAACATACCCAAATACTGTATTAGTTAACTACCTTTGAAAATGTGAAAACATAAATGAATGGTTTATAACACATATAGTCCTTCTCCTGCCTATTTCATAAAGTTTGTTACAAGACACATATCTCTATCCATGTAACCTAATATGGTGTGTATGGGGAAAAAACTACATGTCTTGGCCACCCAGAGATGAGTTGTGTTATCTTTGGTATGCTCGTTTCCTTTTCCCCATGAATATGTACACTAGTCTTGTGCCTAGATATTCATATGTCCATGTTCTCCAAGAGTGTATTTCGTGGATCAAGATCATTGTGTCATAATTTTTGGTGGTCCCCAAACGAATGTGATATTTAATATTCCCAAATACCCTAGATGAAAAAGATAGATCACTATAGGGTTCATTTTAATCCCTTTGCATGATTTATAGTCATTATTTTCAAACAATAAGATATCCTCTCGATTAATCTGAGATCTATCTTATCCACCATAAATCCTACGATTTAACTACCTTTAGTTAGTGGTAATCACCATTGGATGGTATTTCCATCCATCTGGGGGAAAGAAATCATATTTTAGATTCTATGTCCCATTCCATAATACACCATAGCATCTCCAACCATTTCTTGTTTCCTCCCCATATTATCAATCCATATTTGAATAACACGCCAAAAATATATCTAAAACCATCTAGAAATTTTCAATCATTTCACCACATGTGAATCTATTGTGAATCCAGGGATTCCATCACACTCAAACCTACCCGATAATGTCAAACTATGGCCACATAGGCCAATGATTAAGAATATGAGAAAATTAGGGAAGATGAATAAGAAAAAGGGTGAAACAATTATTGGATTCACATTCATGCTTGAAATATTTGTTTAGGGATAAACGTGGTGATAAAAATGGAACCACGAGTGCAAAAAATTTAATAAACAATTTTATTATAATTTTTAATATCATGTAAAGGATGAATTTGAACACATATCAATGAATAATAAAATTATCATGAAAAATATTATAACAAAAAGGAAATAATTCAAAAATTATGAGTCCAAAAATAATTTGGATAAATCATTGGTGAATAATTATATTTCCATCAAAGGGGAAGATTTATAGCATTCATTGTTCCTCAGTTAAACATGATCCATTTGTCAGTTTGGTCGCACGATCCTGACTCAACATTGTAGGTTTTAATTATACTCTAAATTGTCCCATGGTTATCTAGATAGACCTAGGGATTATTCATAACAATAGATTTATAGTAAAATCCTTTTTAGAACATTTAATGAATTAATTAAATAAGTAAGTAATTAATTCACAGAACATACCCATTAACTACTATTTTATCCAAACCTCTCTTATTGACCAATTTTAGGTCACACCTAGGAAAAAATCACAGTCCAGATTCAATGTTGGTCTCATATTTTCCATTCAAGCCTCTATTTATGACATATTCTATTATTCATAAAAATCCATTTTCAATTATATAAAATATGTTTAATATTTTTATTAAACTAATTATAGTCCCTCCATTAATTTGGATCATGCAACATTTTAGTGTCTATTTCAAAAAATAACCCTTGATATATTTCAATGTCTTACAAGGAAAATGGTTTTCTATAATAAAACATTATTCGCTACAGAGAAACGTAATCATAGATTCAGTGGGAAAACATCCCATTATTTCCTTGAAATATTATTCACATTCATCCATAAAAATGAACATATCACTCTCACAAGTTATATTATTGAGTTTAATTGATAGTCGAGAGAAAGTATCCACAATGATCTAAAAACATCCATCAAAATCACGAAAAATATGGTTCTATGCCATTGTTTTTGGTCTAAGACAATGCTCAATAACTTCTGTATTTGAAAGATCTACAAATTGTAACACCATGAGATTTTATAGAAAATATTCTTTTAATTTCATTAATTTCTTGTGTTGTATGCTACACTTATATTACCTTGTGCTATACGCAACACCGTATTAGCTTCCAGTATACGCAACACTATTCTTGGATCGTGTTACACACAATTTTGATAATAGATATTCTACGAAACATTGAGTGTATATATATATATTTATATTCAATGTATAAATGAAATATGGTTGTATTCTGTTATACGAAAGAACGAAGGATTCTTTCACAACACGCAACCCTGACTTGGCTTGCATTACACGCAATCGTGACCTTCCTCGATAGCGTGTGTTGTACGCAATACCAGGGGTTTACTAAACAACAATATATTAATATAATATTATTATGAACTGGCCATTATGAATAGTATTAACTAAATTTTTAATTTTATAACATTATTATTCATCTTAAACATTTTCTAGAACATGGTATAAGAACAAAATAATTTTTTTGGGTAAAATAAGTATTTTTCAAAAAAATGCAGTTTTGTTGCCTTTTGATGGCGCACCCACATTAAATCTAGTTTTGGCCATTTTTATAAGTTCAATTTGAAAAACTAAAATTCTTCTTTTGAATCAAGAAATAAAAATTTACTTTGGATAAATTTTTCATATTATTCTGGTAACTTTCATATTTTGATGAATAGTAAAAACATGCTATATTTTAATTAAGAACAAATTTTTTTCATCTCAATAATTTATATGGTTAAATTATAATATTGAATGGTTTTAAAGTATAAATAGAATATATTTTTCCATTTAATATAATTCATGTCATTAGAATTGATTTTATATTAAATTCGTAGGTTAAATCAATTCAATCTTTTGCAATGTTTTAAAGAAAAACCCATTTTATTTCGACAACGGGATTAATTTTAATTTAATTTATGCAACTATTGTGTATTTAATTTGGAAAAATGGATTCCATATTTGGAATCAGTGGGTCCAAATTATGTTAATAAGCTACTTTTTATTTTTGGGAATTTTGAATAGTAACTACGGTAAATTTTATTTACCATAGTTAAAGGTAAATCAGGTAATTAAGGGTAAATATAATATTATAAAATTACCCTATCACATGCCAAAATTCTATTGGATGGCTAAAATTATACCCTTATAACCTAAGGGTCGGATTATATTCATTTTATGAACTTTTGACCATGAAAATAATTTAATTATTATTAAAACCAATGAAAGTGACAACATGTCACTCTCTTAAATCTTATAAGTATAATAATTTTAATTTAGTGATAAACATCATAAAACATCTAAAATGAATCGTCTACAGAAAGATAATAAAATTATCTACATAATGATAATTTATTTATAATTTTTAGGGATTAAATAATTGTCATTAATGGTGATACATTAATGATACATAAATTATTTACTAAGTGAAAAATAAGTAATATAGTTTTTATTGAAACAATAATACCCATTAAAAGGCTCATATACCAGACCAAAACTTATTGGTAGTGTATATATACACCTTAATAATCCAATAACCTAATATATAACCGTTTGGAGCCTTATAAAAGTGATTATGACACTTATATTATTTTATTTTAAATGACGCCAAAGTTGTCACCTTCATAATTTAATAAATATAACAATTTAAATATTGTGATTTTAAGATGATAAATTCGATTAAATGTATTATTGTGAAAGGTAATAGATTTTTATTCATCATAGGATTTTATTATTAATATTTATGCAAAAAATAAGAATATTAAATAATTATACAAAAATGATGTAGAAATTATTTTATTAAGAGATAAACCAAATAAATGGTTTTAAAAATAATAAAATAAATATTATATGAACAATTTAATGTGATCCACTAATTTTATAGATACATATGACCTTTTATGAATCTATTAGAACTTTTAGTTCGAACATATCTTCTTTATATAGTTTATTTAAATTCAAATAAATGAATAGTGTCAAAATTGACACTATTGTTATTTTATAAAAATAACATATTATAAAATTGTTTAAAAATCACAAAAATATTTAAAAATTATAAATTTAACTTTATATGGTCTATAATTTCATAAAGTAAACAATTATGGAAAATTAAAAATAAATAAGTAATTATTTGTTATAATTTAATATTTATAATTTTATTATCACAAATAAACATAAATAGATTAAATAAGGACAAATCAAAAAGATAAGGATTAAAATAAGATCCAAAAAAGTCTAAATTTAATTGGTTGATGAGATTACAAACCTATATAATCTAATATTCTAATATGAGTAATTTTTGGAGTTTTTTAAGTGGGGTTAGATTTATTATAAATTAATATTTTTAAGAATTCTAAAGGTGCCCCTCTCCTCCCTTATTAAAGAGAACCTCCTACCTCTCTTCCACACACCACATTGAGCCTTCAAGCTCGGCCAACCCCTGACAAATTATCTTATCCACTTCCCTAGAAACATCCTAGAGATCCTGGTCCTCTTGAAAAACCAATTTTAGTTCCCTAAGAGGAGGTCTCAAAAAGGCACTTCAAAGAAGAGGTAATTTCTATTACCGATTCTTTCACCTTTATTTCTTCTTCCACTTCTTCTTCTTAGTTTGTTTCATTATGAAGTAATAAAATCAGTATCAATAATATACTGATATATTATTATAAGTATGAAACAGCCCTATTTCACCATCTATCCATCCTACGGAAAATTAAATCACCGCGTGTGCGTACGTACGGAATACCATCTCCACGTCGTGGTGTAATCTATTTTCCACCACCACCATACTTGGATGGGCATAATGGTGTAAATAATAACTATATATGATTATTTTAAATTGATATTTATTCTGAAATAGTATACATAAACTCCAATAAAATTCCACTATCATGGGAACGATATCATCGCTCGTGCGTACGTACGGAATACTGTCTCCACGAACGCGATGAGATTCATTTTCCATGATTAACCATTCAAGAGTGATTATAAAGTATAAATAATGAATAATAATGAAATATATGGAATAATAATTCTACTGGATTTATGTATATATATGTATGTCATCTATTTAATTTCATTCAACTCAATAAGGAAACGAAAACAGCGTTCATGCGTATGTACGGCCTACTGTCTCCATGAACGGTGTATTTCCTTCCATTTATCGATTTATTATATATATGAATATTATGAATATATATTATATATAAATAATTTTTTATATTCTGTAATTAATTAATAATGATCTAAGTAATCATATGAATAATTACAAGTCAAAACACGGATGACAAATGAAACGATTTTACCCAAAACGCTCTTTAACATGGAATTTACAATGAACGGGTAATATAAAGTCATAAGTGAACCATATATGATATCATAAAAATTAATATGATTCTTTAATAAGTCATAAAACTTATTTAAATCATTATACAGGAGGTTCGGATACGTACGAAGCATATTGGACCTAAGATAAGGGATAATTTTGCAAATCTCATTTTTATCCATGATTGATTATTCGCCAGTATTTACTGGGGTTATTTCTATCATCCATGTATATGTTTTATAAATGTGTTTTAATGTATTTTTAAAGTCAATTTAACCCATTTTTGACTTTTACTACATGGTATGTAAGGAATCGTTCTTTTGTTTACGTTACGAGGTACTTTTTGACTTTTCTGGAAAACGTACCAAAAGAATGTTTTTTTAACTTATACGACATGAAAAGATTTTTAAAGTTTTATAAATCCTTATTTTCATGAAGCTTCCTCCGAAATATTTCATGACTATTTTTAACAAAATCCATTTCTTTTAAAATTTCATGACATTTTGAAGAAGAAAGGATATTTTCCTCAAGATTTCATTTCAAGTGTTTTATCAAAAACATTTTTCATCTATGATAACATTATTTCATATGTGTATGTTTCAAGTATAATGTCTCTATGATTTACATGGTTTCACTTATCTTATTGTGAAATGATATCCATTTATTTTATATGGATTATGTGATGATGGGATGATGTTTATGAAACCCATTTTATTTGTTGGGTTTTTCTGAATGATGTATGTTTATTTTGTGGCACAAGTAAGAATGATTTCACTATGAGATGAATGGGACCTATATCTCCCTCCAATGCATTGGGTAAAAATGTATAACTCATGAGATATACATGGCGATAACGGAAATTTAAACTGGTTCAGTAATACAGGACTGGAATGAGGAGTGAACTCAATTCAGAAAGGGACTTTGTCCACTAAGATGGTCTTGGCAGCAATACCTTGGCTACTATGGAAATCATATCATGTGCTTAATGGTTTCCACAATTACATGTTTTATTACTATGCTATTTTATCATTCTTAATGTTTCTTTATGATCTATGCCTTACGTACTTCCATGTTTTATGTCATTGCTCAAGCTTTTGATGTTTAAACATTATGTTCATGTTTTTAAGATCAAATGTATATGATATGTTTTATTTTATCCATGGTTACCCTTACTGAGCATTTGAGCTCACCCTTTTTATGTTTTCTTTTCCCAAGGATATAAAGAAAGGTTTTAGGTAAGAAATAAAAGGGGAAGATCTTTATGGGAGATGTTGAAGATCTTTCACCACGATTAGAAGATTACGTTCCAAGTTTCCAAAGGCACTAAACTATTACGGTCCTTGTTTGTCTGTTTTTGTTATGTATTAAGTATTCCACTAAAGTAATGTAATGTCCATGTACGTCAATATTTGGGTCTCTAAAGTTGGTATGCGTGGAAAGGTTTAGTCACCCTTTGGAAACTACGATGCGAAAACGTTAGTGAGATCCCTAGAGATATTTCTAAGGTATGTCTAGGGATGTCCCTAAGGATAAGTATACATATAAGATACAGTCCTAGAACTGTGGTAAGGATCATATAATTTAACCTAAGATATTAGATATTGAGGATACTCCCCCATTGATATGTTGTTTTCCCTATCATGATTTTAGCCTCTAAAGATATTCTTTTTGGGTTTTAGAAAATGGCTGCAAACAGGAAGATTCACGATAATGGAGGATATGATAGACAATGGAATGATTTTCTTCATGAGAAACCAAATGAAACAGGATATGAAAGTCCAAACATCGTTATTATGCCTAATCAGAAATCTCATAATATGATCATTAATCTCAACTTTGGTAAGTTTCCCGACTCAGATAAAAAGAGAAAGATGGAGTTTCATGATGATCATAGAGAAAAGAAAGTTCAATTTCCCTCATGTAAATCATGTGGGAAGAGGTATCAGTGAGATTGTTTCAAAGGAACTGGAATATGATTTGGGTGTGGAAAAGAAGGACACAAATCCATTAAGTGCAAAGGAAAAGGTTCAGTTAACACCATGGACAAGGATAATGGTATTTCTGCGACATCAACAATGATTAGATGTTTTAAATGTGGAATGTATGGGCATTATGTAAACCAATGCCCTAATGGAAAATCTCATAAAGAGAATCAGCATGGTCATTTGGGTAGTATTTATGTGGATGATGATGAGGAGACTACAAATGATATATGAGCTGAAAGAAGTGTTGAAGCTCAGTAGGTTGTTTTAGAAGGTAGTGGAATGATTTTATGTTTATCAAGAGTTATGTTGTATAGTTAATGTTACTATGGAATAAATAATCATCTAAGGATTGTTACACTATTGTTTTTCCTATAATTATTTGAAAGCATATGTTGAATGGTACTAGTAACCATGGAAGTTTATTCAGATATTTTTGTAAAGTAGATGATATGCGCATAATGAAGGAATAAGAAGATAATGAGATGTTTTATTGTATTCACGAGCTCATGATTGATATAAGGACTAAGTGATATCATGGTTTGAGTATATAGAATTTTGAGGATTTTGGTATGTAGAAAGTGTTAACTTTTAACTACATTCATGTTTTCACTAAGGTACAATGGGCATTCATTTTTCAAGAGAATACATGATTAAGGCCTTAGAATGTTTGGAATGTGACCAACAAGACATATCTTATGATATTTGGGGATTAATTATGGTATTAAATCTCTGGTAATCGTTTTCACTATATTATGAGAGTGGACTGCAGTATGATGGATAATCCTAAATATTGGAATGGATTATGTTGTACATAAGTTAGTATTGTTTAAGGATAGAAGTTTTCTCGATATTATTTATGGGATGTTATAGTAATATAGTTATAGAAAAAGGAAAACCTGCAGGACGGGCGACAACCCATCGCGTCGGACAAGGCTGTGGGAATCTAACCCACAACCGAAGTGCGACTGGACTTTATCGCCTACCACTGGCCTACAAGAAGTCCCTGGTAAGTAGAAACTAGTTTTATTTTATTAAGCGGTATGATATATGAAGTATAAGTTCATTTTTGGAACCATATACGATTAATCTAACCATAAGATGGACTTATAACATTTTCTAACCTTTTGTTTGAAAGAGATGGAATGAACCATAATTCTATCACATGATCTGCTAACACATCACAAATAACAAATTCAACTTCATTCTTTAAGGGATGAAGTGGAAATTTTTCAATTCACGAACAACAGTGAGATTGTACCAAAATCATGTATGTATTTATTTTAATTCATCAACTTTAGGGAAATGATTTTGAAAACCAAAAATGTTGTCCTAGTTCCCTTATATCCGATGAATCAGTTGGTACGTTATATCATCACAAATCAATATCTTTGTGATTTATTGGCTTTTTCATAGCCATGTTCTCTACCACTCTCCATCAGAACTTGATGGTTAAATTTTTCTTCCATATCCATATTTTCACATATGTTCTCCTATGTGGAAACCCAGTGATGAGTGAATTTGGGTAACCGTTACATTTCATACTTTAGTTTTTAAATCCATGTTTTGGTATTCCTTTTTACGATGTGGGTTACTATTAAACAAAATTTTGAGTAGTAAGCATTTATAACCCCGATGAATTTCGAGGGAGAAATTCATTTTAAGGGGGGTAGAATGTAACACCCCGAGATTTTATAAAAAATATTCTTTTAATTTCATTAATGTCTTGTGTTGTATGCTACACCATGATTACCTTGCGCTATATGCAACACCGTATTAGCTTGTAGTATACACAACACTATTCTTGGATCGTGTTACACACAATTTTGATAATAGTTATTCTACGCAACATTGAGTACATATATATCTGTATATATATATTCAATGTATAAATTAATTATGGTTGGATTATGTTATATGAAACAACGAAAGATTATTTCACAACACACAACCCTGACTTGGCTTGCATTACACGCAATCGTGACCTTCCTCGATAGCGTATGTTGTACGCAATACCGGGTTTTACTAAACAACGATATATTATTATAATATTATTATGAAATAGCCGTTATGAATAGTATTAACTAAATTTTTAATTTTATAACATTATTATTCATCTTACACATTTTCTAGAACATGGTATAAGAACAAAATAAATTTTTCGGGTAAAATAAGTATTTTTAAAAAAATGCAGTTTTGCCGCCTTTTGATGGCCCACCCACTTTAAATCTAGTTTTTAACATTTTTATAACTTCAATTTGACAAAATATAATTCTTATTTGGAATAAAGAAATAAAAATTTACTTTGGATAAATTTTTCATATTATTCTGGTAACTTTCATATTTTGATGAATAGTAAAAACACGCTACATTTTAATTAAAAACAACTTTTTTTCATCGCAATAATTTATATTGTTAAATTATAAAATTTAATGGTTTTAATGTATAAATAGAATATAGTTTTACAATTTAATATAATTTATGTCATTAGAATTTATTTTACATTGAATTCGTAGGTTAAATCAATTCAATCTTTTGTAATGTTTTAAATAAAAACCTGTTTTCTTTCGACAGCGGGTTTAATTTTAATTTAATTTCTGAAAATTTTGTGTATTGAATTTGGTAAAATGGATTCCATATTTGGAATTAGTGGGTCCAAATTATGTTAATAATCTACTTTTTATTTTTGGGAATTATGAATAGTAACTACGGTAAATTTTATTTAGCATAGTTAAAGGTAAATCTGGTAATTAAGGGTAAATTTAATATTATAAAATTACCCTATCACATGTCAAAATTCTATTGGATGACTAAATGAAGACCCATATAACCTAGGGGACGGATTAGATTCATTTTCTGGACTTTTGATCATGAAAATAATTTATTTATTATTAAAACCAAACAAAGTGACAACATGTCACTCTCTTAAATCTTATAAGTATAATAATTTTAATTTAGGGATAAAAATCAGAAAACTTCGAACATGAATAGTCTCCAGAACTATAATAAAATTATATACATCATGATAATTTATTTATAATTTTTAGGTATTAAATAATTGCCATTAATGGTGATACATTAATGATACAAAAATTATTTATTAAGTGAAAAATAAGTAATATAGTTTTCATTGAAATAATAATACCCATTAAAAGCCCCACAAAGCTGACCAAAACTTACTGGTAGTGTATATATACACCATAATCATCCAATTACCTAATATATAACCGTTTGGAGCCTTATAAAAGTGATTATGACACTTATATTATTATTTTTTAAATGATACCAAAGTCGTCACCTTCATAATTTAATAAATATATCAATTTAAATATTGTTATTTTAAGATGATAAATTAGATTAAAAGTATTATTGGGAAAGGTAATAGATTTTTATTCATCATAGGATTTTATTTTTAATTTTTATGAATCAAATCAATATATTAAATAATTATACAAAAATGTTGTAGTAATTATTTTATTAAGAGATAAACCAAATAAATGGTTTTAAAAATAATAAAATAAATATTATATTAACTATTTAATGTGATACAGTAATTTTATAGATACATATGACCTTTTATGAATCTATTAAAACTTTTATTTCGAACATATATTCTGTATATATTTTATTTAAATTCAAATAAATGAATAGTGTCAAAATTGACACTATTGTTATTTTATAAAAATAACATATTATAAAATTGTTTCAAAATCACAAAAATATTTAAAAATTATAAATTTAAATTTATATGGTCTATAATGTTAGAAAGTAGAAAATTATAGAATATTCACAACAAATAAGTAATTATTTGTTATAAATTAAAATTTAGAATTTTATTACCACAAATAAACTTAAATAGATTAAATAAGGATAAATCAAAATGATAAGGTTTAAAATAAGATCCAAACAAGTCTAAATATGATTGGTTAATGATATTAAAACACTATATCGTCTAATCATTGAATATGATTCATTTTTTGAGGTTTTTAAGTGGGGTTAGATTTATTATAAATTAATATTTTTAAGAATTCCAAAGGTGCCCCTCTCCTCCCTTATAAAAGGGAACCTCCTCCCTCTCTTCCACACACCACTTTGAGCCTTCATGTTCGGCCAAACCCTTCCCAATTATCATATCCACTTCCCTGGAAACATCCTAGAGGTTCTGGTCTTCTTCAATGACCAATTTTAGTGCCCCAAGAGGAGGTCTCAATGAGGCCCTTCAAAGAAGAGGTAATTTCTGTTACCGATTCTTTCACCTTTATTTCTTCTTCCACTTCTTCTTATTAGGTTGTTTCATTATGATGTAATAACATAAGTATCACTAATATACTTATATGTTATTATAAGTAGGAAACAACCCTATTTCACCATCTATCTATCCTACGGAAAACGAAATCATCACGCGTGCGTACATACGGAATACCGTCTCCACGCCGTGGTGTAATCTATTTTCCACCACCACCTTACTTGGATGGGTATAATGGTGTAAATAATTACTATATATGATTATTGTAAATTGATATTGATTCTGTAATAGTATACATACACTCCAATAAAATTCCACAATCATGGGAACGATATCATCGCTCGTGCGTACGTACAGAATACCGTCTCCACGAACGCGATGAGATTCTTTTTCCATGATTAACCATTCTAGAATGATTATAAAGTATATATAATGAATAATAATTAAATATATGGAATAAAAATTCAACTGGATTTATGTATATAAATATGTATGTCATCTATTTGATTTCATTCAACTCAATAAGGAAACGAAAATAACGTTCATGCGTACGTACGGCCTACCGTCTCCATGAACGGTGTATTTCATTCCATTTATCGATCTATTATATATATGTATATTCTGAATATATATTATATATAAATCATTTTTTATATTCTGTAATTAATTAATCATGATTTATGTAATCATATGAATAATTACAAGTCAAAACACGGATGACAAATGAAACGATTTTACCCAAAACACTCTTTAACATGGAATTTATAAAAGAACGGGTAATATAAAGTCATAAGTGAACCATATATGATATAATAACAATAAATATGATTATGTAATTAGTCAATAACATTATTTAAATCATTATACAGGAGGTTCGGATACGTACGAAGCATATCGGACCTAAGGTAAGTGATAATTTTGCAAATCTCATTTTTATCCGAGATTGCTTATTCGTTAGTATTTACTGGGGTTATTTCTATAATCCATGTCCATATTTTATAAAAGTGTTTTCATGTATGTTTAAAGTCATTTTAACCCATTTTTGACTTTTACTACATGGTATGTAAGGAATATTTCTTTTGTTTACGTTACGAGGTACTTTTTGACATTTCTAGCAAAAGTACGAAAAGAATGTTTTTTTAACTTATATGGAATGAATGGATTTTTACGGTTTTATAAAGCCTTATTTTCATGAAGCTTCCTACAAAATATTTCATGAATATTTTTAAAAAAATCCATTTCTTTTAAATTTTCATGACATTTTGAAGATGAAATGATATTTTCCTCAAGAATTCATTTCAATTGTTTTATCAAAACCATTTTTCATCTATGATGACATTATTTCATATGTGTATGTTTCAAGTATAATGTCTCTATGACTTAAATGGTTTCTCATCTCTTATTATGAAATGATATCCATTTATTTTATATGGATTATGTGATAATGGGATGATGTTTAGGAAACCCATTTTATTTATTGGGTTTTTATGAATGATGTATGTTTATTTTGTGGCACAAGTAAGAATGATTTCACTATGAGATGGGTGGGACTTATATATCCCTCCAATGCATTGGGTAAATATTTATATCTCATGAGATAGACATGGCAGGAACGACAAGTTAAACTGGTTCAGTAACACAGGACTGGAACGAGGAGTGAACTTGATTCAGAAAGTGACTTTGTCCACTAAGATGGTCTTGGCAGCAATGCCTCAGCTACTATGGAAATCATATCACGTGCTTAATATTTTCCACAATTACATGTTTTATTCCCATTCTATTTTACCATTTTTAATGTTTCTTTATGATCTATGCCTTACGTACTTCCTTGTTTAATGTCATTGCTCAATCTTTTGATGTTTAAACATTATGTTCATGTTTTTAAGATCAAATGTATATAGTATGTTTTATTCTATCAATGCTTACCCATACTGAGCATTTGTGCTCACCCTTTTTATGTTTTCTTTTCCCCAGGATATAAAGAAAGGTTTTTGTTAAAAAAAAGGGGAAGATCTTTATGGTAGATGTTGAAGATCTTTTACCACGATTAGAAGATTATGTTCCAAGTTTCCAAAGACAGTAAACTATTACGGTCCTTGTGTGTATGTTTTTGTTATGTATTAAGTATTACACTAAAGTAATGTAATGTCCATGTATGTCAAGCTTCGGGTCTCTACACTAATATACTCTTAAATAAGATTATATGACCCTAATAATGAAACATTCCAAATCCATATTTACTCTTGGTAAATTTTTTATAATGATTCAACGTTGTAATGGCTTTCAAGATGACACTCAAGTGATCATTATACTAATCCTTAATCTATTAATACAAAAAACTATCATCTAAAATTACATCTGCAATCTAATCAAGGTATCCCTAAATATTGTATTCATTAAATAAATAATTATTATATGGGAAATAGTGAGACCAAATGGAGTCCATATAAACTCATAGTGTTCATAACTTGTACAAAATAATGTCGTGGGTATAAAATACTTCACATATTTCAATTTATGATATCCTGCAAGTGATTAATCTTGTAATCATACTGATCCTCACATAGTTTAACAAAAAACACATTAATATAGGGTATATGTTTCAAGTTCTTGATGGTGATATTGTTATGTTCTTAGTAATTAATACAAGGAATCATTGATCAATAATTATTCTGAACAAAAAGAACATCTTCATCCCATTTTAATAGAATTGTATGAATAAATCCTTTTTTAATATTCAATTGGAGTTACTTATTTCATTCCTATAAGTTTGCTGGGACCAATCAGTAAGGATTCTTAGAAATATGTGTAGAGATATGAATGTGTTTTATTGAGAAGAAACATAATCATTTTGTGGAAGAACTATAATTTATTTTGTAAATATATCTACAAAAACTGACATAATAGGTCGACCATAAATTTGAGATTATCCCCAACAATATAGGATGAACACCCCTTATTAATGGGAATAATAACACATAAAATGGTTAAAACTTCTATTATATTATCATATTTATAATCAAACCGATAAATAATAATTGGTTGATTAAGAATATGAAACATTACTTCACATACTTTGTAATTTAGGTGGTATTTATGTAAATAAAACAATTCCATTCATATGATAACATCACACTAAACCACAGAGAGAATAAAAATATCCACAAGAAGAATATTTTTTAAAATATCAACCAGAGATGAATCATATACATGGGAAGTGACTATAATATCATTAGGTGTTTTCACTACAAATTAATAATTTAATCTTACAGGTGCAACTATGATACCATTAGATAATTATTCTTATATGAAATAGTTGGTAGATCAAGACTAAAATTAGACATTAATAGTTATACAGTGTATGGTAAGTGTTTCTTTCACCACATCATCAATTTCCCCATAATCCTAAATATTCATCACATCAGAGTTCCCATTTCTCTTGGATTAATATGTTTTCTATATTTATCTTCATCATTAGCCTTCAAATTTTTGAACTGGTTGGAATAATGGTCATACTCCTTCCATTTCAAACACTAGAGTGTGGGTGGTGTATTCTATGAATCATTTTCCCTATTAGTATCAATATGTAAATTATTAACATAATTTATGAATTCAATTTCTTAATAAACTTCTTTTCCACACATGATACATTTACCAATTCCCTTATGACCATTTCCATCATGATTCGTTCCACACATTGACTGTAATGGAAGGATTATCTTTATATATCCATGGTTTCTGACATTTCCTTTAATTCCATTTTTCTTTTCTATTCAAAATCATGAGATTGATGGGTGAATCCAATCCATATATCAAACATTATTGTAGATGAAATGATTTATTCATATATTATAAATCCCTTTGTGGATTACTCCCTATAGTGATATGGGTTTAACCCACTGAAGAATCAATCAACCATACTCTATGGATGGAAGTATACCAGATTCATACCTCATAGGTCTTGTAAAATTTTCCTTATAGGTAATAATGTATTAATCATCCTTATACATTAGCTCAAGTAATTCATTATATATTTTCATGAAAATAATTTATGGAATGTACTTATTAAAAAATAAGATCTTAAACTCATCACACACAATAGATTCAATTTATTCATATTGCCTATTGTACTTGATTAGAAGCCACCATTTATCTACTTCACCTTCCAACGGATAAAATTCTAGAATAAATTTTTAATGGTCTCATTGGAGAATAATGGAAAATTTCGTTTTAGTGTAATAGATCCATCACATGGAAACTAATGGATATATGGAACCACTAAAAGAATGTGGATGTTGCATCAAAAAGTGATCAACCGACTATTTTTCTCTCCTTTTATAATTTTAGATCTATAAATGATTCATATAATGAAGATTTTGTCTGGTCATTGAAATAAGATTTTCAATTTCATATACAATAAAATTTTTCTTACCATGGTGACAACTATTTCATTATATGTTTCATTCATCATTAACATGATTCCTTCAGGTTCCACCCATTGACTAAAAACAAAAATCATAGTGTTAGAAACATTAATCATTGTGGGTAACTATATAATCATGAAAAACCATTTATTTCAGGTAAAAATAGTTACCCATTATTTTATAAAGAATATGGTTTAACATAGGTAATTTATAATCATTTATAAAACATTAGAATTTATCCTATAGTTAATCATATTCCTATGGTTATCACTCATTTTATATCATCACAGTTTACAATGGTAAATTTATCTTTAATCTAGTACTAATTATAGTGAAATTTACATTTCATACATAGATATAAGATCTTGAGTGATGAATATTCATTACATAATATAATGATCCACACCCAAATTGTATAGTTCTAGTTCATTTAGAAACATGTAAATTTTTACAACTGGATCATAAAATATCTACATCATCTCCTATAGTGTTCATTGTAACAATAACCCTACATTGATATATCATACACGGTACCTTTATGAAACTAGTGGAAATTAAATAGAAGTAAGGGTGAGTTAATATGCTTAATAAAGTTAAACAAGAGAGATTTCAATGATCACATGAGTCTAATATTGACATTAGGGCATGATAACTACCGAATAACATTTTTAAATAATATCCTACATATCATATATCATATTCATGATCCATGACATAAATTAGGAAAATTCATAAGACCTGAACCACATTGAAATCAAATATCACGAGAAATGAGAGCATAAAATTTTAATAAGACATAAGTTTTAGGAATATATATAAATATAGAAAATAATTTATGTAGAAGTCAAACCATATTTCCAAGACAATTATAGTGGAATTCGTTCCATCCTTACATTGTCATAGTATTCAATGATCACTCCCAAGACAATCATAGCTTACAATGTCCCATAATAAACTGGGTTCACTCCCTATTATATTCATGTTTATCTAATCATATAGAAACCATTACCCAATGAATTATAGAGAGATATTGGTCCCAGCATACCATGGTTATAACATGACCACCATCCTTTGTTATAATGTTACAATTATCACATAATAAAATCCATACAAATGTATTCTTGAAGATCAAAACACATTAATCATATCATCACATCATAAACTAGGGGACAAATGGGATTCATAAGCATTTTATCAATTCACTATAACCTAAACATTGGAAAATAATTTGGTTTCATAAATATCTCATAAACATAAAAATTATCCATCTTGATAAATACTATAAATTTTATCATTGGATCTTATAACTAGAAAAAAATAATTAACATTAAAGGATTTTATCATACATTAATACTCCTTTAAAATATCACTGAAATATTTTTTAAAGAATATATCAATTCCATTATGAAAAACACTTTTAGAAGAAAAATATTTCTAGAAATATTTTTGAAAACATTTTCTAGGAAAATAATATTGTAAAAATGTCAAACCATATTCAAAACATTGGGTATTCATGATGGTGAGAAATTTAATTCATTTCATATGATTTAAAAGAAAACATCCATTTCACATTTATAAAGAAAATGTTAAAAAGAACCTCATTTTTAAAATGAAAAGAAGATTCATTTTTAAACATTTTATAAGATTTTATTAATGTGTATAAAAAATTTGAATATTCATAAGATAATAGGAAAAGCCTTCTTTAAAACATTTTTAAAAAACCCAGATGAGGAAGAGAAATATTTTTAGACCGAAGACAGACAAAGACACTAAATTACCTTAATTATATTATAAAGTCTACAGAGTAAATATATTTGAGGAAAATGAATGGAAACTATTTATTTTCAGAAAATAAATATAGAAGATGAAAATTTTTAGAGATTATTGAGTAGTATAGCCTTATATTTAATCATCTCAAACATAATAATAATCAATCCTCATAAATAATAAGATTATAACATTAAACACATACCACATTGGTATCTATTGATTCATAAGTCACATAAAATAAAAGGATTATATAGATATGTAAATCAACATCAATTTCCCGAAAATAATTGTATAAGGCATTAATGGGTAGTATATTCACCACAAAAAAGAAACAAGTGGACAATAAGGCATGTGTCCCAAAAAAAATAAAAGTTTAATGAAAATTCCTTAATTTTTCCCATCATATATTATAGATGTTGGAGCATACATTATAATAAATATTAATTATATATATATATATTAAAGATTATTTATCATATATATATATCTCATAATATAAATTATTTTATTATACCCTTTTATCACCTATTTTTTCACTTAATTATTTAAATCATTAATCCATGTGATATCTATTTATTTTTTCAATAATGTTCTAGTTCAGTTATTTTGGTCCTCATATTATGATCATTGTTCTATCATATGAAAATGGTTAATCTAGATTAAAATATCATATATATTCATTATATATATATTTATAGTAATTGATAAGAGATATATATAGAATAATGAATTACAATGTTCACAGAGAATGTTGTTCATACATATACATGATGCCCATTTTCATTTTTTCAGTGGATAGAATATAAGGAAGATAAATAATAAATAAACTCACTAGAATCATTATTATATCTTAATTTTCATATATATTCATTTAATAGATCTGTATTTCTATCTGAGAAAAACATGAATTAAAAATCCATCACATCACTTTGTGGATGTGGTAGTCCACACGTACACACGATTATAGTAATCATTTTTCAATGATTTGAATGGTAGGAAGCTATAAATGATATCAACTAACAAAAATAATAATTTTTTTATAAATTTCATATATATTTATTAATCCCATCATAATACCCATCCAGAATAAATGGTCATGTGAAATGAATTGCATTGGTATGTGGAAATGGTAAGACATATGTTTGAACGAGTGATATTTTCACTTCCCATTTAATGAAGAGATTATGAATGCATGTGGAATAATAATCATAAATAAAATTAATATATTACAGATTAATAATTCGTTATTTTATGACGAAAAAAATATATTTTTTATAGTAAATATAATAATAAAAATAATGTTATTGGTTAAAGGGATTATATTTTTTTAAATTACTCCTTTATATATTTTATTAAGTGTTATATGGTTTGTTTTTCTGGAAGACTATAACCTTTAAAATTATTCTATGGGATTTTATAATAGAATTTTAAAAAATGTGGTCGATCTATAAGGCACAATGTGGTGTGAAGAATAGAAAATAGGGGTTCCTTTTTTATAAATGAGGGTGGGGGATCATGGAATGTCTTGAATGATAAAAATGTTTTATATTTATTTTTGAGAAAAATAGTTAAAAATATACTATTAATGGTTAATTAATGAAATTTTAGACTATATATTATCTAAATTTTCATTCATTAATATTTATGTTAATTTTTTCAATTTAATAAAATTTTATTTTCATAAAATATCATTATTTACATTTTGAGACATTATTCATTTAATTTGACATAAAAGACATGAAGAAAATGTAAGAATTAAAATATAATTCATTAATATTTCATTCATATGTATAATTAATCCAAAAAAATTTATATCACCTATTAACTCAATCAAATTTTATTATTTTTAATATCATTAAAATAGTTTTTTATATTTTTTTAAATGGAGAAACATTACATCAGTGATTCATGAGAATTTAATGTCATTAAATAATTTTTAAAAATTAACAATAAGATTCTATAATTAAAATAATATAATTAATATCAATATAGAATCTTATATTCATTGATAACTTGTATTTTCCATATATGGATGTAGAAGATATATTGAAAACAATTATTGTGACTTTTTGTAACTTTTGTTGATTTAAATATCATAAGGGTCATTTATAAGGGAATGGATCGATTAAAAATTCCATTTAGAGAATCAAGTGATTATGGTCTAACTAAAATCATCCAATTGAAATTATTATGTAATACTATGGTCCTATCATATAGTTTTAACATATATTAACATGATTTATAATTTACCGAGGTGAAAAATTTAACCATTGTAACTAATATTATTCTCTATAAATTAATGTACCATATTTACAAAATTTGAACATCCAAATTCCAAATATGGGTCCAATTTTATAAAAAACATTTTCTAGATGTGAATGAAATTAATTTTATGATATGCGTGAAACACGTATGAAAAACATTTTTTTAATAAATTTTGAAGAAAAAATGTGTCTCATACTTATAGAAATCCTATAAAAATATAAAAATAATTTTTTTTTAAAATTATAATATATAATATATAAATTTATTTAATATAATTCAATAATAGTGATTATATATATTTCAAAAAATGAAAATACATTACTCGTAGAAAAAAATTCCTGAAAAATTTTCTATTTATTGTAAATGAATCTTATTTTTATTTACACCTAATTTATGCAATAATATTTCATTTGTTAATATGTAACTGTAAATATTTATATAATTTACGTAGACCTATTCATACCAACCAATTTACTGACATGGTGATAACTATAATTTAATAGTATATCACATTTCATGCAAACATGGTGTTGTGTGTAACTAATGTTTTCGAAGAAATGAAATTTGTTTCAAAAAGATATTTGATAACATCTCAAGGTGTTTCATAACTATTCCCACCTTCCCCCATATAATCTCTATCTCTCATGGTTAATAAAATTCGAAGGACTCTTCTATTATAGATCTACGTTCGTATACTACAGAAAAAAAGACATCGAAATGAGTCATTAATGAAATATATGACCCTAAAATAGTCATATATAGATTTAGTAAATAAGAGAAATAGTTAATTTCTTCAATATAATCCATATGTTTCTTCTCAAATCTTTTTTCTACTCTATATTTCTCATGGATAGTTTATCATCCAATATTATAACCTCAACACATTTAAAATTACCTATAAAAAAATAATTTCGAAATGAGATACTATATATA
Organism: Viscum album; assembly: GCA_963277665.1. Taxonomy (NCBI): domain Eukaryota; kingdom Viridiplantae; phylum Streptophyta; class Magnoliopsida; order Santalales; family Viscaceae; genus Viscum; species Viscum album. Next base: position 1,167,675,814 of record OY728127.1, read on the forward strand.
ATGGGGAATAGGGGAATCCAAACCTCATTTTGTTGATTCGATTGGGTGATATCAATGTTTCAAATAAATATATTGTAAAATAAGAATATCCAACTAATTAATAAAAATATATTCTATGTTATCTGATTTCCAAAAACCCCAATTTGATAATATTTTGATCAACCATTAAATTTGTAATGTTCTAATGTATTTCAATTTTCTTTTTGTGAGAATGTTCTTCCAAATTATTTATTAACTAAATGGAAGGATTTTTCACACTAAATCAAAATTGTTTCTCATGAAACATCTATATGATATTATATATTTTGCTTTATCCACCTCAACATTGTATATACCCTGGTAGCCAAAATATATTCATCCCATTTTGTGCTAAAAGATAATAAATATTATTATCACATAACTAGCCATTATAGTTTATTGAATAAATAATGATTCTATACTCATGGATCTTTGATCCATAATATCTATAATGTAATGAACTATGTTTTTTAATGATATTTTTTAATTAATAAATGTGTGTTATATGGTGTAATATTATACATATACCAAATATTGAAAAATAAAAAAACGTTATTTCAATAAAGGCAATCGTTACATAGGTAAAAAAGTTAACCATGAATATTGAAAATATTACAATTAGATAAAACATGAAATTGAAAAACTAGAATGAGAAAATTTGATCAACTTGATCTACATGAATAATTTCTACCATGAACGAAACTATGGTATAGAAACAAAATATTATAAAACCAATCAAAAATTTAGAATACTAATATATAGAAGCATGGGAGGAATTTTATTTTATTGTGAATTAAAGAATGAAGAGAAATTTATAGGATGTAATATGACTTTTGGAATAGTTTTCAGACTATTGAAATAGTTAGAACAGTCAATGGAAAACTCACTCAACCATTGGAAACCATAACGAGACCAAGAAATAGTAAAATTTCACACACTCACACACACACACATATATATATATAATATTTATTATGCTTAATTTTAAGAAAATATAAATATCAAATTTTCAAAAAACAAATATACTATTTGAAAACACTCTGAAAATATTAACACATTTTTAATAAAATATATTTTAATGTTTCTAAAAATAATTCATATATTTTTTTATTTTAAAAATAATTATTAAATATTATGGAAAATTATTTTTATAAAATGAACTCTATTTTCGAATTCATTATATCCAAATTCCCAAATATTGATTTTTTAGTAAATTTATACTATACTTCAATTTTTAGTTCAGTAGTAAAAATAATGATTTGTGTAATTGATGTGTTTAAAATTACATCATTCATGATGTAATAATGAAAAATTTAATTCTATAAATTTCTAATATATCAAAAATTAATTTAATGAGATAAATGAGTTATTTAAATGTAACAATGTTGTTTTCAAAACATAAAACACATTTTCCAATTTCTATTGTCAAACCTATTCCATTAAAACATCACATTTTCATTTTTCACAATTAGTTTTCAATAAAATAATGAATTTGGTTTTGGAAAGAAATAAATGTCAAAAATTAATAATATTTATTCAAACATTATTTAAAATTTTATGAATATATCTATTACATTTTTTAATAGAGAATTTATATTTTATTCAATATTTTACCCTCAAAATAGTCATCTCCCCATGTATAATTACACATATCCATCCCTATTGTAATCCACTAAAAATACCCTTACTAAATATAACTATCTTTAAAAATCCCTTTTTAATAACCTTGGAATACTTCAAGATGTTTTAGAGTAATCCAAATATAGTCATTCTAGGAGTTTAGTATTTTATAAAAGAATAAAAACATATAATAGAGGTTGGATTTCATAAATATTTTCCATCATATTACAATTTAATCAAATTTGAATCTATTCCACTAAAACCCATATAATATTATATTAATTTACAAGTATGTAAACAACATATTATTGATTTTAACCTACTATAATCATTATTTTTATTTCTAATTTATTTTTCATACACTTATTTCACTCTCTTTTAATAATGTCTCGTCAACAGTTGGTTAAGAACCCATGAGGAGGTTTCCGAATCACTAATAATCAAAAACATACAAATAATTATAATATTTTATTTTTTGTATATAAATGTATTAATATATGTAAACTTATATATTTTAGTTAATCATAATAATTTATAAATAACAATAAAAAAGATCATTATATCGATGTATGAAGGTGTATGTTATGAAAATATGATATCAAAATTATTCCCCATGAAAAAAGGGAGTTAAGAAATACAGTAAACTGAATATAGTTGATAAATAAAGATGAAAACTAAAATAATTCACATTTAGGTCCATGTTGTAATAGAAATAAACTCATTATATATAATATTAAAGTGTGATGAAATATAACTGGATCGAAGGAAAGGAGATTATCGAATTCAACTCCATATACTTTCGGTTATCACTTGTTTTGAAACCGTATTGTTAAAGAAGTTAATGATATATACATTAGATGTAATTTAACAATTATATCCCATTATTCTACAGGGATATAATTGTTTTTCCCTTCTTAAATGTTTTTTAAGCTACATATTAGTATTTCTCAAATAGACATCAATTTCCAAAAATATTACACTGAATCCTATTGATTTATTTATTTCTACTAAAAATGATGATGTTTTATAAAAAAATTTATTTCCCATAAAATTTATTAAAAAGATGATTATTCATGGAATTATGATTTTCAAAACCATTTAAATCCCAATTCCAATGAATGAGTTTATTTCAGGACTACGGTTGTTATATTATTCCATTACATGGGGAATGTATGATTATGCCCATTTTTTGATGTTTATAGTGGGAATAGAATTATATAAACCTCTAATTAATTTGTAAATGTTATATATCTCATGAAATTATCTATATTTTTCATGAATAGTATTCTATCACAGTTAAAAATCCTGACTTTATAATTTATGTATATATGTTATGCATGAACATGATGCTAGATTTATTCAAAACACTGTTTTGTATTTGACATATATGTTTTGATGATCTATTATTTGGTATAATGAAAATTCAAGATCATTTTCAATATTTTCCTCACATTATTAAGATGATTATCATATTTTTATGATATAATTATTTTTATTATTCTCACCCATGTTCTATTGGCTCATATATCATATTCTTCTCATCTTATTCCTTCCATAATTGGGATTTTAAAATAATATTTTATTTAATGTATATCCTTAGGTGATTACAGGTAATAAGGAAAATATTGGGTCTTATTGGAGGATAAATAAGAAGGAAATAAACAATTTTTATGTTTTATTATATACTGGTGATGTATGAAACTAATTTCTCCATAATAATAAGCCTTTCAGTTCTATAATTTCTCAATATCAATTATCCTTAAAATGAATTAATTGCCATGTAAGGAAAATAAGTGTGGTTAAAATTTGTACCAATGTGTTGTTTAATTATTTTTTGAATTAATTCTATAAAACCATCGTGAAAACCCTATTTATAAGATTATGTATAATGGGAAACCAAGTGATCTTTTCATAATGTATATGAGTGTGTAATTTCCATGAAATTAAAACATTATCCCAGTAATAAAGGTATATGTTTCATATATAAAGTTGATCCTATTATTAGTATCCCTAAAACGAAGGATTTTGTATTTACTTGATTGTCTCCTACTATACGAAAAATATACGTTATTGTATTCCATTGATTAGAACACCTAAGGGATAGGCTTATATTAATCACAACATCTACATAGAATCTTATGAATGATATATAACTGAAGTAATTATTCCAAAAAATTCTAAGAATGTATTAAAGTAAAAAATCCTAGATGCATCAATTTATATAAATGATTATCATCATGATTTTATTAGATATGAATATTGAAATTATTTGATCACAAAAAAATAAATTATATAGAATTTATTGAATTATGTTTTTTAAACGTTTCTATTTTAGAAAATTACGAGATCCAAAACAAGGCATAACAACAACCCTTGTGAGGGAAAATGAAATTATTGTACTAATTACATTACGAATGTAGTCAGATGCAGATTATAAAAATTCATTGGAATTGTTACCCAATTATCTCAGGATATGAATAATAAGATGAACCATTTGGAACATCTAACTTCACCCAATGATAGGAATCATGATATTGAGTCTTTTATAGAACAATGACAACCGATTGTTAGTAGATATTATAATAAATTTTCTTCATAATAGCGAGCTAACTTAATAGAAATTTTATTTTCTATGCTTCACTATTCTGAGAGGACTAAATTTACAATATTTTTTAATAGTTTTGACAAAGAGGGTAATAAATGATGGTAAATGGTAAATAATAAATTTCCAAAATATTAAATAAATGATATGGATTGGGAATAATTTAAGAAGATATTTCATAAAAAGTATTTCCATTGAAATCATTAATAAAATATGGATATATAAATAATAGTGCTTATGGAAAAGGATAGAAATTTTTTTATAGATCATGGGGAAAACATCACAAGTATTACATGATTTAACTCTAGTTTTTTAGTGACAACAAGAAAATAAATATATAATTTAGTGCTTAAAAAGCATCAAAAAAACTAAGAAAACTGATAATTTCGTAGTTACAAATATTTAGATTGGTTATAAATCAATTGGAGTTGGAGTTTCGAGAATCGTCCCAAAAACATGGAGACAAGAAGGAAAGAATTATGTTTCATGATTTAAGATTAAATGAAAAAGGATGAAAGAATATGAAACATACCATATATAAAATATAATAATGAAACATCATGGGAATTACCTCAAAGTTATAAAGAAAAAATGTGTGTTTAGGGGAGAAGGCCACCAAGAATATAAATGATAGATGTACATGATTGGTCCATATAATGTGATGAAAGAAAGTAATGAAAATACCATTACACCACCCATGGATCAATGATTACACTGTATGGAGAAAAGTCACTTTTCAAGTCAGTGCAGCCAACCCCGTGTCTCTAAGGTTAATCAATATTAGTAACTACAAATTTCTTGGGAGTATAGGGAACCATATGATATCACTCCCGCTGAGGCGGATCATGAAAATGAGGTTTTAAAAGGTACTATTGATATTAACCAAAGAATGATTTTTTTATTATATCATAGTGCAACACACTACGTTTAATACGTTAATTTTTCTAGAACATTTTAATCAAACCCAAAATTCATTTGTGTTTGGATATCTATAAAAAACATCTTCAGGTGAAATCAATTTCCCATAAGTGTTGGTCTCTTTAATAATTATTATCTATGGAACAATTATTCATGTTATTCTATAAAACTTTATTTTAGTACAATTTGATTCCGTAATGATCCTAGATTGAATCTAATTATATAGAACTAAAATGAGCTATTAAGGAAAGGAAATATTTTTATATATTTAGAACCATCCCTTTCTCCTATAAAAATGGATGTATGGTCATGAATCACCTTTATAAAATCCCTCGTCATTGACAGTGTTGATAACATATAATGAATTATACCTTCATCAAATGGTTGATTCAATGGATATTATCAATCATGAGAAAATTACCATTATAAGGGAATGTATTTATGTATTTCATAAAGAGTTTCTTGGATGTCCCTCATATTGTTAGGTACTATTATCTATATATTTTATACCCTGAGCCACTCTAATATCTAAATGTCCCTATAGGGTGGCCCTAATTGAATTTGTGTAGTAAAATGAGTATCTATATGGAATGTTTGACAAATGATAAGTATACCGTAGTTCATCACTATGGGGTGAAATGGTGCACTTTTTCATGAAAATGAATTGATCAATACAATTGTGCAATGATTATGAGGATCTCAATAAGATCACAATAATGAAAAGGTATCCCCTTATAAGGATTGACTATTCATCAATCAAATTTTAGGAAATCAATAATTCTCAAAGGTGGATCTTCATTCTAGATATCATCAACTAAAGGTGAAGATGGAAGATATTCAGAATAAATCCTTCATTACAAGGTATGGACTCTATTAGATCATAGTGATTCCATTTAATCTTACTAGTTACCCTAATATCATCATGGAATTGTTGAATAGATTCTTCAATGACTACATTGTATAATTTTTGTCGAAATTATAAGATATATTCTCATTTAATCAATGTTAAAAGAGTAACATGATGATTATCTAAGGATTTTCTCATAAATTTTAAAAAATAAGATAACATACTCTATGTTTAACATATCTGACTTCTAGACGTAATATGTAACATACATGGAGACATGAGTGAAATAGAGGGAACATCTACGTATCCTTTAGAAACAATGGTACTTTATAAATTTAGTTTACAGTCAATATTCATAGAAAAACATTTTCTATTTGATTAGATGGGAAGTATCGATGTTTAGAAATAAACTTCTCAGGATTGTCTATCCCAGTATATGTGTTAACATGGAATGTGGTAATGTTTTTCTAGATAGAAGGATGTGAGGAATGATCCCTGGATATCAATATGATCAAAATCAATTTTCATGTACACACATTACACAATTTTAATGAATGTTTTGTAATAAAAAATTATTATTCAATGAAAAGCCGCCGTTGGGTACTAAAAAAAATTGAAATAGTGATATCATAAAACTCATGATAGTTAAAGAACCATGAGAAAAACTAATGATCCCTGGATTTGTAGATAGATTTTATGAGGTATTGTTTTATACTTATCGGAACTACCTCTATAGTGATATGTGTGACATATAAACGTATCAAAATAGTCTAAAGTCTATATTCAAATATAAAGAAGTCAACATGCACTGGAGAATATGTTTACTGATGATCACGGGCTATAATTTATCTAATCACTACCATCCTAGAATGTTGAACAATATATTTAATGTTATTACAAGAAATGAACCAAATATATTATCCATTATGTGGACTGATAATGATCATATCATCGTGGATAATAAAATAATGGATATAGAAATAATAATGGTAGTGAATAAATCATACCTTTCCAAAATTCATTCCAAACCGTCAATCTTAGATAAGATCAAAGAGGAACAAAAGGAAGGTTTGGAACATTAAAATAAGGTGATTCTTTTAATTTAAGGGAATCTAAATTAATTCCACATTAATGAATATGATTTCATTTTTTTGACTATACACTCTATGACTTCATCAACTAAGGTAAACTAAGATATATTAGATTGTTAAAAAACTCAATTTGTCCATCCATCCTAGATATTCCAAGAATTATTGTAATATCTAATGGATGTTTTGGTGGGACAACATGATTAATGAGGTTGTTGAGTTCCCCTCATATTTCCTAGTAACGTAGTATGTTTGAACAATGAGACAAGATTATGAGGCGATGATGCAACCATTATCAATACCTAAATTTAAATGGGATAATATCACTGCGTACATTTTAATGGTCTTCCTAGTGTAATAAAATGATATAATGTGATATGGGTTCTGGTGGATAAATCCATAAATAATTCCCACATCATCACTCTTCATATTGATTTCCCCCTAAATCAATGTACTACTATATACGTGAAGAAAGTGGTGGGGATAAATGGGGAAACAATTTGGATAATATCTAATCATGATCAAAGTTTTAATTAAACCTTCTAATAAAGACTCCCACATTTTAATACCACTGAATTGTAATTCATTACATCCCTTTACCCCAAAACATTGGGACATTTTTTGAAGGATCATTTAGACATTCTTGGACTTGTTTATAGCCTTATAAATATAATTTAAAGGAGGATGGGATCAAAATATCCAATTAGTTTTTTTATCAAATGACTACAACTTCAAATCAAGTGTTTGAGTGTCCCCATGTAAACCTTTAAATGGGAAGTGATGTAGAAATCATACATGTTGGTATGAAGATGGTGAACGATATATATATGGATTTTATATTTTTCAAAAGAATGAAAAAATGTTAATTCTATCCAAATATGTATAAAATATGCACAATGTCACGAGAAGAGAAATGTTAAACACTATAGACATGTAAATTTTAGTTGGGGGAATAGTTTTCCTTCGAATAACTCTCTGTAAAAGAGCCATGTGTTTTAGAGGGAAAGAAAACTGTTGACCTCACCTGTTTTGATAATCTCACTAATGTTTTAATATTTTGATAATCCCAAATACTGTTCATTTATATATTAATTTCTATTCATTCTACATTGAAATAACTATAACTCAATCAGGATGTGTTTTTCATAGAACAGATAAGTGTTAAGTCATTGATATTCTTAAATATACTGATACAGACCTACCGGTACATAGGATACCGATATACATAGTCACTGATAAGAAAAGTTCACCGATATATAGAGCTACTAGTATATATAAGTCCACCGGTATGCACTTAATCACCGGTACACCAAAGCTACTGTTAGAGTAAGTCTACCAGTATAAGCAATTATACCATTATGAAGTTCACTAATACATAGATCTAACGATACAAAGAGCTACTAATACAAAGATCTACTGATACAAAGATCCAATGATAAAAATTACTACTGATACAAATAGCTACCGATACAAAGAGATACTGATACAAGCAGAGCTACCGATAGAAGGAGTAAATGTTACAAGTTGACTGTTACAAGCACTCTTCTGCTTAAACTTTTATGCTTTATTTTAATTATACTAAGAGTCATATTTTCTCAGTTTAATGAAACTGCCATTAATTAATGTGGGATGTTGGCATATCAAGGAACCATATCTCGTACTTATGAAAAGGTAATCATTCCCTTTTTGAGAGCAGAAATCTATAAAAGGAAGGACAAATGCAGTGAAAAAAATTGCGAAATAAGGGTTGAAGAGTGTTGAAAAGTGGGGAATACACACAGAAAATAAAGAGTACATCCACAATAGAAGAACACTGGACATACATGAAGAAATTTATTCTAGATGATAATACAATCTGAACTTTATCCATGAAGTGAAGAACTACAACAAAATTGAATAAAACATCCCTATGTTACAAAAACAATCGATAAGGACTCAGAAATATCACTGATCAATCAAAGGAGTCCTGAGCTACAATTCACATCACTAGATAATTATAAACTCATATATACTCTCATACTAATTATTTTACTTAACGTTTGAGCAGTGTGTCAATTCTGTATATTTTATACACACACCGTGTCTTGCGCTAAATTGGAGGATTTTTAAATCCTCACACAAAACTTCTGTAACTCTCATGAATCACACTGTGGATAGTGGTGGAGGTCAAGTGTGACCTGGATAGCCTGTGTGATATTTGTTTTCCCACGTAGAACTGTGGTAGAGGTCTTTGGACCTAGAAAGTCTTTGTACTATTGTCTACCCCGATCCAGGGTGTGGATCAACATTTATATAAAGTGTTTGAGAGGACTAAGTCTTGTCTTGAGACTGAACCTCTTGTTTTAAAAATGTTATGCTTACTTGTTTTGGTTTTAACCTATATTTTATATTCCGCTGCTAATTACTTTGAAATATAAATTTTTTTTTATAGTTACCTTGATAGTTAATCTAGAAAGTGTTTAAATGTACTATAAACCATTAGTTTAGCTTCAAAATTATATTAATCTTCATATTAGATTAACTGATAACTAATAAATAATTTGAGAATCTAAATGACCCTTTATAGTTTTACAAATTCACTAAAAATTATCTTATTATTCAATTTAGGGGATTTTAATAGGAATATTTTTGAAAGAAATTTTTAATTGGAACTCAATTCACCGACCACTGAGTGTCCACTCCGGCCAAAATTTTGTATCAGAGGGTTGTTTATTATTAATGGATTACGAAAAACACTGTTTTTCAACTGTGATTTTAGTTTTATCTTGATGATCTTAAATTTATGTTAGTTCTAAATTTTATATCTTTAAATATATTTTCTAAAATATATCTATGGAAAATATATTAGAAGGTGATGCTAACAACCGAACACCTTTCTTTAATGGTACAAATTATGCCCAATGGAAGCTTAAAAAATCATTTAGAGAGTATGAGATTTGATATCTGGACGACTATAGAGACTCAATATAAATTTACCGAAACTGAAAAAACTAAATGGGATGGACCTACTAATTCAAATTACAATAATAATTGTAATGCAATGAATGCTCTGTATTTTTCTTTAGGAGATGAAGAATTTAATCGAATATCTACTTGTAAAACTGCTTATGAAATCTAGGACACTTTGGCTATTTCCCATTAGGGAACAACCAATGTCAAAGAAATGAGACTGAAACACTATACTACTAAATATGATAATTTTAAAATGAAGTCTAATGAACCTATTTATGATATATATCACAGGTTCAATGAGATTTTCAACACTATGAGATCACTTGGAAAATTTGTTCCTTCAAAGGAGCAGATCATGATAATACTAAGATGTCTGCCAGACAAGTGGAAGGGCACATCAGTTTCAATTATAGAATCATTTCATATTGGTACTTTTCCCCTTAAGGAATTAATTGGTAAGCTTATGATGTATGAGGAATATCTCAATGTGAATAAGGACGAAGATGATGAACCAAAAAAGAAGTCAGTGGCTTTTAAGTCTACTGCCTCGAGAAGCAAGGATTATGAGAAAGTACACATACCAACTAAAAGATCAACAAGTGAATTTTCAGATTCTAACAGTGATGCTGAAATGGACCAGATATCCAGGAGATACAATAAGTTCTATAGGTAGAATAAATTATTCATAAAATTAAATTTCAAAGGAATATATGACAACAAAGGTCATTGAAAGAAGGATTGGAAGGAATATTGGAAGAAGCCAGATTAAAGTGATGAAATTGTCTACTTTGAATGAAAAAGGAAAGGACATGTGAAAGATGATTGTCCAAAGTTAAAGTTCAAGAAGAAACATGACTACAAGGAAAATAATTATAATAATTCTATGAAATAATCTTGGATCACTTCAGAAGATAGTTCAAGTGATTCTGATTCTACTCAGAATGAAAAATCTCAAAAAGATAACATGTCTTTCATGCCAAACACGTCTGATGTAACATTGGATACTCCTGCTTTAAATTGATATTATTCTGGAGCTAATTCTGATTTTGAATCTGAAAATATGTCTAGTGAAGAATTATTTGATTATTGTAATATTCTAGAAGAATCCTATAATGAATTTAAGTACAAGTATAAGACCTTGAAGAAACAGCATGCTCTAACCAGCTCTGTAAAATTTTCACTTGATGTAGAAAAGGAAACGAATGCTCAATTGCTGAAGGAAAATACTGAACTGAAATTTTCTAATGAGAAATTAAAGAAGGACTTAGAAAAATTCAGAAATAGAAAATATACTCTTACTCAAATGCTAGGAAAAAAAGTGGATCCAAAATATACCACTGGAATAGGATATCATCCTAGACAGAGATAGTTTACTATAAGTATATTTATTTATAATTCTGGACAGAATGTTGCAAGTTCTAGTTATGGAAATTCATATTCTTCAACTAGTTACTCACATAGTTATAGATTAAATAATGTTTATCTTTCAAAGTCAATTGCTTTTGTAAATTATTTGATAGCCATAAGACAAATCTGGGTACCTAAAGCTTTTCTTGCTAACCTATCTGGACCCAACAGAATATGGGTACCAAAATCATTTTCCATACAAACCAGTTTTGTAGGAAACATACTTGAAGAGTTCCCATAAGAAGATATGGTACCTGGACAGTGGATGTTCAAGGCATATGACTCGGGATTACTCATCTTTCAAAAGCTTAATCAATGTTAATGGAGGCCATGTCACCTTGGGTGAAAATTATAAAGGAAAAAACATCATCCTACGCCATATTGGTAACACTGAATCAGTTTTAGTTTCCAAAGTTTTATTTGTTGATGGAATTAAATATAATTTGTTAAGTGTCTCTCAGTTATCTGATGATGGTTTCAATGATTAATTTGAAAATAATTTTTGTACAATTTTTAATTCTAAAAATGTTTTAGTATTTTCTGCATTGTGAAATGAAAATGTTAATTCTATTGATTTGAAATCTTTAGCTAAACATAACATTACCTGCTTAAATACTTTTCATAAAGAGTCTTGGCTTTGGTGGAGAAGATTAGGACACTGCAATGTTTATTCACTTAGAAAACTGACTAGGAAAAACATAGTTAGAGACCTACCTAAACTTGAATTCCCAAATGTCAAAGTTTGTAATCCCAATGAAAAGGGAAAGAAACAAAAAGTTTCTTTTAAATCAATGAAAGAAGTTTCAACTTCTCAACATCTCGTGTTGGTACACATGGACTTGTTTGGACCATCTAGAGTCTCTAGTTTAAATGGGAAGCACTATGTCTATGTCTTAGTAGATGACTTTTCTAGATATACATGGGTATACTTTTTAGCTCACAAAAGTGAAACTTATTCTTATATTATTATGTATTCCATATCTTTAAAAACCATAGTGGACTTTGATTAAGGCCATGAGAAGTGATCATGGATGTGAGTTCGAAAATCATGAGTTTGAATATTACAGCTCACACAATGGCTATAATCATAACTTTGATACCCCTAGGACACCCCAATAGAATGGTGTAGTAGAAATAAGAAACGGAACCCTTCAAGAAATTACAAGAACTATGCTTAATGAGTATGACCTACCAATTTATTTTTGGGATGATCTTGTCAACACAGATTGCCATATTATAAATAGAGTCTTAATTAGACCTATTCTTAAGAAGACCCCTTATGAATTGTGGAATAATAGAAATCCTAATGTTATTTACTTCATTATTCTGGGTTTCAAACTCTTTATTCTTAATACTAAGGATAATCTTAAAAAGTTTTCTTCCAAGAGTGATGACGAAATATTTTTAGGATATTCTTTAACTAGAAAAGCCTATAGAGTATTTAACAAAAGAACCAAATGAGTGGAAGAATCTGTTCACATCAAGTATGCTGAAACTACTCCACATGAACCCAAATCTCCCATTGAAATTCTTAAAGAAGGCTTGTTTGTTCAAGACCTTAATGACAAAAATAGTGACCCTGTTGTAAAGACATCCAGTTTTGGAAACCTTATAGAACCTACATATGAATCTAAAGTTTCTAGTCCCACCTTTACTAGATCAACTATAATTCTAAAGAATCATCCTGTAGATGATGTTGTTGGTAATATTGAAAGAGGGACACAAACTATAGCTTCTCTAAAAATCAGGTTGAACATCAAGCCTTTAATTCATAGTTAGAACCTCAAAATGTCAATGATGCAATCAATGAAGAATTTTGGGTAATGTCTATGCATGAAGAACTAAATCAATTTTAAAGAAACAAAGTCTGGTAATTAGTTGCCAGACCTAAGGACACTTTGACCATAGGAACTAAATGGGTTTTTAGAAACAAAGTTGATGAGTCTTGAAATATAATTAGAAACAATGCTAGGATAGTTGAAAAATGTTATAGTAAATAAGAATGAATAATATTTGAGGAATCCTTTTCCCATGTAGCTAGATTAGAAGCTATTAGGATTCTACTTGCCTATGTTGCTCATCTGAATTTCAAGTTATATCAAATAGATGTTAAAAGTGCTTTTTTAAATGGTTTTATAATTGAATATGTTTTTGTTGATCAACCACCTGTATTTACTAATCCTCATTTTCCAAATTGAATTATCAAACATTCAAAAGATTTATATGGTCTGAAACAAGCTCTATGATCTTGGTATGATAGACTTCCTAATTTTCTTATTTCAAATGGTTTTACTAAAGGGATTGCTGACACAACACTTTTTATTAAAAGAATTTATAAGGATGTTTTGATAGTAAAAAACTATGTTGATGATATTATTTTTGGATCTTTTAATCATTCTTTATGTACTGACTTTTAAAAGAGTATGAAAAATGAATTTGAAATGAGTTTAATGGGGGAACTCAAATATTTTCTTGGGATTCAAGTTTTTGAAAATGAAGATGGTATTATTTTTAATCAAAGTAAATATACAAAGGATCTTTTAAAACGTTTTTGTCTAGATAGTATTAAGGAAAGTGATACACATATGAGTACTGTTTGTAAGTTAGATGGTGATGAAACTAGAAAACCAGTCGATCAAACCAACTACAAAGGTATGATTGGAAGCTTACTTTACCTTACTACTAGTTGATCATATATTATGATTATTGTGTTCATGTGTGCATGATTTCAAGCTAATCCTAAAGAATCTCATTTTCTTACTGTTAAAAGAATTTTCAAATATCTTAAACATACTGCAAATTTAGGTGTGTTTTATCCAAAAGCAAAATCATTTGATTTAATGAGTTATTGAGATTCTGACTTTACTGGTTTCAAGTTAGACGGAAAAAGAACTTCTGGAACATGTCATTTTCTAGTTAAGTCCGTAGAATCATGGTGTAGTAAGAAATAGAATTTTGTGGCATTTTCCACTACTAAAGAAGAGTATACAGCTGCTGGTAGTTGTTGTTCACAAATTATGTGGATGAAACACACTCTTTTGGACTATGGATATGAATTTATACATGTTTCAATAATCTGTGATAACACAAGTGGAATTAATATCTTTAAGAATCATGTGTCTCACTCTAGGACTAAACACATTGATGTAAGGCACTATTTCCTAAGAGATAATTACCAAAAAGGTTATATTACTCTTGAATTTATAGGTACTGAACTGTAAGAACCTGGTTTTTGCTATGATGGACTTTGGAATTTTCTTGATGATATTTCAGAGCAGCGCCTTCGGACGGCGTGCAATTCTGAGCCCTAGAGTGGCCGGAATTAAATATTCAGTGCGTTCACACTAGAAACGCTAAATGAATGGGGTAAATCCTAAATGGAGTTCCAGATCAGAGATCCGAGTGTACGGAAGGGTCTGGAATGGGGTGTTTACCCTAGGAATGACATAAAACTTGTCGGCGCGGGACGTTTGGACCCCTCGCCCGCTTCTAAAACGTTAAATGGATTAAATTAATTAATTACTTCGTTTAATGTTGAAACACATGTATCTATTAAGATGTGGCTCGGATGGGAAAACTGAGGGCACTGTTGAGTTCAAAGCGTTCCGTTTTCCCTAGAAGGGGTATCAGTTTTGCGGGCGTGGGCCGTCTGTGAAAAATGGCCGCTAGGGGCGTTTTCGTAATTAAGCGGCTTCGAACGTTAAATTTTATAACTTTTGAATGGGGTCTCGGATTAAAATTCCGAGACCTTTGTTGTTCTCGAGAGGGGGTGTTTACCCTAGGGGAGGCTTAACCTCGACCCTGCTGAGGGTTCGGGTTCGGGCCGACGGGCGGGTGGTTAAGCATTTTCTATTTAAAAGCCTAACTCCCCCCCCCCCCTCTTCTCCTTCCCCTTCCCCCTGGCAGCCCCTTCTCTCGCTCTCCTCCTCCTCCTCCGGCGAGACAGCTCCAACAAGGCGCGGCTCCGGCGGATCGCCCGTGAAGCTTCGGGAAATCCCCATGCATGTAGGATCTTGTTTAACATTTCCTTTTAATCCCCGAACCAACTTTGATTCCAATTTGATGCGTCGAATTTCTGCTTAAACGTCGAGAAAATCCGATGAATGCGTAGTAGATTTTATCCCCTTTCCAACGCTTGTCTCAGATTTGAAATCCAAATTCGGAGAAGCCCGCAGTGGATCACCGAAGGTTGCGGGAATTAGGGGTTTTTGGGGTGTTTTCCGGCGGCAGCAAGGGCTTTGGCTGGCGGCGGCGGCTTCCTCAGGCGGGTGGCGCGGCTCGGGCTCGTCGGCTTCAGGTGGTGGCTCCGGTGGCGTGGGTGGCTTCAGGCGGGTGACGAGGCGGTAGGCCGTGGCGGCGGGCTTCGGTCGGGCGGCGCCGGCGTAGCGCGAAGAGGGACGGGGGCCGTGGGGTGTGCGACCCCACGTGCAGCGACCGCGACCCGCACGACGCGGGTCGCTGCGGAAAAAAGGAAAATCGGCCGTGAAGGACGGTCGGTGGCGGTGGGCCGCGGCGGCTTGAACAGGACCTGCGGCCGGGCCGGTCCGGCCCAAGGGAATGCCCCCTTCAATTTCTGACGCCCGTAGCTTTCGCTACGGGCGTCTGTTTTGCGCGCCGTCTATGGCAGCGCGGACCTCGAGTCATGGGGAATGTTTAGAGCTAGTTTCTGGAAAATTTAATTCCTGAAACGAGGGGTCGTGGAGGCGCGACGTGTCCTTAAGTAGACGAGCGTATTTCCCCGAGATTCATGTTTTGAACGGCGCAGACGCATCCGATGTCCATATTAAGCGACGTCAGTGGCGTTGGGACCCTGGCATCGAGGCGGAGCTTTCCAGGGTAGTTTCAGGCATTGAGGCCGAAGTTGAGGTGCGGGACCCAGGGCCCGTCTTTTGAGCTGCATGCAGCTTTCGGCGACTTTTTCCTCAGTCGTCCGTTCGGGTCGTGCGAGCAGTCGATGTTTGGTGTTTTTCCGAGGGAATCGCGTTGGCCCAGTCTGCCCGCTGTAATTCCGCATGGTGGTGAGGGCCCCGCGAGGGCCGTTTCGGGAGTTGACAGTGATATCCAGCATTATCACTGGGAACCTGTTTTGGACAAGTGAGTAGTCCATGTTGTGCGCTTTTTCGAGAGGATCGCAACGGTGCGATCAGTTCGTTGAGTTTTAGGACCGATTTGTGGGTCCCACGTGGCACCGCTCGTGTGCGGTGTGCCAGAATGCATCTTTTCCCCGGATATCCATTGCACTCAATAGAGTAGTTCTTTTGACATGTTTTCCTGAGGGGATCACAATGGTGCGATGCGCCCGACTGTTTTCGGGGCTGAGGCTCGGGATCACGGGACGTCGTTTGGGCGTGAGGCGGTGTTGGTGACTTTTTCGTCGGGTATTCGTTAGAGGCGAGTAAGTAGTCAATCTCGCGTTTTTTTCGATGAGGATTACAACAGTGTGATCCGTTCGGTTGTGCGGAGCCTCTTGCACAATCTTGTTAAATGTGGAAATGTGGAGGTGCACCGGTGGCAGTCCTTCTACCTTGTTTGTAGCGGAACGTTGGTGTGTGATCGTGTGCACTCTCATGTGAGTGATGTAAGGCTGGAATTTATGTGGTTGTCCATTCCCCAGTCGTTGAGGCAGCAAGTTGGAAATGTTACGTCACGCCTTCGCGTTGACGTTGGGTGTCGTGTGCACGATACCCCTTAGGATGGAGATGTGGTATACTCATTGAGTATACGAGAGTTCTTGGAGGTACGTGTGGTTTGTACCTGAGTCGTTCATGCACTTGGTTGTGGTTGACATGGGGCCACACATCTTGTGGGACCCATGTGCATGAGGTGTTCTACCTTAGGTACTTTGACCTCTCGCGACGTAGAGGGTCCTTATGTGTGTTTGTTTGACCAGCAGGGTGGATTTTTTCCCCTGGCTCTATGCTCGTTTTTTTGACTAGCATGGTTGAGTGGTCTTCCCCCTGGTTTCGTTCTCGTTGGATCGGTCAGAAGCGGTGATTGTGGAACCCCTTGATGGGACAGGCGCAAAACTTCTTTTGGATGAGTTGTTCTGAAGTTGGGTGGTTGCACTATACCCACTCCGTGTTTGGTTGGCCAGTGTTGTTCCCTCCAATGGATGTGGCCAGAGCAGTTCTGAGTTTTACCCTCTAGAAGGGCTGCGTAGTGGGTTACTCATTGGCTTCTAGGGTCTACCCTTCAGTAGAGACTGGGCAGTGGGTCACCCGACACTTTTAGGGTCTACCCTCCAGCAGAGACTAGGCAGTGGGTCACCCGACACACATAGGGTCTACCCTCCAGTAGAGACTGGGCAGTGGGTCACCTGACAACCTCTTAGGTCCTACCCTCCAGCAGGGTTGGGCAGTGGGTCTCCTGTCGTCTAGTTCTAGGTCTACCCTCTAGCAAGGCTGGTCAGTGGGTCATCTGTCGACTTATTCCAGGACTACCCTCCAGCGGGGCTGGGAAGTGGGTCGCTTGATGATGTATTATGGTCTACCCTCCAGCGTGGATGGGCAGTGGGTCGCCAGATGATGTATTAGGGTTTACCCTCCAGCAGGGCTGGTCAGTGGGTCACCCGATATCTAGTTATGGTTTACCCTCCAGCGGGGCTGGGCAATGGGTCGCCTTACAATGTATTAGGGTTTACCCTCTAGCAGGGCTGGGCAGTGGGTCACCCGATATTTGGTTATTAATTACACTCCAGCGGGGTTTGGCAGTGGGACACCTGTTGGCATTCCAGACTCAGTACTTACTATTAGGCTAGTCTGTGGATTTCCTTCGTGACCACCGGAGCGAGACCCTTAGTTGTACGGGTCGGTGATGGATCAGCTTGACTTTGAGGAGACCTCTCGACTGCAGGGCAGTGACGAGGTGTGGTTTGACTTTCCCTAGAACTCTCATGTATGAGGGGAGCTTTTCCCCCACTGAGACGTGTCCTTGTGACACGACCTAAAACCGTGCGGGCGAGTCAGTGCTGCCCAAAGAGGATAGTGTCGAGGTGCGGTGGATTGATTCCCTTGGCTTGCGGTTCAGGGCAGACGTGCGGGATGCTGGGCATCGATGGTGTTTCTTCTGGGACTGTTGGCTACACTTTTTCTTGGGCTGAGCTACGGGATGGAGATCCCCATACGATCTTGTTCAGGCTTCTTGTAGAGCATATATATATATGTATATACTGTGTTTGAGTACCCACATCTTGGGCTTGGTTACTCTCCCTCTAGGAGAGGCCAAGACGCGCGGGGTATGCCATGTGCTTTCCGTGTCTAGCTTCTCATGGTTGGATGAGTCGAATCTCCTACTATAGGTAGCGAAGACTCGACAAGAATTTCATCTTCTCACCGTTTCCAGCTCCTTGTGCCTGAATGATTCTACTCCCTTTCTCTTGTTGGGTTGAGCTAGACTCTTTACTTTACACTCTATTGTAACCATATACTGTCCTATTCGCTCTACTTATCACCCTTTGGTACCTCATTGTGTTTCTCCCTCGAGCCATCGGGGTATCCTACTGAGTATTTTTATAGTCACCCCTGTTTGGGCTTTACCCGCACTTGGTGTGCCCTTGCAGAAGACAGACAGGTTTTTCGTGACGTTCAAGGAGCATAGGAGCCGGGAGCTTGGACCACGTGTGGTGGTCATTGTTGGGATCCAGGTGTGGGACCCTCCTAGCTGTTTAATGTTGTTTGAACGATTGTCGGGTTGTGGCAGTTTTTGGTTGGGCACGTGTTTCGCCCCTTTTCTTTTTAGTTACCTTCAGCTTGTACATTGAACTTTTTAGAGGTCGATGCACATCTGTGGTTTATATATATATATAGCAGTTGCCCCTTTTCCTTGCTGGTCTTTTCTTTTACACTGCACTTTTGCATTAAGTGTGTTGCGTGTGTGTGTACAGGTACTTAGGCAAAGGCCTCCCCAAGTTATTGTGCCTTCAGTGCTGGCCGACAGCCCCTGGCCTATGGAGGGAGGCCTGGGGTAGTTGCGGCTCGAGCCCGGGTAGGGTCGGGTCGTGAAAAAGAGGTATCATAGGTGGTTCGTTCCTTGGGGAATTTTGCGGACATCCCTAAAAAGTAATTGGTTGGGATTTAGGGAAACAGTGTCAACATGTCTCGAGAGCGGCTCTCAGAGCCAGGGAGTCCAGTGATGGTGCGGCGACCAACGTATCCATTCACCAGGACCTTGATAACCCGCCTGTCGACTCGGCATGCTGAGACACTTGTTTCAGGGAAAATTGGTTTGTCCATAACATAGGACCGAGTCTTTGACTGTCCTTCTTGAGTCAGCTCCCCATCGTTGTTGTTGTGGTATATACATATATTCTCATCCGACCGCGGCACACCTTGATAATATTCAGGATGTCTCCGCGAGGACAGCCAACCAAGATACCAGCTTTGGTTCGTGACGAAGACCCTGTTAGCTACGATGCCATAGTCCAGGACCCATCATGTGATCCCCTTTCTCCAGGTGGGCCGGTAGCAGCACCCCCACCTGTTGAGCAGCAGACAGCTTTAGCAGAGCAAGCTGAGCTTGAGCGCAGGTTGAGCACGCTCCGTGAGTTCCAGCGGCAGGGACTGCTGAGGTTCAGTGGTGAGCCAGACCCTCAGGTAGCAGAGGTTTGGCTCGAGGCAGTGGTTCGCCTTTTCAAGATTGTGCAGACGCCGAGAGATCAGAGAGTGTCTTTGACAGCCACCCTTTTTTTGTGGAATAGATTGGCGTTGGTGGAGTCTGGTGACTCAGTTTCTTGGCGAGTCATCACTTTCGTGGTGCGACTTTCATTTGTTGTTTCATGAGGAGTTTTTCCCCTCCTGCTTGCCCTCCATTCGGATTTAGGAGCTCCTACATTTTTAGCAGGGAGGGATGACGGTGGCTGAGTACGCGGCTAGTTTTGCAGACCATGCACGATTTTACCCGGACATGGTCCATGACGACAACATCCAAGTGCGGAAGTTTGAGAAGGGTCTCTGCTGAGAGATTCAAGCTGTCATAGTACCCTCGGGCATTTCCACATATGTCGGGGTTCTAGAGTATGCAATGGTGACAGAGGGATTCCCTTCATGTTTTGCGGTTGGTAGTGGCAGTAGGCGCGACGGAGCCGGGACGTCTGGCGTAGCTAGCAGGCGCCGGAGGATAGGACCTCGATGCAGGTGGCCTTCCCACTGCCAGTTTCGAAAACATGGTCTTATACCACATTGGTGAAAAGGCGCAGGGCCTCAGCTGAGGATGCCCTTCCTTGAGTGGATCTCGGTCTGTGGTCACACACCACAGTGGAAGCGGAGGGCACTCGTGCATCACAGAGAGAGTCGGTGCTATGCTTGGGACCGGTGAGGTCACGTGGCACGAGACTACCCGACCCAAGTTGCTAGGAGATTCGGTCAGGCAGCAGGTGCACCACCACGGCAGAGGCAGCGCTGTAATTGGAGTAGTACACAGGGAGGGGGTGCTAGTAGAGGAGCGGGAGGAGCTGGTAGTGGGGGATGACTTTACGAGATCTCCCCATCACCACTAGGCAGTCCACGTCAGGCTCCGGAGGATGACGGTTGGGACCGCGGGTAGCCGCGATCTTTGGATGTCTACGATCCTACAGAGCACGGGATGGTGAGAGGTAACCCTTGCGACTCTTCTACTTCTTTCAGTAGAATTTTTAGGCTTCGCGTGTGAAAGGAATTTCTCCCTGCTCCTTGTTTGAGGTGTTACCAGGGTGATGCAGGGCGTTGGGTGTAACCCTGTGTTGGTATGGAAAAAGGCGTGAGACATTTTCCTTTAGTCGATGGTGTTGACTCATTCACCTTTTGAGCGTGTAAGAGAGCATCGACTATGGAATCTTTTATGACCAGATATCCTTGGGTGTTTCACCATATGGATATTCTGAAGGAGGGAATCACCGGGCCTTGTTCCATGTGTGGGCAGTGATTCCAGTCGTGGCATGCAACGTAGAGGTTCGTTTGGGGAGGTGAGCTACCCCTGAGAGACTTCGGGTTGATTGAGACCGTGAAATGAGATGGTGAGGTTGTCTAGCACCTCTCTCTAACCCCAATTTCTGGAGTGGGTGCACGACATCGGCAGGGGCCGACCTCACGTGAACAGATCAATCCTTTGGTCTGTGTGCGGTGACGCAATGCTGTGTGTGGGTTCTTCTGGGTATGGGAAAGCCAGGTGTGGGCTTAGTACCCTATGTTGCTCCCTAGTTTTTCATTTCACGGACAAAAATCTTGAAGGAGATAATGATTTAAGAACCCGGTTATTTCTATGAAAGACTTTGGAATATTCTTGATGATATTCCAGAGCAGCGCCTTCGGACGGCGTGCGATTCCGAGCCCCAGAGTGGCCGTAATTAAATTTTTAGTGTGTTCACACTAGAAACGTTAAATGAATGGGGTAAATCCTAAACGGAGTTCTGGTTCAGAGATCCGAGTGTACAGATGGATCCGGAATGGGGTGTTTACCCTAGGAATGAAATAAAACTTGTCGGCGCGAGACGTTTGGACCCCTCGCCCGCTTCTGGAACGTTAAAAGGATTAAATAAATTAATTAATTAGTTTAATGTTGAAACACAGGTATCTCTTAAAAGGTGGCTCGGATTGGAAAACTGAGGGCACTGTTGAGTTTGGAGAGTTCATTTGCCCTAGGAGGGGTATAAATTTTGCGGGCGCGGGCCGTCTGTGAAAAATGGCCGCCAGGGGCGTATTCGTAATTTAGCGGTTTCGGACGTTAAATTTTATAACATTCGAATGGGGTCACGGATTAAAATTCTGAGACCACCATTATTCTTGGGAGGTGGTGTTTACCCTAGGGGAGGCTTAACCTCGACCCTGCTGAGGGTTCGGGTTCGGGCCGACGGGCGGGTGGTTACGCGTTTTCTATTTAAATGCCTAACTCACCCCTCCCCCCCCCTTTCTCATTCCCCTTCCCCTGGCATCCCCTCCTCTCCCTATCTTCCTCCTCCTCCTACGAGATAGCTCCAGCAAGGCGCGGCTCTGGCGGATCGCCCGTGATGCTTCCGGCAACGCCCCTGCAGGTAGGATCTTGTTTAACGTTTCGTTTTAATCCTCGAACCTACTTTTCTTCCAATTTGATGCGTCGAATTGCTGCTTAAACGTCGAGAAAATCCGATGAATGCGTAGTAGATTTTATCCCCTTTCCAATGCTTCTCTCGGATTAGAAATCCGAATTCGGAGAAGCCCGTAGTGGATCGCCGAATGTTGCGGGAAATAGGGGTTTTTGGGGTGTTTTCCGGCGGCAGCAGGGGCATCGGCTGGCGGCGGCGGCTTCCTCAGGCAGGTGGCGCGGCTCGAGCTCATCGGCCTCAGGCGATGGCTTTGGCGGCATGGGCGGCTTCATGAGGGTGACGCGGAAGTAGGCCGTGGCGGCAGGCTTCAGTCGGGCGGCGCCGACGTAGAGCGAAGAAGGACGGGGATCACGGGGTGCACGACCCCACGTGCGGCGACCGCGACCCACGCGACGCGAGTCGCTGTGGAGAAAAGGCGGACCGGCCATCAAGTCTGGTCGGTGGCATTGGGCCGTGGCCACCTGGATGCGGCGGCTAGAACCGGACCTGCGGCCAGGCCGCGGGCCGGCTGGGGGCGGACCGGCGGGTCCGGGCCGGTCCGGCCCAAGGGAATGCCCCTTGAATTTCTAACGTCCGTTGCTTTTGCTACGTTCGTCCGTTTTGTGCGCCGTCAGCGGTAGCACGGACCTTGCGTCATGGGGAATGTTTAGAGATAGTTTTGGGAATTTTTAATTCCCGAAATGAGGGGCCGAGGAGGAGCGACGTGTCCTTAAGTGGAGGAGCGTATTTCCCCGAGATTCTTGTTTTGGACGGCGCGGACGCATCCGACGTCCGTTTTAAGCACCGCCAGTGGAATTGGGACCCTGGCATCGAGGCGGAGTATTCCAGGGTGGTTTCAGACGTTGAGGCCGAAGTTGTGGTATGGGCCCCACGACCCGTCTTTTGAGCTGCGTGCAGCTTTCAGGGACTTTTTCCTCGGTCTTCCGTTCGGGGAGTGCGAGCAGTCGATGTTGGGTGTTTTTCCGAGGGCATCGCGTTGGTGCAGTCTTCCCGCTGTAATTCCGCACGATGGTGCGGGCCCCATGAGGGCCGTTTCGGGAGTTGACGATGATTTCAAGATTTATCACCGGGCGACTATTTTGGACAAGTGAGTAGTCCATATTGTGCGCTTTTTCGGGAGGATCACAACGGTGTGATCCGTTCATTGGGTTTTGGGACCGAGTTGCGTGTCCCACATGGCACCGCTCGTGTGCAGTGCGCCGGAATGCATATTTTCTCCGGATATCCATTGCACTCAACTGAGTAGTGCTTTTGACGTGTTTTCCCAAGGGGATCGCAATGGGGCGATGCGCCCGACTGTTTTCGGGGCTGAGGCTCGGGATCACGGGACGTTGTTCGGGCATGAGGCGGTGTTGGTGAATTTTCCATCGGGTATCCGTTGGAGGCGAGTAAGTAGACGATCTCATGTGTTTTTCGGCGAGTATTACAACGTTGCGATCTGTTCGGTTGTGCGGTGCCTCTTTCAAGATCTTGTTAAATGTGGAAATGTGGAGGTGCCCCGGTGGAGGTCCTTCTACCGAGTTTGTAGCGGACCTTTGGCGTGTGATCACTAGAACTCCCGTGTGAGTGGTGTAAGGCTGGAATAGATGTGGTTGTCCATTCCCCAGTCATTGAGGCGGAAAGTTGGAAATTTCACGTCATGCCTTCGCGTTGATGTTGGGTGCTGTGTGCACAATAGCCATTGGGATAGAGATGTGGTATAATCTGGGAGTATACGAGAGTGCTTGGAGGTACGTGTAGTTTTTACCTGAGACAGTCGTGCGCTTGGTTGGGGTTGAATTGGGGTGACACATCGTGTGGGCCCCATGTGCGTGTCGTGTTATGCCTTACGTACTTCGACCTCTCGTGATGCAGAGGGTCCTTCTGTGTGTTAGTTGGACCAGCAGGGTGGAGTTTTTCCCATGGCTTTGTGCTCGTTTGTTGACCAGCAGGGTTGAGTGGTCTTCCCCCTAGTTTCATTCTCGATGGATCGGTCAGTAGCGGTTCTAGTGGCACCCCGTGATGGGACATGCGCAGAAATTCTTTTGGATGAGTTGTTATGGATTTGGGTGGTTTCACGATACCCACTCCGTGTTTGGTTGGCTAGTGTTGTTCTCTTCAGTGGATGTGGCCAGAGCAGTTTTGAGTTTTACCCTCCAGCAGGGCTGGGTAGTGGGTCACTCATCGACTACTAGGGTCTACCCTCCAGCAGAGACTGGGCAGTGGGTCACCCGGCACTTTTAGGGTCTACCCTCGAGCAGAGACTAGGCAGTGGCTCACCCGACGCACTTAGGGTCTACCCTCCAGCAGAGACTAGGGAGTGGGTCACATGACGACCTCTTAGGGCCTACCCTCCAGCAGGGCTGGGCAGTGGGTCACCCGTCGTCTAGTTCCAGGTCTACCCTCCAGCAAGGCTGGGAAGTGGGTCGCCTGTCGACTTATTCCAGGTCTACCCTCCAGCGGGGCTGGGCAGTGGGTCGCCTGATGATGTATTATGGTCTACCCTCCAGCGGGGCTGGGCAGTGGGTCACCTGATGATGTATTAGGGTTTACCCTCCCGCAGGGCTGGGCAGTGGGTCACCCGATATCTGGTTATGGTTTACCCTCCAGCGGGGTTGGGCAGTGGGTCACCTGACGATGTATTAGGTTTTACCCTCCAGTAGGGCTAGGCAGTGGGTCACCCGATATTTGGTTATTAATTACCCTCCAGCAGGGCTGGGTAGTGGGACACCTGTTGGCATTCCAGACTCAGTCCTTACTACTAGGCTAGTCTGTGGCTTTCCTCCGTGTCCACCGGAGTGGGACCCTTGGTTGTACGGGTCGGTGATGGATCAACTTGAATTTGAGGAGACCTCTCGACTGCAGGGCAGCGACGAGGTGTGGTTTGAATTTCCCTAGAACTCTCAAGTATGAGGGGCACTTTCCCCCACCGATACGCGTCCTTGTGACACGACCAAAAACCGTGTGGGTGAGTCAGTGCCGCCCAAAGCGTATAGTGTCAAGGTGCGGTGGTTTGATCCACTTGGTTTGCGGTTCAGGGCAGACGTGCGGGATGCTGGGCATCGATGGTGTTTCTTCTGGGACAGGTGGATACCCTTTTTCTTGGGCTGAGCAACGGGATGGAGATCCCCTTACGAGCTTGTTTGGGCTTCTTGTAGAGCATATATATATGTATATACCTTATTTGAGTACCCAATTCTTGGGCTTGGTTACTTTCCCTCCAGGAGAGGCGAAGACGTGCGGGGTATGCCACATGCTTTCTGTGTCTAGCTTCTTGTGGTTGGATGAGTCGACTCTCCTTCTATAGGTAGCGAAGACTCGATGGGAAGTTCATCTTCTCACCATTTACAGCTTCTTGTGCCTGGACGAGTCTACTCTCTTTCTCTTGCTGGGTTGAGCTCGACTCTTTATTGTACTTTCTATTGTACCCCTTTACTTTCCTGTTCGCTCTACTGCTCACCGTTCGGTACCTCCTTTTGTTGCTCCCTCGAGCCTTCGGGGTATCCTACCGAGTATTTTTATACTCACCCCTTCTTGGGCATTGCCCACAATTGGTGTTCCCTTGCAGACGACGGACATGTTGGTCGTGATGTTCGAGGAGCTTAGAAGCCGGAAGGTTGGACCGCGTGTGGTGGTCGTTGTTGCGTTCCAGGTGTGGGACCCTCCTAGATGTTTACTGTTGTTTTTACTGTTGCCGGGTTGTGGAACTTTTTAGATGGGCGCGTGTTTTGCCCCTTTTCTTTTCAGTTACCTTCAGCTTGTACTTTTAACTGTTTAGAGGTCGATGCACATCTGTGGTTTATATATATATAGCAGTTGCCTCTTTTCCTTGCTTGTCTTTTCTTTTACTCTGCACTTTTGCATTAAGTGTGTTGCATGTGTGTGTACAGGTACTTAGGCAAAGGCCTCCCCGAGTTATTGTGCCTTCGGCACTGGTCGCCAGCCCCTGGCCTATGGAGGAGGGCCTGGGGTAGTTGCGGCTCGAGCCCGGGTAGGGTCGGGTCGTGACATGAACATCAATTAGCTGGAATTTTCACCAAACCATTATGTTCAGATAGATTAGTTTACATTAGACATGAGTTAGGGATGTGTAACTCTCACCATTAGAAACCTCACCATTAGAAACCTCAACGTTAGAAACCTCTCCATTAGAAACCTCACCGTTAGAAACCTCACCGTTAGAAACCTCCCCATTAGGAACCTCACTGTTAGAAACCTCACAGTTAGAAGCCTCACCGTTAGAAACCTCACCGTTAGAAACCTTACCGTTAGAATCCTCACCATTAGAAAACTCACTGATAGATACCTCACCGGTATGGACCTCACCGATAATGGACCTCATTGATAGATAAACCACACTATTAGGAATTCTCACTGGTATACGCCACCGTTAGTATGCACTATTTTAGACTTCTGTTTTAGCCACCGAAATTTGTATAATTTATAATTTACTTATTTTGTTTTATTTATTTATTTTGTGATTCCTAAATTATAAAACAAATGTTTAACCTCTTTTGATCCACCTCAATCCCTTTACCTTTACGACCATAGCTCTCAAACCTTCTCTTGAACCCTAAGTCTCGCGATTCAAACAATGGAATGAGTGAAGAGAACTTCGGTTAGTGCAATGGAAGATGAGCCAAATGAAACGAGACTCAAAGGAATGTCTAGAGGTGGAAGTGAAGTAAGGAAACCTATGAACTCATATCTCACTCAGAGAAAGATAGTAGTAGAGAAGGAACTGTGCACAGAATGGATGATGTCCAGTGATTCGTTAGTTCGGAAAGTTTTGGAAGATCAGAAATGGATAAAATTCTTCTCAAACAGCAATGACCCCTACTATCCAAAGCTGGTGAAACATTTCTATGAATATGTAAGTTTTGAGAAATCAGAAGCTGAGGGCTGAATGATTTCATTTTTGAATAAGAAGGAAATACCGTCTTGATCTGTTGAGGGGGTTGAATACCTGAAGGTACCACATGAAGGAGAATTTGGTTATTTTTCTAAATCAGTACCACCTTCAAGAAACTTAATTATGTATGAAACTGCCTTGGAATAGTTAACAGGAGATGGAACACTAATAATGTTAGTGGCTACTGAAATGAATGGAAAAATAAAATTCTCTTCAAGTTTATTCCGCATGTTCTAAGTCCAAGGAGAGGTGATTTTTCAAATCTGAAATACCAGGATATTTACATGATTCATTTTTTGAGGCATGGTGTGAAGTTAAATTTATGCAGGCTGTTGATGACTCAAATAGAGGATATGATTAGACCATAATCATAAAAGAATTCATTGTTCTTTTCCAAGTTGGTCTCAGATACGATCAAGGTGAAATGAGTAGTTGAGTCTCAGGATGAGACAGTGGTGACAAAGAATAATGCTTGTATCACAAGAATAGATTTCAAATACCTGAAGAACAATTGCAATCCATGGAAAATATGATGGGTTAGTGATGATGAGAAGCTGTATGATAAGTATAATCATTAGGAAAATCCTTCTAGTCATAAGGTTGTGAGGGATCTAGGTCTGGGACTGGATGAAGAAGAACCAAAGTACAGTGATGATACTAATGAAGAGGAGACTTATATAGCTGATGGAAGGGATCCAGACATGCCCCCCAAGTCCTGTTGCTAAAATTATATCATCAGTAAAGGAAAAATTATTATAAGAATAAACAGATGTTCATGAGGAAGACCATACATCCCCTATGAATAAAGAAGAAAGAGAGAATGAATCTGAAGCTTCTTCTTCTGTTTTCTCAAGTCTGAGTCCATTGATTGGAAGCTCAGTTGTTCCTGTTAAGGATGTAGTGGGTATGATGGAAGGAATTGGGCCTAATCTAGAGGAGCCTCTTGTTGTTGTAGAGATAGAGTTGACTGTTGAGGATTCTTTTGAGGAAGAATGACCTACTGAGAATGCTATTGTTATACAAAAGCTTTCACCAGTTAAGGGGGACCATCCAAAGAGGATTGGCACTTCTCAGTAGCTAATGATATTGAGGATTGGGTAGAAGTCCCAGGTTTTGTGGTTTTTGGATTAGATTATCCCGATTCTGATAATGAGGCATCCCTCAATAGACCAAAAGTCAGTTATGATATTCATTCTGAGTTGGTATCTGATGATGTGTTTAGAAGAGGTGATCTGAATAAGATGAAGTCAGATCTTAAAGCCAGTTTTTTTTGAAGAAGTCATAAGAATGGAAAGTTCACTGGTATCATCAATTAAATCAATTATGACTGACTCAGTGGACAATATTGTGTCCGAGAGAGAACCTGTAGTTGTTCCTGAAAATATGATCACCAGGGATGATCTTGAATCCTTAAAGGATGAGATGAAAGAGTATTGTAGTGCTTCAGTTTCCGAGTTGAAGCACTGCTTTATTGAAGAGATAATAAATATGGAAAAGTATAATGAACTCTATCTAGGTTTCAATATGTCAGCCTCTGTGGCACAGATGATGGCTGAAATCAAGGCTTGTTAGAGTCAAGTATCTAGACTGACAGAGAATGTTGAAATTCTATAGAAATCTATTATCTATTTAGAATATTATATGAGTTCTAAAAACCAAGAAGAAAAAGACTTCTCTTATGTCAAAAGTGTTGTGAGCCAGATGGTATCAATATTTGAGGGATTTAAAATCTCCATGAAAAATAATGTCAGCACCCAGGATTCTCAAGGGAAAAATCCTATCAGTGGGTTGACCAATAACCTCACAGAAACATTAGCCTTCTCTATTGATTCTCTTGCCTCCAAACCTTCAATATAACTGGTTCAGTTTCGAGTTGTGATGAAGGAGGATCTTGGTTTAGCTTCAACCAGTAGATCAATGGACTCATCTTCCATGACCCAAGTGGTATCTACCACTAGATATATAATGAAGACAGTCCAAGACTATATAAGAGAAGCTTCTTCCTCTCAAAAGGAAGTTAATGAAAATGTATATTTTTATTTCCAAAGATTCTACACCAAGAATAATCTCAAAATTCACTTTAAACTATTGTTATAGAATTTCAAACCGCCCCCAGTTACTCAAGCCTTCATAGAAAAAGTAAGGAAGCTAAGGGAACTAACTCCAGCCTTGGAGAAATTTATGGAAAAAATGTATGACATCATTTATGCAATGGAGAGAGGAGGAGGAATCATTATGGATTTCAGAAATATTCTATTGCCTTCCATTCATGATGATGCTCGTCCAGTTATTTTACCTCCAGCTTTACCTGCCTCTACCTCTACTACTTCTCCTACTAAGATGACTCCAGCCCAAGACATCCGAAGCCTTACTCCTATGATTACTCAGAGAGCTACTCAATACAAACTAGGAACAGTCTCAGTAGCTCAGCATCCTATAATCATTTCTGGTGTTCCTAAGCCTCCGCCTGCATCTCCACAGTCTGATTCTACCTCGAATCCCAATGGAAAATCTCAATTAGACATCTAAGAGGTGGATTTACTGATGGTTAAGCTATTTGATAGGAATCCTTGTATTATTTGTGTTTCATTTTTTTCTTCCTATGTATCTATTTTTCCCCATGGTATGAAAATTCTCTTATTCTCTTTTACCCTTCTGTTACATTTCTCTGTGTTTGTTTCCTTCTTTTCTCTAATCACAAAGGGGGAGAATATAACTAAAAATAACTGATATTGATCATATGATAGGACAAAGGGGGAGAAAAATAAGCCAAATGAGAAGTCTTGATAAATATTAGCTAATGAGAAATATAATATTACATCTGATACTTTTAGCTTTTCAAATCATCATATGAAAATATCATTATTCCCACTGATTATTTTCTTTATAATTCCTTTGATACATAAGTCTGGTACTTTGTTTTTATTGTTTTCTTTAATACCATTTCATTTTATACTAAATCCACTGATATGTTACTAATTATTTTGAGATTTTGATTCAATAAGTTGTGATTATCGAAAAGGGTGAGATTTTTGACCTCAGCTATTTTGATAATATCACTTATGTTTTAATATGTTGATAATCCCAAATAATGTTCATTTATATATTAATTACTATTCATTGTACTTCGAAAAAACTATAACTCAATCAGGATGTGTTTTTCATAGAACAGATAAGTGTTAAGTCACTGATAAGCTCAAATATACTGATACAAACCTACCAGTACATAGTCTATCGATAGACATAGTCACGGATAAGTAAAGGTCACCGATATACAGAGCTACCGGTATATATAAGTACACCGACAATCCCATGTCACTGATAGATCCAGTCTACCAATACAAATAGTTATCAATAGAACATGTCAACCGGTGTGCATAAGTCCACTGGTATGCACTTAATCACTGGTACACCAGAGATATCATTAGATTAAGTCTACAGGTATAAGCAAGTCTACCACTATGAAGTTCACCGATACAAAGAGCTACCTATACAAAGGGCTACTGATACAAAGAGCTACTGATAAAAACAGCTACCGATACAATGATATTATAATACAAATATATATCAATACAAAGAGCTACCGATACAAGCAGAGCTACCGATAGAAGGAGTAACTGCTATAAGTTGACCGTTACAAGCACTATGCTACATAAACTTTTATGCCTTATTTAAATTATACTAACCATCATATTTACTCAATTTAATGCAACTACCATTAATTAATGTGGGATGTTGGCATGTAAGGGAACCGTAACTCATACCTATGAAAAGATAATCATTCCCAATTTTGGAGCTAAAAACTATAAAAGGATGGAAAATGCAGTGAAAAAAAGTTCGAAATAAGGGATGAAGAGTGCTGAAAAGTGATGAATACACACAGAAAAGAAAAGCTACATCTATATTGGAAGAACACTAGATATACACGAAGAAATTCATTCTAGAAGAGAACGCAATCTATATTTTACCAAAGGAGTGAATAACTACAATGAACATGAAGAAAACGACCCTCTACTTCAGAACAAAACTAGAGAAGTACTCAGAAACATCCCTGATCAATCAAAAGATTCTTGAGATGCACCTCACATCACTAGATCATTCTAAACTCATATCTAATCTCTTAGTGATTCTTTTACTTAACTTTTGAGTAGTGTGTGAACTCTGTATATTTCATACACACAATGTCTCCGGAGCTAAATTGGAGGATTTTTAAATCCTCACACAAAACTTTTATAACTCTCGTGTATCCCACTGTGGATAGTGGTAGTGGTCAAGTGTGACCTAGATAGCCTGTTTGCAATTGTTTTTTTCCCACGTAGAACTTTGGTAGAGGACTTAGGACCTGTACTATCTTTGTACTGTTCTCTACCCCAATCTAGGGTGTGGATCAACGTTTATATAAATTATTTTAGAGGACTATGTCTCAACTTGAGACTGAACCTCTTTTTTTAAAATGGCCATGTTTACTTATTTTGGTTTTAACCTATATTGAATATTCCACTGCTAATTACTCTGAAATATAAAACTATTTTAATGTTTCTTTGATAGTTAATCTAGAAAGTGTTTGTATGTACTATAAATCATTAGGTTAGCTTCAAAAGTAAATTAATCTTCAGATTAGATTAACTGAGAACTAATCAATCTTTTGAGAATCAAACTGACCCTTTATAGTTTAACAAATTCACAACTGATTATCTTGTTATTCAATTTAGGAGATTTTAATAAGAATATTTCTAACAGAAATTTTTAATAGGAACTCAATTCACCCCCTCTTGAGTGTCCACTCTGACCAACAAAAACCATAGCCCCATCTATATTGGACCATTTGAAATCTATCATCACATTGGACCAATGGCCTACTAACAAGACATTACACAAAAAATGGATCAAAATCTTGATTTTTCCTATGTATCTCTCATAAATAAGTACATACCAAATCAACCACATGTACTGAATCTAGATTGGGTACAAATGGTACATGACCTCTCTTATGGGTAGTAGTAGATGAATATAATAGACTATTGATAAAAATTTGAACATTAAAAACAACTCTGCATGTAATAGTGTTGTGGAAGAACCATAAATATGAATAGGTGACACAAAAACCTATAGAAAAAATGAATCAGAAGGACCCCAACCTACTATAAACTAAGTATGAGAGTTGAAATTCCAGGGGGAAATTTTAAAATAGTGAATAATGTAACAAAAAAACGATATTAATAAATCAGGTTTCCAAAATTAATGTGTCTTATATTGTATAGTATTATACAGATATAACACATTGAAATATAAAAAATACATTATTTCATGAATGGATATTGTTATATTATCCACAACTAAACCTATGAAATTTATAAATATTACAATGGGGTCAAAAATAAATAATATAAAAAATATAATTAAAAAATTTGGATTATCCTAATATGATAGAATAATCACTCCTATAGAAAACACTGGGGAAAATACACACAACAATAGTAAAATAAGAAATATTTAGAAAAGGAAAAAATGAACATTAAGAGGAATTATAGTACATCTTGTCTAAAAAACAGTGAGGTTTTTATAGGTGGTAATATGATGATTTGAATTGTAATGTGGTCACTTGAACAGTACCCTAGTTGTAATTAATTTGAACCTAATAAATATTAATTGAAAATTGATCTCAAAATAGTGAAATTTATTGTATTTAATATTTATCAGGAGGAATTTAGGAAAACGTTAATGTTATTATTCCATACAATAAATATGATGATTACAAAATAAATGAACATTTAAGAAATTTTTTAATCAATTATATTTTAATGCATTTTAAAAAATCATAATTATTTAAATTAAAAATTTAAAAAATATATGATAGAATATTATTTTAAAAATATTAACATCATTTTTTAAACTATCACATCAAAATTGTAATTGGGTTATTTTTTTGGAAATTTTCAATAATATTGCAATTTTTGTGAATATTAAGGAATATAGTTTTTTCATAACCTGTGTTTATAAAATATCATCATCCATGAAATAAAAATTACCAAATAAATTATATAAATTTCTTATGGCATAGAAACATATTTAGTTATAAAAATGAGTCAATTAAATACAATATTTTTTTTTCAATCCAAAAAATTAGTTTTTTAATGTTTAATGTCTAGAGTGTTATATTAAAATTACAATTTTACCCTTTTTCCATTTCATTATTATTGAAAAATATATTGGTATTAGAAAGAAAAAATATCTTAAAATAATTTTATGTTATGAAATTATTACTTGAAATTTCATTATAATCACATTTAAAATATTTTCCATGGAAATTATATTTTAATAAATATTTTACTCTAACCCCCCCCCCCCCCCTCAAGTATAAATAACCCCTCTCCCTAACATTTGAAAACCACATCACAAAAAATTACAAAATATAATACTCTACATAAATACCATCTCAATAACAATTACATTCATTATAGAAATTTCAGTGTAGAAAAATACAATAATTAAAGGGGTTTAGTGTCATTGAAAAGATGAAACATTGAGAATTTGGTAAGTTTCCATCAAAATTTTCCCACATATTCCTCTTATCTTTCTCATTGCCTATTTTACAAACCAAACTAAATAATATAACATCAATTAAATAGTATATTAATATTTATTAATAATGATGACTATCATTAATGATTATATTCATGACATATTTATATTTCATACTTCTTTTACCCCTTTTGATAATGTCTCTATAATGGTGGGTTAACAACCCATCAGGATATTTCCAACACACTAATTATTATAATAATTGTGGATGATTTTAAAATATTATTTATATTATATAAATGTGTATATATATATATATTCTTCTATAGTAAATCAAAAAAAATGAATAAAACCCAATAAAAATATATCATTAAATCAAAGTAATGCATGATAATTTAAAGAAAATATGATTAAAAAATCATTATTAAATTAGGGAATTAGAAAAACGTTATTATAATTAATAATTGGTTAAAAATGTAATCATAATTCCCTTATGGTTCAATTTTTTTAATTTCGTTTTTTCATTTTTCTAGAGGTGGAAAACTGAAAAAATAAATCTTCTTCTATGGTAAGAGGGTTCACAAACCCAACTCTGTATATTTTGGATTATCACATCTTTTGGAATTATCTTTATTATAGATATTCCTTTTATTTATTTAAAATTAACATTAAATATTTTATCCCTTTTTTTAGTTCTATATACATGTTTCTACCCGGTCAAAATGTTATCTATGATACATAAAAATATTTTTCTGTGTATACATTACTTTACAAAAAAAATCTCATCAATACATGTTTATTTGTTATTTGTGCACTGAAGAATTGTGTTATTTTATAACAAAAAATTATTTTTTAATTCATTTTTGATCCAAAAACGTAATGCTTGAAAATATTCATTACAAAAAAATTATGACACCCATTCCATTACTAGGGTCTAATTCATTAATATGTTAGTGATATGGTTCCATATCATATGGTATGGAGGATTATGATCAATTTATGATGTTATGTGTGGGGATATAATTATATATAACTCTAATAAACAGGGTAATGTAATATATATCCGGATATTATATGTATTATGCATGAACATAACTTTAAATGTGTTTATTATTATAATGTTCTGATTTATGAACATATGTTATGCAAGAATATGATGCCATATTCATTCCCACATAATTGTTCCCTTTTAAGACTATGTTAAAATGTTTTATTATTATGATTACTCCACATTACAATCCATTTGAAAAAAAATTCCACATGATTATGACAATGATCAAGAGAATATGATATGATGATTATGATTATGATAACCCATATACTATTGATTAATGTCTATTATTCCACAAAAGTTATTCCTCCTCTTATAGGGCTTTCAAACCACACATTTCATTGATTTATATTCTTACGTGGTTCCATAAACTTAAGAAATCATGATATCGTTTAGTAGGTTAAATAATAAGAAATTTAATATTATATATGATTTATTATGTGTAATTGATGTATGAACATAATTTTCCTAAGATACAAATCAATTAAATTATATAATGTATTATTTTTAAGTAATTTATCATTAATATAACGTTATAGTCTTTTATATAAAACCGAGGTCATTATTTCTAGCCTATTTTTCATTCATATAATAATTTTAATTGATATATTCCCTTCCATTCAATCCTAAACCATTGTGTAAATTTCTTTATTTGAACATCAATATCATCTTTACCATGGATAGATTATTTTACTTTTATTAACATTTAAAATGTTCTATAAATCACATAAAATATAATATATTAGGTCATTTTTCTATAATATAGTGGAGGCATCCAATTATTCTTCTATTAGATCATGAGGCTAATCACTTTTTATCCTCATAATATCCCACATTCTTTCTATACTATTTGTGTTGAAACTAGTTTTAATTCATCCATTAATAACCTCTCTAACACATCTCTTATATATTTCACCCTAGAGACAAAAGTGTGACATTTTATTTGATGAAAATATAACTTCTAAAAGCATATTCTTTCTCTAATCATGGATATAAAAAATTATGAAATCATTATACTTTTAAAACATTAAATATAATTCTCCTTCTTTCCATGAAATATGATATCACCAACATACACCATCACCAATAATTACTCTTTGTTTTAGATTTTCACATAAAGTTTGTGATCACTCAATCCAAATATGATCTAAAAAATTATCAGATATGATTATTTATATATATACCAATCATGAGGTTCTTGTTTTACAATATAAAATGTCTTTTTAAATATTCACATCATTGAATAGTCATATCCATTAAAAAATAAAATCATTTTTCCAATATATAATTCTTCTTCAAAATATTCCATTCATAAATATTACCTTAAAATCCATTTAATGAACTATGAACGTACCTTAAAAAACACTATATAAAAGATTCTTATTGACAATATTATTTATAATTAAGAGAATGATTCTTAACCATAAAATCCATTAACCTATGATATATATTTCGTACAAGCCTCACTTTATTATGGTTCACTCCTACATGCCCAATAAGCATGTTTTAAGAACCATTTTTTGTGAAACACATTATGATATCATTGTTTGTC
The DNA here is from genome assembly GCA_963277665.1 of Viscum album. Classification (NCBI taxonomy): domain Eukaryota; kingdom Viridiplantae; phylum Streptophyta; class Magnoliopsida; order Santalales; family Viscaceae; genus Viscum; species Viscum album. Next base: position 1,167,712,335 of record OY728127.1, read on the forward strand.
TACATGATCTCATGTTTGATTATTGTCAATCTGGTCTAATTTTTCATTAATTTATTTTTTCACTCATATACCTATTTTTCACTTTTATAAAATATAATTTTCTATTATATTGATAATATATTATCGTTCATTATTATTTTTATCCTTTTGTTCTACATTTGAGTATATTTTCCTTTAATAACATTTCACATATTAACCGTATATTCACTTCTTCTTGTTTCAGTTAAAACATTACCCTATTCTATAACTATATCTATATCTTCATAAAATTTTTAATCATCACAAATTTGAGTATTTTGAGATTCTCCAAGTCTAAATTTATCAATTTTTTCCTTATACTTTTATCTAGGAATGAATTTTTCAGAATTATCTTTTTATTGATTTTCATTAACATTTACATCACTACATTCAAATATTTCACTGAGACTCTTTTTTTAATATAGAGGATATAATCATTTATTTGAATCCTAAAAATATTCCTTCATCCATTTTATCATTATAATTTCCTTCAGTTTACTATGTATTCTAAATGAAACATTTCCTTTTGAATACTCAATGGTACATTTGTGAGGGTTTCCACCCCTAAACCACCTTATATGGAATCTTCCCATCTTTTGGTATAAATAACACTCAATTATAGGTGTATGTAGAAACATGAAAACCTATATTAAAAGAAATGTACATTGAATCCACATTTTATCAACAATATTTTGGACATGTTATTTACAATGTGGAACCTCCTATCCATGAAACATTTATACTGACGATTCATACCCAATTGATCATAATGTATTATTTTATGTTTTTTCTAGTTCATTTTCATCTAAAATGTAATTATATTTTGTTCCATTGACTGACCACATAATCTTTATTGTTATTTCAGTTTTATTTTCATATATTCTTTGGAATATTTTGATAAAATTCAAAACGTACCTCTTTCACTAAATAAAAATTTCACATCTCATCCTGTTATTTCCATTAATAAAGGGAATAAAATACTTATCACAATATGTTCCAGCCTAACCTAATAAACTACATACATTAGAGTGCAACAATTTTTTTTTGATATTTTTCACACTTTCTCTTTCGACGGTTAGAGTTTATCACAATATATCCCCAAAAAAATTATTGAAAAATATTTTATATATTCCTATTAAATAACGAAAAAAACTATTCATTTTAAACTATATTGATCCCACAAAATCATTGAATTAATACCAGCAAGTTTCTATCATCGAAATGAATTTTTACCTTCTACATGAAGGATAAAATATTTCTCATTTCTATTTATAGGATATAGGTTTCCATTTTTTCTCTATATTATATAAGATAATTTATATATATTCCATTAATATTGTGTCCTTTAATGTTGATTGTAAATTCCAAACTAGATAAAATTAACTTAGTTATATTCCACAAATTGTTTCATTATACATAAAATGTTACACCATGATATTTTTCTTTATATTACTTTTAATGGATTTTATGTTTTATAGTGTGTACCATATGAAACCTATATAACAATCAAACCATAACATTATTGTTTATATGTTACTAGTATAACACAATCATTTGATTAGTGGGTATGGAAAGATAAAATTGAATTATAATATATATATATATATATATATATAATGGGATTCCTAATACTCTAAAACAATAACAAAAAAGTGTCTAGAAGTGTAATAAAGTGAAAATGTAATTTTTTAACTCATATTTATATGTTGATTATGTAACTATTAACTTGATTTGAATATATGAAAATATGTATAGTTTGTGTTTTCTTATAGGATTTGGGTGTACTGGTGCAAAGAATTATAATTTACTTTACTGGTTATAAATTTATCAATTATGAATAACTAAAGAGTTTTAGATTTCATCGTCAGATAAATGTCTATGGAGGATCAATATTTTAAAAGACTATATACAATTTTTAAGGAATTATGTGATTGTAGTTAATGACCATGAATAATATATCATCCCAAATTTAGTTTTTTTAGGAAGAGAACGTTTTTTCGATAAATATATAACTCTTAGGGATCTCATGATTTTTTACATTAAGTGTATTTCAAGATAATTTTATTATGAAAGTCCTAAAAGTTATCGATACCCTTTATGGTTAATAAATTAATTAATTTTGTTATAATTATGGATTTTTTTGAAAAGTGTTATCATTAATTTGGGAAGAATATATGATTATAGTGATAGTGAAATAAAGGATAGTATGTGGATTTATTTGAGGAATAAATATAGATTAATTTTTATGAAGTATACATGGTTATTATTGAGTCTTTTTTATTATGTGAGGTATTTGTTGAAAATATTGACATATTTTGGGAAATATTCGCATACGAAAAATACAATCTTGGTATGTGACATTATGATTAATTAATTTCATATAAATATTAATGTTAGTTTAATCATTGATGAATATATGGTAAAATATTTCATATCCCTGATTTTCAATTTTTTATGGTATATATTGAAGAGATTTATATTATTTATATATCGAAGGATTCTATTTGAATATTAGGTGTCATTTTTTGTTGTTTTGGATATTCAATTAATATTTCTTCCATATTGGATTATTCTTATTTTTTCTAAACTTATTGGATTTTTATATAGATTTAAAAAAGAAGAATAAATTTTCAATTTATTATATTTATGATCTACTAATAGAAAATTTTACAGCTTCAAGCATGAAAAATTCAACAATTAACATTTTGAATATGTGATTACGTAGAGGTATAAAACAACTAGAAACACATAAAAATGATAAAATTATGCACTAAAATCAATTATCTATATTAGATAAATTTATCTATCCTATTTATTAATTCATACCTTTCGAAAAATATAATAAAAATATATAAATTTTTATATAGAAAAAAATAATTTATTATAATGTTATACATTTGGAAAAACATTCCCAATATTGTGTTTTTTAATAATAAATTCACGGTCTAAAAAAGGTTGGGAAACAGTAAGTTTCTTAGTCATAACATGGAAAATAATGTTATTTTCATAAGATAATCTTATTAATGTCAATTAAAAGTTATTCCTTCAATTATATATGAAGAAATATTATGATGTTTTTTAAATTAATTTTTATTTGTTGAGAAAAATTATTTGGTAAACGATTTTTTAAAAATAGTTTAATGCTGCTAAATATTCAAACACAAACACAAAGGGGGAGAAATGATTTGATTTTATGGATGTTTTTTTTCAGATTCAAAGGATCAGAATTCCTAGTACTAGACATAAAATGAGTAAGGAAGATTTAAGATAGATATTCTATAAATCTATTTTCTAGATTAAAAATAATAATGATATCCATTGGGATGATTTTTATAATTCATCATTCTCAGCGTTGATTTGAATGTCTGATGTTTCATGTTGAAGATGTCGAATGATGCTGAAGATGTTTAATAAAGATAGTGATTTCTAGTGTTAGATTTTTTTGGAGATTTCAAAACTAAAATAATATGATTATTTTTTTATGTGGTTCTCAAAAACCATGATAATCTTTCATGATAGAATATTTTGTATAATAGAGGATATTAAAGGTCTCTAAATTGTTTTTATCAATTCCTCAAACTCTGAAATAGAAGATCAGATCTAGATATACCAGACGAAAAATGTTTTTAGAAGTTAAAATGTGTTAATATTATAATTTTTGAAGAATATAAAATATTATCAGTGGAGTTATCATCTAATTAAGAACATAAATATGATAATTTCATTGTAATGAAAATTCCATCATAATGAGAATATCATCATTATGAGGATTCCATAAGATTAACTTTAATAAGGGTAGTCAAATCATAATGAGGTATAGATAGTCATATCATAATTATTTGAATATTTTCTAATAAAAATCTGATTAATATATTCATAACATAATTTATATTTCAATACAATCATATAAATTTTAATAGAAGATAGTTAGAACACAATTTGTATTGTAGGATAGTCATACTTTAATGAGAAGATGAAGAAAGTCATATCGTGGGGAGATGATAATGTTTCATCGAATTGACCTAATGATGGGTAATTGTAATGATATTATGTAAATGATATCAAATTAAATCTAAGGATGTTATATCATATAGAAGAAAAGTTAGTTTCTTCGATATGACTGATCTCAGAGTAATCATTAGAAGGCTTATAGAATAAAAAGTCGTAGTTTAAATGTGAGTTATTTTTGGTGTTTTAAATTTTGAGTATGTGGGAATATATTTTTTAGTTTCTTACCATATTTATTCTGATATTCATGTACATAAAATCAAAATTTATTAGTAATTTCCATATTTTTATTATGTTTAAAAGGTAGAGTGATGCATTTTTTTGGTTTTCTTTTCGGATTAAGATCTTATAAGAAGGTCAGACATATTAATGTGTTTTTTAGGACTGAGGATAATCTTATGATAAGTTTTTTTGACTTGAATATTTAGAATGGATTCATCATATTAGGACCATCAGACAGAATTCATTGGATTGAGGAAGTTTGGATTGAGATTTTTTAGTTTCTGAGAAGCACGTGTTTTATAATCTATAATAAAAATCAAGTTTCTTCAGTTGAATATTAGGAAAGGGTGTATCATGTTGAGATGATTGGACTGAGTAAGTCATAATTATTTTGTGTGACTTAATTCCAGTGACCAAAATTTCCTCAGACCTAGGAACTTTTGTGGATCATATTTAATAATGTATTTATTATATTATTTTAACTAAACTATTTCATACATAACATTTTCAACTAATAAGAGGTTGTAAAATCCTTTATATTGAGATATATATGGTGTCTAATATGATTTTTCACTTTTTGTATTCACTTATTCATAACTTTTAATTTTTTTGGAACTAAATATGTGTTTATAGAAAGGATGTAAGTTCTCAGACTATGGAAAAACCATATAAATCTCATATTCGTTACATTCTTTCATATTATTCTCATGCTTGATTAATCAATAAAATATTATAATAATGTATACATTAAATGCTTTTTGGTTTTATTTAATAAGAGTATAGAAACATAGAAAAGTGGACAATTGATTCAACCCCCACCAATTCTTAGTTGTTATTCAATCCTTTGGAACATAAATTGGTTTCCGATCCAAAGGCCCCTTGTTGAATCCGTATCATGGACAAACTCAATTCTATCAACAGTAGTGAAATTACTTTATTTTAATGAAAAAATTATATTGGATGTAAAAATTGGATTATTGATTATCTCATATCTCTTTTCGTGGAAGTCAATGATTTTGATAAAATTGGGTTCTCAATTATTGATAATGATGTACTAATGACTAATCTGATAATATAAATATTATACTTCATGGAAAATATAAAATCCAATACTTATGTTCTTATAAAAAATTATATTATGTTAATGGGTATCAAAACAATGAATATTTTGTGAGGCAAGATGGAAATTACTTTCGAATGCATTACTAAAGTGAAGGAATAAAAGGTAAAAATATTGCACAATAAGTATAAATACATAAGAATTAGAAAGAAATTATCTATTGAGGAATAATTCCCCATTAAAAGAATAATTTTTGGGAAATAATGGATTTATTTATGTCCTCTAATACTCTATAATTTTTAAGAATCTTGTGAGAATATTTCTAGGTAGATTCAAATATAATGTTTCTTTTATTGAAGATAAGGATTATTTTTCTCTTGATGGATCGTATAATTCTCTTTATTTTTATGAAATGGGGAAATATCCAATGTTAAAAAGAATATGGATAATCAATATTTTTTAGAGATAATAAACATGAGTTTATCATTTAAATCGCCTTCTGATTTTTCATTGGATTTTGAACCAATGAGAAAAATGAAAATAAATTATGATGAATATGTTGATCATTATGAATATAATGATAAATTGGATGGTTATTTTAATGTCAAAATCATGTCTATTATCTCTAAAAAAATATCGAAGAGGAAGAGGAATGATGGTGGAAAATATCCTCTGAAATGTTTTGAGTGTATCATAATAATAAAATTTTATATGAATTTCCCCTTGAATAATTTTGGAGAATATCAAGATTATTATTATGAAAAAACAGAAAATAATAACTAGTGAAAAATTTCTACAGATGAAATGTTATCCTATAAATATAAGAATTGGTTTACATTAAAAAAAATTGAGAATGTTGATTACGAAATATGAAACAGACTCAACCAAAAACCATTCTTCGGAATATAAATGGTTAATAATTTTTTTAAAATTCGTCGAAAATGTTTAGAAAATGGAATAATCCTAAAATAGTGTAGAAAAAGGAGGTGAATAATCGTACAAGGAGTATCATCTCAGAATGGATATTCATGTGTGTCTTGGAACAAAATCTCTCAAGAAATAAATCAGAATGATAAATAATAGAATAGGAAATTTTTTTGATAGTGACAAAGATGTTTTCAGGAAATATGAAAAATAAATCTTGGATATCTTAATTTCAATATAAGTAATTTCTGAACATAGAATAATGGTTGAAGATCATAGTAAGAAGCTGGTAGTTATGGGTGAATAAGATAAAAAGATTCAATCATATTGTCTTTATTCATAAATTATAGTGGTTGATATGAATGAAAATATAATCAAGGATTTGAATGTAAAATATGAGACTTTTAATGTTACTTATAGATCTCAAATCAATATTAGGTGAAATCCTCACCCACAAAAAATAAATTTTCCTCCAAATTTTTTAACATTTAACGACTTTTAAAAAAATTTGGTATGTCCTCAATGGAAAACTATGTTGTAAACCTATTTTATCTATGAAATTTAAAAATTAACTAATTATTAATGATGTTTCACATGTAGTGATTATTATATATGGAATTAGTTATCACTCTTAAATATGTTTCTACAGAGGGAGATATTACTTCAATATAAAATTATGAATTTACGGCCATTGTTGTTTTTGTGGAATGTATCAGGATAGGGATTAACATTATTGGCTTATATGGTCAATTCCTATAATATGGATTGAATAATTTCAATGTAATGGTGTAAGTAGGATTAGTGAATTTCCTAATCCATAATAATTTAGAAAAAAATGTAAATAGGATACATTCCTTCTAGTAAAAATTCAATTTTAATGTCAGAAATATGTTTATGGAATATGTGATAAGGCTTATCATTATGATGACATATGTATGAAACTTCTTTCAAAACAAGATTTTTATTGTATAAAGGACAATGAAGTTGGAATAAATAATTTTGATAGAGGATATTTTTTTATAAATATATCTATGAAATAAAGTAAAAGAGACAATCCACGGATACAGGATAGTGGTTTTTATTCACTTGTGATATGTGATGTAAAAATAATGAAACATGTAGAAAGTCATGATGGATGACTAGTTACCTTTGGTAAATGTAGTTTCTGAAATATCATTGGAATCGAATTGGTGGTGATTGATGAATAAAAGATGAAATATAATTATGTTTTATTTATTGATGGCCTAAAACATAACATAATTAGTGTGGGTCAAAATTTTGGTGATGGAAAATAAGTGATTTTAATAAAATATTAGTATGATATCAGATGTGTAAAATATATAAATTTTATTATAAAATTAAAATGAAATATTCATAATATAATTAAGAATGGAGAAGACAAAAAATAATGTTATCTATGTGCTGGATATGAGATTAAGATGTGGCACAACGGACTATGCCACCTTGGGCATAAATACATGATCATATTTTTTAAAGATAATGTTATCTTTTATTGTATTGAATCCAAATAGGTTTCTACAGTTATCTCAGTATGGATGTTGTTGAGTAAATGTCATCCTAGAAAAATTGTGAATTATATAGTCTTTCTGATGCTAATATAATGTTTACTTTACCTTACATCCTCCAAGATAGACATTTTTTATGTAGTGACTTTGTGTTCCGTATATCAAAGTAATCAAAAATAATAATATAATTTTAATGGAAAGAGAACTATGATATATGTTGAAGGTACAACTTCACATGGGTTATTAGGAAAAAGAAATTGTGAGTTGAAGTTTAATGGTTATACTAATGTCAATTGGGCTGGATATTATAATGATAGATATTAAACCCTGTGAGGAAATATTTTCTGGGGTAAATTTTGTGTATTTTTTTATAGTACAAAAAAATTTTCAATAATTTTGAGAACATTGGAATCAGATATGTTGTGGCTACTCTATCTTATACTTTGATTTTGTCGATGAAAGTTCAACGGAAAGATTTGAATGTTAAACTTTCTAAATCATGGATCAAACATTGTGATAATAATAGTGTAATTGATCATTCTAAAATTCAAGTCCAATATTCTGGATTGAAACACAATGAAATTAATTTCCAAATTTTAAAAGAGAAATTTGTTGTTGTATATTTCTATCTGGAAGTTATCTCATGGATGTATCAAATTGTTGATACCATCACAATGGTAATTCAAATTGAAATGTTTCTTGAGTATAGGCTATAAATTCATGTTCATCCTCTTATAATTACATACTTAATCTCATAATAAAGAATCCCCTCGATTTTTTGTATTGTTTTTTAAAAGGTTGAGTGAAATAAAAAACTTTGGTCTTTAAAAAAATGCTTTAATTATCCTTTTTTTATGAATGGGAGATTGTGGTTATCATAAAATGGGGGGGGGAGAAAAAGAAATGTGGAGAGAAATAGATGTGAGGAATGGTTATCTTAATATAGTTGTAGAATTTTCTATCCCCCAAAGGATGTAATAAATTTAAAAATTTACTTTATCCAGCAGTGTGGTGTCATGAAAATCACTTTTGAGAAAGGCTATGTTTTAATATAATTTAAAAAACACGAGTTGTTAAAATTTTTAGAGAGTTGAAAATTTTTGTAATGAGATCATTCATCAAATACAATGGAGGATATCAAAGAAACATTATAATGTTTTTTCAAAAACTATTTTTTATTTTAAAGACATATATTTTTGAAATTAATGTTTTTTGAAAAATTGGTGAATGTTGATGAACATTTATACCCAACCACTAAGGGGGGTAATGTTTTTTAAGGAAGTTGTTTTCCAAATGCAAAGGATCATAGTGAGAAGTACCAAACACACATGGTATATGGAATATAGAAGCTAAAACTTCTATAAATATGTTTTCTAGAGGAACAATTAAACTCAGATTCAATGACATTACGTTCATGATTCATCAAACTCAACCTTGATTATAATTTCATGAATTGTGGGTTTGGTAAGTAAGAATGATGCTGAAGAGGTTGAATAAAGGATGTTATGTCAGGAGTTAGAATGTTCATGAAAATTTTAACATAAAATTAGGTGATCTGTTTTTAAAGGAGTTATTATAAATCCTGATAAATTCACAGGATAAAACCTTAATAAGTGCTGAGGATGTTGATGATCTCTAAATATTTTGTATCAGATCCCGAAACTCCAACACAAAAGAGTAGATAAAAAATTACCAGACATAGAAGTTCTCATAAATAGGAATGTGTAAATCTATTGATGTTTGAATAATTTTAATGTTTTTTATTGGTGTTATGATTAGATGCGGAACATCAGAATGAGAATTTCATCATAATGAGAATACCATCATAATGAGAATTTCATCATTATGAGGATTCCATCAGAGTGACTCTGAGAAGGATATTATGATCATAACGAGATGATGATAATTAGAACAAAATGAGATAAAAATAGTCAGATCATAATGAAAATAAGATATTCAAATCGAAATGAGTAGTGTAAGATAGTAAGATCATAATAATAATTCCATGATCGTTAGATCATAATGACAAGATGATGAATATAAGATTATGGTGAGCTGAAGATGTTTCATCATAATTTTCTAAGAAATATTCAATATAATATTGAAAAGAAAGTCACATCAGACTAATGATTAGGAAGTTATATCAGACTGAATAAAATTTAGTTTGTTCTAGAGTAATAATCTATTAGTAGTAATGATATGGTTTGAAGAAGTTAATGTTGATTATTAAATGATAATTATTTTGGGAGTTTTGAGTTTATACTAAATGGGAATTGTTTTTTTAGTCTCAAGCCTTTTATAGATCGTTTTTCCTATAAATAGAAGCATAATACATTTTTACTCTTTATAATTTTCTTGCACACAAAAGTTGGAGAGATGCATAATTTTTGTCATGATTTATTTCTAGACTGAGATCAAATAATATTTTCAGTCATTTAAATGTTTTTTAAATGATTATGAATATCGTAATAAGCATTTTATCAGCGTTTTATTTTTGAATATTGTGAATGAGATGAATGAATCGATAATATAAAACCAAATTCATCATACTGAAGAAGATTTGATTTATTTTTCAGTTGTTTCTGAGAAGCACCAGTTTTTTATCTAGATATAACAGAAATATTATTTATGTCAGGAATGAGAAATAGTTATTTTATTGATTTGATTAGATAGATTCAATCATAATAAGTTCATTGGACTGCATCCCATCATACTCAAGGTAATGTTTTTAATTAACATTTTAAGAGAATATTTAACGATGTCTATATTCTTTTTATTGTCTCATTTATTTTGTAAGAAACCATGTAAACTAATGGGAGTTAGTATAATCATTTGTGTTATTTTATAGATGGTGTCTCATAGGATTTTGAACACGTTCTTTTCAAATATGAAAAATAGTGAATTTTCAAATACCAATAGGTGTATATAAGTTAATGGTGTAGGTTCTCACACTAAGGTTGAAACTTATAAATCTAGGGTTATTTACTTTCATTCCTACTTTTTCATGCATGAGTTTCTACTAAAACAAAATAAGGATATAACATTTAATAGATTTCAAGGGATATGATTTAAATGTACTGCTTCACATCCATGACATATTTTAAAATAATTTTTAATTTTATTTCCAATATTTCTTTGTTTTTGGGGTATCTCATGTTTTTATGGAGGAATGAGTTAGTTTTCATGAATTGGGCCAAACCATGAGCCCAAATTTAAATCTAAAAATAAATTTTCCATTGTTTATAAATCCTTCTTCTTTCAACATTTTTCAACAATTACAAATCCTACACGGCCTCACCTAACCTATTAACACCAACATGTCAATTTGGAGCCTTTATAAATCCATAACCAAGGTGTATTTCAGTATTTAATTAAGGGGTTGGGCCTACATGGAATCCTATTTCTAGTTTTAAAAATTAGTTTTGTTTATTTAATAACATATTCATGTTTAAGGATATTTTTTTGATTCCATGTGTCACCCAATCCCACTGAACCCAGCCGCATGGCCAACCTATTTCCCCCCCTCATTGGAGCTCAGTTTCATTGCAAATTAGTGAATAACATTATACGGTTTCTCAAATCGTCCATAATTTTAGATATAAATTAATTCCTTCTTAACTCTTTCAATTCATACTATTTTTCCTCCATTATAGTTCCTAATTCAACCCTTCATACTATTATTCAAACCTAAAATCCATGACAGACCTCCATGACTTTCGAAACCCCTTTGGAATAACATTTGATAGAGAATTTGGTGGAAGAACATCAAAGAATATCAAGTAAGTGTCTCTCCTCCTTAGTCCCCCCACCCATCCATGATGTTTATTTCAATTTACATGAAGTTACAAATGAATTGGGGTAGGGTTTCAATCATAAGGTTTAACACTGAAATTTCATGGTCAATTCTTGATGTTTTAGGTTCAATCTAAGTCCCTCTTGGGGTAGTGGTGGTACAACTAGATTTCATTACGGTGATTCAAGGGTTTCCTTTGATTTGGCAGGTGATTCCTTTTGGTATGAAATATTTTTTACCTATCTGCTATGATTATGGTATTCCCATATCAATTTCATTTGAATTTTGCGGAAAAATATGGTTTTAGTGGAAATTATACAAAAAAATAATTTTAAGTGCCAATTTTTTGGTGAAATTGTGGGTTTTTCATATCAATATTTTATTGGTTCAAAAAGGGAGGACATATATTTATTTAGTTGATTTTATTTATCATTATTAGGACTTTAAATAATGTTTTAAATTTTTATCCCCTCAGTTTGTTGCTGCAAAAATTAGCTTTAATGGTGTTTGTAAAGAAAGTGAGGTTTTGGTGCAACTTTTGTGTTTTAAGTGGTAAAAAATGTGACAGATATTGTAATGGATGTATTTGAATAGTATTTATGTTTTAAATAAAATAGATATGTGTTTCATGATGAAATTTTTTGATCAGAAAGGGGGAATCCCAGTTACCTAGGTGTGGTGGATGTGTACTAGTACGGTTAGTGGAACTGATGGGTTTTTGTCTCTATTCCACCTAGAATTTGGACAAAAACAACTCTAACTAAACTATTTGGATGATTATTGGGGACCAATTGGTAATGGTTATGTTCCCTACTAGTGGAATTTTCATGAGAACATATTTTATTATGGTTACATTACACCGAGGTACGAGGTACATGGGGCCCGAGAATATCCACTACCTAGGGGTTTTACTGATTTTGATGCTCATTAAATTTTTTGTATCTTCCCTTTTTATGGGGAATTTTTTATTTAATTTTCATTAGATACCATGTTTATTAAAAAGTGTGAACATTATGAAAATTTTACCTTGAAAATTATTTTCAATTGAAAGTTTCATTTCTCAGAATTTATCATTACATTCCTTTGCATATTAAAATTGCTTACTTTTTCACATTGTTTCGCATTCTCATTGGAATAATTGGGTGGTATACTATTGGGCTTAGTCTCACACCCAAAATACACCCCTTGGGTGTATGTAGACTTTATTATTCTTGACTTAGGTAATGGGAAGGCTATGGGTGATGGTAGTTCTGTGTGTAAGTTCCCATCCTTGGTGCGGAGTTTTGGAGATGGCTTGTGGGTGATAACCGCTTGTCATGTGGTGTCCTTAAGAATATCTTTATATTATATTTATTTTTATTTGGACCACTTGTATTGTCTATAAACCAATGTATTCAGTTCTCTTTTTTGCATAAGACTAGTTTGGATTGAAAATTTTAGATTTATATTCTGGATTGATTTTAATGTTTTATGCATTCATACCAGAGTAAATCAATCCCAATCCTATATTACTGATACTCGGGACCTTGTTCCATCACATGGGAATAGGTAATACCCTTAGGTCCTTGACATGGGATTGTATTAGTGCCAGTAATAGTAGTGACCAGATTCGGTTCGTGCCAAAATGGTATCAGAGGAGGTTAATGTTTTTGGATTATGTTAATATTTTGGGATGAGTCGGGATAGAAAGGAGCTAGTATTTTCAAATATCGCGGTTTTCTTTCATGTGTAGGGTTCTTGACCTGCACCTCTCATGGAGGACCTTGAGTCACCAAGGGACGTTTGTATTTTCTGATTGACCTCACTTCTCGTTGAGGCGTGTGGGCTGCATACCTCACATGGACATCGGGCAGGGTTGGAGTAGTTGTTTCCTTTTTGTATTGAAATGTTTTTAGTTTATTTATATTTTATTTATTTGATTAAAATTTTCAGAATTGTGGTATTGGTTATTTTTTTGTGACTATTGCAGTTTGTTGTAACATACCTCCCTCGAAAGCTCCCATGCGCCCACGAGAGGATGCTAGAGAGAGTTCTCCAACACTGATTGATCATGGGCTCATCCAATCTATGGTCTGGGCAATCCAAGCATTTGGATAGATACCAGATCCTTCTCTTATTACTGTTAGGGTAGAAGATAGGGGTCCTAAAAACTATAAAGAACATGAGTTTCTGAAAAAAAATCCCCCTACCTTCTGAGGTAACAAAGAACCCCAAGAAGCAGGGGAATGGCTCAATAAGATTGAGCGTATGTTTGAGTTCTTGGAAACACACGAGGAGATTAGGGTGAAGTGTGCCTCCATTCTATTAGAGGGTCCCAGTTGAATGTGGTAGGAGTCAATGCTTCAGACTGGGAAGAATGTGCAGATGTGATGGGGAGATTTCAAGGTCATCTTTAGTGAACAGTACTAGAATGAGGTGTTGGCATATGCTAGGTCTAGAAATATTATGGACCTTGTTCAATGGAATCTATCTGTGATGTTGTATTCTAACCTTTTCACTAAGTCGGTTTGGTGTGCTCCAGAAATCGTCTCCAATGAGCAGGCGAAGGACTCGAGAATTGAGAACAGATTGAAACCTGAGATATACTCCTAGGTGTTATTGTTTAAGCTAATGACCTATGTTGAGTTTATTGATCAGGCATTCATGGTGGATATTTTTAGGAAAGGTAGTGATTTTTTCCCTGGTTTAGTATCCGTAGTGGGCAGTGGATGCTTCTCAAAGAAGAAAAGGATGTGATAGGATCATGTGATGAATGGAGGTGGCAGTTCAGGCCACTCCTCCTGGTAGATTTCGTCTGAGGCTTCTGATGCGAGGACATTTGTGTGCCACATGTGTGGGAATCCTGGGCACATCTAACTAGAAAGTCCACTTCCTCCGAAGACTTGTTACTAGTGTGGAGGTATGGGTCATTTTCAATGCTTCTGCGGTGTGGCACATCCACCTCTGAGTGGGGTAGGGTCAGTGGATTCAAGAGAAGTGCCAGCACTATTTGAGATATCGAGGAATGGCGGATCTTGAATTTGCGATCATGGTTTTTGGGTTGGGTAATCTTCTAGGAAGAGCGTCTTCAGGTCATAGCCATAGACTAGCGGTCATCCTCAGGCAGACACTAGACATCTCTATGCAGTGGATATGGCACCAGCAAAATCAGAGGCAGCACCGTTGACTGTTCTAGGTATCGTTTTGATCACATCATATATAGATGCTGCTCTTTTTGATATTAGTTCATCTGTTTCAGTCATTTATTCCTATTTTTTGTACATGCTGATCTTTCCAACTGAGTATTTGTCTTATGCGATTGAGTTAGGTTTGCTGCTAGGAATGAAGAAGGAGCATGGTCTTAGGTTCCCATCGTGTGCACCTTTCGTGTCAGGTGTTGAGGTGATGTGGTACCTCTTGGTCTTAGACATGGAAATTTTTGATATCATAATCATTCTAGATTTTTTATTATACATCCAGGAACACATCGATTGCTACAGGTGGCATGTGGGTTTCACAGCACTTGATTGAAGTCGTCAGGTTTTTTATGGAGAATGGGATCCTCGGTCGGGTCATGCAGGACCTCCACTCCCAATGTTGGGTAGTATTATATTTCAGTTCTCATTGCTTGAGTTATAGGATTCTAGTATTTTCCCTTATGGTTCACTACCTCATGTAGTGAATGAGTTTCCAGAGGTATTCTCAGATGATTTTTTAGGTTTTCCCCCAAAAGATAATGTGGAGTTTTCAATTGATTTGGCACCAGGAACACTACCGATATCTCTTCCCTCAAATCATATGTCCCCCACTTTGCTGATGGAATTAATTATATAGCAGGATTACTAAGAATACAAAGTATTCATTCGCCCGAGCATCGCTCCTTGGGCCGCTCATATGTTGTTTGCGAAAAATGGTGTTGGATCTCTCTGGTTGGGAATTGAAAATCAGAAGCCTAAAAAGTTAACAATTAAGAAACAAATCTATTTTACAATAATAGATGATTTGTTTCATCATTTAAAGAGGTAAAATAAGTTATAAAATCTATATGTTCATTCGGGTTGCCATCAACTCCGGGTGAAGGAGTCAGATATTCCAAAAACAAACTTCCAAAGCAGGTATGGCCACTTTGACTATTTGGTCATGCCCCCTCTGATTGACCAATTCTACAATGGTATTTAAGGAAATTCTGAATAGGGTGTTCAATCAGTATCTTGATTCCTTCATTGTGGTTTTCTTGGATGACATTCTAGTATACTCTGGCTCTGAGGAGGAACACGAACATCACTTTAGGATCATCTTGGGAACATTGAGGGATCACTGCATCTATGAAAATCTGTCAAAATGATCATTCTCGATCAAGGATGTGACATTTCTGGGGCATGTGATTTTGATAAGGGGGTTTTAGTGGACCCGAGAAGATTAGTGTGGTTATGTCAAGGGAGTAGCTGAATAATTATTTCATGATTCAGAGTTTACTTGGCATGTCTATTTATGACAAGCGATTCATTCGGGAATTCTCTCAGATTGATTCACCAATGAAAGCACTCACCCAAAAGGGGTGAAGTTTGTATGGGGTGCAGAATGTCTGGAATCATTCATGGAGATGAATAGGCAGTTGACTACTTCCCCCAAACTGATTTTTCTCGAGTCTGGAAAGGGATATGTGGTCTATTGTGACGCTTCAGGTAAGGTTCTTGGGTGCGTTCTTATGGAGGATTATTATGTGGTTGTGTATGGATCCTTCTAACTCCGAACTCATGAAAGATATACCCAACCCATGGCTTGGAGTTGGCAGTGGTGATGCATGATTATAATACTTTACATCACTACCTCTTTGGGGAGAAGTCGGTGGTCTACTATGAACACAAAATCTTGGCCTATATCTTATCACAGAAGGACCTCAACATGAGGTAGTGTCGTTGGATTGAGTACTTTTAGGAGTTTGAATTTGACATTGTCTATAACCAAGGAAAGGGTAATGTGGTGGACAACTCTTGGAGTAGAAGAGTTCCACTGCAGGCTTTGAGAAAGTCCAGTGATGAGTAGACATTGATGGGGCCTTTTTCTCAGATGCATGAGGAGACTAGGGAACATAATGGAGGTATGTTCATGGAAAGCATCCAATTGAATCCTTCCCTATTTTAGTTTATTCAGAGGTAACATCCCATTGATGATCTTTGTCAGTTGTCGAAGAAGTTTCATCATAGTGGGGAGACATCCTCTGATTGGCCGTCGTCTCCCGAGGGTATATTGTGATTCAAGGGCCATTCAGTTGTGTTGTTACCTTTGTATAAGTTGGTGATGGAGGAATGCCACCAGTCTAAGTGGGTTTTCAATCTGAGTGCCAACAAGATGTATTATGATGTGCGAAGATAGTTATAGCTGCCATGTATGCGATGGATTATATTAGATATTGTGTTGAGACGCTATACATGCCAGTAGGTGAATGTGAAGCATCAAAGGCCCTCCTGTTTGGTCCATATATTAAGAATTACTACTTGGAAGTGGGACGAAGTCACCATGTACTTCATTGTTGGATTACCTCATACACGTCAGGGTATGAATTCCATTTCGGTGGCGATTGATCATCAAACCAAATCATCCCACTTCATTCCGATCAGAGATACAACTAAAGTGGATGAATTGGACTCGTTGTATCATCAGGAGGTGGTGAGACTCCATGGCAGGCCATCAACAATTTTCTCAAATATCGCTCCCCATTTCACTTCTTGATTCTTGGAATAACTTCATAAGGCCTTGGTGTCCCATATTATGATGAGCATGACATACAATCCTCAGACAAATGGTCAGAGAGAGTGGGAAAATCATATTTTGTTGGACATGTTATGTGCATTAGTCCGAGACTTTGGAGGTTCCTGGGATATCCATTTGGGGTTGGTTGAGTTTTCTTATAATAAAAGTTACAACACTCAATTCGTATGGCTCATTTTGAGGCACACACTGTCGACCTTGTTGGTCCCCCCTATATTGGGCTGAGGTAGGTGAGACCTCATTATTGTGGCCGAGTCTTGTGTAGGAGACATCTAAGAAGGTCAAGTTAATAAGGAAGTGTTTACTAATATGTCAGAGTCTCCATAAATCATATGCTAACTGGAGGCGTTGATACCTAGAGTTTCTTTTGTGTGAAAGGGTATTCTTGAAAGTGGACCTTCATTTGGGCTATCACTGATTTTGGAAGAAATGGAAGCTGACGTCGTAGTATGTTAGGCCCTTTGAGATCACCGAGCTTTTTGGTAATGTGGAATACATGTTGGCTTTAACTTCTTAGTTAGCATCCATCCGTTATGTCTTCTATGTCTTCCTGTTAAAGAAATACAACCCGGATCCATCCCATGTGATGAGTTGTGAAGATCATGAGATAGAGCCTGACTTGTCTGTTTTTGAGTGGCCGGTGAAAATAGTTGAATCCCAAGAGAAGGTTCTTTTAGGTATGTCCATTATGCTGATCTGAGTCCATTGGAATCATTGTAATGATGCACATGATACATGGGAGCAGATGCCAAGGGACGAAAAAGAGTACCCGTTCATGTTTTCCGATCAAGTTTCAGGTTGAATTTATGGGGAGAATAATATTTCATGGTGGGGAGAATTATCACATCCATGACATATATTAATGTTTTTTCAATTTAATTTCAATTACTTCTCGGTATTGTGGGTTTCTCAGGCTATTATGGTGTAATATATGAGTTTTCATGAATTGGGCCAAACCGTGAGCCCAATTCCAGACTTAATAATAAATTTTGTTTCTTTTATTACTCTTTCATTTTCACCTTTTTTCATCCATTACAATTTCTACATGGAATCTCCTGACCAATTAAAACAATCATGTCAATATGGAGCCTTTAAAAATCCATAACCAATGTGTATTAGGGTTTTTATTTAAGGGGTTGGGCTTGCCTGGATTCCCATTTTTATTTTTTTAAATCAATTTTTTATATTTAATAACATATTTATGTTTAAGGATATTTCATGGATTCCAACTATCAACCAAGACCACTAAACCCAACCATGAACCTAGCCTCTTTCCCCCCTTTTTGGAACTCTTGTTCATCTCTAATTAGTGAAGAACATTATCAGATTTATCAAATCAGCCAGAATTGGAGAGGTATCATCATTCCATCTAAACTCTCTCAATTTACACTTTTTTTCCTCCATTACAGTTTCTAATTTGACCCTTCCTCCTCCTATTCGAACCTAAAATCCATAAAATCCCTCAAGGTTTCTCCAATACCCCTTTTAATCCCATTTTAAGGGGAATTTGGGGGAGAAACATCAAATAATCTTTAGTAAGTGTCTCTCTTCCTTAGTCCCCCCCCTTCCATGAATTTTCATTTAATTTCATTGATGTACCAAATGAAAAGGGGGTAGCATTTCTATACTATGGTTTAACATTGAGTTTTCATGGTAAATTCCTATGGTTTTATGTTAGATCTATGTCCCTCTTGATGCGACAGTGGTACAACTTGATTTTCTGATGGTTATTAAAGGGTTTCCTTTGATTTGGCAGGTGATTCTTTTTTGTATTCCATATTTGTGACCAGGATGCTATGTATATGGTATTTAAATATCTATTTCATTTTCATGATTCTTAAAATATTTGTTTTAGTGTATATTATAATGAAAAAGAATTTAAATGCCATATTTTTGTGAAATTGGGGGTTTTTCATATAAATCTTTTATTGGTTCATTATAGGAAACCCTATTATTATTTAGTTGATTTTATTGAACTGTACGAGGGATGAAAATAATGTTTTGAATTTTTATCCCCTTGGGTTTTTGGTGATGAAATTATTTTTAAAGGTGTTTGTAAAGAATGTTAGGTTTTGGTGCCACTTTTGTGTGAAAACAGAGGTTTTACAAAGTTATCACACCTTTTTTAACAAGGGGATGCCCAAAAATTGATTTTTTGTTTTCATTGAAATATATTGGGATACCTTTACAGTTTTATTAACATTCATGTGTGCACATGGTGTACAAGTAGGTTTCTTAAGGGGTTTTGTTTGAAAAACAATACAGGATTTTGAGAAATTTTTACTTTAAAAATTAATGTGTTTGTTGTGTGATTTAAGTGGTAAAAATTGTGATAGCTAATATACGGAGTGTATGTGACCATTAGTGGTGTTCTACATAAAAATGGATATGTGTTTCATGAAGAATTTGTTTGAGCACAAAGTGGGAAGCTTAGGTACCTAGGTGGGGCAGATGTGTACTTGTACTGCAGGTGGACAAAATGGGTTTTGTCCCTATCCCACCTAGCATTTGGATAATGACAAATCTAACAAAACTATGAGGATTTTTATTGGGGACCACTAATTTATAGATATTTTCACTACTAGTGGCTCATGCATGAGAATGTATTATACTATGGTTACTTAGAATGAGGTATGAGGTGCATGGGGCCCGACACTATCTAGTGCCTAGGGGTGTTCTTGATTTTTTTGATCATTTTATTTGTGGTGTTTACAATTTTATTGGGGTGTTTTTGGATGTAATTTATAGTAAATTACATTTCTATTTAAATGTGTGAACATTCTGAAAATTTTAGCCTGAAAATTATTTTCAATTGAATGTTTTTCATTTTTAGGAATTTATCACTGCTTTTCATTATGTATTAAAACTTGTTTTTTCACATTGTATTGCATGATACATGGAATCATTGGGTCGTATACTATTGGGATTAGGCTCACACCATAAATACTACCCTTTTGTGTAAGTATACTATATTTTTCTTGACTCACGTAAAGGGAAGGCTATGGGTGATGACAGTTCTGGGTTTTAGTTCCCTCCATTGTTGTAGAGTTGTGGAGACGACTTGTGGGTGTTGACCCCTTATTGTGTGGAGTCCTTGGGGATGTATTTATATTATCTTTATTTTCATTTCGACAACTTTTATTGTCTTTAAACCAATGTATTCAGTTCTATTTTTTTCTTAAGACTTGTTTGGCTCGAAAAGTTCAGATTTATATTATTGATTGTTTTTAATGTTTTATGCTTTCATACTCATGTATATCGTTCCCAAACCTAAATTACTAATACCTGAGCACTTTTTCCAGATCATGGGGATCGGGAATGCCCTTCGGGACATTCCATGGGCTAGGTTTGGATATAGTACTAGTGGCAACCAAATTCGGTTCGTGATATACTGAAACTTAATAAATGTGAAGAAATCATTCAGCCACCCCATCATAGTTATTATTGAATCCTTTAGAAATTCAATATCTATATTTATCTTCCACTGTGTGGAATTTATTCTAAAAATATATTAACCCGTTTTTATCAAAAATGTGATTAATGTGCGAGGAAACACTTTCTTTAAGGTGGTATAATTTTAAATCCTCTTATTTTAGTATATGCTTTGTTGAATGAATACAATGTCTGATTTCCTATACCACACAACACCAATATTTAACGAACTGTAACCTAAATATTTAAATATTATCATTTTAACCTAGATATTGGATTTTTGGGTGTGAAAAAATTTAATATAATTATGATATATTTGTGGAATGGTTATAAAATACATTAACACTTCTCATCTAAAATATTCTATATGTGAAATAATGTGAGAACCTTTTTATCAAACTCAAAATTATGGGTTTATTATTTTTATTTTTCCTTTCCCTAAATCTTATGAAATAGGTAATGCGTAACACCTAAGGATATTGTGAACATATTTTTACAAAATAACTTAATCTTTTTGATATTTTTCACTTTACGGAATACTGAATATATATTTTTTAATTATATAATTTCACTAATTTTGGATTGCATTATACACAACAAAAACATAATCATTCTCTACATGCAACACTGAGTTGGGTTTCATTACACACCACAACGAATTTATGTGATACCACACAGTACTATTATAATTATTTAAATGTGATTATTATAACCTATGTATTAAAAATAGTAATATGATTGTTAATAAATAATTTTTAAATTTTATTTCTAATTTTTTCATTACATAAACAATATTTATAATTAAATTCATACTTTTTTGAAAAATTCATTATGTGTTTAAAAATACTATTTTCTAAAAAGAATTGGGTTTTTTCTACTTAGTGGATAATAATAAAAGTTATTTATACCATATTAGAAATGAAATTTGATAAAATAAACATCACTTTTGGATACCTAATGACAAATTTAACTTATGGTTATGTTTAGTAGTATTCTAATAAGTTTCAATGTTAGATGAATATTAAAACATTATTCATATTAGTTAAAAAAATATCATTTAAACACTTATTATATTATAAATTGATTTTAAATTAAAAATAGAATATTTATATATATTTTAATCCACTTTAGGTCATTGGAATCATTAGTAAATGAAATTATATATAAAATCAAAATGATCTTTTGAACGTTATTTGTACCTAACTTCTCCCCACGTTTGGGAGACTATAATTATGAATAATTTTTTCACTATAGTGAATTGAATTTGGAAAATAGAAATCCATGGTTTTAATTAGTTTGAAATATGTGTTCAAATTCTATCAACTAAATTTTATTGAATAGTAACTTTATTATTTTTTTAACATGGTAAAATTTATATGTGGTAATTATAGGTAAAAATAATACTATAATCATTATAAAATTAATCTAATAGTTGTCTTAATATCCTTGTGTAAGTGGGTTTTGAAAAAAATTAACCATATTATTAAATTATAACCTTTTTAAGCCACTAGGGTAAGAATATGACATTTATTATATTTTATATAAAGATAAGTTTACAATCTCATACTCAAAATTTAAATAGGTAAATATTTTTTAATATCGGGTAATAGAGAAGATAAGAAAACATTAAATACTCATTTTAAATATAATTTTTTTACTTCATCATGATATTTTATTTGATGTTCTTATCGATGGAATAATTTAATTAAATGCTTTCATAATGATGATGTTATAATTGTTTTATCAATGGAAATATTGAATAAATGATATTATAAATATCAAATTAAATATAATTTGAAATAATTAATAACATAAATAAATATATAAAACAATTTTACTTATTAATGATATATTATAAGTGTTGGCTCAATGATATCATATTGTTAGGATATTAAAAAAACACATAATGAATAGTATCAAAGATGACATAAATGATACATTAAAATAAATATTATTTAATTAAATGATATAAAATTCATAAAAATATAACCTCAAACAACTAACTATAATAATATTAAAAATATAATTAATGATCTATTCTGGTATCTTTTTCATTTTATTGTTACTATACTAATCCAAAAGAGTAAAAATTCATGTTCTCTCGGTAAGAGTTTAACGGTTTAACTAAGGATTAATGTGAAATGACTAGGTTAATATTGTGACCTAAACATGTATAAAAATTATTATATTAGTGTGTTTATACCCTTACCCATATTATATTTTAAATATATTTATTTGGAGATATTTTGAAATCTAAAATCAGTTTATACTTATTTTATATTTTAAGGGATTTAATGAATGCCCCCCTCCTCTCTTAAAAAATTGAACCTCCTTGATCACTAACTCACACCACATTGAAAATTATTTCTCAGCCAAATGAAAAAGTATCCCTTATAAACATTAATAGTAATATTATAGTGGTTCATGTATTCTCATAAGTCCTATTCTAGTGTCCCCAAATGGAGATCTAGGGGGAGTTCATCGAAGGAGAAGTAATCTACTTACCAACTCCTTCGAAATTGTTTCTTGTTATACATCATCTTCATGTGTTTATTCCATTATAATGTAATAAATCTAGTTTATCAAATAAATTATTATTAGTTATTATTATTATTAAACAACCATATTTCGTCTTTTTTCCACTATATGGAAGATCATACCCCCATTCATGTGCATGTAATGATTTTTGTATCCACGTTGTGGTGTAATTTGTTTTATATACTTAATTTTTTTATATGGCTATAATGATGGATATAATAGATATATATAAAAAATATGTCATGATATTGATTGTTTATAATTAATATACAATATAAAATATCACCCATTTACCATTAATAGAATGATATTGTCGCTCGTGCATACGTGTGACGCACCATCTCTGCAACGTGATGAGATTCATCTTCCACATTAACCATTTCAAGAATAATTATAAAAATGTATATAATGAATAAATATAAAATATATGACATAATAATTCATATGGAATAATATATATATATATATATATATATATTTTCCATTATTTCATGGGGAATAAAATTTACTAATTATAAATTTGTAAGGGTCAATTCCACAATTGCCTTAATATTGAGATTATCTATACATAAGATTCTATGGGGAATTATTAATCAAAGATGTTAATGCTTCTTAATAAAATATTCCAAAATATTTTTATTATTAATCTAGTTTTTTTTATTTCATATTAACCCATCTATTATATTTTCATAAATGGTTTCAAAGGAATATTTTTCATTTTCTTGATGAGGTATTTTTGGAATTTTCATGAAAAAGTACGTGAAGAGTGTTTTCTAAAATTATACATCATGAATGAATTTTTAAGCATTCCTAAAGAATTATTTCCTTGAATAATACCTTAAAATATTAAAAATGTATTTTAAAATAAAATGTTTTCTTTTGAAAATGCATGACATTTGAATAAAATAAAATGATTTCAAGGAAGAATGGTTATTTTCCTCAAGAACTATTTTAAATGATTTTCCATGATTCCATTAAATTTTTTCAATGTGGATTGAACGAAAAGGTTTTTGAAAATGGTTTATGATATAAAATGTTATTTTTATAGAAAATTCATGTTCCATGTAATCTTTCAAAATCCTTCCCAAACTAAGATGTCATGATTTTCTATAGTTCAAGAATAAAATTAATATTAATTTTCGAATGGTTTATGTTTTGATGGAATTTTGTTTATGAATCTAGATTCATTTCATAGATTTTGATTTTGATGAAATGATTAGGAATAATTTATCCTTTCAACATGTTATGATATGATTACATGTTTATGACACCCATTCTTTTACATTGGTTATGATATGACTATTTTTCATCTTTTGGCACATGTATTTTTGATTTAACTATGATATTTATGGGACCTATATCTTTTTCTAATGAATTAGGTAATGATATATATCTCATGAGATAGATATAATGGACCTCTTCCAGCTAGATGGTTATGTGATTGATCTAAGACTACTATGATTGTTATGGGAGCAAAATATAACTCCCAATATGTTATTGGAAGTGAACCGATACAACAAATATGGACTTGAAAATGCTACCTTATCTATTATAGAGATCATTATAATATGCTTATGTTTTAGCTACAAATTCATGTTTTATTCCTATGTTAGGATTTCATAGATCATGTTCATCATTTCCTTATGAATCATATCTTATGAACTACAAATATTTTTTAGATAATGACTATTTATTATCTTTGAAATGTAGGGTAGGATATTCTATTTTCATTATTATATTCTCATACCCCTACACTTTCGATTATGTTTACATATCTACCTTATTTACCCATATTGAGGTTTTTAGATCACCTGTCATTATGTTTCCTTACACCCAGGTTATGAATATATTCATTATTTAGGATGTGTCTAAGAATGTTTATAGTTATGAATAACCTATTGGAAGTTAATTTAAATCACTTATTTATTAGTGTTTATGTTTCCATCTTCCTAAAGAAACTAGAAAAATATTGTCTTTGGGGGGTACTTTTGTAATGAATTATGTATTCCACAAAAGTGATTTAATGTATGTGTACATAAATATTTGTTCCTTATTAGTGGATTAAGAGAAAAATATTAGTTATCCATTTGAAACTAGGATGATAAAACCGTAGTGGCAAATATTAGTACATGTCTAATGATATGTATAAGGAGAATTTAATGTCAAGGAAAATATCATGTAATTTTGGTAAATAATTGAGTCATTGGCTTCCTTGAAATACATCCCAATCTATATACTTCAATAGGATTTTACTTAGGAATATATGTAACTAGGGGTAATGACTCCCCCTAGGTGCGTTAGGCATGACGCAATTTTAACTTGGTACACATATTCCTACCTAGTTGCACACCTTGTTTGGTAGTACTTGGGGATATAGTTTGGGAATTCAAAACATCTTCAAGAACCATCCCAAATAATTTAAATAGAATTAGACTATTAATAACCTACGATGAACCTATGATGCCATATATTATGGAATTAGTCATAATTTATACATAATATAAGTAATTTTTCATGATTATGTGGTCTCTATTATTAAAAATGTTCAATAAGAAATTATTTATGGTTTTAGTCAACAGTGGGAACCAAATGGAATTCTCTTAACATTGAATCTGATGAAAAAGAATTTGAATATGAAAAATAAAATTTGGTAATGACTTGAGATAAATATATTTTGATTATGTAAACTCGGTTGTCCAGATATATGATTAACAAAGTAAAAAATTTGGGGTATTCTTGATAAATCAAATAAGAGGAAGATGGACTATTTTGAATGCTCATATGGTGAGTATTGTAGAGGAATGATGATTAAGAATCCTACATTTCAAGGATAAGGGATTAATAACCATGAGTAATAACTCAAATTGAGGTACAGATGTTATCTGTGTAGGAAAAAAGGTCATCGAGTGATTAACTATCATGCAGTTCAATTTATTGTCTATGGAGAACATGGTAATTACCGAAAACAATTCCCTAACCTAAGTATTTAAATATAAACCATGTAAGGACATATTACTTTCTAATCATTGAAAATAATATATTAATGTTTTTCATTTATATATATTTATGTATAATGAAATATACAAGGATTTTTTAGATTATGTTTTATTCCCTAATGATTTAGAAGAATATATTGAGTGGTTCCAATTGACTAGATAAGTTATGGTGACATTCTTATTAAGGGAATTTCAACTCAAAATTTGGGTATGATGTTGAAATAATGATATTTGGAAAAAGATATTGTGGATAAGAATAAGAAATTGGATGGTAATAGTATCCTTAGAAATCGTTATGTATTGGTTCAAAATTAGTTAATTCAATCATGGGTGAAGTTTACAACTTCTTAGACTAAAGGAATATATTTAATAATCATTGGAATAAAGAAAAATGTAATTATTCAGTTATTATATATAGTAAATTAGTTTATTACTATGTTTCAAGGCAATTCATGATGAAGGTATTCACATGTTTCGAACGTGACATCCAATATTTACCTTTAAACAAATAGTAGATCAATGTAAAGAAGATTTAGTTCACTTATTTATATAGATTTATAATTTTAGAATCCAAAAGGATCGTAGCCTTATCAATTTATTTAACATTTAATTTAAATATTTGATAAGTTTGTGAGATTAAATTATTATCCTAGTATATGTGTATTTTTTCATATTAGATAAATTTTGTCAACCATTTTTTATAATGAGAAATTTAAAGATCTTTCATTATATTTATGATCTCATAATATGAAAAACATTTTAGTAATTACAATATCAACCTCATTTCTTAGAATAAGAGATCATGTGGGAATTAATGATGGAATAAAAAATTGGGAGGTTTTTTTAAAATCAAGTAATTATATATTCTCATGAAAATTATCTAACAAAAGGAAATGAATAATGATGTAAAGCGATGTAATGTTATCATCATTTTTGGTTATATCAATGAAATTTTTTCAATCCTCTTTGGGTTATATTATTGTGATTGTTAACATTCTACAGATAATGTTCCCTATCTTTATAAATCAGAAATTGATGGTTATATTTCTCTTTAATGTCAATGTTTTCACTTCCCACCTATGTTCATATAATAATAAACCTATTTATGAGTTATAATGGTTAACTGTTATGTTTCCAAAAATTCATTTTTAAATAACGTTATTATTTTTTATGTGGGGTTTAAAAAAACATTCATGTATTAAAACTTTTAAAACTGTAACATTTTATGTGGGATAAATTCAATTTAAGGGGGGTAGAATGTAACACCCTGATATTTAATTTAATATTACTGATAATATTTCCTTTATGCAACACTGTATATTATTTTATTATTATATAAAACACTATTTTTGGATTACGATATAGGAAAAACTAAGTTAATATTTTGCTACATATAAGATTTATTGGCATTCCCTACCCTCAATAATGAGTTTCTGTGAAATGAATCTTCAATATGAAGATTAATTAATTATGATTGTGATAACACAACTATTAAAGATAGTAATATGAATTGAAATAAATAAATTTTATATTTTATTTATAATTTTTTCACATAAATAAATCATATTTATAATGAAATGTTTAATTTTGGAAAAATTATTTATATGATTAGAAATACTATTTTCTTAAAGGAACTGATTTGTATGTCCTTTTCTAAATAATAGTAAAATAATTTATATAAAATCTTAGAAATTAAATTTTATAAAACTAACATAATATTGGAATTAGGAATGTTAAAATTATCTTAGATTTTTTTTTAATTTTTTATAGGTTTCATTTTTAAATGAGTTGTGAGAATACTACATTGTATTTTAAAATTGGGTTTTTCATTTATATATCTATTATATTTTAAATTTATTTTAGAGTCGCAATATATCAATTATATATATATATTAATCCAATTCAGTTAATTAGAATCAGTTTTATATTGAAATTCTATTACAAGATATATTGAAATTTTCAATGCTCTTGTTACCCACCTTCTCGCCACATTTGCAGGATTATAATTAAACATTTTTTTCATTTCAATAAATTGAATTTTAAAAAATGTACACAAATGGATTTCATATTTATGATATTATAGGTCTAATAGGATCAAAATAATTTTTTGTCAACAATATATATAGTATTTGTTTTGCCATATTTAAAGGTAGATAAAGTAATTAGGGGTAAAATTAATATTACTGTCATTATAAAATAACAATAAATAATGTACTAGTTTTTTGGACAAGTTTTTTCTACAAAATTCAACCTTAAACTATGATTACTACATTTTTAATCCACTAGGGACGGAATATGACATTTATCATATTTTATTTAATGATATTTCAAAAACAGTATTCTCTTAATTTTAATAATAAAATCAGTTTTCATATAGAGTTATGCATAAGTTAAATTTGATTATAAATAATATTTTAAAATATAATAAATTTATATTAATAATGATATTTTTTATCTTTTAGAGGTGAAAAAATTAATTAATGGCTTAAATAATGATTATACAATAATTGTTTTATCAATGGAAATATCAAATAAATGGTATCAAAAAATTTAAAATAAATATAATTTTACATATTTAAAAAATCCACTGTTTTTATAGATAACTGTGACATTAAAGTGATATATTAGATTTTTTAGTTGAATCATCATATTGTTGGGATATTTTTTAAAATACAATTAATAAATAGTATCAAAATCGATATAAATGGTACATTAAAATAAGTCATATTTTATTAAATGCCCTAAAATTTATTAAAAAATACTTTCCTCCAAATAAATATATTAATGTCAAAAATTTCATCAAGGATCCATTTTTGGTTAATTTGGAATTTTATTGTAAATATATTCCCCATAGAGCATAAAAATTCATGTCATCGTGGTAAGAGTTAAGATGTTTAATTAAAGGTTAAAGATAAAATATATGGGCAATATTGTGGAATAATCATGTATAAAAATAATTGGGTGATATGATTTAGAACTATCCTCATTATAGATTCTAATAACTAACTTTTGTTCTATTTGAAATCAATAATCAATTTATATTAATATTATATTTTAAGGAATTCCACGATTTCCCCTCCCCTCTCCTATAAAATGGAAATTCCTCCCTCATATCCCCTAACAACATTTAGTCTTATTTCTTGACCACACCATCCCATTTACCTTATAACCATTACTAGTAACATTCTATATGTTTTCGTATTCCAAAAAGACAAACTTAAGTGTCGTTAAAAGAATATCTAGAGGGAGATCATCAGTGAAGAGGAAATCTCTTTACCGACTCTTTAGAATTGATCCTTTTTCTAAATCCCATTCAGGTCTTGATTATATTATAATTTAATAAATCCAGTCCAAAATATATTGTGAGTGGTTATTATTATTATGTAAAATCCATATTCTATATTTTATTCATTCAACAAAAAGAAATATCACCATGAGTTTTTATGTGGGACTTACCATCTCCATAATGTGGAGTAATTTTTTCCCATCATATCATTATTTGGAAGGAAATAATGACAGATATAATTGATATAAATTATAAATATGACATTATATTTATTATTTATAATTATTACACCATCTAATTTATCACTCTTTTAACATTAATATAATTATATCACCGATCGTGCGTACGTACAACATACCTTCTCCATAATGCGATGAGATTCATCTTCCATGTTAACCATTTAAGGAATAATTATAAAATTTATATAAAAAATAAATATAAATATAAGAAATAATAAGAATAATTTAATAATATATATTAATATATGTAATTTATCTTTATTCATTTCGTGTGATTAGATAAATAGAAAAATAGTTCATGCGTACGTACGGATTATAGTCTCTTGGAATGGTGTACCCCATTTCATATATGTATCTTTTTTATATATTTATATACTAAATATATTCGAAATATAAATCATTTTTTATATGAATTATATATGTAAATAGTGATCTATGTTATATTATCATGAATAAAAAGTCAAAACATGTATTATAAACAAAGCGATCATTACCAAAAATGACTCTTTAACATGGATGTTTTAGTAAATAGGTAATATAATGTCATAAATGAATCATATATGATATCAAAAAAATTATTATGATTTTATTAGAATTTAATAATATATTTAAACCCACTATAGTGTAGTTTGGGAAAATTTTTGAGGGGTCCACACCTAAGGTAAGATATTTTTGTCTCAACTTAACATCTGTAAGACACATGCCACATACACAACCTACATGGTGTATATACTACTCATGAATGTATTTTTTGATTCATAACCATAATATTTTGGTATTTCTCTATCCTTATAATATCCTTTTTTCATTGGGGATACTATTCGACAAATTTTATATTTTTAACGGATAATTCCACAATCTCATTATAATTGGGATCATATATATATATATTGATCTGTTGGGAAATTATAATCATTTATGCCCATGATTCTTCAAATGTATTAAAGAATATTTTTTTTATTCTAATATTTTCTAACGTCCAATTTAGTAATTTTTTAACATTAATTAAATGGTTTGAAATGCATATTTTTTCATTTTCCTGACAAGTTATTTTTTTAGTATTCTAGAAAAAGTATGAGAATAATGTCTATTTGACATATACAACATGAAAAAAATTTATAAATTTATAAAAAAAAATATTACCTTGAAGCATCCCTTATGATATTTCATTTTTTTAAAATAAAATGTTTTCCTTTAAAATAGCATTAAATTTTATTAAATGAAAACTATTTCAATTAAGAAAGGTTATTTTCCTCAAGAAAATATTTAAATTATTTTTCTTCATTCCATTATATGTTTTCAAAGTGGATTCAAAAAAAAGGGTTTTGAAAATGTTATATGTTTTAAA
This sequence comes from Viscum album, assembly GCA_963277665.1. NCBI lineage: Eukaryota > Viridiplantae > Streptophyta > Magnoliopsida > Santalales > Viscaceae > Viscum > Viscum album. The sequence goes on from OY728127.1 coordinate 1,167,743,476, forward strand.
ATTTTATTTTTAAATAAAATTCGGGTTTCATTATATCTTTTAATGTCCTTCCCAACATTTGATGGGAGGCTTTTTTATTGTACTAGAATACCCTTCATAATTTTTCTCCAAATTTTGGAGACCCTGACAATAGTTTCCAAGACCTAATTCATTACATCATTAAATTTGAATAATAAATATTGAATTAATATCCCAAAAGATAGAGTATTTTAGTAGTTTTTGAATACCACATATAAACATAAGTTTTACATTTCATCTTTGGAAGGGAATTAAATATTGAAATTTTATTAGAAGCATCTAGGATACATAAATTATCCCTTCAAGTAATTCATAACATTCATCTTATCATATTGGGGGAAAATGGAATATAATAAAGGGGGAGATCAGATGCTCAGTATGTGTATGAAGTAAAGGGGATGTATTCATAAACACAAAAAATAAGGCATGGTGAATAACTAAAACATGGTTTAATAAAATATAATTTTTAGCAAAATATTTTAGGGGAAAAATATAATTTATTATTGGAATAATAAAACATAAACATGAATATTATTCTAGTATAATAATAACATAGAGTATAATTTACTATATTCATAATGAGTTAATTCTTACCCAAGAAAACATAAACACATTGTCAAGGCCTCAACCAAGACACCATACATAATCGGTAAAAACCCAGGCTAGTTTTTCTCACGAGAACTACAGATGCATCAAGGGGTTGTAGTGGTTCCCAACCATAAAATAATAAGACTAATTCATTACTCATATTAATAAGGATCAACATTAACAACATTAACATATCAAATATAAATAACTTTCCACAATCTATAAACATTCTCACTAACTATTCTGAGTAGTATGGTGAATGGTATCAAGATAGAACATCCATAGTCAAACTAATCATAATGCATTTAATAAAATATGGTGTATGATAATAATAAGATATAAATCTCAATAAAGCATAAATTTTAAAATAATATTTGAAATAAGTAAAAATACTCTAATAAAATTGTCGATAACTTATAGGGAGAAATACCCCTTTTACATTACAATGGGGATTTCATTTGGAAAAATAATTTTCATTTTGACAATTCATTGTATAAGAACCCAAAATTGAGAAAATATTTCTTCCATGTAAAACATGGTAAATTATGAAAAAAATGGAGTCATAAAATATATTATGTATGGTACTTGAAAATGGGTAAGAACTAAAGATATCTCAATTAATCGATCTTGCGTATCTTGATGAATTGGAAAGGGAACACTATAAAAAAAGTATTTTCCTTTCAAATAAATATGAAATGATATGGTAATATGTGTTTTTTTCATATAAATATAATTTATAAGAATTATATAAAAATAATTAATAATTGAATTGTTGTATTGAGGGAGAAAGCTTAACCTAAATGAAAATGTAAGTTCTTGAAGAAAACCCTTATCTAATGTGTAAATGTATTTTATAATTGACTATAATGTCTTCCATAATAAAATTTAATTTATTGAAATAATAATTATGAACCTTTAATACTAGTATTTGATTCATTATAGATGTATTATGTTAATTTATGGTCTTATTGATTTGTTATATAGTTTAATCTCATAATTTCAAAGAATGTGTTCAATTGGTTTTCATGATAGCTTCTCTTATTTATAAGTAATGGAGTTCATGTAAAATGGGTAAAATTATCCACAATTGTAATTATATTTTATAAATTAACATCCATAACTGTAATTAGATATATATTTTACCTATAATTATGATGAATCATTTTATAACAAGATAATGATATTCATTAAAATTATTTTAACCAATTTTAGTACGCAACAAATTCATTTAGTCAAATAAATTATTATTATGTATATATATTACATACATAAAAAACGGTTTTAATATATTTTTTACACTATGTTTTATCAATTAATTTTTTTTGGAAAAATTTTTAGATGGTGAATGAAAATTGAAACTGGTCGCGCTTAAATGAGATAAAATAACACCTCACAGACCTCAATTAAATTTATAGAATAAAATGGAGAGGATGGGGGTTGAAGCTGAATTATTCTATTAAAGTAATAGAAATAAATTATATTTAAGGTAATGAGGTTTTCATTTTATTTTTATGTGGGGAGTTGAGGATAAATTAAGAAAATAAAAGAACATGAATTGAATTTAAAAAAACTGAAAGAAGTTTTTACCTCTTGATTTTCTCCTCCTAGAGAACCTCTTAGGGAAATGGTTTTTCTATTTGGATGGTACCAAGAGCTCACGAACATTAGGGACTGTATTGTAACGTGTAATGGCTAAAAATTTTACATGGCTCATTGTTTGGATGGTGTGAGGATAAGGGGTGGTGATGGTTGTCATTTATAGGGGAGGAGAGAGGTGTTTTTTGATTATTTTATTCATTTGATTATTATTTTCACTCAACACAATGAATATTTTGATAATTATAAGAAAATATATTTAAATAATTATGGTGAGTTCTAGATTAGGGTTCTTACATCTGCGATGTCTCGATGAATGTTTTATTTAATTTATAATGTTTTTCTACAATAAATTATTTTATTTTTGTATTCATAACAAATTCTAGTATTTTAGAAGAAAAAAAATTCACTCATACCATTTTTAAATGTGTATAATTAAATAATTCACTCCATTCTATGAAAATAATTTTCTAAATATGAGAAAATAAATTTTTAATTCAAATCAATATTTCCTCAAAATATACATATTTTGAATTTATAGTTGATTTTATGAAAGATTCAAAAATTAACTATGGTCTAATAAAAAAATAAAAAAATTATAAAACAACCAAATTTTAACTTTTCAAATTTTGATTGATAATAAATTTTCATTTCAATTTTTTAATTAATTATAAAATTATAAATAAATATTAACAACTTAAAAAAATTCCAAGACATAAATATTTATTTTTCAAAATATTCACTTACATATAATATGATATAATTATACGATAAATACATTTATAATAAGTATAAATTATATTTATACATTTTAGGGTGAGGATAAGATTGTTTTATGTAATTTACTATTAAAAAGTAGCATATTATTATTCATATGTTCATGTTATTATTTAATTTTTATAGGTTACTTAAATTCTATAAATAACTCTTATTTCATTCATTATTTATTTATAATGATTCTACTATGTTCTATAAGTGATTATATTTTTTCCATAAATTATGAAATAAATATAAGGTAAATATCCTTGATAGGATTCTTTGTTATTAAATTCTGAAATCTTACAAAAATTTTGATCCTCAAAATTTCTAGATTTGTCACCCCACAAAATGGTTTGGGTAGTTCTTAATCCAAGCTCCACATGCTCCCATTTTGCCTCATCAATTTTATAACTTCTCAAAAAGACCCCTATAATCTGATTAATCAAATTTCATGACAACTATTCTTTTGTGTCAAAAATATAGATAAGTTATTCGTAGAAATGAAGGCATGTTCCAATTATATTTCTTTATAAGGGAGTAAATGTGTTGGGTATGACATGTAATTCCTTAACAAGGATACATGGAATGCATTGTGTACCATAGAAATACTGGACGTTATTTCCAAATAATAATTCATAGATTCAATTTCCTCTCGATGTTCTAAAGGGAAAATTTACATGGGGCTTAGTTTCAATTTATTTCCAAATAATATAACACTCTCCTATAGAGATATTTATAATAAAACATTATCTCACATTTGAAATTCCAATTCCCTCCTTATATTATAGGAATAAATCTTTTTTCTACATTGTGTTTCTTTGAAATAGGTTTGAATAGACATTACCATTGTTATTGTTTCTTCTATACACTCTGATCCCACAAGCTTCCTTTCATCTACTTCATCACAATAATTTGGTGTAACACATCTCATTATATACAATTCTTCATATAGTTCAATTTTAATTCTTGAATGGAAACCATTATTGATGGAAAACTCCACCAAACATAAACTATTTCCCCACATACCTTGAAAATAATGAGATAAATAACTCAAAATTTCTACTAATGTATGTATCATCCTTTCGGACTACCCATCAATTTGAGGGTGATAAGACACACTCAAATGAAACTCACTATCCAATTATTTTAGGATACTTTTCTAGAATTTAGATGTAAATCAAGGATCGTGATCAAACTCAATTGGTATAGGTGCTTCATAAAGGATTATAAATTCATTAATATTTATTCATTTTAATAACTCCAGTTGAATAACCTCCCTTATAGAAATGAAATGTGAATATATGGTAAGTATATCAAGAATCACCCATATTACATCAATCCTTCATGGAGTTTGTGGTAATGTAGTGAAAAAATCTGTGTTGATATCATCCCATTTCCATGTTGGAATTGGTAGAGGTTTCATGATTTCTATATGAGGTTTTCTTTCACCATCACTTGTTGGTAGATTAAGCATCTTCATATATAATCATAAATTTCCCAATTAATATCATCCCTCTATAAATGTTCTTTAAAATCATTATTATACATAGTTTTACTAGAGTTTATAGAAAAATTCAAGCTCTGTGCATCATCTAATAACTCCATTTTTAGATCGGGTATAGAGGGAACACAATTTGTTGTACTAAATATCATAATTCCATCATCATACATGATTTCTATCAATATCCCATCATTTAAAAATTTTATATAATTTTTAATATTCTCATCATCTTATTGAGATCTTTTTTTCCATTCCAATAAATATGATTGAGAATCCAAATTAAAAAGTGATGACTCATCAAAATCCATGATAATTCCCATATATGTCATTACTGGATCTATATACATAGTACCTGTGTTAATACTCATTTTCTTCAAAAATCAATGATAATTCACACTCAATGTGTATTCTACCTTATTCACCTTCCTAAGGTGGTAGTGTATTGAACAATAAAATTCAATGAGTAGTTAGAGCCATCACATTTTCCTCATGTTGAATTATTTCTATGACAAGATATATGTGAAGATCTTTTGATATGTATATAAATATATATATATATATATCATATTTATCAATATGGATAGTGTCCCCATATGTTCAGAGTAATTATTATAGCTTGTAATTGAATATCTTGAGTTGTTCAGTTCTATTTATGAATTTTTAACATCCTTGATGCATAGGAAATAACTTTTATCACATTGGATAAGGACTCAACCAAGACCTTTTATTGATGTTTCAGTATAAATAAAAAGTCCCATATTTTTCGATAGTAGAGTCAATATCTGAAAATTCAATAATATCTTCTTAAATAATTCAAAAAATTCTTCACATTTATTTCTCCAAATGAACTTAATCCTATTATAAGTTAGCACAGTTGACATGTTATCTTCTCAAGTAATGTTCCAAATGAAACATTAATATTATCCTAATAAACCATTATTACTATCTACCTAGGTTTTTTTTAATTTATTCCATTATTCAACCATATTTTTCTTCATATAATCAGCTAATATTTCAACCTTAGTGAAAATATGGACAATAAAAGAAATTGTTTGAACCCTGAATTCACACTCGCTAAACATTCCATATAACAATTATATTCTACGAGTCGCCCTAAAAACCCTAAAGGGGTTCCCATACTCCCCAAGTATTTTTCAATATATCAAGATGTCATCAATAAATACCTCAATTTTTTTTCAAGAAATTCATTGACCACTCTATTCATTAGATCGATAAAGATAATGGTTACATTATTTAGTCCAAATGGAATTTCTGAAAATTCATAATAACCATATCTAGTTCCAAATGTTGTCTTTGTAATATATTCCTCCATCACAGGCGACTTGTGATATCTAGATCAAACATCAATCTTCAAAAATATTAATGTCTAAGAAGTTGAAAAAATAATTCATCAATATGAGGTAGGGGATACTTGTAATTTATTATAATAATTACTTTGATTTCTCTAGAATCAATTCAATAACTCATGGATATATATTTCTTTGTGAAAAATAGAGAAGGTTCTCCACCTAGAAAAAAACTAGGGATAATAAATCAATAATTAATAAATTCCTCTATTTTTTCCTTAATTTGACAAATTACACATTGTCCTTTCTATAAGTAGTATTTGAAATAGGTGTAGACCCATGAATCAGGTCAATATATAACCAAAAGTCTTACTCTGGATTATTATAAGTTAAATCCTTTTGAAATACGTTAAAATATTCTTTCATTATATGCTCATTTTCAATCGGAAAATTTCTTTTCTCATCTATATATGAGGTTTCCTCTTCCTGTACATTAATTTAATTCGGTAGAGAAACTGGTGGTGGATCCAATTATAAAATAAAGGAAAAATTTTCTAATCTAATGAAAATGGATTTCACATCCTCCACACCTATCATAATTTCCTTTTATTGGAATAGATTATTATATAATATTTTGATGAACATTCAAAACCAAGGATTATTTAAATTTCAATAATTGGTATCATAAGAGGTTCAAAAACTAATGCATGTTTATGTGTCATTATGGGGACTGAGTGAAACATAATTGTTCCAAGGATACTTCCCTTAATATTTTTTACAAGCAACTCCTTTATTATATCCCAAGGGATATGTATTATTTTCTTGGAAAACTATGATGATTTTAAATAATGTTCTCTTACATAATCAAATAATGCATTCAACAAGATTGATAAAATGATTAAAGTATGTGCCACCACATTATTAAGAACTTCATCCTCTGCAGTTATGACCACATAATCTTGGCCTTTCTCCCTTGGCCTTAGTTGGGGATGGTATCATTGAAATACAGGAAAATTATGTGCCTAAGTGTCCATATATTTGAAATTTTATAATGTATCATTAGTATCTTAATTCATTTCCTTGACATCATGGGCTTTGTGGCCTTTTTCTCCACTCTTATAACAAAGACACACACCCTTCAAAATTGTTACTTCGATTTTTCATCCCAAAATATTGCAAGATGGAAAATAAAATATTCCCTTCATCAACATTCCCATATTTCATTTTACATATTTTTCCATAGTCCTAGTCTTATTGTTCATTCCATTAAATTCATATGACATATAGAATTATTTTTCATTTTTATTACTACAGGATACTATATCATTTTATGATGAGAAATTTTGGGATATCAGTTCCCTTAATATGAATGGTTTTAAACAATGAACAAATTGATCAATATTTCTCCTTAGATTATGTATCTATTCTTTGGATTTCATTTCTGGGCAGGTAATGTTGTCTCTATAATTTTAAATTCTTTCTTCCACTTTCAGTATTAGTATCAAGAATTTCATCTCTATATCCACTCACTATTCATTCAAAAAATATATTTCATTGTAAATTTCACTAAAATACCTCTTTTTATTATTTTTAATTAATTCCACCTCATTTTTGTTTTTAATTAATGACCACCCTTGATCTTAAGATCTTAAGATTCGATAATATTCCATAAAAACCATCTCCTTTTTTTACATCCCAAGGTGAGAAATATCTTTTCTAAAGAACATATCCACTCCTCTGTTAAAAAAGGGTTTTTATTCCAATTAAACAATGAAGGTTGTTTTAATATAAATATATCTAACATTTCTCCATCATGTTTTGCATCATAATGCTCCATATGGGTACGATTATTATTCATAAACTGATTCTTCTATCCCAGTATAGTTTTAATTTCCTTAGTAACAAATGAAACTCTAATACCGATATCATTATCTTTATTATGATGGAAATCTCTACATGGGATATGTATGTTGATATGATTTATATTACATGAGTAATTATCCATTAATAAATAATGTAATAAACTATATTAGGTTTTGAAACATAATGTTCAGTCTCAAAATAGAAAAACACTTAATATAAATGGATGTTTTATTCATACCTAATATTATAATTGTAAAAAAATTACATGGGGGAATATTTTCTTTTAAATACTTCATAATTATTTGTAACTAAATTTATATTATCCTAATCATATCTCCTAATAGTTTCAAACAAGGTGTGTGGTGGTGCCCATGGTCGTGTACCAGGTTACTCCGAGTTCGGCATGGGAAACCTTATTAGAGTTGTTACCCTTAGTTACAACTATTCTAGAACAACGTCCAAAAAGAGTATCCAGACCGAGATGTATTACTAAGAATATAATCATAATATATACATTACCAAATTTCTAGAATTTCATTCTATTATAATAATCATTGTTTATGCTAGGATTAAGTTGTATAATCTAAGTTGCAAAAATAAATTTTCAATGGTTTATACTAAAATTTCATCGATACGGTCTATAAAGACACTATCCCCAGCTGCATGTAGTATAGGACTTAATTAATTACATTGAAATAATATGTAATAATGTGATATCATAAAAGACTATATTGTTTTGTTTTTTTTGGAAAACCAAATACTAATATAAATTTTACATTATAACTTTGTAATTAAATACAATATATATTTCATTGGAAATATAGATGATTTCTAGATTATTCTTATAAGTCATTCATAATATTCTTCTTCACATATTGGGAAATAATAAAACAAAATAATGTGGGTAGTTCATTTGGTCATTAAATTTATGAAATATAAGTAAATATACCTTAAACCTAAATAATAAATCATGGATAATAACAAAAAACATAGGTTAATAAAACATAATCTTGACCATAAAATGGAGAGAATAAAAGATGATTAAATGATTCAAAATAATAAATAACCACGTATATTGTAGAAGATTAATAATCACATGGACTATAAATTAATTGATTCGTTATTGGAAAATTCATATTTCTGAGCACTATAAACATACCATCAGGGCCTTGGCCAATACACTCTATATAATGCTTAAAAACACATTCTAGTTTGTATCATGAGACCTTCAAACGCGTCTAGGGGATATATTGGTCCCCAAACAATACATACTGAGTCCAATGAATTCATAATATGAATGGTGAAAACCTAAACTTCATACACATATGAAATGTAAATAACTTTCCCCAATATGTAAATATAATCACTAACCACTCTAATTACTACAGTTAATTATATAATGATAGCACATCCATAGTCATGATGATCATAATCCATTTAATAAAATATGGTGGAGGATAAACATAAGAGATAAATATTAGTAAAGAATAATGTTCAATGGATGTGTTGAAATAAATGAAATTACTCTAATAAAATCATTGAGAACTAATTTAAAGAAATCCCCCTTTTAAATTGCAAAGAAGAGTTTTTTTGAAGAAAATGTTTGTATTTGTCATATTTTTTTGGAAAAAAAGAAATTATAAAATATTTTTTTACATGAAAAAAGTTAATAATTTTGGAAAATTATTGAGTCCTAAAATATAAAATTTTTGGTACTTGAAAATTGGTGTGAAATCAAGTTGTTCACTTTATTTGGTTTTGTGTAATGGGAATAATTGAAAACAGATCAATGTAAAACATGTGTTATCCAATGAATGAAAGATAATCTGAAATGGACATGTTTTTGGAATAAATACACAAAATTTATAATATGTATATAAATTCAATGAATAATTTCATTGGTGTATAGAGGGAGAAATCAAAGCTTGAATGAAAATGGATATTTTAGAAGAAAACCCTTACATTATATCTGGATGTGTTCTACACTTGACCATAATGTTCTGTATAATAAAATGATATCCTTTAATTATTTAATTAAAACCCATTTATACATGTATTTAATTCATTATTATTTTATGATGATCATTTATGGCCTTATTGATTAGTTATGGAGTTTAATTTCATCATTCATGAGCATTCGTTTTTTTGCATGATGGGGTCACTTGATTATGAGTAATGAAGTTCGTTTAAAATGTGTATAATTCTCTAGAATAGTAATTATATGTAATTAATAAAAATATATAATTATAATTTGGTTTTTATATTATTTTTTTCCCAGATGTTATTATGATTCATTATATAACATGATAATGATATTTTTTAAGATTCATTTTTTCCATTTTAGATCATAATGAACACATTTTATTTTTTTATTTAGTATTATGTAAATATTTTACACCCAAAACATAAAAAATGGTGGAAATATAAATATTACAGTTTTCTCATCCAATAAAATATTTTTATGAACATCCTTGAAGTCGGTGAAGGATAATGGAAACTTTTCCTCCATGAAGGTGATAAAACAACACCTCATGGACATCATTGCCAATTTAAGCATAAAAGGGTGAGGAGAGGGGGAATGATGAAGTATTATTAAATTAAAATAATAAATACTTAGTATATGTAATGTATTTTAGTTTTCATGATATTTGGATGAGGGGATGTGATTAAATAATTATAAAATAATTGAACTTTGATAAGAATTTATAGAAAAAGAAAGTCGGTTTTACCTATAGATTTTTTATTCCTTTAGATCCTCATTAGGGAAAAGGTTTTTTTAATACGATGAAACCATGAGATCATGGATGTGAGGGATGGAAGTTTTAATAGTATTTGGTAGAAATTTTTCCAAGCTCAAATATTGGAAGGTGTGAGGTGAAGGTGTGGTATTCATAGTGGTAGAGATTGTTGTTTGTTGAATATTTTATTTTATTGTTTTTTATTTTGGATCAATTCTATGAATAGTGTATTAATTGTAACTAAATATATTAAAATAATTATATTTTGTTTAATATTATTGATCCAAAATTTGCAATGTCTCATATAATATTTTTTATCATATAATTTATTTTTACCATGAACTATAGTATTATACTATTCACAAAAAATTCACATATTTTAAATGAATCCAAAAAATTAACCCAAATTCTTTTTAAACATGTTGAATTAAAAAATTTAATCCATATTATGAAAATAATTTTATAAATATGATAAATTTAATTTTTAAATAAAATCAATATTTACAAAAAATTCATATTTTAATTTTATAAAAGATTTTATGAAAAAATCCAAAATTAACTAAGGTCACATAAAACTATCCTAAAATCATAAAAAAATAAATATTAATTTATGAATAAATTTTTTTGAAACAAATTTTCATTTAAAAGACTGATTTGTAATAAAATTGAAATAAAAAATTTATGACATAAAAAATACCAATAGAGAAATATAAATTTTTAAAATTTTCACATATACTATGATATTAATATATCATAACTTCATTTATAAGATGTCTATATTTTATTTCTAAATTCATAGGTGGGGATAATATTCAATTTTTAAATTTAATATTCAAAATGGTCATATTACTTTTTGAACGTTTATGTTACCATTTCATCCATATAATATTCTTAACTTCTAGAAATATCTTTTATTTTATTCATTATTTACATATAATGTTTTTATTGTGTTCTAAATATTATATTACTTTATATATACTTAATAGAAAAAACATAAGAAGTGAAATCTCACTAACAGAATTTTGGGTCATTAAATGAATGATTTATATTTTGATGGCATGATGTTTAAGAACCCCACTTCTCTTAATGGGTTATTATTTTGATGAAATGATTATGAACCATGTATCTTTTCCACAGGTTATGATATAATTACATATTTATTAAACCCATTCCATTACATTGTTTATGATATGATTTTTTATGAGCATGTTTCATATATAATTATGATTTCATTATGAGATGGGTGGGACCTATACCTCATTCCAATGCATTGGGTAAATATTTTTATCTCATGAGATAGACTTCATTGAAATTGTCCACCATGATGGTTATAGGGGTGAACCATGATAACCAAGATGGTCATGGGAGTGAACTGTGACTACCAAAACTATATGGGATGTGAACCCATACTACTAAGATGGCCTTGGATGTGATTCCTTGAAGACTATAGAAATAATTTTTAGATTCTTATGTGCCAGCCACAGTTCCATGTTTTATTAATATGTTATGTTTTCATGGATCATGTGATTTATTTCATTACAATTCAGGTCTTATGAAATGAAAGTATTTATGAAATGATTCCTATTTCTGATCTTTGATATGTATGGTGTGATCTTCTATTCTCATATCAGGGTATCATAACCATATGGTCATTATTGTGTGTGCATATATCCCTTGTTTACCCTAATTGTGCATCTATGATCAGCTATTTTTATGTTTCCTATCACCAATGTTATGAATTTATTTATTATGATTCAAGTGTCTAAACATTTTTCTAGAAAAGAACATTGTGAGACATAATTTAAATCAATTATGAACCACTTTTTATGTTTAAATTCTTCCAAACACAATAAACTAATACAATTATTTGTCATGTATTTGACTAATATATTTTGATTTATGAAAAAGTGATGGAATGCCTTGGTAAATCAATCATGTATTATTATTTAAAGTGTGTGATTTTTTGGATTGGACTCATGTGAATTGTTTTGATTAGTTATATCAATATAGTGAATATTAGTGTTCTTTAATTTATAATAAAATAGGCATGGCATACTAGTCCCTTCAATCATTAAAGAATCATTAGTTCCAAACTATATAGTTCCATCAACTATTCTTTTCACAATATTAAGTCTATTCTGGTTAATAATAATGTGGGATAAACACAATTTATGATGAGTATAATTATTTTTATTATTTTTATAATAACAAATTTTCTCTATAATAATATCACACGCTTTCTTTCTTAGCATCATCAATATCTATAATATTAAAAAATGCGTCAAACATATATCATACTCTTATAATTTTTTCATCATTAACAAAAATACCATATACTTGTTAAAATGTGTAAACTATATTTCATAGTGGAATTGGATTGGATTTCCATTCATACACTATTCTTTGTGATCTATAGGATAAAATTACACTTCTTTCCTTATAATTTCTAGCTTTGTACACCAAATCTAGTAGTTAAAAAAGTACCTATATAATGAATTTTTATTCAGATAAATAAGGTGTATTTTTATTTCCATTATTTATATTCTAGTTTATTCTACTCTTATGTATCATTTATCATAACACGAATAAGACATTGGTAGACATAATTAATACCAAAATTTAAACCTTATATGAGTAATATCTTTTTGTTTCCACCACTCTAAAATCCTTTTTATTTGAACAACTATTTGATTGTTGATATGTTCATGATTATTGATAAATTTATCCAATTTTCTCCGTCCATTTTCCATTCACATTTTCAATATATTCATTTTATGTTCAGTAATCATTTACAATACTACATTTACCAATGATATTAGTCCCTTGGGAACACATCATTTCCTCAAAATTTATATAAACTCATTCATCCCTTTAGTTCAACAGTACATCTAAAAAAATCCAAAACAATACCTTATACATTAATCCATTGGTGTTTATTTTTGTAATCAATAATATTTCTCAATGTTACAGCTTCCACTTTGTGTATATCAATATTTTTAAAATTCTCTTGTATTGAAATATTAATATCATTTATGATAATTGTATGTCTCTCTATCTTTAACTTATAGTTCACAACATCATTAGTAATTACTAAATCTTTAATAATTTCATACAAAAATTTCCCATGTTAAATAAACAATTCTTAACAAAAAAACAAAATTAAATGATTATTTCCTTTGTAATCATTAAATCTTTAAGCTAATCATTATCTGTAGATTAATATCCTCAATAGTTTCTTTTAATTGAACACTGAGATCAATAACTCCAACATGATGAACATCATATTTTATAAATTATTTTTATTTTTCCATTGAATCAATCATGTAATCATTAGTGTTGAAGATAAAATCAATTTTAATACCTCATATAGGATCTTCCTGTGTGTCTTATTTATATTTTATAAGAAAAATTTTTCTATGAAATATTATTCCTCTTACATTTTATAAATTAATAACTTTTCTAAAGGGAATATTTATTTATTTTTGTTAATTGAAACTCATATTATTCTCCATCATACCACTATCCACTACATATATTGTTGTTCCAAAAATTTCTATAATGAAAATAGTTTAGAGTTAGATTACCCTAATATCTTTCATCACCTCTCACAATCATTATTATTATTATAAGATATATCCTATCTTCCCTAACATATTTTTAAATATCATTGTCCTAAAATTATATTTTCAATATAGCTTTAAATTATAGTAATATTGTATAATGTTCCATAGAACATTATGGTTTTAATAAAATTTCATATGTGATTTATTTTTTTTAAATCATCGAAATATAATTCATCAAGAATTAATTATTCAACTATGGAAAAATTTGGATGATATATTTTAGGTTATCAACATATTATCATTTTCTCTACTTCAACATCGTTGAACTAATGAACATTTCCATTATTAGATCAAGCCACATTAATAAGTTTTTAGAAATCACTATTAATATTTACAGTTGAAATCATTTTCAATTCATAAAATCCGTTTCAATTGACCTAGTTCTTTCCTTCTTCACATATTACTATCCATCATGGATATATACAAGCTCGTCCCACATTCCTCTAGAACTATAATGAAAAATTAATTAAAAAAATATCTAACAATAAAATTCATATTATAAAGTATTGAATGATATATTATCATAACTCAATAATATCATTCCTACTTCTATTATTTATTTCCTCGTAGGATCAATAATAAGAATTATAAAAACAATATTCATGTAAAAAAATTATGAGAGATCATAAATGTCATCTAAATTTATTCCTAGACACATGATAATTACTTCCATGAAATATGTGTACTCTCTTTTCATTTACAAAATTTTATATGAATATAGGTTCCTATAATATTTTCATCATGAAATAACTAGTTTCTTTGATACAACTTCTTATACCAAAAGGACCCATGATGCATCTTAATTGAGGGTTGAATTAGGGTGAATTGTTTTTTTTCACTAAAAGTAAATTGTTTAATAACCACTCTTGTGGTGTAGAAATACCTATGTAAAAGATATTATATCTAAAACAAACGAAAAAATGTTATTAAGGCTCTTTGATCCCATCCTTAAATGAAAAATTATTAGTTTTAGGATCTAAGAACAATTACCAAAAATTGATTCTTAGGTATCAAATCTAGGAGGGTATATTCGAGGACTTATATGTATTTATGAAATTTCATTCACCCAATAAATCCTTTTCATTACTAAAAAATTTTTAATTAATAAATTTAGAAAAATGTCATTTTTTTGTTACACATACAAGACAAGAGATTTTTTCATTATATTCTATGGAACATTTTATAAATCAATTATGATTCCTTATCTTCAATGTTTACATAAAAACAACCATTCCATGAATATTTTTTTCTAAATCCAATAAATAAATTTATATCAATAAGGATTGAGTTTTTTATTTAATGGATTTTTATTTGATCATGTGTAATATAATTTTCATGATTCCTTATGAATTGATATACTAATATTTTATCATTGAATACATGAGTAATTATTATTGTTAGATAATTTCATTTCCTAATATATATTGGATACCTCAATGTAAATGATACCCTTATCGTAAATTTTATGATTATAATAATAGAACCTATCTAGAATAAGATCCATTGGTTAAAGGGGAGACTCCATCAAATTTTTAAAAACCCATTATTATAAGGATCAATTAATTGTTTGAATTTTATAGTGAATAATGCATTAACTTATTCACTTATTACTATGAAAAATGATGACTATCATCTTCTAAAGTGACCCTATCATTGAACATGATAACAACCTACCCACATAATAATTAAATAGGAAATCCAAGAGAAAGTTTTACATACACAAGAACTAAATTAATCAGAAAAACATAATAAAAAACACCGTAAATATTAACATTTTAAATAAGTGATTAACCAATGGCACAACTTGGAATGTGAATGAATCATGCGTGGACTGCTCGACTAATTTCACTAAATGAGATTCCACATATTGATCTCTCTAGTTTCTAAAAGATAGAATTTGGCCTACAAGAGGTAGAATATTAGAAATAAAATACCCCCTATAACCCTATCAACCTAATTATTATCCATATCTTAAGATTAACCATTCCTTTAATTAGAAAATCCCATAGATCCTTGACCATGATTGTAAAAAATGATCTAGTTACAGTTCATACATATCGTTCAAAAAAAATACCTTCATCAAATCATTTATAATTCTTAATATCCTTGAATGTCACTTTGGAAGAGTATAAATTATTTTGATTAGATTAATTAATACCATACAAATTTTTAGTTGGAGATCCTTTCTTTGGCACCCACATTATACACTGAGAAACTATATTGTCAATCTTTGAAACTGATTATAAAAGTGTGGATTATTGTCATAAAAAATCTCTTGGAGGAGGTACTAAACTCTATTTTAGATTCTAATACCTGAGGGTAGTTCCATCAAAATTTATAATTGGATGTAAATAAATATGAAATAACTAATAGGAATATTTATTGTTGAGGATTCAATTTTTAATGGATTTTTGAGGATGTTCACAATTGGAAATAAAAAATTATATCGATAAAGATGAAAGGGATGAATTTAAAACGTAACTTAGATTTTTAAAACAATATGTTCATTACCATCCATGATTTTTTAATACATTTTAGAAAAAAAGTAATTAACTAAAAGAAATCCTCCATGATTCATAATGATAACATTATTATAATTTATCACTATCTTTCCTACTCAATAAAATATATAAATCATTAATAAGAATGATATTAACCATAAAGAATATATTTAGTTTCATAATCTTCTAGAAAACAGGATGTCTAGGATGATGTTAATGATATAATACAATAATAATGATGCAAAATTTATGATCTAATGTTTGAATCTCTTACTCCATGAAAATTGTATTTGGAGAACCATCCAATCAAAAAGATTGATTTTAAGGGAGATACTCCATGCCAATATTAAGGGATAAAAACATTATCGAGAAGACTATTGGTTTGAGAATCAATCAATATCCTTAAAAATTAATTTTATGAATTTGTCATACCTTTATGAGGAAGATGATTAGATTCACCTTGATGCAATTTCTCTTCATTGGGTGGTTTCATATCATCTTTCAAATTATGGTTATTTATAATCAATTATTTTATTTGTATTCACTAGGTCATTCCGTTGATAAGATATGATACTTTCTATAAGGACCATCCTCTTCATGCATGGAAAGGCTATCTGAACAACCATGCAATGTTGGAGAACATACATCACGATATAGAAGATGGGGAGGATCAGTTCCAAGTAGTTATAGTATGGATGAATTCTTCTATGACCTATAGGTCATGTAATGTCATGAAGACTATAGGCCTGGTACGGGTTCCCCAATAACCCTTAAAAGAGGGATTATAAATAATTAATAAAAATAGAAGGACTTTGGGACATTTAGAGTAACTAGATCTTGTTTATGTATCCGAAAAGAGTCTATGAATATATCTCAATAATTACACCCAAGAAAAATAAAATAATGTAACATAAAGATTAATAAAATATATATTTTACTTGGTTTACCCAAACATCGCTATATCAATGTAGAAAATATCAATGATGTGTGTATATGACTAATAATCAATATATAACTAGTATGGGATAAAAATATTCTGAAAAACCTCACTACTCATATATGGTCCAGAACCCCTTCCTCTCTTCTTCTAACTTATTTTCATAAGGGATACAATGGATGATATCAATATGTTGGATAAATATAAAACCATAACAATAAACATAGAAATCTAAATATAAATGGGTGTTTTCCATGATTCTCCTCTTAAATTATTCATTATCAATGATATGCCCAATGAATCATTACTTCAAAGCTTGATCTTACTCCATCCCAATTAAACTACACTTTTTAATAATATATATTAAATAAATTCCAAGTATCAGTCACTCTCTACTCTATCGATATATTTTATATACTTATTTTATATGAGAATATTTTTCGAATAACATTTTATAATATATACAATGAATTTTGAGTTTTGAATTTAAAATTAAAATCTTAATAAAGTTCCTACATTATATTATAAAATATAAAAACTAAAAAATGTTCTTGAATAGATACATAATTTTACTCAGTTTTAACAATTTAATTTTATTCTATAAAAATAAATTAGTGGGAGAACATCCAAGTCAACAAAATTGGATGTAACCCCATGTTTTTGAATCATCATGGAATATTCACTATTCAAAATACCTGAGATGGGCACCACATTAGACCATCCATGAAATGAAACTAAAAAAACAATACCATGGTTCTACTCTAGATGGTACACACTTCAAAACTCTTACTCCTCAAGAAATTAAAATAACACTATATTTGATAGATTATTCAACACACGACGCTGAGTTTAAAGAGACTGTGATATAATATTTAAATACAAGGATTTAAATGTGATCATTATTACATATCCTTATAATTTAATGGTATGAATGGTTTTAACTAATTTATGAAATATATATAAATTTTATAATCAATATAAATTCTTTTATAAATGTTTAGAAAGTAGGCTAACAACATTTTAATAAACAAAGTTATTTCAAAAGAAATTTTTATAACTTTTAAGTGGAAAATATTATAATTAATTTTTATATATTTTTGTGAAATTATTTTATAAAATAAAAACAATTTTTAAACAATCATATTGACATTAACTTATGGTTATTTTTTTGATTTTTTTAAAGTGTTGACTTTTTAGTGTATAGTGAGAATACTATTATTTGTAAAAGGTCAATTATTTTAATAAATTATGTTATATAAAATTACAATTTTTTATTTTATTATGATTTAAAAGTTAAATTAATATTATATACATATATTTCATTGAATTAATGAAATCTAAATCATATTTATTGTGGATTTTGATATATATTTTTAGGCTTTAGAACACTTTTTCTTTAAAATGGTTTCATTGTTCTTAATGTTTATCCATTTTATCTAATTAAAATAACAAATATTGAGGAAATATTTAAATTATATTTACATATTATTTATAAATATATATATGAATATTAATTTAATTTCATTAAGTTATTATTAATTTTCATATATTTATTATAAGGTCATCTTATTCTTGAAAAAATCATTTATTGAAGATCCATATTTTCGACATGTTTACGGGTTGAATATTAAATGAAAATTTTCCACATAAATGATCTGAATTTGATAAAATTTATTACATACTTGGAATCATGATAAATTATGTTATATAATAATATCACATTAATTTTTTCAGTAATGAATACAAAAAATAATAAAATAAATTGATACATTGGTAAAACTATTAAATGAGTAAAAGAGAGGAACCATTGAGGTAAAGAGGATAACCAGGGAAAAATGTTTATTTTAAATTTCATAGGTTTTTATTATCCTCTTATCTCATACATAGAGTTTTTTTTCAATTTTTGAGGGCCATGGATTTAGTGTGACTCCCCATTACTGAATAGTTTTGGGTATTCAAAATAATTCCACTCCACCTCCCTTATAAACGAAAACCCCATCTTCTCTCCTTTACACGCATCTATATCCTAATTTTTTAGCAAAATAAATATAAAA
This sequence comes from Viscum album, assembly GCA_963277665.1. NCBI lineage: Eukaryota > Viridiplantae > Streptophyta > Magnoliopsida > Santalales > Viscaceae > Viscum > Viscum album. The sequence goes on from OY728127.1 coordinate 1,167,762,961, forward strand.
ATAACATATATAATTCTTACCCATCATCAAATAATCCTTTTTTGGCCAAAAATCCTATTTAGAAAGGCATTATGTACAGTTCTAAATAGGTGGTCCATAGAATTAGTAATTGTCTCCACTGAGCTCCTCCTTTATTATTAATCATTTAAAACTAACAATTATTTCATAAAAATGTAAATTTAATAAAAAAATATCCCCATTATAATTATGTTTTATTTTTTATATGGAATAATATTCAGTCCTTCCCTCTTTCATCAAATAGGAGACAAAACCATCATTCGTTTGTACGATAGACTACTGCCTTGCGAACAGATGTTATTTCACTTCTATAATCACATCACATAGTATTTCATAATGATGAATTTAATGTTAATATATGATATTATTTTAATATTAATCTTTATTTTAATTGAATATATCCTATAATATATTTCATTACAATCCATTGAAAAATTGTAACATTGTTCGTGTGTATGGAGGACTACCGCCTCGCGAAACGATGTGATTCATATTTTTTTATTACCATATAAAATTTAACATATTTGTATGTTAATTGAATGAAAAATAATATATTTATTATATAATTATCATTTATCAAAGATAAAATAACTGTTACCTTATTTCTATCATGATCGTTGGAAAATCGAAACATTACACATAAATTCATACGACCTATTGTCTCCATGATTATAACAAAGTTCATGTTTCATTACCATTAATGAAGGTTACTTTTTAAAAGGTTAATTTCTTTAATACAATTATAGTTATTTAATTCTTATTATTGTACATACTGTTGAACAATTTACTCATTAAAAATGGTCAACACAACAATTTCGTTTTCAAATTATAAATCGTGTATCCTTAAAACACCCAACTTGGAAATAACTTTCAATGTAATAATTAAAATCATTAAAATAAATTTGGTAATTTTTTTAAAGTATTAGGGGTCAAAAATAATAAATTTTTTCTCAGGAAAATAATAATTGATATAATTTAATTTTATATGATATTAAGTACATACATGACAATGTTCGGACTCGTGGTAAGGGTTTTATCACAAAAATTCCATATTCGAGACAAATTTTCTTCTACAAACCAAATTTCTATTAAATAGTGGTTATGATAGAAATTTAAATATTATATTATGCATCATTCAAAAATAATTATATTGTATGATAAAATTCATTTAATGAATAAAATGGATTTTAGATTCAGTATTTCCCAAAGATGGAAGAGTTTATGTTTCAGTTTCTTTTTAGTGAGGATTGTTTAAGATTGAATTTCTATTTTATGAAATTATTTGATCTGTGTATAATAAAAATCAATATATTAAAGTATCAATTTATTATTAATATACATTTCATCTAATATTACCATTTCCCATATCTTTGGTATGAAATATGATGGAGAAATTGTTTTTAAGAAAATATGACCTCATTTATCTCTTCGTTCGAAAATAGTTTTCTTCCATACATATGTTTTCCAAAAAAATTAATTTTTTTAACATTATAAAAAATATTTAATCAATAAATCTTTCAAACTTTTAACTATTTATAAAACAGTTTTAAGGGAATCCCTTGGTATTATTCTGAATGGAGAGAATTTTAACCGTTTTAATATAGTGTGAAATGAATGTTTTTTGATCTTATACAACATATACACAGTTAACCTTCTCCTGATAAATAAATTATTGGAAGGTTTTTTATAACATTCCACTGTTATTATTAATTATATAGTTCTCTATAATATATTGTAAAATATTATTTTTTCAAATGATATTCTCAATGTAGAAGGATTATTTTCCTTCATAATGTTTTAAATATTTTTACAATTATTTATACACATTAATAAAAATTACCTATAATGTTATGAATAATGTGTATATATCTCTTACATATATACCAACAACTCTATATGTTCCATTGATGGGGTGATACATTCATTATGATCACTTCTCAAATTCATTCCTTATGAAATCTATTTTTATTATGATATGAGGTAAGATTTTGGAAAACATTTTATTCAGTGGGTAATTCTTATATATAATTATGTATTATAACATCATCCTCATGTGGAAGCCATAAGGATGTTCATGAAATGAATGTTCTGGGTTTTACCTACATTATATATCCCTCTAATGAATTTTAAATTGTCTTGGTCACATGAGACATCATGTATGGGATTAGAGGTACAACAGAATCCATTATGGGGAACTATCCACCATGTGATGTTGTCTAAATAGTCATCCTTGACATATGTTAATGTAATTATTTATGTTTATACGACATTTCCTATTTTTATATTATATTATAATACCATGTTATTTAGGTTATAACCCCATGTGATTACTCATGAGCATTCCCTTTTATGATATGATATTATACCATGAATTACACATTTTACATACTTTTCATGTTTATTCTCATACGTGGTTTTTTAGATCCCCCATTTAATCCATGTATTCACTAGTTTATATAATGTATTTAAATTTCCAAGAAGGATATAAGAGTTCATTATAGAAAATAAAATAAGAAAAAGTTTTATTTTATTTTCATTTTTTGAAATATGAATGTATTCATCCAAAGAAATTTGGATTCACAATATTTAGGTTTAGTTTTATTGATTTTTATTTTAAAATTACTTTAATAATATGCGTCAAAGGATTTGTTGGTATAGATTGTATGATAGATTAGTTTCTATTAGTTTTTTTAATCTATTATGTTAAAAAATTAGTAAGAACCCTAGGGATGAGTTATGAAAATGTCTATGTATAGTAAAATAACGTAATATTTTGGTGAAATTTCCAGATAGTGGTTTTTGAGAAAATATATCCATGTATCGATACTACATGTCTGTGTGGTTTTAAAACATATTTTCATAAGGGTAATAACAATGAAAAAGGTCTTTTGGATTGAATCAATCATTACCTATTACACAATAATTGTCCATACATTGAAATTGGTTTAACACTCTCAGTGGATATGTATTCAAAAATAAGAATCCATTTATGAACCATTATGAAGGATTTGAATAAATTATTATGTTAGAAAATATAATTGGAATAATTATCACATATAAAATAAATTTAAATCTTCATAAACAAATGTAAATATATACTTATCGTCAATAAGTTATTACTTATATATTTATATGTTTTCTTTTTATATGTTGATGTATGGTCATATTTCTTTCATATTATTTCATTTAGTTAATGGATGAAAATAGGTAAAATCATGCAAAAAATGAGATGCGAAATGTTTTTATTTTTTAATGACTTCCCTATCATAAAAAGAACATAAGTTAGATATATTTTGATCATATCATATGAGATTTCTTGATTTATGATTCAGAACTATATCGTAGAATAATTTCCAAACACACCAAATAAGGGAATGATGGTGTCACATAGAAGTTAATGTTCTAAATATGAAAAATAAAAGAATATTTAATTTACTAAAAGTGAAAATGTTGGGAAGAAAAACCATGGAAAATGAATTAATAGAATTATAATTTGATTAATGTTTGGTAAATGAGATAAAATGATATCTAATTGATGATGAAAAACAAGGGTCTAGTTTAAAAGATATTGGGAAATACTGTTCAACCTAATGTACCACAAAAATATCAATTTCATAAATGAGGGGAACTTAGTCATTATCTGATTCAATGCATTAATAAAAGTAAAATTCTTTATGAACTTTGTTATTATGATCAAGTTAGTGGAATGATTTATTTTCTTCTATGTTGGAAATCATGAAAATGTTGAAGTATTTTATCAAAGTTAGTACGGATAATAAATCATGAAATATCTAAGGATTTTTTTGGAGTTTATTTTCACTAAAGTTTTTTAAGAATGTATTAAATGCTACTAATAAACGAGAAACTTAATTTATTGTTATGATGAAATTTTTTGTATAAACACATTATTTTAGAAAACATAATATTTGATATGTAATTAAGATTGAGGTAATTACAGTAAATTGTGATTATTTGAATATTTTTGGAAAAAAGTATAAGATATATAGAAGAAATAAATCGTAAAACCCTAATTGGATGATTAATTCTATTTTGGGGATATTAATCATAATTTTGGAAATGTTTTATTAGGTTCTGTTTTATATATCCTTTATGTTTAAAAAACTAATTATATTGGAAAAAATCTATTTTTTTTGGAGATGTAAGATTAATGGTATGAAATAACCTTTTCTACTAAATACATATGTTACCATGATGATTTCATTGTTATATGGGACATATGTTTACTTATTTAAATAATTATATATGACAATCCATGGATTTTATTGTTGATTTTTTAGATTAATATATTCATTCATGGTATTATCATACATTATGATGACCATTCTAGTTGTAATATTTATATAATTAATAACTTGTTACTATTTTATGGATGTTATGATCCATTAAATGTTAATTTTAGTGAATCTGGAATAAGAAAATCATATTGGATATTCAATCCATAAAGTAAGTGTTGAACTGTAAATTTATCGATGCACAAAAAAAGAGGAAATTATGTTTATGGGATTAAAAGATATCAGGTGAGTATATTTTATAGCATTATCTATCATGATAGAAAAAATAATACCTTTACTTTAGAATAATGATCTTGAATCAAAAATTTTATCTTATTTTCATTAAATTTGATGAATCAATGCTAATTTAATTCATCCTATATTTATGGTTAAGTAGTTGTAAACTTTTTCAAGGTTATTCAATTTATTGTTTTCAATAAAATCCTTCATTCATCAAAATTATTTAAACATTTATTACATGCCTATATTTTCACATCCCACAAATTATATCCAACATGGAATCCTAGTCATGTGTTGTTCTAGATGGCCATTTTATCTTTGTTTCCCTATTTTAGGAGGAATTTTTATTAAAACATCATATGATGTGTATTTTCACAATGGGAATATTAAAATTTTAATCCCATGAGTACTGATAAAAATTTAACCTTGTTAGGGAGAAATTTATTTGGGGGTAGAATATAATAACCCTTCATTTTTAAAATAACACTATTTTAAAAAATGCATTTAACAAGCAACATTGATTTCAAATAAAAAACCATATATTTATAAATAAAATTATTTAAATTTAATCATTATAAGCTAAATTATTAGTTGGTAGATATGAATATTATTAACTAATTTATGTAAAAAATTAAAGTAAATACTCAATATAAAATTATTTATAATTTCATTTGAAATTTGAACTCATTTTTATAATAAAAATTCTCATTTGAAATATGATATTTATTTATTTTAAAAATAAAATAGTTTAACTTTTTGTTAGATATTTTAGAAATTTTACTTTATAAAAAATAATTTTTTTAAATAAGATGAATGATTTAAATATATCTTCAAATAAACATATTTGTTTTAAAAAAAATATTCATTTTTTAGTGAATAGTAAAAAATGACATTTTTAAAAATACCATTTATTTTAATAAATTAAGTCATTTAAAAGACCAGTTATTGTTTAAATATGATTTTTAAGACACATAGGTGTTATTTAAATTGATTTAATCTAATCAATTATAAATAATTCATATTTGTTCTGGATTTTAATATATCTATTTTAGACATTAATACCTATTTTTCTTAAAAACTATTTTAATGTTTATTATTTTTCTCCATTTTATCTATTTATAATAACCCATAATGGGGAATAATTTAAATGAAATTTATAGATTATTTATCTATAAATTTTAATTTCAATTAATTTAGTTATTATTATTTTTCACATACTCATTGTAAGATCATATTATCATTGAAAAATTAATTTCTTGATAAATTGGTTTTCAACATGTCAGTAGGTTTAATTTTATATTAAATTTTGACAATATAGTTATTTTAATTTATTATAATGGATAAAAAAATTCTTAATCATAATTATTTATATTAGATAATATGGTTAACATAATATTTATGATAATTAATTGTAAATATAGTAATCAAATAGTTAACATTGTAAAACAAATTATACAGGTAAAAGTGAGTAACCTTAGGCATAAAAAGGTTAACATTTTTAAAACATGATTCATTTAAATTTTTTAGGTGATTAGTAGAAATATATACCTACAATAATTTATTTTTAAATTTTCAATTTAGCTGTCTTGAGATTCAATTTTAATTATTGAATATTTTTTGGTATTAACCGGAAAAGATCTCCTCCCTTATAAATGGGATCTGCTTCTCCTACACTTCCACACATCAAAAACCCATTGGATTATATAGTAACTACTTCAATAACTTCTTTACATTACTTACCTTTTCATATATGAATATTTTATTATAAAACCAATCTAGTAAGGCATTATGTAAAACACTATGAGGTAGTCTGAAGAAGAGGTAATTGTTTCCACCAAGCTTCTTATTTTACTCTTATTCTTTTTTATAAAATGAAATATGTATTAAAAATTTAAATATAATACCACCATTTTATCTCATATACTAATATGAAATTATTTTGATTAAATAACATTCATTATTCTCTATTTCTGTCATATTTGAAACGAAACCATTGTTCGTGTATACGACGGACTGCTACCATGCAATCCATGTAATTCATTTTCAATTATCACCGCTCAAAGATATTCAAATTTATATATTTAATTTTTATATATTACATTAATTACATATTAATAATTATTTAAAATAAATATACCATATACTTTCATACCTTTCCATCCATTGAAATACGATGACTCAATTCGTGTGTATAGTGGACTACCGCATGGCGAAGCAATGTGATTCATTTCATTGTTAATGAATCAAATTGATGGTATATTTAACTGAATATAATCAAATAATATTATATTTATCTAATAATTATAATTATGTAAAGTTAAAATAACTTCGACATTATTTTCATCATGATCGTTGAATTGTTTTTTACATATGTGTATGTATGGCCTACAGTCTAGATTATTGTAATGTAGTTCATTTTTTTAACCATAAGTTATGGTTATTTTTAAAAGTATAATTTATTTAAAAATAATAATTATTTATTTATTATTAATTTTGAGATGATATAATATTTTCCCCAGTGATGATGTTTAACACACAAATTCCATTTTTTAAATTATGAACCGATCATCCTCAAAACACTTACGGTTGACATAACAGACTATGTAATTAATCACATCATTTAACTAAATAAAGTAAATAGTTTAAATATAACAGAGTTAAAAACCATTGTTACCACACAATTATTCAAATAAAAAATTATAATTTTTAGTGGATATTTTTCAGGAAAATTTTTTCTATTATATTTGGTGATTTTTATTTATTCAAATTTAATTTTCATTTTGGAATGTTTTTTTTCATCAATATCATTTATAATATTTTTAAAATTATTTATATTCATTAAAAAAAACAAAATATAATGTTATAAATTATGTATATATTACTCTTATATATATACCCAGCTCACTCAAAATTCCTTAAATGGGGAAATGCATTCTATATAATCACTTCTAATGTTCCTTTATTACGATTTCACTTTTAATTGTGATTGAAGGAAATATTATGGAAGAAATTTTATTTACAAGGATAAATATTATGCTTAAACCTTATTAATGACTAATTATCTAAAATGAATATGAATGGTCATGGAATGAATGTAATTAGTGTTCCATAAATTATATATCCTTACAATTTATTTGGTAATGATTTACTCTAATGAGACACTATATATGGGCTTATGGAGAAAACCTAATCCATTATAGAACTATGTCCACAATATGATGTGGTCTCAGTAATTATCCATGGATTATGTTTATATCACGTTTTATATTGCTTCCACGTTTTATATTATTCCGTGATCTTATGAAACTATTTTCTTTGTGTTACACTCTAATTTACGTACTCACGATCATTTTATATTATGATATATTGTCATACATAGAAGCACATGATATAAATACATATCTTTTTTATTCCCACTCCATTTTTCTATTTATTCCCTATGTTTTCCCATGTAGTTTAGGAGCACATAATAATCTATCATCTCAATATAGAGAATATAATAATAAGGATTTATTTTCATCTCACATTGATTTAATATGAACCTAGTCTTCTAAAGACAACAAGACTCATGATTTTTTGATGTAATTAATTGATTATTATTTAAAAAATATGTAATAAAATGTGTGAATGATTTTTTCCATATAAAAACACCATTCTTCTAACCCAATAACCTATTTATAATTCAAATAATAAAAAACCCTTTTCTTAAAACACCTTCCACCAAGATGTGGTTCTTCAATATGTAACTATTTTTTATAACGATTTTGTAATCCAAATAATATCACCAAAATGCTCATTATTTAAATACTCATGTTTCACAAATATTAGTTTTAATTAAAAACACTACATTCCATTGAAAATCACTAATCTACTCTTAGTTCCAATGTCACCATGACATTTCCTTGATCACCAAGACATGAGGAAAATATTCATCCCATTTCAATTAATTTTTTATACTCCATGATATTTACATTTTCTATAAAAAATAAATATGTTACACACATAATTAATGTTTTTAAACATTTACACATCCCTCTCTTCCAAGAAAATACACATTATGCTAAAACTTTTTATGTATCTATATTGTGACATGTTCATCACTACAAACATGTGATGTCATTTAGAATGAATCATATGGATCATCCATTTAAATTATTAAAACTTGAATGAAATCCACTAAGACTTCAACCATGATAAAAACAAGATTCACTATTCCCCATAAGTAAAATTATCAACATAAGATCTATCTAACAAGAAATTTTTAATATGGAAATTTCATTGAAAATTGATTATAGTTTAAAATGGAGTCTGAAAAATTAGCACATTCTTCACTATAGACATTTACCAATTCACCATGAAATATTAAAACTTTCAACGATGTGTGGAATGCTACAATGAATGATTTCTTCCCCAATATATCACCATGTAACCAAAAAATATAAAAATGAAAAATATTTAACATTCACTTCCAATGAACATTTTATTAAAAAAATCAATAACAACCTTGGGTTACAAAAAAAAACTCACATTCATACATTTATCCATCTATCAATCCATCAATCAATTTATACATACATACATTCAAATATACATAAATATATATATGAATACATACATAAATCCATGCATGAATTAAAACAAAAATACATCCAAGAATACTTTATTGAATCCATCCATCTATCCACCCTTCCATCCACCTATCTATCCATCAATCCATCCCTCCCTCTATCTATCCATCTATTTGTTTATCTGTCTATCTATACATCTATCTATCCTTTAATCAATCGATATTTGGATCCATTAATCCATAAACTCATCTATCCATGCATAAATATACACAAATTCATACATATAGATGTACATATAAATACAGATTCATATATCCATTTATAGAAAAACTATGTAATATAATCCACAGTTATGTTAACAAATGTTTTTTTATTTTAATGAATTTATAAATTTATTAAACAAATAAAACAAAAAAACATAGTTGAATATATCAATAAAATCTAATAATTTCCCCTAATTAATGTATCACCTAATAGTGAATAAAAATTATTTTCAATCATATTTTGATACCATACAACTAAATAATCCTTATTTAATGATACATATTAATTCATAAAATATCATTAATTAGGGGTGGTAGATGACTATCATTAACAGATAAAAATAATAAAATAGAATAAATAATCATCTAGGCTACTATAATGAATACTGTAATGGAAAATGAAAAACATAACCCTGAATAATTGAAAATTTTCAATTTATAATGATCATTATAATAAATAAATGACAAATAAAAACATAACCAAATTCAATGACATCTAAAATGAATTAAAAAATAGTAACCCTACTATGATTAAAACCCCAAGCATCTCTATTAATCAATTTATTGTAAAACAATCCCTAAACACTAATAATATATTATCATCTATGGTTTTTTATCTAACTCCACCCGAAGCATCTACCAATATATCATTATAATCATATAGGTAAAAGTATGGGTGATTATATCAATATACTCTATAGGTAATTCCCAAATAACGAACAACCATGTAAATATCATGATGGAATAATATTAAAATTAGTAAAATTAAAATATGTTTTCATGCATTCATTTCACAATTTTACCCAGGGTTAAATTATGTCAATCATAATATAGTGAACTAACTCACCAGAAAAATCTCATCAGGCACTAGAAAAATGTTTATCTCAATCCCAATTTTTGAACATTATTATTCATAAGTATAACATATCAATCTATTCCATTCAAAATATCACCATATGAATAACTCACAAAATAAACTAGTATATATAATATAACACTGATAATCAAAATATATAAAATATCCCCTTAAATAAACTCCAACCATATAGTATTTTACATTCATTTATATCTAACATCCAATCACTAACCCAATGTCATATCAAAATCACCTTTGTGTGCCTATTGGGTTATACAATGGTGATCATATGGCTTTCCTTCCAAACAACTAGATATTTAGTATCACCTAAGAAAACCTCCCTAAAGCAGTTGTTATATAGTGATTCATACTCCTTTCACTAAAATAACATAAAAATGGAAGATGATTACTCACAAAATACTACAGTCAATTATAATATTCCAGAATAACCCATCATTATTATAACCACATCCCTATCATCCACCACGTCATTATATACCATGATGTTAAGGTACATAAAGTAGAACGACCTTAAGATAATGAACCAGTTCAACTAATCCACATGATTATCTAAACAATTCTTCAAAAAATTACACTATAATTATGTACAATAAATTATAGTGAAATATCTATATTCCATCATCACTAGTAGTCTATATAATTATCATAGTGAATATATTTAGGAGTATAAATCTCCAACTGAATCCTTTATTAAAAACCTGATAATCAATTACATGTCAATCAATATTCATTTACATAAAAATTATTCATTCATGGTTACATGAACAACTATAAAATTACCCAAATTTTTATAGTCCCATACTCAGTACACATCTCCATCCTATAATCTATAATGATGGAGAAACATATATTATATCATGATATATCAAATCTTAAAACAATAATCAAGAATAAAGTCTACCTCACACTACACCATACATCATTTTGACACTATTAATAGAAAAATATATTTTCATGACAATGTAAAATACACACTATCAATTTGAGATTTATATAATCTTTCCATCATCAAGTTATACATTAAATCATGAAAACCCTTTTAAAAACATTTTTTCTCATTTCTTGGAGTATAAATCATACTGATGTTCATCATAACAGTTAATAATTAATAAAATAATCCAATAATTATATCTTTTTTTCATTACTCAATATGTAACATCATGGTGTGTGGGTTGAGGTGAATCTAAGATTATGATCACAACCCAAGGTGTTAACATGGATCCTCCTAGGGTACTATGGATTTTCTTCAATGAAGTACTTTTTTAGGCACATATTAAGAATTCTAAATTTTATTTCTATATTAAATAAATGTTTGTTTTATTATGTTTGTCGACAAATGGATTTGGTGGGTTCCCACATAACCTAGAAAATGAGTTTTTCAAAAAATAAAAAAACATAGGTTTGGAGGAGTGAATAGTACAAGCCATTATAGTTGTCAATATGATTGTGGGTTACACTGTAGTCTCCTCATGTCTCATATTTATCAAAAAACTGACTAGACTACCCCCACCCCCACCCACACACACATCCAAAACATTTTTTTAGAAATTTAATTATATTGGGATTTCTAAATCACAGAATAGAGGGGACCATTAAATTTTTATTGGGAATAATGATAAAATATTTCCCATAAATGATTCCCTAGTTTAGTAATTTCCATATACTGTGTTTAATATTTTTAAATGAAATAATACATTAAATTATCATGGATGATAATAAAAATATCCCCATTAAAATATACATAGAAAAAAATTAAATATATATTAATTGAATTAAAACATCATGGAATGAATTGTAATTATATAAATATAGTAATAATAATTTATTCAATTATTTAGTTGAATAATAAATGGAAAAACTACACAGAATTGTATGCGGTCCAATTTGAATAGGCCACAAAACCATCCTAATGGGATAAAATAGATCTAGTTAACACATTTAACTACACTAAACCCCTAATCATGTGCACTAGGACATGAAGGCATTTAAAAAAGGACCATAGAGCCTTTTTTAATATCTTTATGTTATATTATTTTTCCTACTACAATACCTCTATAGTGTCGGATATCATATATGTTATACTGCTATTATAGTGACAATAAAATGTGGAACTGCTATGGTTTTAATGTTTTTCAATGATTTTAACTACTGCCACATTCATGTATTATGAGGGATGGGTTTCATTGTAATAATAATAATTTTTATCAAAGATGCTACATGAGATGAGTGTAAATCTAAACCCATAAAAAATGTTTATTTAAAAAATTAGATTAAATTTTTATTATTTTTGGAATATATAATCATCCCATAATATATTTGAAATTTGAAAATTTATAAAATCATTAATGGAATTAAAATACAAAAAGGTCATTCTACATTAAACCACATTATTTGAGAGTTTACTAACCACTATATTTCCCTCCCTATAAAAATATAAAACCATAATGTCAATTCCATCAAGATATATAATGTATTCAACCATTTACTTATATAAATTATATTGATAAATTTCAGAGAAACACTTGAAAATGTTCAAAATATATAAAAAATAAATTTTAATATGTAATCTATCATATCCTAGAATTTTTCTCAAACCTTCCCATATAGACAGAAACATATATTTCTGTATTAAGGTAAATAGAATTATAATGATATTGATAAAAATAACCATTAATGTGGCCATGATTTAATCTAAAATATACTACACATCGTGATAATATTTGAAAAAGTAGAGTATCTACATTAATGAAAAACTTATTCCATAATGGTTGTAAGGCTGGAGTTTTTTTGATAAAAATGGATCAAATTTGACGCAATCATGATAAAAAAATTGGTCAATGTATTATGAGGTTCATTGAAGTATTGGGAGTATTTTAATTGTTTTAAGGTGTTGGGAGGTTTTTAGAGAGGGTTCAGGTTGATGTTTGGGTTTACAAGGGGAGTTTCAAAGTCAGTGCAGTGTCCACATCACTGAGCAAATAGTTCATATATCTTGGCATGTGATCTAAATAGAGAATTATTATAGATTATTGGTTTCCTAGGATTAATTTTTTATGGATATAACGTCCTTGATTTTTGTATAGAAGTATCATCAGGGTTTATTCATATTTAAAATGGACCATGATGTTATGTTGTGAAACCAGGTTATTTAGATAGAGAGGTTTTCATTGTGAATGCATGGTCCCTATACAATAAAATAACAACAACCATCCTTGAAAAATGTTTCTATAAACTTATTATTTTTAAGAAAACCCTATTATTTCTCTCTCATTTCAACCCCAATGTGGGATATCCAATTTATTTTTTGAATTTAGTGTTATTTTGATGAATCAATCCCATTGAATGTATTTTTCCATTAATCATCATAATTTCTTATGTTAGATTAATGTTATACATCTTATTTCCTTTTATATTATCCACTTCAATCTATATCTTGGGTTTTTTACTTTAGTGTATCACTATGGAATATATAAATCCATTTGATAGATGGAGTCTTTGTTGGTCGGTATTTGTGGAGGATATGGGAACAAAGGATCCTAGGATTTGTATCATGGCTTGGATTCGTCATCGTCTTGATGTGGGAAACATCTCAGTCATTCTATTTTGTGGAAAATTTCACGAGGATGAATTTCAGTTTTATATTCCTTTGTTTTATGCATTTAAAATGATTTAATCATCAGTTTTGAATTATTATTCTAAACGGGCTTCAGTGTGTGTGGATTTTGAAAATTGATAAAAGGGGTGATTTTTTTGTTATGTGGTTATTTTTCAAGAAAAAATAGGATAATTTTGAATGAATTATTTGAAATTTTGTTTTTGATTTAATAGTTAATATTTGGTATATATTGTTGATTTATGCATGGAGTTTGTAGTTTTTATATTGACTTTCTTTTTACATTAACATACATGAGAAGATTTTAATATTGTTTATTGGAGAACTAAATTGAATATGGTGGGGAACATGTCAATAATAATTAGGTGAGTTTTTGATAAACTATTATATAGGTTTAGAGAGCATTTTGATAATTGAAATGTGGTATTTTACGATAATTATTCCACCTATGAGTTGGATATACCCATTATATTTTTTTCTCATTTTCTATGATATACTTTGGAATTTCACCATTAAATGATTGTGTAGTGATAGTTTGGGTTATTGTGATTAGTATTTTGTGTTTGTGGTATTCTGTTAGAGGTAGTATTTATTGGTTATTTAGTTAATTAATTTTATGATTATAAAATATTGCATGGGGGATGTTTTATAAAATAAATTCATAGCATGTTAAATTTACAGATTTATGGGGAGTATATAGAGTCTTGTGGATAAATCATTGGTCTCTATACTCACCCCATGCATCAGATTTTTGGTTCCTATATAGATGATTTTTATTGAGTTTTAGGTTTCATGGGGAATTTATTCATTGGTTTAGACAGAGGGGTAGAGGTCATCTAATGGTGACTTAGAACGTATGATGATGATATTAAGAGTATAGTGATTCGATATATTTCATTATCAAATATATATATATATATATTTATATATTAATTTCATGTAATAGAAATTTTCTCATATACATTTGTTGTATTTTTCCTATGTATTGTGTTATATGTGGTTGTGGTTGGTAGTTGTCTGGTGTTATATAGAATTTCCAATGATTTACATTATTTTTTCTAGTAACCTAACATGCCTTAGGTGATTAAGGAAATGTTCTAGGTTCTATGTATCATTCCATCAGAGACCATGGATGGTTTTGAATATCCATATTATATTAGGATGTTATTAATGGAATCAGTTTGGTTATGATAGGTTTTGATAGGTGCAGAGTTATGATATGAAGAATCTTATGAGGTAACCTATATTAAATACCTAATTAGAATATTTATAGTGAGGTACACCATGAATCCCTATCTGATAATATATACCTCGGTACTCCATGCAATCACATCACCTCATCCATATACCTCTGTGCTAGGACTTACACTTCACTCGACTCCTTGATCGCCAGAAAGTGAGTTGATTTCGTCAACCGGTCCATCACTACCCAGATAGCGTCGCAGCCTCCTTGAAACCTGGGTAGTCCTATGATGAAATCCATCGGGATTTCGTCCCACGCCCACTCAAGGAAATATAATGGTTGCAATAAACCTCCTAGAACACAGTGTTCAGCCTTCACCTGCTGACACACTAGGGACATAACCACGAATTTTGCTACTACATATTTCATCCCGGGCCACCAAAACTGTCTCCTCATACCCTGGTACATCTTGGAAACTCCCAGGTGCACCTCTAGGGGTGAGTTTTGGAACTCACTAAGAACCTTGCATCCCATCACCTCTGAAACAAATAGCATTTCTTGGAAAATCACTCGATTCTGACCATTCTCCGCCCACCCCTCTAGAGCATCACCTTGGATAACCTGGTCACGTATCACTTAACTCTCTACATCTCCCCACTGAGACTCCTCCACCTACCATAGTAGATAAGATTTTACTATTTTCATCTGATACATGCAACCTCTACCAATATCCATCCTCACGCCCAGGTGCCGGGCAGCCAATTCCTCCATCACCTTCCAAGCTTCTGTCGACTCTCAAACCGCATCCTTCTGCGACTTCTTGCTCAAGGAATCAGCCACTATATTCCCTTTTATTGAGGTGTAGTATATCTTGAAGTCGTAGTCTTGAAGGAACTCCATCCACCTACACTGCTATATGTTCAGGTCCCGCTGGGAGAAGACATACTTCAAGCTCTTGTGATCAGTGAAGACCACGATGCGCTCCCCGATGAGGTAGTGCCTCCACAAATTTATCGCGAAAACGACCACTACAAGTTCCATATCATGGGTGGAATAATTAAGCTCATGAGGGAGTAAATTTCTAAACCCATAAGAGATCACCCTTTTCTGCTACATCAACACACATCTAATTCCATTCCCTAAAGAATCACAGAACACCTCATACGCCACCCCTTCTTCTAGAAACCTCAGCACTAGAGGGAATCACCAACTTCTACATTAGATAACTAAAGGCCACCTCACACTTCTTGTCCCACATGAATGCCTTTTCCTTCTTGGTCAAGGCTGTCAAGGGTGCCGCAACTCGGGAGATGTTGGGCACAAACCTCCGATATTAACCTACCAGGCCTAGGAAAATACAATCTTCTTCCATGTTCTTGGGTGTTTCCCAATAAATAACCACCTCGACCTTCGATGGGTCCACTTATCTCCCCTTCTCGGACACCACGTGCCCAAGGAAATTCACTTCTCGCATCCAAAACTTGCACTTGGAAAACTTCCCATAGAGCTGGTGTCATCGGAGGACCTCTAAAATTGTTCTCAGATGCTCAGCGTGATCCTCCTTTGATCTTGAGTAGATTAGGATGTCTTCAATAAACACAAATATCAAATGGTGCATATATTCCCATAATACGATGTTTATGATCCCCATGAACACATCTGGTGTGTTCGTAATGTCAAAAAACTTGACTACAAAGTCAATGTGACCATATCTGCACCTGAAGGCAATCTTTGAGATGTCGCTCTCTTTCACCCTCACTTGGTGATATCCATACCGCATATCAATCTTCGAGAACCAACCTTCTCCCCTCATCTAGTCAAAGAGATCGTCTATCCTTGGGAGAGGGTAGCGATTCTTGACCGTCACCTAGTTCAGTCTCCTGTAGTCTATGCAAATCCTTAGACCACCATTCACCTTCTTCACAAACAAAACAAGATCCCCCCATAGTAACGCACATGGCCGAACAAAAACATTCTTCATCAGATCATCAATTTGGGTCTGCCACTCCCGCATCTCAGAAGGTTCCATTCAATAGTGAACCATCGAAATTGGACAGGCACCAGGTTGCAAGTCTATCCCAAACTCAACATCATATCGAGGGGGAAGAGTTGCCACCACTTTAGGGAAGATGCCCATAAACACACTGACAATTCTTGGGACTTCCACCATTTCCTCATCCACCGAATCCACTGATAGCTCAGCCATCAGGGAGAGGAGGGGTTCCCCTCGCTTGTTGGTTCCCTGGAAACTATGCTCGCTGATGAAAGTCACTCGTCGGTCACCCATGTATGAAAACAAAACCCTTCCTCGAAAGTATTCAATGAAGACACACACATAGAACAACTAGTCAATTCCTAGGATGACATCGTATGGTTGTATCTTCAATAGTATAAGATCCTTGACTGACTGATGTGGCCCTATCATTAGTCTTCATCCTCGACAAACATACAACAAGTCAGTCAGACATCTGATTGGTGTGCTCAACAGTAGGGGCACTGGAATTCTCTCACTGTCTAAACCTACATCATGGGCTAGACTGGGTGTAAAAAAGGATTGTGAACTTCTTATATTGAAAAAGTCATATGCAAGGGTAATAAACAAGCTGATGGTACCTTGAACAACCTCTGGCCCTGTTGGAACTGCTGCCTCCACGGCGTGCAACTACCCTCTCCCAACTCCCCTGCCTCTCGGTTGTTGGCCACATCCCCAACCGCGCCCTGGTCGAGGTCCCTGAGTAGTACCCTGAGGTTGGCCTCCTCCTGCAACATCTTCCCTTGGAGGGGAGGGAGCTCGCTGCCCCTACTGCTGCTGAAAGTGCCTTGAAAGAAACTACTGCTGATGAGGTGGGCGCTAAACCTACCCACCCCCACCATATTGTAATCTGTCCGGGCACTGGTTTCAAAGGTTCCCATGGCTTCCACAGATGAATCACCTTAGTCCCGTTCCCAAAGGAAAAGGGCTAGGACTGGGAGATTGGAACTGGAAATGATGTGGCCTACTCCCTGCTGGTTGGAACCTAGAGGGCCCTGATACTGGAGGCCAACTACAGACAGCCTTCCCCTTTGACAAGCCCAATTGGATTCCCTCTTGTGACACACCTCCCACGGTGTGCATCCTTTCCACCACTTCAGCCTTTTTCTGCACCTCTAAGTATGTCGGTAGGGTGAATGGAGTAAGAGTATACTGAAGAGAAGTTCGGAGTGCCTCCTCTAAACGTCTCACTCGAGACTCCTCATCCGGAAAGAGGTATGGAGAAAAGTGAAGGAGATCCTTGAACTTGATCCCAAACTCTCTCACTGACATGCTCCCCTACTGGAGGGAGAGTAGCTCTTGCCCCTTCTCATCCTTCATCATAGAAGAGAGGAATTCCGCCTAAAATTCCTTTTCGACATCTGTCCATGTCACATCAGCCTCCCTCTTCTCCCCAGATAAAGCATCCACCACTGACGTGTAGCTCCCCGTATCTGGCTCCCGACCAATGGAACCCAATACTTTACCGAAGTCTGGATCAAGCCGAAAGCTATCACCAGATCCTCTAGCCAGCTCTATGTCTCCATGTCAGAGGTGTTTCCCTCATACTTCCCGAGGGTCTGTCGCTAAAAGCACGAAGCATATTCTTCCACTGGTCATCCTCCTCTTCTCGGTCAGCCCTTCGTCGATCGGCCGAGTCAACCTCCTGGTCCTCGATCGCCCGCACAGCTCATGGTCATCTCCCAGGTTCAATAGATTCATGGTAAACAAGGAATGACTAATCCCATGTAGCGCAGAATATCGTTATTTAGTCTTCTAATTCATCTCAAATCCCCAAAACACCCCATAAACACAAGAGAAAAAGTCATTATGATTCATGTACCTTTCATAGGGTCTCTATCCTATAATCAGTGTTGCCTCACTTGGTCATTCGGTAGGTCTAGAGTCCTTGCGTCGGATCATGGGGGGCCCTAAAATCCTATGTCCTAGCCAATCTTCCATGGTCTATTTCATGCACCAAGATCACCCAACACTGTTTCCCTACCATCCCATGCAATCCTCACTGTGCCTAAATCTAGACTATATCCTATCTCTCAACCTCTCCTCTGATACCATTCTGTCACCACCCGCCTTCACCAAAAGGAGGGAAGGGACAACAGATTTCCAGACCCTTCCTTCTTTAAGTTAAAGGAGAGATAATGACCCCCGAGACCCGCCTTCAATAGGTCCTGGAGTAGAGACTAGAACCAAGGGTATATAATCTCACACAAAATGGATGGCATTATCCTTTTTATTTTCATGGGGTCGAGAGATAAGTTAGAAACCCCAACAATACCATAGCTGAATGTAAAGGCAAATCCAAAGTAACCCATTCCCATATGCATGTTCAATAGTAAATAATACAATCCTCAAAAACTCCAAAGGTAAAGTACCAAGAAAAAGAAAAACAACAATAGAAACTACCCCGAGGACTGATCTAGTATGGTCTCACACGATCCATGAAATACTCCTAGGAACCAGAAAGAAGTTTTATATACATAGGGAGAGCATACAATTAGACTCAGTAAGGAAAACCAAATACTCTAGTGCACAAGTGGAGAGGAATTCTAATGTCCTATGAGAAAAGAAAAACCAAATCACCTAGCAAGGAAAACTATCCACCCAAGTCTCACCAAGGCACACTCCCCGAATAACGCAAGGCAAGTAAAGTATAATAATAAAACAGTGATATTTGGGTAGCCCACACCACTTTCCCTATGTTTATTAAAGACTTCCTATGCATCAAACCAATCCCGCCATTCTCACCGCAGTCCCAATTCCAAAACCCGCCCGCACACACCTCGGCCACAACAACTAATACCACGCCCGAAGACACCAGGTCCAGATCAACTACCGCAACACCCGAAGACACATGGACCTCATCCTGAAGGCACTTGGGAAACAACCAATCGACAGACTCCTGGGCCAACCACCACAACTACTCTGCCCGAAGATTCTTGGGCTAATAAGGGACTTTAGGCCATTACAGCCTGCCCGAAGAGTCTTAGGCTATTCGGGAAAGGGAGAATAAAATGGGCTAATAACCAACCACTCATAGGAGTGTTGGGAAAACACCCTCCCCATGAAATGGGGTGTTCAACACTAATTTCTCAACATGGGTGGGGTGCGAATAAGAAACATAAGAAATACACTATATGTATAGGTAACATGCACTCATCCCAACCTAGGGCTCCAAAACCATAGCACAAACACCCTTGTTACTATTCATTCATAAAAGACACCCTAGAGCTCACGGACAAGTCACAACTCACTCCCAACTAAATCCCCATTCAACCATTCTTGCCTTCATGGTCAAGTGATCCCATTTTTTTGAATTATACTCTATGGTGTAACTAACAGGCACAAGCACAAGCCTAGGGAAAAATGTTACAGCCAACATCAATTTAAACATTCACATCCAGTTCTCTTGTATATTCTCATCATGTGAGATCCCTTCAAGTATTGGAACCCAAACAGGAATCAAGATACAACCCACACATCCCCAGAACAATGGATAAAAAGGTTTGACAACAAAATAGGATTCCACCCCAATTCGTAATATAAGCAGAGCAACCAATACCCCAGATTCACAACTAGCAATCATGCCACATCAGAGGATCCCATTCTCACCCACATCACCCCATGAGAAAAACAATAGAACAATTCACCTACTACCAAAACAGAGTAGAGAAAATTCGAGGTTCAAGAACAACATTTATCAATTTCCTCTTTTTTTTGTTAACCGGGGTAACCACAGAAGGGTATAGGTTTGCATGGCATCGATTTAATCCACCGAGTTCACATGATTAACAAATTTCTATGTTACATCCATTTAATCATCACGGGAGACAAGAGTTTATTAGTTCACAGACAAAGACCACCAACGACCTTGATTTTCAGCAGGCAAAAATTCATACAGTTCATAATATATAACAATTAAACATAGTACAACAGAAAACCATACGCACCCCATCATCCTTTAACAACCCATTTATTATCATTGTTATGGTTTGGTTAGCCCATTCCCATAGAAACAATAGCGCACCCGCACCACATGATACACAGAAAGGAGAGACAAAGGAAAATTCCCTACTTGATTGATCAAAGATCAAAGTTTTCTCCACGCGCCAGGAATAGGGGATGTGCAGCTTGCATGGGAGGAAATCCCTGGGCTCTAAGATGTGCAGAAGGCTCCAGCAGTGGCGCACCACAAGCCACGTGAAGAAGGAATCCAAGCTGTCACATACATAGCTTATTTTAAATGTATTTTTATTTTAATTTACATTAATTCTTTGTTTTGGGGGGTTTCCAAAGTTTTTATGGAAAATAGGTGAGTTTTCATGAATTGGGCCAAACCGTGAGCCCAATTCCGGATTTAAAAATAAATTTTGTTTCTTTTATAACATATTCATTTTTTAATATATTTCAGTCATTACAACTCCTAAATTTCCTAAACTAATATATTAACACCAAAATTAAAATTTTGAGCCTTTGGAAATCCATAACCAAGGTGTATATGGGTCTTTATTTAAGGGATTGGGCCTGCCCGAATGCCCAAGTCCAGTTTTAAAAATAAAATTTGATTAATTAATAACTTATTCATTTTTAAGGTTTTGTCGGTGATTCCAAGCCCCAAACAGGACCCTTGAACCCAGCCTCGCGTCCAATATCCTCCTACCCTATTTGCATTTCATTTGAATCGCGGTTTAGGTCGAACTTGCTAGAGAACTCAAATTTGGGGCAGATTTAGAAAGGTAATTTGTTTCCTTCATAACTCTTTCGATTCTTACTCTTTTCCCCCCATTCAAATTCTTAAATGATATATCTATTCTTGTTCAAACCTCCCTGGACGGTTTGAGTATTTTTGAAATCAAATACTGGTATTTTGGGGGGTGATTTCTACAAGATATTTTAAGTAAGTTGTTCTCCTCCTTTCTTCTTTCAATTTGTTTAGGGTTACATCCAATTTACTTAGGGTTTATTTCATTATCATTGAGGTTCCTTATGTCCAGGAAGTAGGGTTTAAAAATTAGGGTTTTATCTTGTGTTTCATGGTCTGAAATTCTGGTTTTAGGTCTGGTTTACCTTCCTTGAGGTGCGGCGGTGGTGCGTTTGAGTTTTCGCACAAAGGATTCAAGGGTTTCCTTGGTTTTGATAAGTGATTCCATTGTGTATGAAATCTTTGTGAATTGGAAACTATATTTATTGTATTTTCATGCTTATTCAATTTTATTATTTCTGAAAAATATAGTTTTAGTGTTGTTTGTATTTAAAATGAATCCTAAAGGCCAATTTCATGTGAAATTGGGGTTTTTTCATAGAAATGTTTTATTAGTTTAATTGGGGCTACCCTAAAAGTAACTAGTTGATTTTATTGAACTATAATAGGGATAAAAATACTGTTTTTAATGATTGTACCTTGTGTTTGTTACTGAAAAATCTGGTTTTAATGGTGTTTGGGAACCACATGAAATTCTAAGATTTGTGTTGTGTAAAAATGGAGACTTTGCAATGATGTCGTTTCTGGAACCATATGGGGTTGCCCTAAAACTGATTTTGTGTTTTCACTGAAATGTAGTATGATTCCCTTAATGTTTTGGAAGCTTAAATATGTGCACATAGTATGCAACTGAGGTCTATAAGGACTTTTTTGTCCGAAACACTACGAGATTTTGAGGAATTGTTTTATGAAAAATCTAAGTGTTTTGTTGCGTGTTTTAAGTGGTATAAAATGTGATAGCTACTGTATTGGTTGTGTTTGACCAGTAATGGTGTTTTATATGAAAATTTATTTATGATTCATGCTGGAATTGATTGAGCACAAAAGGGGAAGCCCGGGTACCTAGGTGGGGCGGATTTGTACTAGTACAGCTAGTGGACCGGATGAGTTTTGTCCCTGTTTCACTTAGCATTTGGATAACGACAACTCTAACTAAACTATGTGGATGATTATTGGGGACCACTAGGTTATGGGTGTGTTCCCTACTAGTGGCTCGTGCATGAGATATGATTTTTCTATGGTTACTTTACACCGAGGTACGAGGTACATAGGGCCCAAGACAACCTAGTGCCTAGGGGTGTTCCCAATGTTGTTGCTCATTGGATTGGTAGTATCTACCCATGTCTTAGGGTTTGTTTAGAAGTAAATTACATTATATAAAATTTATATTTTATTGTTTTAATATTATGAAAATTTTGGATTGAAAACTATTTTCAATTAGAGGTTTCATTTCTTGAAATTTTAACACTACTTTTCCTTGTGTTTGAAAACTGCTTGCTTTTTCACATTGTATTTATTACTATTTGGAATCATTGGGTGGTATCCTACAGGGCTTTGGCTCACACCCTACTTAAACCCCTTGGGTGTAAGTATACTTGGTTATGTTTGATTCAGGTAAAGGAATGGCTAAGGGCGATGGCGGTTCATGGTGTTAGTTCCCATTCTTGGTGTGGAGTTGTGGAGATAGCTTGGGGGCGATGACCCCTAGTTGTGTGGAGTCCTTGGGGCTGTCTTAATGCTATAATTATTTTTATTTGGACCACTTGTATAATATTTAAACCAATGTACTCAGTTCTGGTTTTTTACTTAAGTCTTGTTTGGCTCAAAAATTTCAGATTCATATTATGGATTGTTTTTAATGTTTTATGCTTTCATACTCAGGTAAATCTTTCCCAAACCAATATTAATGATACCCGGGCACTTGTGCCAGACCGTGGGGATAGGGAATTCCCTTCAGGTCATGTCACGAGTTGGGTTTGGTTCTGGTTTTAGCGGTGACCATATTCGGTTCGTGACAAAATGGTATCAGAGGAGGTTCGCTACTTGGGTCATGTTATTTGGGGAAGAGTCAGCATAGTCTGGAGATAGGATTTTTGGGACTTGAAATTTCAGTCATTGGTAGTGTGCCTGGCCAGCACACCTCATGAAGGGATTCAAGTCACCATGGGAAGTATGGATTTTTCTGAGTCCTTTGGTTATCTTGGTTTAATGATGACTATGGGAAATGAAAAGAGAGTTAGGAGAATAATCTCAGTGAGCTCGCAGGGCCTGGAAAGCCATGTGGATCCATGGATATTTCCCTAGAATACTCTCTGTGACGGCGAAGTGATTGGAATATGTCTGCCAACCATATGTCCAAGTCACCCACCGAAACTAGTTTCCTCTTGCATTGTTTTGTGCTTTAGTTTTGAAATATTATCACTTTGGTTTCAAGGTGACTTGGTTTTAAGAAGCGTAAAGTTTTTATGAAATGATTTTCAAATAAAAAGGGAATGGTTTGGTTTATGAAATGGCGGAACTGAATTTTCAGAATTGTTTTGAAATGTAAAATGGTGTGCTTACACCTCTTTGAAAGCAGGAACTATATTGAATTTGGTTTTGAAAAGTGTTTCCAAAAGAGTTTTCTAAACAATTAGAGTGTGTTTTAATGGGATGATATGTTTCGAAATTTATGTGAATAACTTGAAAGTGAGTTCTTTTCTAAATGGTTGTGTCCTTATGAAATGTTTTGTAAGATGTGAATTGGTATTTTGATCTCATTGTTAGCGGTTTTGAGGAAAAGGTTGGGTTGGTTGACCATTTTGTTTTTGAAAAGTGGAAGGAAGTTTTGTTTTACCCTTTGGTATTTCCATGATTGACCACATGAATGGGGTTATATGGGACGATGGATGGTTGATGGAATGACTGGATGAGTGATGGGATGGATATGAGGAGGGTGCCCGGTGTGGCACAAAAACATGCATGTGTGAGGCCCATGGGTTACCATTGGTGGATACGCTTACTGCTAAACCATTTGTTTTCAAAGAATTGGTTTTAAAGAAAAATATGATGTCTTGATTGATAGTTTGGTATGGTTTGTATTATGGGTTTTTGAAAATGTTGATGTTGTGGGATGTTTTGAGTTCAAGAACCCCTTCTGTTTGAACTGTGTTTTGGGTTTGTGTTTGGTCGGTAAGCTGTGTTGCAGGGATGGTTAGTGGTCTCCATTGAAATTTTTTTTTGGGATGCCTTTACAGTGGTTCCCTTCATGTGTTTGGATCTGGTTTGTGGCATGTATTGACCAATAGACCATCTTGGTTGGGTCCTTGGGTTCTCTCATTGGATAAGGTACGCCCCCATTAAGGGTTAATGCACAACTGAAGGGAAACCCGTTTTTTTCGCCATTGGAAAATCCTCCAGTTGATCAATATAAAGAATATTTTATCAAACATTTTTTATTGAGTCTACACTCATTCATTTCACTGATTTTTGGATCCTCTTGTAGTGGGATAGTGCTTGTGGAAGGTTGAAAGAGACATTAGTTTCTTAAGTTTCCTTATTCATCAAAGGTGGGAGTGTTCTTTCGTTGTTAGTACGAATGAGTGTCTTGATGGTGTCTAAGAGGGACTCTGGGTTCTTTATAGTTTCTTTGAAGAAAGAGTTATTATTAAACCTCCAATTTTGAGATTTAGGTCATGATATGATATTGTGTCCACTTTTTGGACTTATCTATTGTTTAGGGACTTTGAATATGGTCTTGTTCCATGTATTGTTTCTATCAATCGCCAGGGTCATGTTCAGTGACGCATTGTGATGTTGTGTTCTCTTTTGACAATAAAGGTGAAGGTCACACAATCCTATAAGGTTCTATGTTATGTTGGGATTGTGTCTCCCTTGGGAAAAACATCAAATCCTCTATCTTAGAGGAAGGTGTTTATACGTGTCTTTCCCTTCTATTGTTTCTCACCCAAAGATACAAGGTACAATGTCTGTGCATCTTCTGATCCCTTGTTTCAATCAAATGTATGGTTTTGGTAAAGTGGGTTATGGAGTGTGTTATGTCTTGATAAACCCATCGGGGTATGCAATGTATTTGTTTGTGGCACCGAAAGAAGAAGTTCCACATAGGGGTTTCAACAGCCTAACTGCGTGGCCGAAGATGCTTCAATATTTTGAGCTCTAGCCATAGGTCCCAGAGAGAAGCTGGCGCGTAGTCAGGGGAAACACCAGTGTCATTTAAACACTTGTACAAAGTCTTATCCTCAGTATGAAAGATAGGAACAGTTTAAACATATGGTGTCATCATATTTCTTCTATTTTTCCCATTCGGTGGAAATAGATGGAGGGTCTTGTACCCATGTCATCACACAATGTTATTCCCTCCCCCTTTGGTTTCCATTGAGTCTTTGGAAAATGGTTGGAAATTTGTATAGACAAGTTGAGCACACGGTTTTCACATGGTTAGTTCTAACCATGAAAAAAATAACCATGTAGATATAAGGATCCACATAGTATCGCACAGTTTTCCAAACTGTGCAGACTAACCGTGCGACCGTCCCAACTCCATAATTTTGGGATCTTTTCGTGTCGGCCCACGCCGGTCGGTTAAGATGGTTGGTTCTTGTGGTGGGAAGACCCACTGTGGGTATCATGTATATTATTTTGTAAATTTCTAATTTATGTATACCCCTTGTACTAGGGAGTCTATTTCGGCCTCCCCCTATTAGTGTCTTGATTCTGTCTCGGGAAAAAAAACCTAAGTTGTCTCTTACGGTGGGGATCCTATTTGGGTCTCTTCATACGAGTAACTCAGATTTTTCCTTGGTTTTGTATGGGAAGTAGGTATTATAATTTGGAGATATCTAACTACCTACATCTTTATATGGTAAAAATTGATATTGGAGAGTGGCCAATGGTTTAGTTATAGTAGGGAAAGTGTAACCTAGTTCGATGTTGTTGTTTATTTGGGTAAATTGATTGAGTGTTGTTCAGATTGTGTTAGAGGAGTTTTCATTTGGGATAAAGCCTGAATGTGCTTGATTCTTTCAAGAAAGTGGTGTAAGTCAGGTTTGTGAATGTATTCCTTCCTTCATTGATCACCGGAGGTGTTATGGCCTTTGAGGGAGAAACCTGGAAAGAGAGTACCTCTTGGTTTCTCAGTTGAGTTTGGTTGTTGCTTTGGCCTTACTGTGACTTTCCGGGGCGGAAAGTTTTCATGGTGGGGAGAATTGTCACATAAATAGCTTATTTTAAATGTATTTTTATTTTAATTTCCATTAATGCTTTGTTTTGGGGGGTTTCCAAAGTTTTTATGGAAAATAGGTGAGTTTTCATGAATTGGGCCAAACCGTGAACCCAATTCCAGATTAAAAAATAAATTTTCTTTCTTTTATAACATATACATTTTTTAATATATTCCAGTCATTCTAACTCCTAAATGTCCTCCCCTGATATATTAACACCAAAATTAAAATTTGGAGCCTTTGGAAATCCATAACCAAGGTGTATATGGGTCTTTATTTAAGGGATTGGGCCTGCCCGAATGCCCAAGTCCAGTTTTAAAAATAACATTTGATTAATTAATAACTTATTCATTTTTAAGGGTTTTTCAGTTATTCCAAGCCCCAAACACAGCCCTTGAACCCAGCCTCGCGTCCAATATCCTCCTACCCTCTTTTCATCTCATTTGCATCGCGGTTTAGGTCGAACATTCTAGAGAACTCAAATTTCGGGCAGATTTATAAATGTAATTTGTTTCCTTCATAACTGCTTCGATTCTTACTCTTTTTCCCCCCATTAAAATTCTTAAATGATATAATTATTCTTGTTCAAACCTCCCGGGAAGGTTTGAGTATTTTTGAAATCAGATACTGGTATTTTGGGGGGCGATTTCTACAAGATATTTATAGTAAGTTGTTCTCCTCCTTTCTTCTTTCAATTTGTTTAGGGTTACATCCAATTTACTTAGGATTTCTTCCATTATCATTGTGGTTACTTATGTCCAGGAAGTAGGGTTTAAAAATTAGGGGTTTATCTTGTGTTTCATGGTCTGAAATTCTGGTTTTAGGTCTGGTTTACCTTCCTTGAGGTGCGGCGGTGGTGCGTTTGAGTTTTCGCACAAAGGATTCAAGGGTTTCCTTGGTTTTGGTAAGTGATTCCATTGTGTATGAAATCTTTGTGAATTGGAAACTGTTTTTATTGTATTTTCATTCTTATTCAATTTTATTATTTCTGAAAAATAGAGTTTTAGTGGTGTTTGTATTTAAAATGAATCCTAAAGGCCAATTTCATGTGAAATTGGGGGTTTTTCATAGAAATGGTTTATTAGTTTAATTGGGGCTACCCTAAAAGTAACTAGTTGATTTTATTGAACTATAATAGGGATAAAAATGCCGTTTTTAATGATTGTACCTTGTGTTTGTTACTGAAAAATCGGGTTTTAATGGTGTTTGTGAACCACATGAAATTCTAAGATCTGTGTTGTGTAAAAATGGAGACTTTGCAATGATGTCGTTTCTTGAACCATATGGGGTTGCCCTAAAACTGATTTTGTGTTTTCACTGAAATGTAGTAGGATTACCTTTATGTTATGGAAGCTTAAATATGTGCACATAGTATGCAAGTGAGGTCTATAAGGACTTTTGTGTCTGAAACACTACGAGATTTTGAGGAATTGTTTTATGAAAAATCTAAGTGTTTTGTTGCGTGTTTTAAGTGGTATAAAATTTGATAGCTACTGTATTGGTTGTGTTTGACCAGTAATGGTGTTTTATATGAAAATTTATTTATGATGCATGCTGGAATTGATTGAGCACAAAAGGGGAAGCCCGGGTACCTAGGTGGGGCGGATTTGTACTAGTACGGCTAGTGGACCGGATGAGTTTTGTCCCTGTTTCACTTAGCATTTAGATAACGACAACTATAACTAAACTATGTGGATGATTATTTGGGACCACTAGGTTATGGGTGTGTTCTCTACTAGTGGCCCGTGCACGAGAAAGGATTTTTCTATGGTTACTTTACACCGAGGTACGAGGTACATAGGGCCCAAGACAACCTAGTGCCTAGGGGTGTTCCCAATGTTGTTTCTCATTGGATTGGTAGTATCTACCCATGTCTTAGGGTGTGCTTGGAAGTAAATTACAGTATCTAAAATTTCTATTCTAATGTTTTAATATTCTGAAAATTTTGTATTGAAAACTATTTTCAATTAGAGGTTTCATTTCTTGAAATCTTAACACTACTTTTCCTTGTGTTTGAAAACTGCTTGCTTTTTCACATTGTATTTATTACTCTTTGGAATCATTGGGTGGTATCCTACTGGGCTTAGTCTCACACCCTACTTAAACCCCTTGGGTGTAAGTAGACTTGGTTATGTTTTATTCAGGTAAAGGAATGGCTAATGGTGATGGCGGTTCATGGTGTTAGTTCCCATTCTTGGTGTGGAGTTGTGGAGATAGCTTGGGGGCGATGACCCATAGTTGTTTGGAGTCCTTGGGGCTGTCTTAATGCTATAATTATTTTTATTTGGACCACTCGTATAATCTTTAAACCAATGTACTCAGTTCTGGTTTTTACTTAAGTCTTGTTTGGATCAAAAATTTCAGATTCATATTATGGATTGTTTTTAATGTTTTATGCTTTCATACTCGGGTAAATCGTTCCCAAACCAAAATTAATGAAACCCGGGTACTTGTGCCAGACCGTGGGGATAGGGAACGCCCTTCGGGTCATGTGACGGGCTGGGTTTGGTGCCGGTTTTGGCGGTGACCGGATTCGGTTCATGACACAAGCGCTCTAGGAAGAAGAATAAAATTCAATAGAGAACAAAAAGAGAGCTCTAGCGGGAGATATAAAGAGCATATTAGGATTTGGAATTTTGAATACCTGGAAAAACGAATCGTGGTTTCCTACATAAGTGGGTAGTTATGCATGATGATATTATGTTTTTAGTTAATACCCCCCATCGGGGAGGTTTCTCGGGATTTTTAGGAATTTATTATGGGATTTAAATGGCATTAAAAAGGTTAAAAGAATTTATTTATGTCAAAACATTCGTTTCGGGAGGGGGACTGGAAAAAGAAAACATTGGGTGAGGACATGGTGCCACCATCATAGTGCCATTGTTCTTGGTGGAGCCTTATTTTTGGAAATGTAATGGCCAGGGGGTCCGGGACATTACATATTTAAGTCCTAAATCAAATGAATATGTTTATAAATGTTAATATCCTTGATGGTAAATGAGTTTGGATTTCACTGCCGAATTTCATCGGCATGGAAAGTTATGTTGAAACATCAGAAACATAGTTTCTTCACATAAAGATTCATAAAATGGGTAGATAAAAGAGAAATTGGACTATAATAACATAGAAATCAAGTGGTAGGTAATATGTAAATCGAAAAATATATCAAAACATTACAAATTAAAAATACATGGTTTGAGGTAATGAAGAAACTTGAATAATTAAAGGAATCAACACCATATTTATGCATAGTAATAGGTGTACATAAAGGATCATTGGAGGCATAATGAGTTTTAAAGGGGGATATCATAATTTATACATAAAATTTCCAGTAATGGGGATATGAAATAATATATCCCAACATGATAAAACTAAAATTGACATGCATGACATAAAAAGGGGTGCATGATTAAAAAGAGAGGTGAGAAACCCCCTAAAAATATAGGCATAGTAACATATTAGTTAAAGGTACAAATGGGAGAGGATAAATAATATCTCATAGAATTAATGTCATTTGGAATGTAATGGAATTTTTATAAATAAATTTCATTATAAACAATTTTAACAAAGAAGAGAATTTACAAGGGAGATGCTTGATTTCAATAGAGTAGAGGAAGGTGAAAATCCCTTACATGAGTGTCTCACTCCAGAGGCTTGGAAGGACTCTAGGGAGTGTAAGGAAGAATATGGACGTGCTATTTGGTGTTAAAATGATGTGAAATTTGTGTTTGGGTGGTTTTATATATGAAAATAGGGGGATTCCTTTATTAATTAGTTTTTGGAATCAAAATAGTAAAATAAAAAAACCCACAAACCATAAAATGGAATTTCTAATGTTTTCTTCCAAATAAGATTTTTTTCCAATATTTTATATGTCTAAGGTCCAAACATGTCAAAATAATGCCCCTAATGAGGTGGAGGTGATTAATACTCTTAGAAAATGATTTTAAAACCTTCAAGTTTATTACATATTTTGGAGGATTCATAATGGAATTAAAAATAAATATAATAAAAATAAAATCAAAATATTTTAAATGGAGAACACTAATTTGGTAGTAGATTCTATTTATAGAAGTGATTATATCACTTTTTTGTCATTATTATGCTATAAATAACAATGTATATCAATCCAATATTTAAATTTTGTCTAAAAAATCGACTCTCAATAAATTATAAAAAATTGACAACTTGATAATTTCAGCATTCTAATTCTATAAATAATATTAATTTTATCTATATAATTTTATAAGTATCTGAAATACGACTTTTAAGAATAAAATCACAATTTATTAAGAAAAGCTTTGTTTTTTTTTCAAAAACAGATTTCAACCCCTTATTAAATTAAAATTTTACATCAAAATGTAATCTGATCTATAATATTTATTAAAAATCATTTAATATTAATATTTTTTTAAAATATTATTTATTTTAAAATTTTATAAACTCATAAAAATAAATTCTTTAATTGAATACTACCGAAAACATTTTCTGTTTTATTATATCAAAATATAACTCCTAAATCATTTATAAAGTAATGTCATAATCAAAAATATTAATTTAAATTTAAATTAATTATAAATATAAATAATATTACTGTTACATTTTTTCTTTGTTAAATTATTTATACACTTAATTAGAATATTTTCCTTTTATAGTGGTATTTAGTATTTACTACATTAACTATTCATATTGTAAAAAAATTAGGTTGCCCATATTAGCAAATATTAATTATGATGATTCAAAATATAGAATAAAATTTACAAAAATCAGTTGATTAAGGTGGAAAATTGTTTTTTAACAAGAAAACATCAATCATGATGAAAATTAGTTTACCGAAAACAAACATTTTTCAAGGAGAATATGATTTCTCTTTTAAAATAAAACTATTAATATTTATTTTTTGAATTTAAATTAATTGATATTGATATTTAATACAAACATTTAAATTTAGATCATTTATTATGAGGGGTTAATTTATTCAATTCTAACCAGGAAGAAAAATTAATTTTAATATAGTTTTCTTAAAAATACAATTTTAATCAATCAAACAAACTTGTATTAAAATTTAGTATTAAGATGATTTATGAGAAATAAATTAAATTAATTATAATTAATACAAATTTTACATTGAAATAAAATTATAAACATCAAATGTACTTTTAAATTTACTCATTTATCAATAGAAATGACAATTTTTCAAAATTAAAAAAAATTACTATTCACAAAAAATAATTATATTTTCAAAAAATAACAATATTGTCACCATATGTTAATTATATAAAATGGTGTTCGTTTTATAAATAATATTTATAAATATTCTAGAATGTAATCATAATATTCGTCAAAACAACATCTAAAGAAAAAATACTGCATCATCAAATATTGATTGATTATAAATACATCTAGAGAATATGTATTTATAAATATTAAAGTAGTTTACCATTATTATATTATAATAAACATAATTTAAAGATAAAATTTTCATATTCAAATAATAAATCTTGTTTTTGGTTTGATATTTTGTATCACAAACTCTATCGATCATAGTTTTCTCTTTGAAAAAACACAATTCATTACATTCTACCCCTTATAATAAATTTCATCCTTGAAACATAAATTTGAACTCAGTAAGAAATTTTTTTACTGATGAAAATATCATTATTTAAAACCCAAACTATAAAAATGGTTAATAGAACATCCCATTGATAATTTAGAAAATGATGTTTGAAGGTAATCAAATAACTAGGTTTCCCAATATGAGAACAATAGTGGGAAGTTAAGTCAGGGAAATGGAAGAGAAATATAACACCAAAGAACTAGTTATGTTTGATTGGGAACATAGTTAAGAAATAGACAATATCCAAGAAACCATACATCTATAATTGTAAAAATGAATATAAATTCCTAATAATATTACAAAATTATTGATTAAATATTATTTCACTATATTTAATGAATTACATTATAATATATTCTAGAAAGATAATGAGGTATTATTTCCGGACAAGTATAATTAATTTCAACTACAATATCATCTTTTTCTCCAAACATTGTGAACTCTGTATGAATTTATTTTATACCTATAGAACTTGAATAAAAACCTAACATATCACATAATACACCAAAGAATAGCACATTATCCATCATATCTTTGTAAAATACAAAATGGTTAGCATAAATTTAAATAATACCTTAGCAAATTATTCTCAAAAATTAAAAAAAAAACTATTAGTTCAATATAGCCCACTCAATCATTAAATACCCATATAAAACATTAATGACCTCATAATAAATTATTATTTTAAACTTATAGTATTTCTCATTTAATTATACGTAAAGCTCCAAATATTTTAAGAGATTTTGTCTCAAATAATACAAATGGGTTTATATTCCTCGACCCTAATAAAAAATAAACTATAAATAAGAATATTTGTTCCCAAAATATCATACTGAAAATACTTCACATGAATCCTAAAGAGTTTTATCTATGGTTTTAAAAATAATATTATCCTTTGATATAACATCACAATTATCATTCAATGTGTCGAAAAATAAATATCCTACTAAGGGTTATCAATCATTCAATCATGTGTTTTCTAAAATATAACTTTATCACTAAATCACATAAATTGTTTATTGTTACCATTCAATATAAATTTCAAGTAGATAAAGAAAAAAAACTATTGATAAATCCTTATATGTTTCATGATTCTTACATCCAAAATATCATTGATATTCTAATTTTAATACATAAATATCAACTAACACTATATAAAAACAGAAATATTTAAACGTCAATGATTTCGTTAGCTTAATTCCATCCTTAATGCCAATCTTTTTCCATAGATACAATTCCTTATAGTGTAATAATATCCATACAAAAGAATATTCAACCTCAACTTTTTTACTTTTATAGAATCAAAGGGTGATTCATTGTATGAATGGTGAACATCAACTTCTAAAAAATTACTTTGAATTTATAAAAGGATAAGCATACAATAATTAGCGTAAATCAAGTTACAATATGTAATAACTGATAATATTTTCAATAATAACATTCCCACTAATAACAACATGGAATAAATAGCCAATCCTTTTTTAATGATGTAAATTCATTTTGGGAGGTGAATCCATGATCATAGAAAACATAAAAGAATTCTAAGAGGGAAGAAATTGAAATACAACAAGAAATACGCCACTCTAGGGTAGAGAGTACATGTATATAAATATTCATGATCCATCTCAGTTTTGGACTTTCCTTGTTCCCTTCTTCTTGTAGATTTCTTAATGCTCATCATGATTCTCAATCCTTGGAATAGAGAATTGGTGTGTATAATTCCCAAATTCTTCACACTTATTACACATAATTGTATATGGTAGATTATATTGAACATTATTTCCTTACATCACCATCTACATTTTTTCATGGAAATTAGATACATTATCCCATGTTTTTCAACCCTTAAAACTTCTCTAAGTCCCTTTGTGACATTCCCCTTAGAGACTCTTTCCATAGTAATTTCACAATTGAAATAGGGTATTATTTCAATTATCATATTTATCTGTTGGATGTCTGTGAGACTTCATGTTTCTCTTCATTGATGAGTTTGGGGATTAAAAAAAGTAGAATTTGTTAATTGTTATTTTTGTTAGCTTGTTTGGCATATTTACAACTACATGACTTGATATCCCATTTTATTGGGCATCTTGTTTGGGTAGTCATCATATTTCTTATAAAATTACCTATTTACCAGATTCATCCTACTTCCAGCCAATGGATAGAATAAAAGTAAATTTAAGGATGATTATTTTAAAACAATTAAGCACATAATGGGGAAATCCAATGAAATTAAAGGGAGAAATTATAAATTACATTTATTTTCAAATTTTATTAATATCTAGGCAATAATTTATGTTATCCATGATCTATTTCATAACGTCTGTTCTAATGTGAAATTTTCCCATAATAAATTTTCTTAATGAAATTATGAATTAACAAAATCATTTCCCCTTGGAGTGCCAAACCATGTGTGCAGTAAATCCCATTGTCGTTTACCTGGTTACCCAGAGTCAGGCCTAGAACACATGGTCAGAGTTGTGACTTCTAGGTACATCTGTACCTGAACCATTCACAATTTTAGTATCTAGAAAAGGATATAATTTTTTACAAACCACTTACCCTATAATTAACTAAATATAAGGATGTTTTATTATACTTATTATTATCCCAAAGTATTTTTTTATGTCTCTAATCCAAATCCCAAAAATAAATACATATTTTCTCTAATACCAACTATGACTACCTCACTCTTCTTTACACATTAATTCTTGATTTTTTACATAAAATTACACTTAATACAAACCAAAATATCAATAATTATAGTGTATCTGGTAATTTGAAAAAAAAAATCACATCTTTAACATGGGTTAAATGAATATTTCTAAAAACATACCGTTTAACAAGATTTATTTATAACTTATTTAAAAGCTCCAACTACAAGATTGTACTTAAAACTTCATAAGATAACCTTTAGGTATACATAATAAATGGGTGAGATATAAATACCAATAAGGTTATAAACATGGAATAAGTGATATATGTTAGAAAATATGTATATCAATAAGGAAAAAAGGAACATGAATAATAAGGCATGATATCACATGATAATCGTAACAAGGGAAATCTGGCAACAACCTAAATTAGTAAATAATTAACATAGGTCAAAGATAAACATAAAATACATCATGGTGGAAATGGTCCCATAAATATATTTTGTAAACCCTTCTACCAACATTATGTATCATGATACAAAACATTACCCAATGTATTGGATCGTTATCTGGGTGCACCCATCATGTATATTTAAATATCTTTATTAAGTGTTCCACATAGATCATAAATCAATGATTCATCCACCATAACAATTTATTCCACTTTTAAGGAGTGTGTAATATCTATATGTAAGTCCCCAATATAAAGTATATGTGCATAATATGACCACACTTGTTAAAAAATTGGAATAGTTTTCACTAAACAATTTCATTATCATGGGAAGTCATTGGGAAATTTTGACGACATATCGAAATCACATAATGATTCATAAAATTAGTTGATGAGATAGAAAGGGGAATCACATAAAAATTACATAAAATTATAAGTAATAATGACATGGGAAAACATATCCCTACATTATAAATAGTAAATACATGGTTCATTGTAATAAAGATAGTTAACTATGGAAAATAATCCAAATGTATTTCGGCATGGTAACTTGTGTATAAAAATGACCATTGGCTGCTTAATGATTTTCTATGGTAGAAATCACCATTTATAAATAAAATTTATTATAAGGGAGGATATAGAATAACATATACAGATATGGTAAAACTGAATTTAATTAGTACAACATAAAAACGGGCAGCATGAATAAAAATAAAGGATAATTATCTTACAAAATTTTTGCATAGTAACAACATAGAAAAAGGTCAAAAAAACGAGGATACACATTATCTAATTAAAATAAAATAAATTGGATATTAATTGAATTTTTATAAATAAATTGTATTATAAAAAATTAAAATTTATAAGAAAAATTCCAAATAATGTTCTTGAATTAAAAGGAGGATATGAAGATGGGGATCCCTTATTTGAGTGTATTACTCCAGAGGAATATGAGGGGCCTTTTGAAAACATGGAGAACCATGGGAAGATTATAGGTATCAAAAATAAGAATATGGATGTGATAGAATAATTTTTTTGTAGATATATGGGATCTTGTGTGGCTCTATGTAGTAAAAGTGGAGGATTCCATTGTTATCTATTTTATGTACTCTATATAAAAGATTATTAAAAATCACAATCCATACCATTTTTTTGGTGAATTATTTAAACCTAATGGGAGTTGACTTAATTAATTTATAAGTCTATGATCCAAAACTATTAAAATAATTCACAAGATTATGTGGATCTGGTTAACACTCTTAAAGAAATTATTTTAAACCCTTAAAATATACTATTGGTTTTGGAGGTTTCCTAATGGATTCCAGAAATAAATTAAATGGACATAAAATCAAATTATTTTAATGATAAAACAATTATTTGGTATTGGATAACATTTATAGTAATTATTTTATCACTTTTCGGTCATTAGGATGTCATTAAACACAATGTATATTTATTCGATATTTAATTTTTACCCTAATGTTACATTGTCTAAAAAAATTATGAATAATTTTCTATTGGTTAATTTTTAATTATGATTAAAAAAATAATATAATTTTTATTTAAATAATTTTATAAATATGACAATTATAACTTTAAATAAATAGACATTTATCCTAAAATTCATGGTTTTTTGTCAATAAAATATTTCAATTACATATAAAAAATTATATTTGACTTCTTAAATATTATTTTATTATAAATATTTAATAAAAAATTGTAATTATATAATTTTATTAAAGTATATATATATATTTAAAAAATCTATTAATTCGTTATAATAAATTTCTTTAATTGAATACTATACAAAATGATTTTTTGTTTTGTTATATCAAAATAAAATACTTCTCTGACTAATTACATAATCATTTATCAAGTAAAAAAATTATAATCATAATTAAAATGAAATTAAATTATAAATGTTCTTAATAGTAGTATTATTTTAGTTATTTGTTAAATGGTTTTTACACTTAATTAACCTATTTTAATTTTTTTATGGTAATTAGTATTTAATAAATTAACATTTCAAATTGTAAAAAAATTGGTTAAACCTACTAGATAATAGATATTATGATAAATAAAAAAATGAAATCCAATTTATAAAATTACATCCCTAATTTTGGGTTAAATTCATTTAATATGTGTCATGTAAGCAGGATAGAACAAAGTTTTTCAAAAAAATCAATTTTTCAATGAAAAGATGATTTTAATTTAACTATACGACTAGTAATATTCATTATACAGATTTAAATTATAAAATATAGATATGTATTGTAAAATTTCAATATTAAATAATTTATCATTAGGGGTTACTTTATTCAATTTTGAAGTAGAATCATTATGAATTTTAAAATAGTTATTAGAAAAATCCATTTTTATTCTTAGAAATAAAATTATATTAAAATTAGGTTTAAATATTGGATACGTGTAATAAATATATTTAAATATAAGTAATTAATAATTATGTTACCATCAAATCAAATTATAAATTATAAATTTTATTTTTAATTAATTCATATATCAAATTATGTTAAAATATTACAAAAAATGATATTTTCATTATTAATTGAAAAATCCATATTATAAAAAAATACCAAAGATTCAAAATAGGTATATTAAAATAAATTAATTTCGTTTAACAAAATTAATTTTCCAAATTTTCAATAAAATAATTATAATATTAATAAAAATTATATTTAAAGTATAAATCTATATTATCGAAAATTGATTGATTATAAATATATTTAAGACATATAAATACAATATAACATAGTTAATCCTATTTTTATATAAATATTTATAGTAAGGATAATGTTTTCTTTATAAAAATAACAATTCCTTCATTCGGGTTAGTATTTTGTATCACTTATGCTATCGAACATATTTGTCTCTTTAAAAAAACTCATGCAGTTACATGTTATACATAGAAAAATCTAGTTCAGAGGCACATCCACATATAGTATCCAGAAGGAAATGTATTTCTAGGAAACTAATCCCACTATCTTTTATTTAATTCTATGACATTTATATATCATTTTACTCATTATTAGACTTATCCTTAGAGACATCCGTAGACATATACTAAGATATATTTGAAAGGATATCACTAAATGTTTCTCATACATGTTTCTAAAGGATAAATATAACACTATGATTATTCCAAATATAGTTACATGGGCTTAAAATACATAGATATTACATAATTTTCACTAAATATATATAGCATTAGATAAACACCTACCTAAGTACAATAATAGTTTACTGTCTATGGAATCTCAGAAACATAAATAGTGGTCCATATGTGAGCTACATCATATCCCAGTAAATTCTTCATAACTAGA
This sequence comes from Viscum album, assembly GCA_963277665.1. NCBI lineage: Eukaryota > Viridiplantae > Streptophyta > Magnoliopsida > Santalales > Viscaceae > Viscum > Viscum album. The sequence goes on from OY728127.1 coordinate 1,167,802,091, forward strand.
AACATTCCCTGAAATATCATAAATAATACATATCTTAATAACCTATGAAATGGAAACATGGGAAATATTGATCATATATGCTCAGTAATGGTAAATAAGGCGTATACAAAATCATAAAATTAAAATAAGGGTAGGGAAACTTGATCATAACATATGATAAGCTAACACTGCATATAAAAGTTCATATACTTCAGTCATGGAAGAAATATTATTATTTCATAAAGCATGAATCATAAAATAATCATACAGAAAAATACATATGATAATAAAATTGGAATGATACATGAATATTCTATATGGACATAAGCATAGAAAATAATTTTCATATATTCAAGTCTTATTTACATTCACACCATATTGGAATGGGTTCACTCCAAAAAAGAATTATAGTAGTAATGGTTCACTCCCAAGACCATCATTGTAGTGAATTATTTTTCTCAAGACAATAATAGTATAAATTTTCCATTTCATACAGAGTTAAATCCACTTTCCAATCATATATATATCATGGAAAATAAATCTATACCTAATGCATTTGAGGGAGATATAGGTCCCACCCATCACATAATCAATAACATATTTATATACGACACAAGATCATAATAATTAATCATATCAAAATCCATGAAATTAAATTCATATAAGAAATGTCTCATAATACATTTACATAATGAAAATAAATTGGTTTTATAATATTTTCATTATAGAATACCCCTTGAGAGGAAGCAAGTTTCATAATAATTTTTTCATTTTATAACCCACAAATTAGAATCAAGATTCAAAAACAACCAAATTTAAAAACATAAAACATTTAGATAAAGTATTTGAATGGTATACTTGGGTCTTATCATGATCACAATAGGATATCATCATTGATGAAATATAATTTTGAAAGTACATTTAAACCATTAACTGAGGAGTTTATTTTTTGAATGTGAAAATTTATTTTTAAAATATAAATCATTTTTGAAAAAATTATCATTGAAAATAAATATGAAACTTATAAAGGAAGATTTCAGAATCATTTAAGACACCTATTAAAACATAAATTTATTTCTAAAAATATTTCTTTGAATATAAAATTGGATAATCATTTTCAAAAATCTCTTATGAAAAATAACCGTTCATTGAAAAAAAACATTTGAAAAAAAACATATTAAAAATTCATTTGGTTGAAATGAATTTAAAAATAATAATAATTATAAAATATTCAAGAAAAAAAATCTATTGAAATATAATATTTAAATAATATAAATCTATCATCAATTAATGTTGTGTTCACGATGGTGGAGAATACCATACATGAAAAATATATAAAAACAAATATTCCATCATCATTGTTGGGGGATGTCAAATTAGCCTTAATCCGAAAATGAAATGATGATTTAATTTGAAACCATTTTTTATAAATTTAAATCATTAGTTATAATCATTTCTTTTAAAAATAATTTGATAATATTAGAACATGTTGGATATATTTTTTAGGAAAATTGTTTTTTGGGGAATGCATATTTATATCAAATTGAGAAATAAAGTAAGATTATTTTTTTAATAATATCATAATTATCATAACTGTCAAAGGGTGGAAATGGTAATATTGCACAGAAAGAATTTTTAACAAGAGAATAAGAAAATATGTCTTTTTTTGAGAGTTTTTTCACAATATTTTATTACAGGATGTATAATAATACTGAATCTTGATAAATGGTGAGATTGTAACATATAATATATACTACATGGTAACATTGAATCATAAGACCAATGAATAAATAATCAGTAAATGAAACATATAATATAATTATAAAAATATATTCATGATATTAAATTCCATGTGTGATGTATATAGGCCTCAAATAAGGGGATAGGTGTATAACATAATAGACATTTCAAAGAATTAAAATTGAGGTAAAAATTCCTTAATTCTTCAGTTACATTAGAATCATAAGACACATAAATGATGAAATCAATTGAAACATATATAATATTAAAATATATTAAATTTATGATTACACAAGTCATCGGGTAGAATATATACCACACAAAATAAGTGATTGGTGAATATGGCATAAGTCTCGTAGAAATTATAGTTTGACTAGAAATCCCATAACCTTTTGTCTTGACTTCCATCAGAAAAATTAATCCTAATGTATAATAAATATAATCCTATTATACATATTTTATAGAACCATATTCATATTTATCATACCATATATAATATTATTATGACCTTGTATTTCTTATTTATTAATAATTCCATGTTGAAGTTAGTTTTTGTTAAAAACCACTTTTTTTCATACATGTTTTATCTTTTTATTATTTTCCCTCAATTAGATCATGATTTCAAAATATAAAGAATATAAATCATGATATAACTATATTATATATTATTTATTTATTTATTTTAATCCGTAAAATTAGATGATAATAAGGGAAATGTATCGTTCATGGAGACAATAGGCCGTATGTATGCATGGATGATGTTTTTCACTTTCATTCTCAGTTTAAAAGAAAGAAAAGAAAATGATATATATTATCATTACAAAATTATATTTTTTCATATATATCACAATTTTTTATTTATAATTTCATTAATACATTTTATGTATTTCCCGAATGAATCTCATGACTTCACGAGGCATTAGTCCATTATACACATGAACAATGTTATCGTAATCCCACAAAATGGAAATCATGAAAGAATGTGTTATATAACAATTCAATAGGAATAATAATATATTTAATATAATAAATCTCAAATATAAATAGTATCCCATCATTATTCCCATCCATAAATAGTATTAATGAAAAAACTACTCACATTGGTTCGAGAGGGAGTAGTCCTCCGTACACACAAGTGATGATTTCATAACCCATTTAATAGATGTGTGTAAGATTCGAGGTCATACACTTATCATAAAAACATCTTAGTATATATAATATATTTAAATTATTATATAATTAATATATGTAAATAATTTAATTCCTTTTACAAATAAATAAAATAGAAAAGTATGTTGAAGATTACAACCTCTTATTCAGGTATACTAGTTAGATATTCAACAAAATACATCAAATGATGGACTTATTCACAAAAATAATGATCATATTATTAATGGGAATTTGGTATTTTATTTCTTCAGATATTTTTTGAGATAAATGGCTCGAGATCCATGACTAATGGGGTGAGTGAGTTCCCATTTATAGTTTAGGAAAAGTGGAATCCTTGTAAATACTCAAAAGTATTCACTATTGGGAGGTCCCCATTACAACATGTAGACCAAAAATTGAATAATAATTAATTTTTGGGTTTATGTGTTCAATATACAACTCCAACATAAAAATAATACATTTTATTCTTGTTTTATTACTTAACTTCTATGATTCCATATTTTTATCTTTTTTAGTTTTTTCAATGGTGACTGATTTTCCAACCTATTTAATTTATCCAATAAGACAAAATTAATATGGGAAATATTAAACAATTAACACCCAAATATTTTAATTATAACATTTAATTTAAAATTTTAAATTATTATCTATGTTGGAAATTGAATTTCACATAAGTGGATGTAATTCGGAAGAACACTCTGTAACCCTAACAATACAAATAATGTTTTTAAATTTTTGTGGAAAATATGTTCACTATATGAGATAAATTAGTCCATGAATTAATCGTATTTTATTTTTATTAATATTGAAAAATAACTTGGTTGAATATAAATTTTTTAGTATTTTTAAATCATTTAAGAAAATATAATTTAATATAAAAAAATCAATGTCAATTTTGATATTATTTTATTGATTTCACTTTTGAAAAAAATAATAATACATCAATGGAATTTCAATAAACTATGTTCAAAAATTATATCATTAAATATTAATTATAAAAATAATTTAAGAAATAAATTATTTCAATTTACATAACATTTAGTATTTTTAGAATAATTTATTTTAGCTAATTATTATCTACATAATTTTTGTATTGGAGTTTTTTAATAATTTCTTATCATTATTTAATATATAATACAGTAAACTAAATAACATTATGAAAAAACTCTTTTATCTTTAAAAATAATATTTATAACCAATCAAATGATGTTTTTCTCTGTCCTAATGCTTTATAAATATTAAAGGCAAGGAAGGTTGCTTTTTTATCTTTCTGGTTACATAACTTGTTTTACTGGTAAATTTTTTGGAATAGTATCCCAAAAACTATTAAAGAAATCGATGGTGGAAAGGTTCAAAATATTATCATAAAATGGATCTTATACAAGTTGTATGGTCATTTTACACCTTATATTCTAGGTTTAACCTCTTTGTAAACACATTTTTACATGAAACACTTTAATTAATTTTAACATTCTTCAATAATACCTTTTGTAAAAAAACTAATTTTTTCTTAGTATAAATTATAAAATATTATAAATAAAAATATTCTATCCATTATATAAATTAAATTCATAGATGTGGCATAATTTATTTCAACCTTAATTCATCAAATGTGACAAGAAATGAGTTTTTAAATTAAATATGATCATAAGATTACAATTTTTTATATCTAATTCTATATATAAATGATTCTACTAAAATAAATTGGATTGATACACCTATAATGTAAAATTTTTTAAATTAAATTGATTTCAAAATTTAATTTCAAATTGTAATTGTTTTTTAAAAAAGACAGTTTTCGATTAAAATTCTTATTTTTTAATATTCAATAAAAAATAAAACATATTAGAAAAATACCCAAATTTAACCCTAAGATAATTTTTATATTACACAATTAAAAATTATTTTATTTTTTTTCAAAATAATTTTCTATAACTGGTAAAATTAATTTTAAATTATAAACGTTAGGAATAATTAAACTCAATTTTTGAAAAACATATTTTTTAAAGACTATTTATTTTTTAATGATTAATATGTTATTTCTAATAAATTGAAAAAAAATATTCATATGAAAACTATATATTCTAAGAATATATTTGATCTTAATCATTCCATTGATTTTGTTGGATTTGTGATAACTATCATGTTTAATATTAACATTAACAGTATATTGTGGTTTGGTAAAACTCGGTCTCACATGTAACACAAGTTATCAACGAAATTGGGTACTATCTATAAAAAAATTCAAAAATTGTGTGGAATGTATCACAATATAAACTCAGTATTTCATTTAATGTAATATTATATTGGTCTAGCATGTAACTCAATCCGTGACTAAATTTTAATTAATATGAAAAATATAATTCATAAAAACTAGTGGTGTTACAGAAATGATAGTTGCAAGATTGTCCCCACATCATCAATGAACCTAACCTTCACCGATTTCTTCTTCCCTTAGATCATATTTAGTTTTTTCATTGGATTATCCAATTTTCATCCTTTATATATCATTTTGATTCAAAATTCATCATATCATGAACATAATGTTCTAGGTCATTGGGTTCTCATGAATTTCTGACAACACCTTCATTACTTCTACATTTCCCTTTATTTAGAGAATGTTAATGGATACATTCCTTTCAAAAGGTTACCTCTCAAAATCGAGTGATTTAATATCCATTTGATATTATTCACATGATTCTATATTATATTGAGTATCGGCAATAAGGGGAGAATTCAGGTCCTTCAAAATAAGGTGACCATCTATTTACATTATCTAGAAGCTAAAATCTATTCCCTCTGAACATTATACCAAGACATTATAATAATCCCACACCATATCTTCTAATGATCTTGATCTCCTTCTGAAATCAAGATGTCATCATAGAAAAATATAACCTTCCTACTATTAACTCACCCTAATACCACAAGTTAGGATAAATCTCATATAATCACCTATATTTTTTATAATACAATAAGAAGGATTATCTTTATTCCATATGAATATAACACACTCGAAGACCTGCATAAAATAAATGAGACGTCTTTAAGTTTCCGTACCCTGATATAGCATTCTATATGTAGGGAGAATTCACAAATTAATCTCTATATATATTTCTCCTAAACATAAGGTCCTGTAAACATATATAATGAGTGTTATCTATTCAAAAATTAGGACATATTAACACAAAATTATGGAAAATGTTGAATAAAAAATTTAGTATTCATACCAACATGGTGACACCTCAGGTATAATATAAATATAAAACATTCGGTGCCTCATTGTATCTCCATACAAAGAATAAAACATATGATGGTCCTACTTCCCCATGATAATACTTTCTATTACTATCATCACATCACATCTATACATAATCTAAAACATGAAAATATAGTAAATATTAATATAATAGATGAACATTGAGTTAACTGAAATAAACATCACCTCTAAATATGTACATATTTATGAATGTGTACAAGGTTTTTTACCATTTTCATATATATATTTATTTCCTAATTGATTGGTATCATTGATATGATATTATATCTAACATTATGATATCTAGGTGACTAGATATGCGTCTTAGTAATTACAGTTAGTATTCCTAGCGAACAGATCTAGAATGACTAATTGGATAGTTAATAAAATACAATATAGATATAACTAAATAGTTTGTTTTGTGTTGTGTCGACTATTTCAATGTCACCAGTGAATTTCATCATATGGATGTACTTTAATTTGTTTAGTTTTTTGTGAAAACTTATTTTTTCACTTTTTGTGGGAAAAAATGATTTCTTGTCCATAAATATTTAAAGTATTTTTTTAGTTCGGGGGTGTTTTTAGGAAAATATTTTCGATTATTTATTCTTATTTTAATGTGAAAATATTAATTTTTTCGGGACACCATTTGGTTTAAACTATGTTACAAAAATGAAAGGGTGGAAAATTTTGAAAAGAAATTCCTAATTGGTTACTATTTTGGTATTAGAATGGGTATTTGTAAAGAATTAAATAGTTTAACAATGTTTTATAATGTATAAAAATTATGGTTTTTATATATGTTGTTCAATCTCGATGGTTTTAATGAATTTTATTTTTTTTATTTTGGGAGAATAATGTTGATTTAAAATATCTTAGTTAATTTTGAATTAGTTGTTAAAAAGAGAATTATAATTTAATTTTCTTTGAATTTAGTTTCTAAATTGGTCAAAATAGTTTATCTTATATTGAAAATGATTATTCTCCCTACATAGTTTTTCAAAAACAAGACGAATTTGGAAATGTTAAATGTGTTTTATAGTTGGTCTTTTATAAATATTGTGGGTTTTAAATGTTTTTATATTATAATTTTCTTGTAAAAATATTTTCTCGTCTCTCATGTGGTGAATAGATTTTCATTCCAAGTAGATTTTTATTGATTAATTTTATTATAATCGGTTAGTACAATTACATAATTTGAGTACATTTATTTCAGAAATAATAGTCAGTGGTTTTTTTATGACTAATGTAAAGGGTTTGGATAAATTTTGAAATTTTTTACAATGGGGTGGGCTTTTATAAAACAGATATCAAATATTTTAAAATGGTTTTCATGCATTTTTAGGATAATATTCATAAATTTTTTTATGGTTAAAAAATAGTTTGAAATTAATTTCTTAAAATGTGTTCATTTATAAATTATATTTTTATTAATAAACGATATTATCTTATGAATTTATTATAAATTTTTGATTTCATTGGTTTTTGACGGAGATTAAATTAGTTATGTAGTTACTACTTTTATGGATGTGGTTATAAGTAGTAGATGGGTTTGAAAAAGGTGGAGTGAGTTTTTTCATGGTATTGGATTTTCTAATGGGAATTTTCACCCCCGGTTGAGTGGTTTTTCTCCTTAATTAAATGTTGATAATTTTCTGGTTATCCTATAGTAGAGTTTTTTGGATCAAATAATTGATTATACAATTTATTTTATAGTTTATCAATATGTGATATATGTGTTAAGTATAAGATAAAGCTGGTCAGGTGTGGATACTATATGGTAGATGGAGTGGTTATTGGGGATATACTAAAAGTGATGTAATGACATTCGATTTTGTTGTTTACTATGGGTCTCATTGAGAAAGTTGTTTACATTGAATTATTTTGTAGATCATATATTATTGAGTGAATTAGATTCACGTTTTAGGTTTTTTGTAGTGGATTATATTTTTATGGTGTAGATTTCATTCTATTTTATTATCTTATATTAGGTTATTTAGTCAATGAATTCATATTGTAGTTACCATAGAGGTTTACAGGTCAATTTTATTTTCATTTCCCTAGGTTGGGATGTTATGGTTCGTGGTTTATTTCTATTTTCCTTATAAAATTTTTGATGGTGGTACTGTAGTCATTTTGCACTATGGAAACATGTTATTTCCAATGGGTTGTTAAATGTGAATGATGCTAGGAATTTAATAGTGTGTTTTACCAAGGTGGATACATATTGCGGTGCCAAAGATAATGTGTAATGTTTAAGTTCATATATCAGTATGAATGGGTAGTACTATTAATCATCTTTATGGTGTGATATTTTTTATTTTAAAATAATAACTATTGGTTTTATTATGTAATGAATATTTTGAAAAAAATTGGTTTAATTATTTTGTTTGGTTCATTTGATAGTTATTAAGGCACCCTACAAAGATGAATGTAGTGTGGTCATAATTATAGGCAATTGACTTGCCTATATAGTTTACATAATTTTTTATGAAATAAATAACCTTATCAATGTTTTGACGTTGTCTTTATTTTGGTTTTTGAAGTGTATTGTATATCCCAAGCCTGAGGTACGTGAGTTTTTTCAAGATTATAATTGTTATTTTAAGTTCATATTTTTATTTTTATGAAATTTTATTTGTGATGTGTAATAGTCAATTGGTCTCATGGTGGGATCCATTGTAATATTTTATGTTTAGTTTAATAATGTGTTGGGTTTTGATAAATGAATATTGTGAGGATAATCTACGTGAAATGAATTGTAGGGTGGTATCTATGTAAATTTCACATTTAGTCTCCAAAAACCATGTTATGTTGATTTTAGGAATTCATCTATAGAGTTTTATATAAATATGAAGTTTTAGTTCTGATATTCATCATTAATTACTATATGAATGATCATATTGGATGGCCTCATTATGGTTGAGGGTGATGTGTTATAGAGAATCTTATAGCTTTTTTAGTAATTGGTATAATTTATGTTTGGGAGTGTATAAATAATCATTGTTTCAATGATATGGGAGTTTTCTGGGTAGATAAATAATAAATTTTCAAGGATGAAAATAAAGATGATGTGATTCATTTACATACACTTTTTTGGTTATTTTTTAATGTATTATGTCATTCATTGTGGTTTAAAGGGGGAAAATATTTTAGGATAATATAATTTTAATTTTTAGGTTATTGAATGAAATCGAAAATTTTCCAACATAGTTTTTTCATACCATTATTAAATGGGATTTGTGGTCACAAAATGTTCATATATTGTTAAGGATGGTTGTTGGAGTGTTTGGGGTGGGGGTCACTTGATGTTTATACAGGAATTATGGTAATGTTTGGTTGACTGGGTAGAGTTTCATAGGCATATTTTAGTCAATGGTTCTGCAATGTCGTGCCATAGATACTAGGAGGTTTTCTTGAGGGAGGATCACTATTGATTCATGATCATATAATAATATGTAATCAGTTCATTTATTATCGAAATTATTTTTATAGTTTCATTTTCATGGTTGATATATGGTCTATTAAGACAGTTGAGTTAGGTTATACACCCTAGGATTTCATATAGGGGGATTGGAAGATCATTGCATGATCCATATGATAGTATATTTGGATACTAAATCATGTTCTCAATCTTGGTTTTTACCAGAATCCTACAAAATATATCTCATTTCAACCAGCACATGAGAGAGATACTTCCATGGGTGATTTTTGGGTTATTTTTTTGGATCGACACAATCAGATGTTTTCTTCCTTAAATATTTGAATGTTAGGGTGCCAAGTCAATGAAATTATAATCACTGATTGTTCTCTCTTACACATCTCTCTGAATCAAGGAAATTGACATGGGGGGTTTTACTAAGGAATGGTGATACCATTTCAGTTGATGAGAATTTTTTTCAATATAATTAAAGAGGCTAAAAGGGAAAAGTTTCATTGTATTGGAAACGTGATTTGGATTCATTATCGGGTTATAGCATGGTGATTTTCAGCCATTCTAATTTGTGGAAAACAATCATGAGATTCGATGTTAGTTTTTTGTTAAAATATATTATGTATTTAAAATGATTTACTCACATGTAATGGATGTTTATTCTAAATGATTTTTAGTGTGTTTTTTTATAAAAAAATTAAAGGGGTTATTTCCAAGTATGTGGGTACTTCCAAGAAAAACAGATGTATTTGAAATGGGGGGATTTAATGGAATGATATCATTATCATTAGTTGTTATAAATTATATATGTATGGATTCTCGTTGGTTTTTTAGGTAGGAATGTTTTCTGAATATGGTTTCACATTAGTTTTTAAATATTGTTGATTGATGCATTGAGGGGAACATGATAGATGATATTATAGATTTTGTGCATTGACTGATTGGTTGATGTGTTATATTTTGTGATTGATTGATAATTATATTTACATGTTTTATATGAGGGTATAATAATGATATTTGATAAATCCCACATGGGTGTAAAGACATTTTTTTAATGATATGTTGAGGTGGTGGAAAACACCATATAGGTGTATTGTTGACATTAACCTACCAACCGAGACCACACCTAGGAAAGAAAAAATTTGAGTGTGGCACCTTAAGAATACCTCTAATAGGACACGATCAGGTGAATAACCCTAATTAATAATATTTTACAGGATGAGAGTCCTTAAACTAATGCAATTTTATAAAAATACACATCTCTATATTGGAGAATAATAATTCAAAAAATGATTAATAACTAATCAAAACAAATAACGCATGTGAATAATTATACGATCCACCAAAAAGAATAAATTATTTGTTGATAATGTAAATGATTAAAAACGAATTCCCAATAATCCCATCGGGAAACCAAATAAATAAAACTAAGGTAAAGGTATTTCTATAATGATTTAGAATTAGAAAAAAACGTTTCCCACTATTTTCACCTCTAGTAACCACTATGCCCTCCCTCTACCAACATTACATCCCCCAAAGTCACCACTAAATAGTATGTCTTATAGATTACACACAACATTTGTAGTTGAAATTTCCTTGTATGAGTGAGTATATACATACAACATATGATTTTACAAAAAAACACAAAGGTAGGAATAATGGACCAGCAAGCTTAGAACCACTAAGGTAAATGATACCACACTTGGGGAAGAAATACATGAACATAAAAAATTAAAATATACATTACATAGAGATCATGGGACTCTTAGTCCAACATATTAACAACCCAGCTAATCAAATGAATTCATCACTTACAATAACCCAGGATTCTCAAATACCCATCTAATATAAATCCACGTCATCTCATTAACTCTAATCATGGAATTGATTAATGTAATTATAATTTTTTTCATGTGAGAATTGAACCACTGAGGGAGGACTCTCTCTTTATCAATGAAGTTCATCGATCAATGTAATACCTAGATCATTCAATAGAGGACTCATTCTATGATGATTCCTGGTCATCCTATAATGATTCTTAGGACATCAATTTGGTGAGTACCAAACACTATTAACCTTATATAGGACCATGTCATTATTAGATGTTATAGATTACTGACTCTAGGAATGAGATGTGGAGGACCAACAATCCAAATATTTTGGCAGAGTAATGAACTCCAAAACACTATGGGGGACCCATTTCCTTTCATCAAAAAATATCATGGGGAGCAGAAAAACCCAAGGTTTGTTCTACTCATTATGCCAATAACTTTTTGACAACCATACTGATCTAAAACCAAAACCCACCTGAAATATGTAATATAAAACCATGGGTTGTCTATAGGAACAAACGATCCTGTAATATAAGGAAAAAGGTTCAATATGATATGTCTTCTTTCTATAATCTGTCAAATCATTGAAAAATTACATAAATGTCCATAAAGGGATCAGGATGAGTCTTTTACTCTAGAGTTCAATATAATCATTAGGTTTTTTATTTTATAATGTGGATACACTGGAATCACAAATTTCATTAAAAACAGATAGTCCATTAATCAATGATAAGATAATAGTCATTTTATCATACTATAAACACTAAATTCTCATTTCATTTATCACATCAATTCCATTTCCAAATGCATGAAACTATATAAATCCTTTTGAGAGATTAACTCAAATGTGTTTTCCTCTATGTGAGGATAACTTCCATAACATATACCACATGAAAATGGTTCCAATATTTAATCATATAGAGTTATGGAATGATCCTTCCAATTAATGGATAGGGATAATTACTGATTCCCTATAATAATGACATCACAAGACTTTTCATGTTGTAATGAGACACAAAACACAAAACACCACAATCTCACTATTATAATCATTTACAATCTTCATATATCATCTCAATTTCTTCATCTACTATTTCTCACTAATTCCACAACTTAACATCAAAATGGATGATGTATTCCACTCTATCAAAATATGAGAGGAAATGGGATTCAAGAAGAAGGTTCAACAACGTGGTATCCAATATAACCAAAAAATCAAAATGGTTTCATCTCATGAATGGTAGATTTTCATATATATTGATTGTGATATGTAGATGTGATATCATAAAGAAATGAAAAATAAATTGAAGATAAATCCATTATATCTACTTGTGATAATGGAAAAAAGGATGAATAAAGATTACAACCTCAAATAAAATTCATCAATGCTTTCTGAATATGTACTTTGAGAGTGATAAGTGATCAAAAAATGACTTTCACTCATTGAAGGATAATATATTGTGGCTAGGACTGTAAAAATTAACCACTGATTCTAGGAATATAGAAAATATAAAAAATAATATGCTGATTGTGTTCAAACTAAATTTATAATCAAAACATGGGTTCAACCACTCATGATGTTACTCATCATGTCATGCTGTAATTACCCAATGTTTATCCCAAATCATGGTGAAATCCATAATATCATTCCAAAAACATCCCATTATTGAAATGAGATTTCAATATCATGGAATGATGAAAACCACTCATAACTTCCATTAAAACTCTATCAACTAAGTTAACATCACACAACGTAATAGTATTTTATCGGAACAAAGGGTGAAAGAGTGTCATATCTTCTAAATCATATTAACTAGAATGTATTAAATTCCTCTATTAACCAAAAAACAAAACTGTGGTTCATTCCCTTGTATCAATGATAAATCTAACGGTTCTCGATGAATCACTATATGATCTATAATTCCACTTTGAGATGATTATCATTATGTTGAAAAGATAAAAATCTATGTCATAAAGATACTGTCTAACTAAAAAATTCTCTATGTTTAAACAGAAAAATAATCAATCAATATAGGGGACCTCATCGATAATGGGGATATGAGGATTTAGTAAACACCCAATTTGGTGTGAGGATCATTTTAGTTTTAGAATATGTGGTTTGGTGGTATTCATTCCACTCATTAGTTGAAGATACATACTATAGGTTGATTCAAATTTTCATAGGGATCCCTCACATTTTGTTGGATAAATGTTTTTAGAGTGTTGGGTTATTAACTATTATTACGACATTATTTTGGTGGTGGTTGTAGGAACCCGAGACACACTCTGAAAGGGGAAGGGTGAATCAGGGTGTAAAATTATTTCTTTTAAACTGATGCATCTTGTTCCCACGTTGGAAGGAACTAGTTTAACCTGAATGATGTATATGAGAAGAAATCAAACATTAACATGCAGAGAGAAAACAGAACACTTTTTACTTGGTTCACCACTAAGGGCTATGTCCAAGGAGAATATGATGACAAGTCATTGGTCGTACCACATTCCACTATTCTTCAATAGTTGTGGATTACAATGCTTCGGGAATAGTCACTCTGTCCTAGGATCACTACCTTTACAACTATTCATGGATAGATCAATGCATCCCTCGGGTCACTGTCGTTGAATCCCCCTGGCTCACTGCCTTTGGTGAAGTCCCAATCAGTTTATACTCATGAAGGTCTCTTCAATAGATTCACATTTAAGCCTTTTCCTCTACTTAGCATGAGGCTCTACTTGCATCGATGTTCGGAAATGATGCACTTGTATGCACAGCACCATTGAACTAGGTAACCAGAACATGCAAACAAGTATCACTGACAATTAGGCACAACACCAACCCTTTGCGCGCAATATTTAATTTTCCACGCAGAAAAATATTTCACGCAACAACTCTCTTTTTTATGCAAAAAGAATCTCTTACGCACCGCATCAATTTTTACACACATCTCTGCCTTTTTCACGTAGCCCGGAATTTATCGCGCAAACAGGAATATTTCACGCAGTGCAAAATTTTTCGTTCAAGCCCCTTTACATGAGCCTTTTATGCATATCAGACCTTAGATCCTCTCTTAGTCTTCAACCGTATAGAATTAGGGGGGTCACCTCTTATTCATAGGAATCTTAGACCCCCACGCGCAAAACCCCATGTGGTGCGAAAAACCTCTCATTTGGCGCATAATATTTTCTTCAGGTACTGTTTTTCGCACACTTCTCCAGATTTTTCGCATAGCCCCTGCCTTTGCCATTTTTCGACGATCTAATGCCCAAACAATATTTGCACAAAAAAACATGATCCACTATTTTGTGCACCACACTGTTTTTCGCGACCAACTCAAATATTTCTTGCACTTCCCTCCTCTTTGGTTCACCACTTCCTCTTTGTTCACACCTCCTTTTACCATCAATCCATGTCTTCATTTTTATATTTTGAGGCCCAAAAATTTGGAAAACATTGAGAAACAACACCACCTTCAATATTGTTGCCTGATTGAACTATACGATCACATTACTGGCACACATTCTGAACATCCACTGAGGATTGACATCAGACACAAACCATACTCCATTTCATGCATAGAACGACCAAGGTTCCAACAATATCCCCCTTTGGGTTTGTTGTAAATTAGTAAATAAATTCAATCGAGCACCAGCCATATGCAGACCACAAACGTAAGAATAAACTCAGCAAACAATCTAAGTCTAATTGAGCAATGAACTATTTAGAAAACCGGAGAGGAAGCTTCAATTGGGTTCCCGGGTTTTGGAATTCTCAATGATGCCCTAGTAATTCTCTTACAGTGTCACAGAAGCATTACATGTCCAATGTATTCATTCTCATCCTTCTCATCCTATCACCAAAACTGAATTCTCATCTTGTCATGGAAGCATTACATGTCCATGACATGAACATGCTTGAATTTATTCCTCCCCCCCCCGCATTTACAATAAACCCAAAGACCGGTAATTGTTCATTGTTCAGCTCAAAACACACTCCCCCTGAATAGTATCTCCACCACAAACCTGCATCAAATCCATAATCTGATTAAGAACAGTGACATAACTGGGGAGAGGTGTATTTTGTAACCTCCTTATGCACCGGGAGGTGGCTGAACATTGAGCATCAACTGATGCTTCTCAAACATAGCCACTGACAGTGTCTTATTCAGGATATCAGCCACTTTCTCTTCAGTTCCTACATGATCCATTCTAATCACGCCTTGATAAACATTTTCTTTGATAATGTGATATATGATTTCAATATGGTTTTTACGATAATGCTAAACAAGATTCTTCGTAAGATCAATTTCACTCTTGTTATCACAGTAAATTACCATTGGTTTCTTCACCTCATCACCAATATCAGTTAGTTGTTTATTCATCCTTAGAATTTGAGTTCATGTCTTTTTAGTAGAGTCATACTCATATTCATTAGTACTAAGAGAAGTACGTTCTTGTTTCTTGCTCAACCAGCCAAAAAATTTATTCCCAATATAAAATGCTCCACCACTGGTGGACTTTCTGTAAACTACATCTTTAACCTAGTATGAATCAAAAGACGCTGATAATTCACTATCCCTTCCTGTAGAAAAGTATAACACAATTTTATGAGTACCTTGAATGTACCTCATGATACTTTTTACTACCATCATATGTTCCTCCTTTGGATTACTCTGAAAGAGGGCCGCTACACATGTTGCCAAGACAATATCTGGTCATGTCACTGTCTGGTACAATAGGTTCCAAATGATCCTTCTAAACATGGTGGTATCTACAGATGTCCCATCCTCAGGAATTCAAAGTTTGGTTCCAACTACAATTAGAGTTCACATTGGTTTGGAGTCATGCATATTAAACTTCTACAACACCTCTCTGGAATACTTTTCCCGGGAAATGAATGTGTAATCACTCCTTTGAATCACCTACTTCCCCAAGAAATATGTGAGCTCCCAAATCATAGTAATTTGAAATTCTAATTTCATGTGATTGGAAAATTCATCCATTTATTTCTACCTACTTCCACCAAATTTAATTTCATCAACATAGACTGGAACAATGAAACGATCTTTTGGAGAATGCTTCACATATAGATTTTGATATACTCCTCTTTTGAATTTTAGCTTCTTGAGATAAGAGTCCAGCCGGGAATACCATGCTTGTGGGGCCTACTTCAAACCATATAGAGATTTCTTTAGTTTTCAAACCTTTGTTTAATTAGTACTATAAAGAAAACCCACTGGTTGTTCAATGTATACTTCTTCTTCGAGTACACCATTCAAAAATATTTTCTTGACATCCATTTGATATACTTTATATCCTCTTTGGAGTTCCATGGAAAGGAAAAGCCTGATTGAATCTAGTCTACCCACTAGAGAAAAAGTTTCTTCAACATCAACACCTTCAATCTAGGAGTATCTTTTACATAGCAGACATACCTTGTTTCTAATTAAACTTCCATGCTCATCAAACTTGTTCTTGAAGATACATTTTGTACCAATCACATTGTGACTTTTGGGTCTTTTGACATGATCCCATGTTTGATTCTAGTTAATCTTATCTAACTCATCATTCATGGGTTTCACCCATGATTCATCCTTTGCAACTTCTTCAAATGAGGATGGCTCCACAACTGACAGAAATTCAAATTGTATGTTATTCCTCATCCTCCTTATTTGTGTGGGTGGAATCTTGTCCCAAATTATGTTAGATGGATCAATATCAACTCTTCCATTTCTCCTATGAGGTTCATTTGCATTCTCTATAGCCAAGGTTTCATCTTCATATTCTTCTTCTGAGTCAACATCATGATGTGACTGCTTAGTGTTTCTTCCACCTTCCTCTATTTCTATATTTATATTTACTCCATGTTCATTTTATTCCTCACTTTATATAACATCAGCAAATGAAATTCATGAAGAATTAGTGGTTTTATATTCAATGATCATAACATCACTGATTTACAAAATCCTTCCTAATCGCTTGTTGAAACACTTGAAGGCTTTGTTGTTCATTGAGTTTTAAAGGAAAATTCCTTCATCTGCATTGTCACCATAATTATTTTTATTTCCTTCTTTATTCATGATGATGCATTTACTTACAAAAACAAAAAAGTATTTCAAAGAGGGATTCCTTCCATGACACAATTCATATGATTTCTTCTTCTCACCCATATAAAGTCCTATTCTATTTTGAATATACACTACAGCCTGAGGAGCCTCTTTCCAGTAATGTCGTGGAATACGACTCCCAATTAGCATATTTCATGCCATGTTGTTCACCTGTCGATTCCTACGTTCAACAACTCCATTTTGTTGTGGAGTTCTCACAGAAGCTACCTCATGTTGTATCCCATGCATCTCTAGGTAATTTTCAAATTCAATGGATGTGTATTCCCCTCCATTGTTAGATTGAAAAACATTGATTGTACGTCCAGTATCATTCTCGGTGATTCGCTGATATGTTTTCATGCAGTCAAGAACTTGTCATTTCCTATGTATAACACTTACATAATCCATTAAACTATAATAATCTATGAAAAGGATGAAGTACCTTTCTCCATGAGTTATTTAAACATTTATCAAGCCATATACATCTGTATGAATGAGATCAAGAAGATGTGATGCCATTTTCTTCTTTGGCCGATATGAACAGCAGACCATCTTCCCACGAATGCAAGCATCACAAGACTTTTCCCGTTCACATTTTGGAATGAGGATATCCATGAATATATTCATCTTAGATAAATTTTTCACGTCTTGTTGGTTAATGTGCCCCAGCCATCGATGCCATAGATTTTTTTCTTATTCAATAGAAAAATAGCATAAATTCACTTTTCTATCAACCTGATATAAGTTTCCATCTATTCTATATCATTTCATAAGAGAATTGCCTATTTTTTCATATATAGTGTACCCTTCTTGATTGAATGTTAATATGATCCCTGAGTCACAGAGTTGACTCACACTGAGGAGATTGTGAAGAAGACTGTCCACATAAAGAACTTCAGTCTTCTTTAGCTTTCCATTGACGAGAGTAGTATTCCTACTGCCTTTAATCTTCAAAGCACTATAATTACCAAACCTCATTGTTCCTTCATCTTTATTTTTAATGTTCTTTAAGAGGTCAGCAGTTCCCTTCATATGGGAATGATCATCCACTATCAAGAATCCTGGTTTTTCTGCTCTTTATAGCATTGAGGGATACTTCTGCAAGATTGTATTTCTCGATCTTCTACTTTTCTTTCCATGAGATATTTGATTGAGTATAGGATACTGATGGCCTTATAATTCTTTACCCTACATAATCAGATTCTTCAAACCCATAATATTCTTCAAGAGGAGAAAAATAGTTTTTGAGAACAACAACATCAGAAGGGTGAAAACGGACCCGTCTCTGAGAGTTGTATGAATTTCTTCTATCATATCTCTGCCTGAAATACATAGCTTTATGGCCAAAGTTAGAACAATGAAAGCAGTTACCATAGAAGTTATTTCATCTATAACATGGTGGATATGAAATCATTATCCTTGGTTGAATTCCCAGATCTTCCCCATTCAAGTAGCTCCATGCCTCTTCGCAATATGACATGGTATGACCCAGATAGCCACAAAACTAACACATCATTAGGGGAAATGTCTCCTCACATAAATTTATTCTCATGCCTTCTTCCTTGGGATAATGGTTGGACTGCCTATCGTTTTTGAAAGGTTGAGGATAATCTTCAGTTCTTCTTTTATTTTGGATTGAGGGTTTCTTTTTCAGCACTTTAGGCAACGTTTCCACATGTCTAACTTTCATCTTGTCTTTATTTTTTCTCTCTTCACTTCCAGTAGTTGATGGACCAACATCACATCAAATTCCACTCCTTCCCAATCAAGTGGGTCTTTGAGTACTCAAGATTTATCCAACCCCATCTAAACCACACAATGCACGTTCTAGTAACTCTGAATCCTAGAATCATCCAAAATGAATTTTCATCTTACCCTCATTTGCGGTTGATCAACACGCAAGTTTACTGCAAAGAGAAACAACTTCTTCCTCAAGTCCCTCAATAGTCTTGGACTTCTATTATAGTCTAGATGTAAGGTCATTTATGTACTTATATTATTCTTCAATTCTAAGATTCAATTCCATAATGTCATCTATACAATCAAGGACTGAATATTGAACTCTCACTAGTTCTTCTAGTCTTTCAATTTCATCTTCAAGCTCATCCACATATTCTGATAATTCTTTCACCATTTCATTCCACTTACAACATCTCTTGAATTTTTTCTCAATCTTTGAAAAGGATTCCTTAATTTTAAACATGGGATCACTATTATGAGTCCTATGATTGTCTATATCATTATCGGTAGAGGGTTCTAACATTTCAATGTTAGCCATTGTGGAAGAATGGTTTCTAGTTATAAATTATGGTACTTCTCCATCACAGAATTGAATATCATCCTCTACCTCTTCACAGATAAAACTCTTCTTCTGTACCTTCTTTCCGGATTTCAAGTCTCCCTTTTTGAAAAAACTTTTCTGAGGCTTCTCAATGTCTTCTGCTTCACTATCTTCATCGTCGAGCATTCTTTGGCACTGAGAGGCAATTTTACCAACTCTTCCATAGCTAAATCATGCCAAAGGTAAATTAACATTAAATTTACCTTTTCCCTTCTTCATATTCTTGGAAATGAGAGAATGAATTTTTTTCCCCATCATCTTCACCACCACTATCTTATTAAACTTTTAGTTTTTCCATGGCTTTGAATTCAATTTCCTTTCTAACACGATATGTAGCTTCTTCGAGTTTTACTCTCTTATCATATGCCACTATACTACTTTAAAAATCATCCAGAGATAGTTTAGATAGATATCTTTCTTCAAGGGAATACACCTTTGCATTGTACATAGGAGGAAGTCATTGTATAATTTTCTTTACAATATCAATGTCTTTGATTTCCACTCTAAGCCATCGAATTTCTCAAACTACTTCAGTGATCCTATTGAAGAATGAATATTCATACTCATTAGGATGAATCTTTAGATCGTCAATACTGTTGTGTAGGACTTGATGTTTTTCCACCTTCACTTTGTTGTCTCCTTCATAGATATTTTCAATTTTATCCCACACAGACATTGCTGAGGTGAAACTCATCTCCTTTAAGTAGATTTGATCAGAATGCGCTGTAGTGATAGCATTCTGAGATTTAGCATCTACATCAAGAACGTTACGGTCTGTATCAGTCATATCAAGACCTGTGGGATCTGTAACATGTATTCCTTTCACAGTATCAAAGAGGACTTCCATTCCTAGAGATCTAAAATGATATCTCATTCTATTCATTCAAATCTGAAAATTACTTCCATCGAAGAGAGGGATTCCCCTAACATTGACAAAATTATCTATTATGAAAAAGTACATATCAAAAACTAGTAAACTGGCTCTAATACCACTTGTAGGACCCCGGGACACCCTGAGAGGGGAGGGGTGAACTAGGGTGTCAACTTTTTTTTAAACTGAAGTATCTTTTTCCCATTTTATTAGAATCTAGTTTAACCGGTATGATTGATATGAGAAGCAATAAAATATTAACATGTAGAGATAAAACACATCACATTTTACATTGTTCACCACTAAGGGCTACATCCATGGAGTATATGCCAACAAGTTGTCGGTCATACCAAATTCCACTATACTTCCCTAGTTTTGGATTACAAAGGATTAGGAACAGTCACTCTATCCCAGGCTCACTGCCTTTACAAAGATTCATGGATATCCCAATGCATCCCTCAGGTCACTCTTATTGACTTCCCCTAGCTCACTGTCTTTGGTGAAGTACCAATCAGTTTATATACATAAAGGTAACTTTAATAGATTCTCATTGAAGTCTTCACCACTACTTAGCACGAGACTATGCTTGCATTGAAGTCCAGAAATGATGGACTTGTACGTACTGAACCACTGAACCGGATAACCAGAACGTGAAAACAAGTGTCACTGACAATTGTGCGTAGTACCAACCCTTTGTGCACAAGACCTTACAATTGCACACAATATATCCTTTTCTCATGGAAGAAATATTTTGCACAACAAAACCCTTTTTCGCGCAAACTGAATCATTTATGTGCCGCCTCATTTTTTATGCGCAGCTCTACCTTTTTCTCATAGCCCGTAATTTATCGGGCAACTCATATTTTTCATGCAAACCCGAATATTTCACGTAACATGGAATTTTTCACGAAAGCCCCTTTACACGATCCTTTTACACGGATCAGAACTTGGATCCTCTCTTTGTCTTCAACCGTATAGAATGAGGGGGGTCACATCTTATTTATAGGCATCTTAGACCCCCGCATGAAAAACCCCAAATGGTGTGAAACCCCTCTCATTTGGCGTGTAATATTTCGCGCAGGTACAATTTTTCGTGCACATCTCCAGATTTTTTGTGCAACCCATGCATTTTCCGTTTTTTGATGATCTGATTCCAAAACATTATTTGCGCGAAAAACCTCGATCAACTATTTTTCTCACCATGGTGTTTTATGCACCCAACTCTAATATTTCGTGCACAACCCTCCTTTTTGGTGCACCACTTCCTCAATGTGTGCACCTCATTTTATCATCAGTCAATGTCTTCATTTTTTTATTTTGAGGCTCAAAAATTTGGAAAACAGTGAGAAACATTGCCAACTTCAATACTGTTGTCTTCTTGAACTGTATGATCACGTTACAGGCACACATTCTGAACATCCACTAAGGATTTACAACAAACCCATACCATACTCAAATTCATGCATAGAATGACCATGGTTCCAACAATATCCCCCTTTGGGTTTGTTGGCAATCAGTAAATTTAGTCAATAGAGCACCATCCATATGAAATAAAAAAAAAATCAACTCAGCCAACACTCTAGGTCTACGTGAGAAATATTCAATGTAGAAAACAAGAGAGAAAGCTTGAATTGGGGTCCAGTGTTTTGGAATTCTCAATGACGCCCCGGTAATTCTCTTACAGTTTCATTGAAGCATTATATGTCCAATTTATTCCTTCTAATCCTTATGATCCTATCCCCAAATCTAAATTCTCATCATGTCATGAAATCATTTCTTTTCCATGACATGAACATGCCAAAATTTATTCCATTCTCCCCCATTGAAAATAATCCCAAAGACCGGTAATTGTTCATTGTTCAGCACAAAACATAATCCCCCTAGATAGTATCTCCCCCACAAACCTGCATCACATCCATAAACTAATTAAGAACAGTTAACATAACTGGGGAGAGGGGTATTGTCTAACCCCCTTATGCACTGGGAGGTTCTTGAAGCCCGAGGGTCTACCGATGATTCTCTAACATAGCCGCTGACAGTGGCTTGTTCAGGATACCAGCCACTTTCTCGTCAGTTCCACATTATCCATTCTAATCACAACTAGGTCAACATATTATTTGATAAAGTGATACCTGATTTCAATATGTTTTTTACAATAATGATGAACATGATTCTTCGTAAGATCAATTACACTCTTGTTATCACAGTAAATTAACATTGGTTGTTTCACCTCGTCACCAATATCGGTTAGTTGTTTCTTCATCCATTGTAGTTGAGTTCATGCCTTTGTAGCAGATATATACTCATTTTAAGCAGTACTAAGAGAAGTAATTTCTTGTTTCTTGCTCAACCTGCCAACATATTAATTCCCAATATAAAATGCTCCACCACTGGTGGAATTTTTGTCAACTACATCTCCTGCATAGTAATTATCAGAAAACGTTGATAATTCACTGTCCTTTCCTGTAGAAAAGTATAACACAATGTTATGATTAACTTGAATGTACCTCATGATTCTTTTTACTTCCGACATACGTTCCTCCTTTGGATTACTCTGAATGCGGGCTGCTAGACATGTTGCATAGAAAATATATTATCATGTTGCAGTTAGGTACTGTAGGCTCTCGATGATCCTCCTGTACTTGGTGGGATCTACAAATTTCCCAACCTAATGCTTTACATGTTTGGATCCAACTATAATCGGAGTTGATATTCGTTTGGAGTCTTTCATATTAAACTTCTTCAGCATCTCTCTTGCATACTTTTCCTGATAAATGAAAGAGTAATCATTCTTTTGAATCACCTGTAGCTCCAATAAATATCTGAGCTCCCAAATCATAGAAATTTCAAATTCTGATTTCATGTGATTGGAAAATTGATCCACTGATTTCTGCCAACAGCCACCAAATATAATGTCATCAACATAGACATGAACCATGAATTAATCTTAGGTAGAATTCTTCAAATATAGATTGTGATCTACTCCTCCTATTTTGAATTATAGCTTCTTGAGATAAGAGTCCAGTAGGTAATACCATTCTCGTGGTTCCTGATTCAAACCATATTGAATATTCATTAGTTTTCATGCGTTTTTTTCATTAGTACCAAGAGGAAAACCCCCTAGTTGTTCAATGTAGACATCTTCTTCGAGTAAACTATTCAAAAATGTTTTCGTGAAATCCATTTGATATACTTTATATCCTTTTATGAGTGCCATGGAAAGGAAAATCCTGATTGACTCCTGTCTAGGCACTAGAGAAAAGGTTTCTTCAATATGAACACATTAAATGTGTGACTGTCATTTACGCACCAGTTGTGCACTGTTTCTAATAACAATTCCATGCTCATAAAAATTGTTCTTGAAGATACATTTTATACCAATCCCATTGTGACCTTTGGGTCTCTGGGAAAGATCCCATGTCTGATTCTTATCAATATGATCTAACTCTTCATTCCTGGCTTTCACCCTTGATATATCCTTTGCAACTTCTTCAAATGAGGATCGCACCACAACAAAGAGAAATGTCTATTGTGTGTTATTCCCCATCCTCTTTTATGTGTGGGTTCACCCTTATCCCCAATTATGTTATATGGATCAATCTCAGCTCTTGAATTTCTCCTATGAGGTTCAAGTGCATTCTATCCAACCAAGGATTCCCCTTCAGGTTCTTCTTCTGAGTCAACATCATGATGTGACTGTTGATTGTTTTGTCCACCTTTCTCTATTCCTGTATTTATATTTACTCCATGTTAATTTTCTTTCCCACTTTCTATTACATCAGTATATGAAATCCATGAATCATTTGTGTTTTTCTCTTCAATCATCTTAATATATTTTCATTCCATGATCCTTCCTAATCATTTGTTGAAACACTTGTAGGATTTGTTGTTCATTGAGTATCCATGGAAAATTCCATCATTTTCATTTTCACCATACTTCCCTTGATTTCCTTCTTTTTTCCTGATGAATCATTTACTTACTAAAACACGAAAGTATTTCAAATATGTATTCCTTCCATGCCACAATTCATATGGTTTCTTCATCTCACCCATATAGTGTCTTGTTTTATTTTGAATATACACTACAGCTTGAATAGACTATTTCCAGTAATGTCATGGAATAAGACTCTCAATAATCATAGTTCATGCCATGTTGTTCACATGTTGATTCCTACATTCAACAACTCCATTTTGATGTGGAGTTCTCACAACAGCTACATCATGTTGTATCCCATGCATCTCAATGTAATTTTCAAATTCAATGGATGTGTATTCCCCTCTATTGTCAGATTGAAAAACATTGATTGTTTGTCCAGTATCATTCTTGGAAATTCGCCGATATGTTCTCATGTATTCAGGCACTTGTCATTTCCTATGTATAACCATTACACAAGAAATTCTATTGTAATAATCTATGAAAAGGATGAAGTACCTTTCTCCTTGAGTTCTAGCATCATTTATCGGGCCACATACATCTGTATGAATGAAATCAAGAAAATGTGATACCCTTTTCTTCTTTAGACGATATGAACTGCAGACCAAATTCCCACAAATGAAATAATCACAAGACTTTTCCAATTCAAATTTCAGAATGGGGATATCTATGACTATATTCAGATTAAATATATATTACATGTCTTGATGGTCAATGTTCCCCAACCTTTAATGCCACAAATTGTTTTCTTCTTCAACAGACAAATAGAAAGAGTTCAATTTGTTGTCAATCTAATATATGTTTCCATCTGTTCTATAGCATTTGATAAGATAATTAGAATTTTTTAACCTTATAGTGTATCCTTTTTGATTGAAAGTTAACATGAGCCCTGAGTCATAGAGTTTACTCACTCTAAGTAGATTGTGACGTATACAGTCCACATAAAGAACATTTGTCTTCTTTAGCTCTCCATTGGAGAGAGAAGTATTCCCACTTCCTTTAATAATCAATGCACCATCATTACCAAAACTCACTATTCCATAAACCTTATTTTTAAAGTTATTCAAAAGGTCAGCATTTTCAGTCATATGGGAAGAGAATCCACTATCAAGAATCCTGGTGCTGCTTCTCTTTGTATCTTTGATGGCTAAATCTGCAAGATTGGATTTCTCAATATTCTTCTTTTCTTTCCATGAGATATTTTATTTATTATAGGATAATGATGGTCTTCAAATAATTTCCACCACATAATTAGATTCCTGATATCCATAATCTTCTTCCAGAGGAAATTTTTTTTTGTGAGAACAACACCATCAGGAGGGTGAATACTGACCCGTCTCTGAGAGTTATATGAATTTCTCCTGTCATACCCCTACCTGCAATACATAGAATTATGGACAAACATAGAACAATGAAAACTGTAACCATAGAATCTATTTCTTATATAAGATGGAGGATATGAAATCGGTCTCCTTTGTTTACTTCCCAAATCATCCCCATTCAAGTAGCTCCATAACTCTTCGCAATATGACATGGTATGACCCAGATAACCACAAAACTGACACTTCATTATGGGAAAAATCTTCTCACATAAATTTCTCCTCATGCCTTCTTCCTTGGGAGAATGGTTGGACTACCTTTCATTTCTGAAAGTTTGAGGATAATCATCAGTTCTTCTTTTAGTTCGGATTGAGGGTTTTTTTTCATCACTTCAGGAAACGTTTCAACATGTCTGACTTTCATCTTATCTTTCTATTGGCTCTTGTCACATCTAGTATTTGAAGGCCCAACTTCACATCCAATTCCATTGTTTCCCAAGAAAGTGGGCCTTTGAGAAATAATGATTATTCCAACCCCATCTGAACCACAATTGGCTCTTGGCAGTAACTCTGTATTTGAGAATATTCCAAAATAAATTTTCTTCTTACCCTCATATGTGGTTGATCGACACTCAGTTTTACTCCTAAGAGTAACAAATTCTTCCTCAAGACCCTCAGTGGTCTTGGAATTCTCTTCTGGTCTGGATGTAAGGACATTTATGACCTTTGATTATTCTGCAATTATATGCTTCAATTCCACAATGTCGTCTGTGATTTCATGGATTGAAGATTGAACTATAAATAGTTCTTCTAGTCGTTCATTTTTATCTTAAATCTCGTCAACATATTCTGATGATTCTTTCACCATTTCTATCCACATAATACATATCTTGAATTTTTTTTCAAGATTTGAAAATGAATCATTAATATTCAACATTGGATCACCATTAAGAGTCATACGATTGTCTCTATCTTTATCGATTGAGGGTTCTATCATTTTGGAGGTATCCATCATGGAAGCATGGTTTCTAGTTCTAAATTTAGGTTCTTCTTCTTCAAAATATTCAATATCATCCTCTTTCTCTTCAAAAACTAAACTCTTCTTCTGTACCTTCTTTCTAGATTTGAAGTCACCCTTTTTGAAAAACCTTTTCCTAGGCTTCTAAATGTCTTCTACTTCACTTTCTTCATCATTGAGATTTCTTTAGCACTGAGAGTCAATGTTCCCAACTCTTCCACATTGAAAGCATGCCAGAGGTAAATTACCTATAAATTTACCTTTTTCCATCTTCATCTTTTTGGAAATGAGAGAAATAATTTCTTTTTCCTCTTCATCTTCACTACCACTATCTTCAGAAACTTTTAGTTTCTCCTTGGCTTTGAATGCCATTTCCTTGCTAACACGAGTTGTATATTCTTTTAATTTTACTCCCATATCATATGCCACTAGACTACTTAGCAAATAATCATGAGATAGATTAGATAGATCTCTTTCTTAAAGGGATGACACCTTTGCATTCTACATATGAGGAAGTCTTTGTAAGATTTTCTTTACAATATCATTGTATTTGATTTCCTCTCTAAGTCCTCGAATTTCTCCCACTACATTAGTGATTCAATTGAAGAATGAATCTTAATTCTCATCAGGATGCATCTTTATATCATCAAACCTATTGTGCATGAATTGATGTTTTTCCTCATTCACTTTTTTGTCTCCTTCATAGATATTTTCATGTTTATCCCACATAGACTTTGTTTAGGTGCAACTCATCACCTTTAGATAGATCTGATCAGAACGAGGCGTAGGGATAGCATTCTGAGATTTAGCATCAGCATATAGAACTTTCCTGTCTGTATCAGTCATAGAAAGACCTGTTGGATTAGTAACATGTATTCCTTGAACAGTAGCAAAGAGTACTTCCATTCCTAAAGATCTTAAATTATATCTCATTATATTCTTCCAAATATGAAAATTACTTCCATCGAAGAGATGTATTCCCCTAAAATTGACAACATTCTCCATTGTGACAAATTACAAACCAAACACCAGTAAACTAGCTCTGATACCACTTGTAGGACCACCGAACACCCTGAGAAGAGAGGGGTGAATCAGGGTGTCAACTTTTTTCTTTTAAAGTGATGGATCTTGTTTCCACGTTAGTAGGAACATGTTTAACCGGTATGATGATATGATAAGCTATCGAACATTCACATGCAGAGAAAAAACACATCACTTTTTACTTGGTTCACCACTAAGGGCTACATCCAAGGAGCATATGCCCACAAGTTGTCCGTCATACCAAATTCAATTATTCTTCACTAGTTGTGGATTACAAAGGTTCGGGAATAGTCACTCTGTCCTAGGCTCACTGCCTTTACAACTGTTCAGGGATAGCCCAATGCATCCCTCAGGCCACTCTCGTTTACTCCCCTAGGATCACTGCCTTTTGTAAAGTCCCAATCAGTTTATAATCATGAAGGTATATTCAATAGATTCACATTGAAGTATTTTCCTATTCTTATCACGAGGCTCTTCTTGCATCGAATTCTAGAAATGATGCACTTGTACACACTGAACCACTGAACTGGATAACCAGAACGTGCAAACAATTGTCACTGACAAATTCCTGCAACACCAGCCCTTTGCACGCTAGACCTTATAATTGAGCGCAATATTTCCTTTTCACATGGAAAAATATTTCGCACAACAACAAACTTTTTCGTGAAAACTGAATCTTTTATGCGCCGTGACAATTTTTACGTGCAACTCTGCATATTTTTCACAGCTTGGAATTTATCATGAAACTCGTGTTTTTTTCACAAACCAAAATATTTCGTGCAGCATAGAATTTTTCACGCAAAAACCTTTACATGAGCCTTTTATGTGAATCTGACATCAGATCCTTTCTTAGTCATCAACCGTACAAAATGAGGGGGTCACCTCTTATTTATAGGCATCTCAGACACCTACGTGGAAAACCCCCAGTCATGTAAAAAACCTCTCATTTGGCGTGTAATATTTCACGCAGGAACCGTTTTTCGTGCACATCTCCATATTTTTCACGCAGCCCATGCCTTTTCCATTTTTCAATGATCTGATTCTGAAACACTATTTGCTCGAAAAACATCGATCCAATATTTCATGCACCACACTTATTTTTACACCCAACTCAAATATTTCACACACAGCCCTCCTTTTTGGCACACCACTTCCTCTTTGTTCGCACCTTATTTTACCATCAATCAATGTATTCATTTTCTGATTTTGAGGCCCAAAAATTTGGAAAACACTAGGAAATAGCGCCACCATAAATACTGTTGTTTTCGTGAACTGTATGATCACTTTACTGGAACACATTCTGAACTTCCACTGAGTATTGACAGAAGACACAAACCATACTCCAATTCATGCATAGAACAATCATGGTTCCAATAGTGGTTTATATAGGGTATTTTATTTTCACAAAATTCACAGGTATTATTTTTTTGAATATTATGTGGTTATTTTCGAGACCAAGCACTTAGATGATATGAAATTCCATGGCCCGGTGTGCCCAGAATAAATGTTTAATGTATTTTAAATATATTAAAAATCATGCAAATACAGTTTTACTAAAAAAACCTAATTACATCTAAAAATGTTTCTCGATTAGAAATATGAGTTTACCATTGAGTTTAGAATGTGTGGATTACCCTATGTTCAACGTGAAATTATTCGGCATTGGTAATTTGTTAAAAACTCATCACAGAGTCATAAATAAATAAAACATTTGAATTAATTATTGTTATTCTAAATCCATGATATAGAAATTTTGTATCCTTTATAAAGGATATTATGTCAAAATTACAAGGTTATCTTGTAACCCTGGAATATCAGTTGGGTCATTAGTGAGAGATTTATAGAATTATCTCAGGCCAACTACACTGGATTGTGGATCGATAGTCGACGTGCATCAATTTCAAAGTATCACTCCAACAAATGTGTCAAAAAACTAGTATTCATTAGTAATAATTCCAAATCATAGTAGGGTGTGTGTTTTGATTCGTTCATAGCATGCCCGTTAATTCTATTATGAACGTGAATCAATCAACTTACATATTGGTCCACAGTACGATCATCTTATTGGATGGAATTATTATGCAGGTTTGTGATGGGATAATTTATACCATTGATTTGATTTTATCATTATTCATTGTAATATAAATGGATTGAGAACAACATGAACATAAATCAAGGTTTTTTAGACAAATAGGTTCCTATGCTTTCCCCCACATTCATTATTCATCGCATGTGTTCTTCATTTCCCCTACACCTCATCAAATCTCAAAAAATTGATCATTGCCAACATTTTTCTTAAAAAAAGATCTGAAATCATAAATCTAGGATTATCATGACATGATGTAAATGTGAATGTGGAAGTAGTGATGTGTGCATGTGTAAATGTTTTTTTAGGACATTCTCCCCTTATCCTTTCCATTAAGGTTTGTATGGAATCATTTATTACTCCTAGAACTACAATACCTTTAGCATGACATCTTGGATATGGTCTTTTTGATCCATCTGAGTTTCCCAGAGTGAGATCTAGTTTTCATCATCGTAACCTAGGTGGAGTTGCAGGGTATCAAGGACAAAAACACTATCAATCACTGATCCACTACATATCTTTTTAATCTAGATAGAGATATTGGTATCAGACCAAGGACCAAGTAGTGATCCTCATCTATGTATCATAGTCTCTCCAGAATATTAGTTTAATAATTCTCATTAGAAGAACCATTGGTTAGTACCTATCAGATGAACATCAAAAATGCTATCATATCCAAGAGTGTATTCTCTCGGATGAGTGATTAGTGGAAACATCATGCTAGAACCCTAGCTTGAAAAACTACATTTGTAAAATTTCTCTAGACTGTGTTTCATTTTTGAGTATATCTTAATAATAATATTATTTGTGTTGTAGGTACATACCTTTGTTATGATGAAATTATTTCCTATATTTAATTTTTTTTATGTTTTAGGGTATCCTAATTGGAATGGATATAATAACCCTTGCACTGGAAATTCCTACACATGTGGTGACTTTTTTAGATGACCATCCTTTTGATGGAGTCCTAGGTAGACATGAACCATACGGTTCTTATTGTGATCGAATAAACTAAGGTATGTTCCTACAGCTTTTAGACAGTAGTCCGTGTACCTTTACATTCACGTTGTACTTGTGTTATAGACTCTTTTGTGGTGGGCTTGTATTTTTATTTTTTTACATTCCTTTAATTCCTATCATTCTTTGATTACATGATTTAGATGTATTCAATCATGATGGTTTGTTTTTTATATTTCAATTTTTGTATATTCTTGTATTTCTATGTGTGTGTGTACAAGTGCTCTAGTTAAGGCCTCCCATGATTGTGATAAACCTCTATAGTGATAATCACCAACCCTTGGCCAATTGGACATGGTATTTGGGAGCAATGAAATGGAACCGACTAGTACGGGTCATGATAGAGTGGTATCAAAGTAGTAATTTTTACTTTAGAGCCTAGATTTTGTGATATCAGTTTTGGGAAAAAGTTTTATGTGTTTCGAGTTCAGCTTTTAGGTTGGGATTCTATTTTTGGTGTGGTGGCTGACAATTCCCTTCACCATGAATCTGATCTCCTATTTTTCGACTCAGCACATGAGAATAATGGATTCATTGGGAACAATGCTAAAAGAATAATATACTAATGTGTTGGGAATTCAATGTGATTCTTGACTCATCACTCCAGATATACTCTTTGATCATGGTACGTTTTACTTACATTTAGGATGCCTCTACGACATCTTCTAACTTGGATTCAACAAATTTATAATGAGTATGATCTCCTCTGTGATGAGGCATAGATATAGGGAATTGTTCGCATGATATTACATCCAAGTGGTGCACCAACCATACCACCACCTTTAGGAAAATATATGGTAATTGCAGTACCAGAGGGTGAGTAGAACATCTTGAGTGCACTTCATGAGTTTCAGTGGAATAGACACTGTAGTTTCTAAGGGAATCCAGACCCATAGGTGCTACAGGCCTGGATTAAGGTAGTGACTCAATTTTTCCATCCAGTCAAGACACTACTAGATTAAATGGTGTCCTGGGAAGAAAGCTTTATTTATGGATCAACAAAATGATGGTGGGGTTTACATACCCTATACTACAATTATGGGACTCTTCTATTGACTGAGTTAGAGAACAATTTCAGAGAGGAGTTCTCACCAGATATGCGGCGGTCTATACATATCCATGTGATTCTTAATCTCCTTCATCACATCATGATAGTATATTTGTATTCATTATGGTTTAACAAAATTTCCATTTAATCGAGGGATATGATTCGAGATTAGTTCTTCAGGTATCAGACCTTCTAGTGAAATATTCGTAGATACAACAGTGCTAATTTTATCCTTCTATCCATTCCTACCTATTTTTGGGTTCTAGATTCAACTTTGGTGGTCAAGAGTTTATTGGCATAGAAGATACAGATGCTGGTAATCATCATTGAGAATGAAAAAGCATATACATTAGTAGTAAGAAGTTAGCATTATTTTTTTAGTCATGGACATGGGAGAAGTCTCAGGAGGAGGTACTAGTATTGAGGATCTATTGTTTAGGAATCAAAAGGTGGGTCTATTCAAGCCAAAGATAGGTGGTCCTACTCATGTGATAGTAGGGGAAAACACACCCATGATAGTATGAACCATTGTATAGCTGATAGAGAGATCACAGATAGGCCACCGGAGAAGAGAAAATGATTTGAGAAGATTGGATCGCAGGATGGAGGATGTGGCATTAGGGCTGGGAGATCAGTATGAGGTGGTAGATGGTTCGATTTTTTAGCACCACCATCCCTTGGTGGTCAATTTCGTGCTCATGGTGTTTGAAGATTGGGGTGGGGATAACATCTGGAGGTTGAGACTTATAACATAGTTAATATGTGACTGATTCAATGTAAGATCTATGTATTATTAATTTTTGCTGCAGTACTGATAAGCCTAGGTGCTTATCATTCATTTCATTCCACATACAATGTACATGAAATAAAGATATTGGTTTAATTTTTGACTCAACTGTTATGAATGGTAAATCCTATAGGATAAAACTCATTGATCACAAACATATTCAAATAGTGTGACAAGACCCTTGGAGGTTATAATTTCTACTAGAATCACATGGTAGTAGATTCAAGGACTTATAATGACAATATTGGTATGGATTGGTTATACACGATCAATTACATTATTTATTGTTATAGGAAAAGGGTGTAGTGTTTCTATAGTGAAGGAATCTGGTTCTCCTTTGTTGATTAAAATAAAACCAAGGCGGTGCTGGGAGAACTATTTTATAGAAGTTTGTAATGAATTTCATAACATTTGGCTATACTAATCCTTGGTGACGTTGCTGTTATGAGTTCCCAGTTCCCTATAGTGGTTGTGGAGTGTGTGGATACATTTCATGAAGATATTTTAGGTGTTCCTCCCGACCAAGAGATAGAAATCTAGATTGATCTTCACCCCATGATGACACTGATATATTCTCCGGTATATCAGATAGCTTGTGTATAGCTTCACGATATGAGGGTGTAGTTGGATGACTTATAGAGGAATGTATTTGTGATACATAGTGTTTTACCTTGGAAAAGGCTAATTTTGATTTCCATGAAGTCAGAGTAGAACATGAGGTTATCTGTGTACCAACAGTGCTTAAAAAAGGTGACTATGAATAATATGTATCCACTACCATGTATTGATGGTCTCTTTGATCAGTTGATAGGGGTGTAATGTTTATCAAAGATTGAACTCAGCTCAAGAAATCTCTAGTTACGACATTGATTTGAGGATATGATAAAGATAAAATTATGGTGTATCATTAGTCACAATGAGTACATGGTAATTCCCTTTATAATGATGATTTCCCCAGTAGTTATCATGGGATTCGTGTACCAGATCATTCATTCTTACATAGACCATTTCATGGTAGTCTTAATTGATGCTATCCTTTTGTACTCATCACCCAAGTAGGATCACGAAAGAAAATAAATAATAGTTCTAGATCTACATCGACAACACTTCCTTTAATAAATTCTCTCGAATGTCTACTTCTATATTTAGGTGGTCCACATTAAAGTACACATTATCTTAATGGATTGAGTGGAAGTGGACCAGACCAAGTCTGATGTAGTGTAAGCATGTAATCCACCTAACAGTGTGATAGAGGTGTGAATCTTCCATAGGATGATAGACTATTAACATATATTCATACTAGATTTATTCATAATTTTAGAACACATGCTATTTTTGACACAATAGGGGAATCCTTTCATGTGGATGGAAAGGTACTGGTATAATTTTTTGTAACTGAGTTAGAGATTGAAAATCGTTCACATCATGAGGATTCCAAAAGAGGGTGTTGAGTATGTTGTGTTTTGTGATGCATTAAGAACATGTGATCATTGTGTTATAAAGTAGAGTAATGCGGTGAATTCCTATACTTCATTCCAGTTGAGATCAGATAAGAAGAACTAATCAACCAATGATCTTCAGATAGTAGTGGTAGTTTTTTCATTGAATACATGGTGACAATACATGATTGATGAGTGGTTTACCATGTACTTTTATCACAAGAGTCACATGTATATATTCAGTAAAATAGATCTAAACATCATATATAGGCGAGGGATAGAGTTCCTCCAGAATTTTGACATTAAAATTTTCTACACTCTTTGGAAGTGGATTGTGGTTGTAAATGCTCCCAAAAGGATATTTTGTTTGTTGTTTCTGAATAAGGCATTAGAGTAGTTGTCCATGTGGTAGTGTTCATTTGTGGATGAATATGGAGTGTCTTACCCCGAATCAATGGTTGTAACCCCTCCTAAAATTCATAATGATTGGGAGGCATGTTATGGGGATACCAACCGTGATGACCTTTGAGCTCAAAAATCCAAAGGTCATGATCTTGATAGATTTTATAAATTTTGGGAGCACATTTTTCTTTTCAAAGGATGTAAAATAGTACCTATGATGTTGTGGGAATTGGTTCAAAGATATAACAACAAACCCCCTATTGGAGAAGCACCCAGGTGTGTAAAAGTAGTACTAGGACCTCCAATGTCAAATTTGGTGGCTAGGTTTGAGGAAATGAGTTTTAGAATCCAACTATTGATTCCATACATGTCAGCAAGTGATGGTTAAGAAAAATGTTCCAGTTGGTTTAACTCTACCACATGAGGTGACAAAATGGATGTGTGAAAGGATATATATATGGACTTCATGATGATCATACCACCTACATATAGTGAACATGATTCTCTCTCAGTGATCATAGAGAGACTCAACATTCCAACCCACATCCTACCTACATGAGAGTAGAGTTCCATATAGGGATTGGGACACCTCTACCAGAAAAATATAGTCTGACTCTATGGAGTTCCATTGAAGATTATTATTGATCCCAATGATCACTTTACATACTAGTTTTTTAAGGGATTATAAGTGGTGTTTGGGACCTAGTTACACTTGAAAACCACTTTTCACCCCCAAACTGATGGGCATATTGAACGGACCATTCAGGTTCTAGAGGACATTCTACGAGCATGCATGTTGGAATTTGACTTGAGTGGAAGGATAAACTACCACTGGTGGAATTTTCATTCAATAATTGACACCATTCCACCATCATTATGGGGCCATTCAGGGCCTTAAATGAGAGACTCTACAGATCTCCACTTTTCTAGAATGACCTAGGATAGTCAGCAGTCATGGGCTCGGAGTTTGTCCATGATACAACAGAGATAGTGCAGATCATCCATGAGATGATGAAGACTGTATAGATCGTTTATAAGTATTATACTGATAAGAGAAAAAGGGCATCAATGTTTGAGGAAGAATACCATATGTTCCTCTGGGGATCACCTCGACCTCGATTATGGAGATTTGGCTTGGGTGGAATGTTATCTCCAAGATTAATTGTCCCTTTCCTAATACTGCATACAAATAGTGAGGTGGGGTACCTCTTAGATCTAACTATATTGTAAGATCAATTATATAAAATCATCCATTTTTCGCAGTTGAGAAGTTAAGTACATGAACCAGTACACCCTATCAACTGAGGGGAATTGGAAATTTTAATGGAGTGAGCTTTGCTGATTACTTAGTAATGTTTGAGTATTTCAAGAAGATAATCCTTAAGGGGTGATCATTTAATTTGGTGCCTGTATGATTGCAGAATGGCAATTTACAGGAGGGAACAAGGGAACATGGGGACATGATTAATGATTATTTCCCACATCCTTTTTAGTAGCCCCTGATTTGGGATTATGGGGACATAATGCACCATGTTGTGTATAATGTAATGCATTTTACATTGGGCATTTTATTTTTGAATATTATATGGATTATTTTTATGACTAGGAACTGAGATGGTGTTTGATTATGAGGCTCAATGTGCCTAGAATAAATTTTTGAAATATATTAAATAGAATTCATGCACGGTTTTCCTGATAAAGTTCAATAACATCTAAAATGGTTCCCATAATAGAAATATAAGGGTACCAATGAGTTTAAAACATGAGTTTTACCCATGGAATGACATAACATTACTCGGTGCAGGTCATTTTTGAAAAAGACATCATGGGTACATAAATGAATAAAATAAATGAATAATTTATTTTAGTTATAAGATGATGAAGCATTAACTATCTAAAAATTACGAAGGATAATATGTCAAAATTATAGGTTTGTACCTATTACCTTGGAATCTCAACATTGATGTTCGAGAGTTATTCAAATAATTCTTTGAGTGGAGGATGATGGATGATGGATAGATGACCAACTCACATTTATTTCAAAGGATCTCACCATCTAATGCAACACCACAACCATTCTTCCTCAGTGATCAATCAATATTTATGTATGGTATGTGATTTTATTTTTTTATTCCTCATTCTTTATTTCTTTAACAAATGTGATTAAATCAATGAATAGATTGACCAATGGTTCATTCATCTTGCAGGATTGGATAATTATGTAGGGTTTTGATGGGAGAATTTATATCTTTGATTTGATTTAATATTTTTTCATTCTATCAAAAAATGATCGATATTGACATGAAAATTGATCAATGTTCATTTTTCAAATATATTTTTGTGACTTTTCCCCCATTCATCATTCATCACAAGTATTCTATGTCTAGCGTAGGACTCAAAAAAATCTCAATCAATCAATTTTTGGACAGATGTTTCATATCCCAAATGAGCCAATAATGATAATTCCAGATCATTATGACAGGATGGTGGTGAAATAGAGGAAGTGTTGATGAATGTAATGATGGTTTATTCCCAATTTCATGATCTTCGGTGCTAAATGATTAACAAACTATAGATACAATTTTTCAAAATAATCAGACACCAAAATATTTTGTTTGAGAAATTGCGAGGAATGAGTGAGATGATACTAGGCTACTGGAGAAATTATATTAGTATTCAAAGGTGATGGAGTAATGGAAGCATGTGGGAGAAATAATAATGTTTTTTAGAAAGAAAAACAAACATGATGTATAATATTTGACAAATTTCTTGTATCTCAATGTTGATGACATAGATTTTACATCATAAAATAAACTACCCTAAGGATGAGTACATGGGTTTCCAACATGATGTGTACTCCCCTAGAAAACATTTCCTGGACCAGGGACACAGTCTACCCCCATTTACTAGTGCATGAGCATGGACACATAGTCTGATATCATGTATAGTCACATTACTAGAGTATATGGTAGGATCCTAGTACACAAGGACACATCTTTTAACCCCTACATGTGACATGCACTCTTAATTACATGGGATGGATATCATGTTATCCATATCAGGGACATGTATTTTTTGGGTTCAATCCCCACGTACATTCCCTGATGGTTCATATGAAATCATTTCATATTCCAAGGATTATGATCCCTTCAGTAGGACAACCTATATAGATTAGTTGGAATCCCTTCGAGATACCCAAAGTGAGATCATACATACATATTCACACCCTAGGGTGGATTTCTTGGTACCAATGCGACCAACAGTACTCAGTGATGATCCTATACTTGGTGGGTTCATATATATCGATTTTTTGGTGTCATTAAATGCACCTATAAGTGATCCTCAAATATTTATCATGTTGTATTTAGAATATTAGCCTATTCTACCTCATTATGAAACCCTATGAGTGGTACCTCTTGGAAAAAAATCATTATTGCTATTATACAGAGGGGTGTGTTCTCCCAGATGAGTGATTTGTAAAATATTAGAGTCAATACAATTGGTAGATATATTATAGTTGTGATATACCTATAAAATATTTGTATTTGTGGAATATTTTTATCCAAGTTGTGCCATGAGTTAGTGAATTCTCCTTCTCTCAAGGCCTGGATCCCCCTGCACTCCTCAAACACTACTTTTTATATGGATTAAGGTATACAGATAAAATGGAAGCCCCTTCATAGGGGAAAACTCAATATTGATCATTCATCTTTTATGGGATCATTAAAGGAGGAGGAGAAATTAAAGATTAAATGGTCTTGGTTGTTTCTGTTTTTTCATAATTTATTGGATGTGGTTACTCTCATCAATTATAATCCATTACTATCATCACATTACTTCTCCAATGTAGCTAGAAAAAAACCCTACAAAAAAGATCAGACTGATTCATTAATTGTTTACAAAGAAGCCAGACATAACGAACCCATCCATTTGTCAATTGAATAATTCATCAATATATGAAAGGGGTTTCTGATCAACCACAATACCATACTCCATTATTGGAATGATGTAAATTAACTGTAAGTCATTTTAGCTTCTAAAGAATTTTAGGATGAATGTTTTCTATTCCATTGTAGTCTTTATTCCTTTCCTCCTAAAGGGAACAAATTTTTTTGGGCTCATGCTATCCGAATATATTATTACACAAATCCATAGTTTTCTCCTTATAGGCCCTCCAAAATTTTTTCTTTTATTATAATAGTTAAATGTATTTTTGGCTATATCATGATAATCATGTTATATGTGATTTAGAGGTACACTTTTTTAGTACTGACTGTATTTCCTCTCTCATGTGCTTAGTGTTTTTGGGGTGTCCTACTGATTTTTGTTTTACTCATCCCTAATTGGGATTTTCCCACACATTTAATGTCTTCTATAGATGATTAACCTTTTGATGGAGTCCTTGAAGACCAGAACCAGACAATTCATAGTTATATTGTATGGACAGAGGTATATTCATGTGGCTTTCATACAACAATCCCAGTATCATTACTTTCCCATTGGAATTTATTTACAGATAGATTATGGTGGGTATGTATTTGGACCTATATACATTCCTTTACTTCATGTCATTCTATGGTTATGGGATTTATATGTATTCATGGACATTATTTAGTAGTTTTTACATTTTAAAATTATTATGGGCTTAGAGATTTGTGCACGTATATAGTTACTTAGGCTAAGGCATCCCATATCAGTGATATTCCTACTAATAGTTAGTCGCCAGTCCCTTGCCTAATGAAGGCTATATTGGGGATTCATTCCCTGGGAACCAGTAGAATGGGCCCTGATAGGTTTTATTAGTATTTTTTATTTCAATAATCAAGGGGGTTTTTATAAAATGTTATTAATTTGGAATATCATAAAAATTCATTTGATACTTGTTATATTTTTACATGGATGGGGTATATGGGGAGTCTTTGAGAAGTCATATTGTGTTTTGGACTCACACCCATTATGATAATCTTGGTTCTAGTATAGATGATGTTTCACGAGAAGTGGGTTATTTTGGTTATCTTTCATTGGTTTGGATGAATTATTAGAGTTTTTCTAGTAGTGACTAGAAAAAGGATTATTTTTTTATTTTTCCTAGAATATGGTATCATGTAATATTGAAATATAAATTATATTTTCATTTTTTATTTTTTAATAAAACTACATGCATTATAATTCAAGTTATTTTCAATAATCAATGGATTTTACATGGTTTTTAATATTGTTTTTTTGGTTTATAGACTTTTCCTCAAGGATTCTGTTGGATTTTTTATTATATACCAATAATGTGGTAGTTATGAAATAATGTAATGAAATGAAAAGTATTCTTACCATCCTAAAGGACATTTTTGAGATACTATATTGGGTAAGTATGTTAAAATAATGGAATAGGATTCCATCCAACAAACATGAAATAAGGGTTGTCCCATTGGATTCCATATACCCCATGAATTCTAATGATGATTAGTTTCTCCTAACTATAGTTAATATACACATATTGAAGTTTCAACTCCATTTGAATGTATTTTTTAAACTAAAAAGTTTCCCTTGAGAGTGTTTACATTAAAAAAAATCTATGAATATTTATAATTTAACAAATGTGAATAATATGTTGTAGTATTGTTAAATGAGAGATTTTATAACTTCCCTCTCCGCAGAAAATTCATTCGGTGAATCATAATTCATGTATGATAATATTTAGAATAAATATTTCAATGAAATTTTAGGTAAATATAATTCTATATGTTCCAGGAAAAATAAAAAACAAATAATAAATGACTATAGTTCTCAAAACTATTATAATAGATTATGAATACAATATTCACCTATACAATAACAGCCACTAGCCTATCATTTAATAGCAAGGAACAATTCCCAATCATCAATATATGATGCTTCCATGAGTTGTTAATATATTTTATTTTGAAAAACTATGATTTATTTATGGGGATTATCATTAACCCTCATTGATACATAGATTTGAGATTTACATTAATACATTTTATCATATTAATACACCAATATATAGTTCTAGACTCCATGAATGATAATTCTAGATCCACTAGTTTAAATTTTTAATATAATATCAATAAAAAATTCTATTATTTTAGAGAATGAAATTTTGATAGATAATAAGGATATAGTAACATCCCGATTTTAGAATCCACCCAGAGGCTCCCCATACACGGTTGGACACATGGCCCCAAACACATTTACCCAATCACTAGTGGTTTCCAACTAGCAGCAAGGGACTTGGGAGTGATAGTGGGAAGACTATGCCCTCATTAGAAGAGTAACACAGCATAATGGAAACAAATACAGAATTGCGGAAGCAGAAAATATAACAACAACAGTAATAGAAAAAGACTTGAATAACAAACAACTGATGCACTTATATAAATGATGTATGGTACCATGTTTCTAGGAAAGCAGCCAAACAAATCACAATGCTGGAATAAAAATAGTACAAAACCAAATTTCAAATGGATAACAGATAACAACTCTTTAGCATCGCAAGACTCAACTTAGTCTCATGCTCTCCAACGCCACAACAAGTCAAGTACCTGAAGTAGAAGGGTGCTTTCCCTTGTCTATACCCGCGGTAATATAATCTGTTCGGGCCCAAAATAATGGACCAAATAGGGTGTGATAATAAATCCAAGTAAGCAACCACCCAAAGATCGGTGGCTAACAGTGAACGAAAATATGGAATGTAAAAGTAAAGAAGCATTAAATAAAATATACTCAGTAGAAACAATTACACATATAAAAAAACTAATCAAGCACAATTACCCTCAGGGAAGTGCACATAGCCTATCCCCTTTGGTTCAGTTATAAGGATATATAAAGACACTATGAAGAAGAACTCAGAGTCAATTCCCCTTACAGTCAAATGTAAAACAAGACACTTTGAGAAATCTCACAAACTCAATTCCCCTTATAGTCTAAGGTAGACAAGGACTCTCTGTGGAAGCTCACACAGTCAATTCCCCTTATAGCCCCAAGGTCAAGGACTCTATGAGGAAGCTCACATGGTCAATTCACCTCATAGCCCA
This sequence comes from Viscum album, assembly GCA_963277665.1. Classification (NCBI taxonomy): domain Eukaryota; kingdom Viridiplantae; phylum Streptophyta; class Magnoliopsida; order Santalales; family Viscaceae; genus Viscum; species Viscum album. The sequence goes on from OY728127.1 coordinate 1,167,843,960, forward strand.
AGTCGTACAAGTAATTCAAAGACTCTATGAAGAATCTCACATGGTCAATTACCCTTATAGTCTAATGCAGTCAAGGACTCCCTGAGGAAGCTCACTTGGACAATTCCCCAAATATCCCCATGCGGTCCTGGGATCTCTGAGGGAGCTCACTCGGTCAATCTCCCTTATAGCATAAAGTTCTCAAAGACTCTATGAGGATACTCACTCGGTCAATTTCTGTTATAGTCTAGTACACCAGGTTCTCACAGTCCTATGTAGGTCAATGATCATATCAGTGAAATATCGCCAATGTAAACCGACAGAACTAATTGGAGAACTAGTCTACAACATATTTAGCATGTCAGAATACAAACTCTCTTTCCTACATTTACATGCATGGAAAACTAGAAAGGTATCCAAAAGGTTAAGCAGGATCAACGGTCCTAAATAGAACATCTATGGGAAACATATCCAAATCCTATAAATAAAATCTATTCAAATTAAATTTACCTCTACACAAGCATTAAATAATGGAACGAAAACAACATGGGTAAAATGGTAAACGTGCAATACCCCGTTCAAGGGTATTTGGAATAATTGAACATATTACTCAACATCATTCAAAAGAATGGCCCAAACCACCTACCTCAGCATTAGAAGATCGATATACTCCAGCGTTGGCCCTTGGATCGACCAATAACATGGTAGATCTTCAAAAACGTCTAAAATTTTCAAACCACAATATCTCACGAGAGAGGAGAAATCAGATGATGGGGCTCTAGGAGAATAGAGAACTCACTGATGTAATTCCAATGCAATCAACAATGTTCTATTCAGAGGACGGACACTCTCTTGAGGTTTCGTCTACGATCTGCGGCCGTATGGAGCTCTAGGTTGAACAAGACCTAGAAAAAGAGTGTTATGGTGATTTGACGCATCCTCGGTGAATTTAATGAAAAAATAAAGTACACAGCGTGTAATTTTTAATTACGTGGTGTGTACTCATCGTTTCCATACTCCGCTTTAGGCAACCTCCAGGTCACCCCACATGGCCGTGTGCAGGGCCGCTACACGGCCAACACCCAGCTGCCTGTGGTAATTGAGTACACAGTGTGTAATCCTAAAGTACATGGTGTGTACTTCGAATATTTCTAGAACATCATCTTTTTCTCAAACACTATCAGAAAAGTAAAGAAATACCTAAAAAAATATCTTGGTTGTTAAAAACATCCCCCTTAATGAAATTTATCCCCAAATTTCCCTAGCGTGGCATAAAAGAATAATCCTAAAATAGGTCAAGCCAATACGATCATACATCGACCTCCCTCTCCCAAGTCTCGTCCCGCTCCTTCCCATGCTGCCATAGCACTTGTACCAGAGGAATAGACCGACCTTGATGAACCATTGTTCTATGATCGAAAATCTAGATAGGATGCTCCCTGAGTGACTCATCCACTTCAAACTCATCCTCCTCAAGTTTAAAGAAATGATACCGGTCCGAAAAGTAATGTCAGAGCTGAGAAACATGAAAAACGTCATGCATGGATCAATACCTCTGGGGTAACTACAACTAATAGGAAACCAGCCCAACTCCCTCCAAAACCTCAAACGGCCCGATGTACCTCAGTGAAAGCGTACCCTGTCTTCTAATAGTCTTGTGCCCCAACCTCGGTGTGAAACATAGAAAACATGATCTCCAACCTCAAGCTCCAGTGGTCATCTCTACTTATCATCATAAGACTTCTATCATTATTATGTAGTATCCATCCTCTTCCAAATCAACTATATCATCTCTGGGGTCTTCTGACCAAAATGTGGTCCTAACATAGTTTCCTCTCCTACCTCCATACGATATAAATGTTATTATAATGGCCTACTATACAAATCCTCAAAAGGTGCCATCTGAATAGTTGCTTGAAAAGTATTATTGTAGGAAAAATACACAAGAGAAATATTCTTCTCCCAAGGACCTCCAAAATCTAGAATGCATGTTCAGAGCATGTCTTCAAGCTCCTGAATCGTTTGCTCGGACAGTCCATTTTTCTTGGGGTGGTAAGAAGTACTAAACCGTACCTGTGTACCCAAAGCCTTTTGATGCCCCTACCAGACCCGAGAAGTAAAATGGGCATCCCTGTCTGAAACAATGGGGTGTGGAACTCCATGCAGACATACAATATCATGGAAGTACAACTGTCCCAGATCATCTACACACGATGGTCACCTTGATTGGTGAGAAGTTATCAACCATCATGAGTCTGCCAATGACAACCCAAACTACATTATTCCTTCGAGGAAACCTCAGTAAACCCATTTCAAAATCCATTGTTACATCGTTCCACTTTCACTCATCAATGGGTAACTAGTTTAAAATCCATTCTGGTCACTGATGCTCCGCCTTCACCTCCTCATAGGTCGAACACTTCATGAAAAAACATGAAACATCTCTCATCATACCTGGCCACCAATACTAATCGTGTAGATCAGGATACATCTTGGTGACACCAGGATGAAATACCCAAACCGATGAATGAAAGTATTTAATCAGTTCCTCTATTATTTCTACTCACACCCAGATGCACTCCTCAAAACACAAGATCTCATGCTATCCTATGGTCCATTCTAGAATAGGGTCTCATCCTGACACACACCCTCGTAGGACTTGGCCTTACGAATCTCATTTCTTCTTAATTCACACTCGATCAAGAAGAGTAGAGGTAATAACCAACGAAGAAAGATATGTCTACCCCTGACTATCATGCACATCCAAATGCATCTTAGAGAACAGAGCCATAAGCTGACACTCACTGCTGGCCTCCTGAACTGCAAGTATCTAAGTCCTCCTTCTAAATGCATCAGCCACTGAGTTTCCCTTCCCAGGTGTATAGGAAAGATCAATGACAAAGGACTGAAGGTACCCAACCCACCATCACAGTCTCAAATTCAAATCACACTGAGTTAATAAGTACTTAAGACTCTTTTTGTCGGTGAAAACCACAAATTGATCTCCTAGATGATAATGTCTCCAACAGCGTAAGGCATGAACAAATTCTGCCAACTGAAGATCATGCATTGGGAAATTCCTCTCATGTGGCCGCAACTGCCGAGACTCGTACGCAACGACTCCATATCCCTATATAAACATATCTCCCAGCCTGATACCTGATGCATCACAGTAAACAGTATAGCTTTTTCCCGGCACTGGAATGTCTAGTTTTGGTGCTAAATTCATCCTCCCTTTTATCTCATAAAAGGCTGACTCACATGAATCTGACCACATGAACTTTTCACCTTTATTAGTTAAACTCGTCAGCATTGCTGCTAAGCGTGAAAATTCCTGCATGAAATGTCTTTATTATCAAGACTACCCTATAGAAAACCATACCTTAGAGAAATGTTTAGGATGCTCCCCAAGAAAATAATGCTCTCACCTTCTTTGGTTCTACTGATACTCTTTTCTCAAAGATAACAGGACCCATGATTTGAATCTGATCCATCCAGAAGTGTTATTTTGTGATCCTAGCATATAAATGATTCTATCTTAGTGTACTGAGAATGATCTCATGATGTGTATCATGGTCGTGTAGAGAGTGAGAGTGTAGCAAGATATCATCTACAAAAACCACCACGATGGAATCCAATAATGGATGGAACACTCGATTTAACAGGTCCATGAAAATGGCAGGCACGTTCATGAGTCCAAACGGCATAACCACACAATCGTATAGAGCATGAATTTTTTGGAAGGCTCTGAGAGGTATATCATATGGTCTAATGTGCAACTGATGGTAACTAGATATCATGTCAATCATAGAGAACGCCTGGGATCCTCGAAGCTAATCAAAGAGCTCATCAATCCCAGGTAAAAGATATCAGTTCCTGATAGTAAACTTTTTTAGCTTCTGATAATCCACACAAATCCTAAGAGTACCAACTTCCTGATTCGCAAACAGGACAGGCGAAACCCATGGAAAAGTACTGGGTCGGATTAAACCCTTTGCCTGAAACTCCTCTAACTACATCTTGAGATCCTACAAATCAGGTGTAGCTATCCTGTATGGAGGAATGGACACCGGTGCCACTTCTAGGACAAGTTCAATAGAAAATACTAATTCACTCCCCAGAGAAAAAACCTGTGAAGACGAGTAGAAAGACATCTCTGAAATGATCCACCACTGGAAGAAAGTCAAACTGTAATGTCCCTTGGTCATCTAGATATAGACTACCAATCTGGGTTGTAACTCCCCTTTACCCATGATGCTCGGGTCCCGCTTTTCTCTCTTGGACGTTCCATTTTCCCTTATAAAGAAATGATTCATCTTCTGGTGACATGAATCTCATCTTGCACTAATGACAATCAATGACTGCCTAGAATGGAACTAACCAGTCCATCCTGAGAATTACATACTAGCATGTCATATCTATGACAAAGAGGTCCCAGAAGAAGTGACACCCACCAACCTGTAGGGGGGAACTCTTTGTACTGTTGTACACTTTCCGTTATAGTCCCCAACTGAGTGTCTAGTGTCAATATTTACTCAGAAGAAAATATTAAGAGACCAAGGCTCTCCATGACATCAATATATTTAAAGATATAGGAATCCCCTATATCAAAACGTGGAGAAGTTAAAATTGGGGCTACTAAGATCTTACCTCAAACGGTAGAGGGTCATGTATCCTTCACTTGCTGGGTCTGCTCCACTAAAATTTTATGACCTATAATGTAGCCATATGACCCTACCTGACCACTCTGAGCTAATCCTCCCTGATGTCATTGAAAACCAGGTGACTGGCTATAATGGCCACGACCTACAACTTGGCCTGAACTACCGAAAGAACTCCAGTTCCCAGACTGGTGAGAAACTGGGGGTGCTGCTCTTGAATGCAGAGTCATTGAATAACCCATGTCACCAGCTACTAGTGAGAAGAACTGACTGAAGCACTGGGGGTGACCCATCTAAACACAAAATTGGAACTACATTGGATCCCTTGAGAAATGTGTATTTGTATGGCCACACTTCCTACACTGGTATCATACCACCTCGCTACCAGAAGATGCATCTCACCCGCTCTGATCACCTCATTCATTCTCCCTACAACACGTTCACCTATCAGAAGGAGGAATACTAACTCTGGATGATGAATCTCCCAAGCTCACAGCTCCCGAATCCCATATATTTCACTCTTTGATTAGTGCCTATTTGATGATAGTGGATATCAAATTCATCCTAAAGATGTTCACCAGAGATCAGATGTTGTGCCTCAGACCATCCTCAAACATCCATTAATATAAAAACTCATCACCTCCTAGATTAGGTGTGAAAATCTACAGGTCTGTGAAGCAAGAAGAATACTCCATAACAGTGAGAGTACCCTGCTGTATACACATATACTCTTAGGCTCGATCATCCCACAAGGTCTTTAGATATAAGTAATGGTAGATGATGTGCCGAAACTCATCCAAATCCATATTTTGTTGGTGTCCCACCTATGAGATCAAATCCCACCACCTATTGGCCGAGTATCGAAGAATTTAGGTAGCGAGCTTCACCCTCCTATCTAGAGGTATCTCATGATGCTCGAAAATCATTAGTGTGTCTTCTAACCATGACTCTATAGCCTACGTTCCTCCATCCCCTGAGAATGTGGGAGGATACTGCTGCTGAATGACCTGCATCAAATCTGCCATTGACGGGGCTAGAGGCGGAACTCCCTGAAAGGTATGCATCATCCTCAGAAATCCCTCTTTGAACTGTGCATCAGCACCTATGTCGGGTATGACGGCTGGTGCCAAGACTGGAATGAAAGGAGGATCTACAGGTAGTCCCTGATCATCCATGTTCAGTGTTTGATCACCACCTAGCAACTGGCGTATAGCTGGAGGATGCCTAGTTTGCATGACTCTTCATGGTCAAGTTCACACCATAGATCAATATTATCAAGGACTGAAAACTAGATCTCTAGGAAGGGAACATGAGAAGGAAAGCAAAAAAAATTTACAAAACATGACTACAAGGCGTGTACAATTCCTACATGGCCAGTTCCCTTAAGTCATTTACATGGGCGTGTAATCCTGCAAAAACTGGCCGTGTAACGCCCTAAACACACATTTTGTTGTCCTAGAACATGGCGTGTACTTGAATCCTCTTCCCATGCATGAGTCCTTCTACACGGTTAAGCCACATGGCTCACACTATGTAACGAACCAGAGTTTTTCAATGGAATTTTCCGTCTTATAAATATGTCATAAAATCACATGAAAACACCACATAATGAACTAATAAGTGTTAAGTGACCTTTAATCATAATTTCATCAATTCTGTGTTTGGAATTTTGAAAATCTGACATACATGATTATGGTCAAGATGATTTTTGGAGTCTAATGAAACAAAAATAATTTTTGGGGAACATTAACCTACCCATATGAATAATATCATACCCTTATGAATATTAATATGACCCTTATAAATAGTAAAACATCCAACATAAGAGTAACCTATCCCAAGAATAATTAAATTAAATTTAGACATCTTAGAAATTGACAATTTGACCTTAGTAAATGTGTTGGTATTTTGTAAGTCATAAATAATTATTTAAAATTAATTAATTAATTTAAAAGTAAATTTATTTTTGTAAAATATTTTCATAAATTATCAAATCAATGTCTTATAGTTTTTAGATAATTTTAAAAGACCCTATGTAATATTTGAAAGCACTATAAAATCCGTTTTAATTTTAATAACTGTTTTTCAAGTAAATTATGATTTTAATTAAATATTAAATTAATAATATATAGAAATTTATTTTTGAAAAATGGACTCTATTTTTGGAATCTACACATCGAAAAATTGTTGGGGTAAGTTTTTCAGATTTTTCTGAAATACTTGAATTTTTGCTGAATAGTAAAATACATTAAATTACCGTATAAATACATTATAATTAAAAACCACTCTTTATGAGATCACAAGTGATGTAAGAACCAAAATATCGAAATCACATTCGTTATTTACTATTCATGGTCATGGATGACTCACTATTTTTTGTCTTAGGGGAAATTAATAAACAAATTAATTTTATATTAAGGAAACCCCTCTCCCCTCTACTATAAATACAACTCTTCACACCCTCATTTCCTCACACCTATCAAGCTCCATGAATTCTCTAAACTATGACCAAACATCCTCCGTAGCCCCTCTCCCATGTTCATGAGATCTTTTTCTCATCAAAATACCAAGCCTAGATTCCCTAAGGAGGATCTCAAGAGGATGATTTAATAGGTAATTTATGTCCCTCTTCTCCTTTAATTTCCTTTCAAGTTCAAGTTCATTTCTTGATATCTCCCCACCTTCTTCATCCAAATGATATTGTAACTCTAGTATTATAAATCTGCTGTAATTTTATGATTATAATGGGATATTATATAATTTGACCCCCTTTCCCTCTTCCTTTTGTTTTATTAAAGAGAACGTTGTTCGTGAGGTGTTAATTTATCACCTTCAAGAATGACATGTTTTCTTCTTCCATTTCTACCTTTACATCTGTTCATGAAACCATTTCTATGGTTAAACCAGAATATTTTATATTTAATATCTAATATTTAAATTTCTGGAACTAACTTATTACTGTAGTTCTAGTGATAAAATAAAACAAGTTCATTATGATCGAAAAATCGCTCAAATTAACCCAAACAATAATCATTTAATTCTTATCTAATTATTCATCCACATGGATCTAATATAATTAATTATAAGATCACTAAAACTACTATAATATAACTAATAACATGTAATATTATTTCTGGATGTTTACCCATGTTCTACCCGAACATCAATTTAAGAATACAAGTGCACCACTCAAGAAAACCATAAAAACAAACATTCTCGAACAATATTTTTAAACCCTATAACTCATCCAAAGAAACATAAAATCACTTAATAAAACCATAATGAACCATTTAAATGTACAAAATGCTCTGTATTTCTAATATAATGTCATTTTATAGGACATTAAATAGAAGGAAGTATTCAGATACAAGGTAAGGGGAAATTCTCGAACCCAATTTTAGTCCTCCGGGTTCTACCTCATTCACTCCTTTTTGATATGGTTACTCCAAAAACCCATTTTTTCGTCATTTTATATACTTATCTGGGATATACATGTTTACCACTATTGTTTATGTCAAACAAAATATTTTCCAAACGAACTCTTCTTTCAAGGACCCACCTTTTACTTCTCATTCAAGAGTGGTGGTTCTTGTAACATGTATGGTATTCCCTCATTCTTTTGGGAACCCAATGTTTATGAACGTGTCCATATGAGATGAAACCCATTCCTTTTATTGGGATAATTATGTTCATTTTGTTTATATGTTCATTTTAGAATTCCTGGTAAATGGTAATGTTATGATGTGACAGGTGCGCCCGGAATTATATACCGCAATATGAATGTTTGAATGTGATTGGTGTGCCCGGAATAATACAGCACTCCAATGCATTGGGTAATGTGATGAACCTCATGAGTAAAATTGAAATGATGTGTGAACAAGATAGTAGCTTGGTTCGCATGTTTTTTTGGTATTTAACCACTAAGACATGATGTTTAATTTTTATGCATTGCCACATTTCATGTATTTTATTTATGCTCCTATCATGTTCATTATCTTTTGCCTATGTTATAATTATGATCACCCCATGCTATGTGGTTCTTATTGATCCTATTATTGGGCTTCTAGTTCTGCCCTTTTTATGTATATCCTCAGGTGTCTATATGTACTAAGGAGAATACAAGTGCCAATAAGAAGCTAGAGAAGAAGAAATTAAATAAAAGTTTATGCTTGCTGTTGTATTTGTTATGTATGTTCCTAGTTTTCCCTAGACACAAAACATTTGGTTCCTCTATGTGTAATACCATTATGTTGTTTATCATTAAAATAATTTAAGAGTAATTTATGTAATTTTAGGGTCACTATAGTTGGTATCAGATTAAAGGTGTAGTTAATTTGGGAAATAGTATTAGTGAACCCCAGAGAAAACATCTAGCATGAGACTATGTACAAAAATGCACACTAGAAAATTTACATAGGGATCCCATATGTTATGTTTTTTTTATAATTTTTTTGAATGAATAAGTTATTCATTACTTCTTTACTTATGTTCTAACCTTTTCTATTTTAGAAAATGGTGGGAACCAGGAGAAACTAGGCCAACAACTCGTGCGAGGGCCAACGCCACGATTGCCCGAACGACATCCCCAATGATTTGTGAGGTGGAGTTCAGAACTTCATGGTGATGATTACCCAATTATCTCAGGTTATGAACAATAACCATAATAATGGGGAACTTCCTCCTTCACCAATTAGGGAGAAACTATCTATCGAATGTTTTATGCGGCAACGACCACTGATGTTTAGTGGATCATCCAATCCACTAGTTATGGAACAGTGGGTCTACTCCATGGAGAAGATCTTTTCTGTGCTTCACTATTCATAGATGGAGAAGGTGACCTTAGCCGTTTATTTCCAAGATGGGGAAGCTGATCAATGGTGGGATTAGATTAAGAACACCAAGACAGGGGAGGAAATTGAAGAGATTGAATGGGAAGACTTTATGATTATGTTTCACAACAAGTATTTCCCATGAAATCTTAGCACGAAGATAGAGAGAGAATTCATAGAGCTCAATCAAAAATAAGGATAATATTTCACAACCTACGAAGAGAATTTCACAAGGATTGAAATGTACACTTTGGGTTTTGTTATCAACAATGATAGAAAAACCTGATCGATTCTTCAGTGGATTTAAACCACACCTTCGAAAGGCTCTTGTAATTCGAGACATTTGTAGTTATGAGGATGTTGTTATATGTGATCTCAAAGTGGAGATGATGTTTAGAGAATGGTCCCAGGGCTATGGGTATAAGAAACGAAATATGGAGTCTCACATAATGGATCTAATGACAATAGTGGGAAGAAAACAGAATCACCCACATGCCAAAAATGTGGGATGTTGCACCACGGGAACTACCTCAAAGGGACGGGGATGTGATTCAAGGGTGGGAAAGAATGTCATCATGCTCGAGAGTGTTGAAAAGACACAAAAAAGGATGGATAATGTAGCTGATGAAAGGAGGGAACAACTAATTGTTCAATACTAAAACTGCACGGAGCTATGACACTATGCAAACTAGTGCACTAAACATAGAGTTCTTGAGGGTAATCAACATCAGCAGCCACCAAAGCCAAAGGAACAAGGGAAGGTTTATGCCATCACTAATGCAGAGGTGGAGCATGATAATGAAGTTGTGTAAGGTACACTTCCTATTCACTCAGGAAGGGAAAAACTAGTATTTGATTCTTTTTCTACCCATTCCGTTATATCTTTAAAGTTTCCTAGAACTATATAATTGATGCCCTGAAACCTTGAATTATAGATATCTGTAAAAACACCAAGTGGTGCAATCATTGAAACGCAATTGTTTGACTCTTCTCCTATTGGCGTATGTGGGAATATTCTTCCAGCGAATCTTGTAATACTTCCTTTGGTAGAATTTAATGCTATAATGGGAATGGATTGTCTCTCATTATATAGAGAACAAATAAACTATCATGAAAAGGATATATCTTTTCATATTCGGAACCATCCAATGATCCTCTAAAAATGCAATGAAGATCATGATTCTACTTTGAAAAATCCTTCAATGGTGTGGGTGTTGATTCCCTATGAAGAAGCATACCTCACCCAAATGGTTGAGTTGAAGGAAAGTGCCAACCTTGAGGAAATTCCTATCATGAGGGAATACTGAGATGTATTTCCTGAAGAGTTACCCGTAATTCCCTCATATCATGAGGTGGAGTTCTCAATTGAACTCATACCTGAAGCTACTACTATCTCAAAGTGTCATTATAGGATGGCTCCTATCGAACTGGAGGAGTTAAAGAAGAAGCTTCAAGAGAATCTGGACAAAGGGTTCATACACCCTAGTGCATCACCTTGGGGTGCACCAGTGCTCTTTGTGAAGAAGAAGGATGGAATAATGCGGCTGTGTATTGATTATCGGAAACTCAACAAGATCACCATAAAGAACATGTATCCTCTCCCTAGGATTGATGACTTTTACGATCAGTTAAGAGGAGCCCAATACTTCTCAATGGTGGATCTCTGTTCGGTATATCATCAGGTAAAGTTGAAGAATGAAGATATTCATAAGACTACCTTCCATACAAGGTATGGTCACTATGAGTTTTTGTTGATTCCCTTAGGACTTACCAATTCCGCTTCAATCATCACTGATTTGATGAATCGAGTATTTAGACATTACCTCGACAAATTTGTTCTAGTGTTTATCGATGATATTCTCATCTACTCCAAGATCAAGGAGGAACATGAAGAATATCTAAGACTTTTGTTGGTGACATTAAGAAAGGAAAATCTGTATGCCAAGTTAAGCAAGTGTTACTTTTGGATGTAGCATGTCACGTTCTTGGGGCATGTGATCAAAAGTGAAAGAATTTCTGTGGATCCTTCAAAAAAAATGGCGATTGAAGAATGTCCCTGGTCCTATACTATCCTAGAAATCTGTAGTTTTCTTGGATTAGCTGGGTCCTACCGACGTTTTGTGAGAAACATCTCACGATTGTCAAGCCCACTGAATAAGTTAACTAGGAAAGGGGTAAAGAATGTATGGACAGAAGAATGTGAGGGAAGCTTCTAGGAGCTAAAGAGAATGTTGATCACTGCACCTGTACTCACACTACCTAAAAGTAGAGAAGCTATTTTGATATATAGTGATGCTTCAAGGAATTTATTGGGGTGTGTACTCATTCAAAATGATAATGTGATAGCCTATGCCTGACGACAATTGATGATCCATGAGCAGAACTACCTGACGCATGATCTAGAGCTAGTAGCCATGATTTTTTCCTTGAAAATCTAGCAGTACTACCTTTATGGTGAGAAGTGTGACATATACACCGACCACGAGAGCCTAAAGTATATATTCACACAAATGGAGCTCAACATGTTTCAAAGTAAATGGTGAGAGATAATCAAAGATTACGATTGCTCTATTCACTACCATCCTGGAAAGGCGAACAAGGTAGCTGATGCTCTAAGTAGAAGAGAACCTACTACCCTATCCATGCTGTGGATTAAGAAAGAAACTATCATCTTGGATATGCAAAGAATTGATTTGGAAATCATTAGGGAATGGGATACATCCTACCTTTCCCAAATTATTACGCAAACATCCATCTAGGAGAAGATTAAGGAAGCGCAAGGGGATGATGTGGAGATACAAAAGAGGGTGAATGCAGTAAATGAAGGGAAGCTTCAAGAATTCCCTATCGACAATTATGGTGTGATTCGGTTTGGAACACGACTTTGTGTGCCTTCATCACCCGGGATAAAGAATGAGCTATTGGATAATGCACATAGCTCAACATTCTCTATTCGTCCTAGGAGTACCAAAATGTACCTTGATCTCTGAGAACACTTCTGGTGGGATAACATGAAGAAGGAGATTTAAAAATATATATAAAGGAGCTTGGTATGTCAACAAGTTAATGTTGAGTGAAAAAAGTCCAAAGGTATGATGCATCCATTACCTATACCCATGTGGAAATGGGAAAATGTTACTAGGTACTTTGTCATGGGTCTCCTGAAGACATCAATGGGAAATAATGCGATATGGGTTATAGTTGATCAACTCACCAAGATTTCCCAGTTTATCGCTAGTCGGGAAGATCTCTCTCTTGAACAACATGCAAAGATATATGTGAAGGAAGTGGTGAGACTGCATGATGTTCCCCTCTCAATTGTCTCTGACCGTGATCTGAGATTCGCATCTAAATTCTGGAGAAGGCTTCAACATGATTTGAGTACTGAATTAAATTTCAGCACGACCTATCAACCCCAAACTAATGGCTAGTATGAAAAAACTATTCAGATGCTTGAAGATATGATAAGATCCTTCTATCTAGAATTCAATGGTTGATGGGATCAGCATCTTCCATTTGTTGCGTTCTCATACAACAATAGCTTCCACTCGAGTATTCAGATGGCTCCATATGAATCTCTATATGGAAAGTGATGTATAACTCCAACATGTTGGTATGAAGATGGAGAGAGAAATCTACTTGGACCTGATATTGTTCAAGAGATGATAGATAAGGTTCAAGTCATCCAGAAACACATCAAATCTGCTCAAAGTTGGATAAGGAGCTATGCTGACAACCGTCGAAGGGACTTGGAGTTCGATGTTGGAGATAAAGTTTTCCATCGAATATCTCCATGGAAGAGAGTCATGCAATTTGGGAAGAAAGGGAAGTTAAGCCCAATTACATTGGTCCATTTGAGATCCTTCACAACATAAGTTTGAGGAATCAACTGGGGAACCAGATGAGGAAATGAATGAGAAGTACCCTCACCTATTTGTGTAAAGTGATATTTCAGGGGCAAAATTTCTTAAGGGGGAAAGAATGTAACGACCCAAATTTTTTAAATGGAATATCCCTTCTAATAAATTTGATGTAAAATTACATGTAAACAAAACACAATGAAATACTAAGTGATAAGTGACCTTTAAACATAATTCTGTCAATTCTTTGTTTGGAATTTTGAAAATCTGATATACACGGTTTTGTTCAAGATGTTTTTTGGAGTATAATTAAACAAAAATAATTTCTGGTGAATAGTAACCAACCCTTATGAATAGTAACATACCCTTATGAATAGTAATATGACCATTATGAATATAAAAATATCCAAAATAACAGTATCCTTACCCAGGAATAATTAAAAAAAATTAGACATCTTAGAAAGTGACAAGTTGACCATAGTAAATGTTTTTGTATTTTGTAAGTCATAAATAATTAATTATAATTAATTAATTAATTTAAAAGAAATTTTCTTTTCCAAAAATCTGTTCATAAATTATAAAATCAATGTCTTATAGTTTTTAGATAATTTTATAAGACCCTATGTAATTTTTGAATGCACTATAAAATCAGTTTTAATTTTAAAAACTGTTTTTTAAGTCAATTATGATTTTAATTAAATATTAAATTAATAACATTTAGAAAATTATTTTTTAAAAATGGACTTCATTTTTTCATTATACATGTCAAAAAATGGATGGGGTAAATTTTTGGGATTTTTCTGAAATACATGAATTTTTTGTGAATAGTAAAATACATTAATTTTTCGTATAAATACATTATAATTAAAACCCTCTATTCCTGTCATCACAAGTGATGTAAGCACCCAAATCTCAAAATGACATTACTTATTTACTATTATTGGTCATTGATTACTCACTATTCCTTGTCTTAGGAGAAATTAATAAACAGATGAATTTTATATTAAGGAAACCCCTCTCCCCTCAACTATAAATACCACTCTTCACACCCTCATTTCCTCACACCTCTGAAGATCCAAGCCTTACTTAAAAATTACCCAAAAATCCTCCCTATCCTCTCTCTGGCGTTCTAGATCTTCTGGTCTCATCAAATGACTATGCCAAGCTTCCCTAAGGAGGATCTCAAAAGGAAGATTTAAGATGTAATTTCTCTCCCTCTTCTCCTTTAATTTCCTTTCATGTTCAAGTTCATTTCTTGGTCTCTACCCACCTATCTTCATCAAAATGATATTGTAACTCCAGTATTAAACATATAATGGAATTTTATGATTCTAATGGGATATTATATCATCCTACCCCCTTTCCCTATTCCTTTTGATTTATTAAAGAGAACGTTGTTCGTGAGGTGTTGATTTATCACCTTTAAGAACGACATGTTTTCTCCTTCCATTTCTATCTTATGATCTGGTAATGAAAAAAATATTATGCTTAAACCTGAATAGGTTATATTTAATATCTAATATTTAATCTTATGGAACAAACTTATGACCATAGTGTTGGTGATGAAATAAAAAAAGTTCATTATGATCGAAGAATCGCTCAAATTAACCCAATCAATCATCATTTAATTCTTATCTAATGATTCATCCAAATGGATCTAATATAATTAATCATAATATCATTAAAACTCCTATAATATAATTAATAACTTTTAATATCAATTCTTGGATGTTTTCTCGTGTTCTACCCGAACTTCAATTTAAGAATACAAGTGCGCCACTCATGAAAACCATAAAAACAATCATTCTCGAACAATGTTTTTAAACCCGATAACTCATTCAAAGGAACATAAAATCACTTAATAAAACCATAATTAACTATATTAATGTACAAATAGTTCTGGATTTCTAATATAATGTCATTATACATGACATTAAATATAAAGAAGCATTTAGATACAAGGTAAGGGGAAATTCTCGAACCCATTTTTCATCCTCCGGGTTCTCCCTCTCTCACTCCTTTTGGATATGGTTACTCCAAGAAGCCAATTTTTCATCAATTTATATACTTTTCTAGGATATACATGTTTACCACTATTGTTAATGTCAAACAAAAGTATCTCTAAAAGAACTATTCTTTCAAGAACACACCTTTTACTTCTCATTAAAGGGTGATGGTTCTTGTAACATGTATGTTATTCCCTCATCCTTTTGGGAATCCAATGTTTATGAATGTGTCCTTATGAGATGAAACCCATTATTTTTCATGGGTTAACAATGGTCATTTATGTTATATGTTCATTTTGGCATGCATGATAAATGGTAATTTTATGATATAACTTGTGAGACTGGAATTATATAGCGCAATATGAATGTTTGAATGTGACAGGTGCGCTCGGAATTATACAATGCTCCAATGCATTGGGTAAGGTGATGAACCTCAGGAGTAAAAGATTGAAGATGTGTGAAAAATATTATGGCTTGGTTTACAATTATGTGTAGCAGTTATCCACTAAGACATTATGTTTCATTTTTATGCATTTCCCAATTTCATGTCTTTTATTTATGCTCCACTCATGTTCATGATGTTTTTCCTATGTTATTATTATGATCACCCCATGCAATGTTGTTCTTATATGTCCTCTTACTGGGATTCTTGATCACCCCTTTTATCTATATCATCAGGTGGCTACATGTACTAAGGAGAGGAAAAGTTCCAATAGGAATCTAGAGAAGATGAAATTAAATAAATGTTTATGCTTGCTATTGTATTTGTTATGTATGTTCCTTGTTTTCCCAAGAAACTAAACCTTTAGATCCTATATGTTTAATAATATTATGTTTTTTATATTTAAAATGATTTAATATTAATGTAAGAAAAGTTATGGTCTCTATACACTACAGGACGTGTTCAAGGTGGACACGGCGTGTACGTGAAAGGATAACACCGACCCCTATTATTCGTGACACGACCGGGTTCCTAGGTAAGACTTCACGACATGTTCAATCCTGACACTGCGTGTATAACATAATGTTTAATTTTCCATGTTTTTAGTCACATGGGTGGACACAGCATCGACACTACACGGTGTGTTTGACTTGTACACAACATGTTCCCACCAATTATCCACCATCTTGTTTCTTTCCCACACGGCCTATGACATAGTTAGAGACTACACAACGTGTATATAAAGTATACAGTGTGTACTTAAGAGAAATAGTTTCTTCTCTAAATGAATAACACATGGAATGTACTTAACATTACACAGTGTGTATTTTGGTTTTTTTAGATATTAATCCTCAGAAACTACTCTAAAACCCAGAAAAACACTAATACGAACATTGAAAGTGACAAATTCTTATATGAGAGGGCCCATACTCCCCGCAAATCAAAGTTTTAAATATTATACACATTATAACATGGAAAACAAGGCAATGATCACCCAAATTCTGGTCCATGAGGGCCCATTACACCTTAAGAACCAAAGTTTGGAATTAATTCAATCAAAACCATACACAACAATATCCTATCAAACAAAATGTATATTTAACATGGAAACCATCAAAAAAAAAACATGCATATTATACACAACATCTATCACAACAACATTTATATTCTACAGAACATCTATCACAACAACATGCAATCGCTAATTCACCTTAATGGCATGGAAATAAGGCATGATATGTGATTTCTAACAAGTGAATGTATGATGCATGAGATGGAATACCCTTATCTCATTAGGTTGCAACATATATAGAACCTCAATAATATCAAGAACAAAAACAAAAATCACTTGAATCACTCACGGTGAAATATAATCAACTATAATAATTGCAAAATCAGAAAAATTGCAATTAAACAAGGTAGAATGGATTTTTCTTGTACATGGGTTAGCTACTCCTGAGCAAAACTTATTACCAAGTACCTTTTCCATCCTATTCTTGGCTAAAGGCTCCAAACATTAATTCAAGAGAATGGAATCCATCTGATACCACTTTGTAATGTCCCAGTTCCAGAATCCAACTAGAGGAACCCCGTACCCAGTTAGTGACATTTCCTCAGGAGCATTTCCCCAAATGCCAAAGGCTTCCAACTAGTAGTGAGGGCCTTGGGTGAGATAGTGTGGAAAGTATTCCTTTACTAGCAGAGTACCACAGTTTAAGGGAAACAAATACACAATAACGAGAGTAGTAAATATACCAACAACAGTAATAGTGGAAGACTAGAATAACAAACAACTAAAGCTCATTTATATATGATGCATGGTAACATGTGTCTAGGAAAGGAGACAAACAAATCAAAATGTTGTAACACAAACAATACTAAACCAAATTAAAAAAGGAAAATAGATAACAACTCCTTATAAACGCAAGACTCATCTTGGTCCTATACTCTGTAGCTCTACAGCAAGTCATGTACCTGAAGTAGAAGGGCATTGTCCCTTGTCTACACCTGCAGCAATATAATTTGTTTGGGCCCAAAATCATGGCCCAAACAGGGTGTGTGACTAAATACCTTTAGGAAACCACCTAATGATCTGTGCCTAAGAGTTGGTGAACATATAGCAGGTAAAAGTAAAGAAGAATTAAACAAAATTAATCAGTCGAAACAATTCCACTTATAAAAACAACTAATCAACAACAGTAACCCTCTAGGAAGTGCACACAACCTATCCCCTCTTTTTTAGATATTAGTATATATAACGACTCTCTGGGGAAGCACTCATAATCAATTCACCTTATAGTAAAATCTAAAATAAGACTCTCTGAGGAAGCTCACACAGTCAATTCCCCTTATATTCTAAGGTAGTCAAAGACTATCTAAGGATTCTCACACAGTCAATTCCCCTTATAACCCCAAGGTCAAGGAATCTCGGAGGAATCTCAATCAGTCAATTTCCCTCATATCCCAAGTCGTACAAGTAATTCAAATACTCTATGAGGAACCTCACATGGTCAATTCCCCTTGTAGTCCAAAGTAGTCAAGGACTCTCTGAGGAATCTCACTTGGTCAATTGCACTTACAGCCCCAAGTGGTTCTAGGCTTTCTAAGGAAGCTCATTTGGTCAGTCCCACTTATAGCCTAATGTGCTCAATGACTCTTTGAGGAATCTAACTTGGTCAATTCCCCTTATAGTCTTCAACAAAAGGTTCTCACAGCCATGTATAGTTTAATGATAATAGTAGTGCAATATGGACAAAGAAAACCTACAAAAATACATGGAAAACCTGTATACAACATATCAAGCATGTCAGAATACAAACTCTCCATCCTACAACAATAGGCTGGTAAAAAAGGCAAGGTGGCCGAAAGGCTAAGCAGGGATTACAGTCTTAAAAAGAACATGCATGGGAAACACATCCAAAGCCTAGAAATCAACTTTATTCATATCCATATTACCTCTACACAAGCATACAATCATGGGAGGAAAACAACAAGGGTAAAATGGTAAAAGCACAATACCCCGTTAAAGGGTATTGGGAATAATTGCCCATAATCCTCCATGACTTTCAACGGAAAGGCACACGCTACCTACCTCGCCATTGGGAGATCGATATACTCTGGAGTCGGCCCTTGGATCGACCTAGAATTTGTTAGATCTAAAAAAACTTCTAAAATTTTCAACCCATGATATATCATGAGAGAAGAGAAATCAGAAAATGGGGCTCTGGGAGAAAAGATAAATCCCATATGTGATTCCAACGTAACTAATGGTGTTTGATTTGGAGGTCGGATGCTCACTCGGGGGGTTTGTCAAATATCCATGGCCAGAGAGAGCTATCGGTCGAACAGGACCTAGAAGGAGAGAATTCTGGAGATTTGACGTGACACCAGTGGGTTTAATGAATAAAAATAAAGTACACAACATGTAATTTTTAAGTACATAGTGTGTACTTGAGGTTTCCATACTCTACTTTAGGTTTCCTCTATGTCACCCCACACGTCCATTGTGTTCATGGCCGCTACATGGATAGCACCCAGCTACCTTCAGTAATCGAGTACACGGTGTGTACTCATAAAGTACATGGTGTGTACATCGAAAATTTCCTGAATTTCCACTTTTTTCTCAAAAAAAACTAGAAAAGGAAAATCATACCTAAAAATAAGATCTGGGTTCTTACAGATATAATGACAAAAATACTATAATATATACATGTTTCAATCCATTATTCTTTCTAAAAATAATGATTTAATTCTTCCAATATATAAATTTGATGTATTGAATGATTTAATTTTTAGAATCCTTGATGGTTTTCTAGACTGATGATCATAGATTGATGTTTTTCTATCCTTGAATGATATTTATATACCTATTTTTAATGAATATGTTATATTAAGTTTAGATATAAATAAAATTCCATTGGTGAAATTCATTGAGATGATTATTTGAAAGATATATATTTTTTAGTTCAACTCCATCACATAAAGAGGTTTAACACATGTCTTCCATGAATCTATCACCAAATTGGATTTACTAATATAACTTGTGAAAAATAATTTTTATTATATAAATTTAAAGCATTTTTACTACATCTTGAGTCCATTTTTAACTATAGAACTTGTAGACAAAGAAAGATTATATTAGGTGGTCCACTAAAAATACACCCCACATAAGATTGTGCCTTTTGTTTCATACTATTTATTAGTGAGGATATTTTAGAAGAAATTAATATTAGGTAAATATTATTGTTCCTTCAAATAAAATTTAAGAAATCTCAACAAGTCAATTGTATATATTCCTTTATTCAGCCTGAGGTTTCTAGTGATATGATTTATTCTAATTTTAGGGATTAATTTTCTATAAATAACAAAGAGTTTCAATAAATATTTCTTAGTTAGATAATTATTTATAATGATTGAAATTTTCTTTGATAAACCTAAATTTCTTATAATCAATTTCAGAATAAAATTAAATATCAATAGTATAAAACATGTGATTATGGGAATTGAGGTTTCAGGAATGATTAATTTGGGTAAGGAATATATGATAAAAATTTTTTAAAATTTTTTTTATCACAATATTCAATAATTAAAAAATGGAGATCATACTAATGGTCAGCCTATTTAACCCCTCGTAAGATTAAAAAATATCCCTAGGAAGAACCATTCACTAAAATATAGAGTATTGAAAATTGTTTAAGTGTTTCAAAAAATGTAATGAATCTGGCTGGGAACCCACATCATTACAAGATATGTAATATAAAATCTTAATTAATTTCATCATAAGATAAATAATTATCACAAATCATTTCAATGTACCCATTCATTGAATGTTAATTTGTAAGGGGTAATCAAAATTGAAACACTATATATGAAATATTTTATCTTCTTTCCATATTTGAAACCAAATATTTTAGGTGAAACTAACATATTAGTAATTAATCCAACGCTCAAATAAATTATTTCCCTAGTTATCTTAGGCAGTATGTTACCAACTACACAATATCTAATGTCTTTATGATTCAAGGCATAATTGTTTTTTGGTATAATATCAATAAATTTATAATTAGTACATGTAGGTATTATTTTTGTTAATAAAAACAATTTAACTACATCGTATTATTTATAATTTATATTATCATATTTGTAAATGTTTTTTATATAACTAGTGATTTTTAGATGCACAATCCATTTTTAGTGTGAGGAGATATGATTCAACCTCTACCTCAAGTGGTTATTCTTTGATTTTATAATTATGTATCACAAATGCATCAGTGGTTATAAAGTTGACCACAATCATCTCATCTTGAGTAGTACATCCATCATTAATATTAAGGGTGAAAATATTTAACCACAGTGTCACAAATTTTTCTATAGTTTTCCAATTATCACTATCAACACACAATGATGATATATATTTTTAAGCATTATATCATGATTTACAGTGTGAAAAAATATAAATTCTCAACATTTCATCCACATAAATATATAGTGCACATTCAAAATAAATTCACTAATATAGATTAATTAATCTATCAAGAACTTCTTAGTTATATCTTATTTAAAATAAATTGGTTGGCTCATTTAACTATTTTAAATTATGATGAATATTTTGGTTTAATTTCATTTTTAATGGAGATGTATTTTTAATAATGATAACATCATAGGAGATATTTTCCCATATTAGGCATCATAATGAGTTTCTATAATACATCCAACTGAAATATAAAAATTATAAATTTTATTGGGAGAGGGGAAGGATCTATTTCTGTCTCTATACGCATAAAACATAATTGTAGTATGTTCCAGAGGGATTCATGGAAGTGATTTATATAAGATTTTGTGACATTTATACTCTCCAACCAAGTATATCTTTTCTGATGCTTTCTTAATATTCCCATTTGTTTTGGTATCTTAGTACGCAAATATTTTAATTTAGAGGATCAGAAACAAAATATCTGTTATAGTAGCATGTTTTCTAGTATTAGTTTATCATATAGATTTTTTCCATTTTATAGAAATTATTCCCCATAAAAATAGAAATTACCATTTAATAAAATGGATTATTTGAAATCAATACTATCAAAAGAAAAGTGACCCTTAAAATAGGCTTATCCAAATAAGGTTGAAAAGGGGGAATCATATATGAGAAATGACCCTTGTCACCTGTTATCATGAAAAAAAATTTCCCCTCTGAATGACATCTCTTTTGAGGATAATGGACTCCAGGATGTGCATGATATCCCCATATCGGGTGGCTAGTCTGCAATACCTTGTGCTGAGCCAGATGGAGGTGAGCAGGTTGGCTCCAAGAGTGATATTCGAATGAATCTAATTTCTGATGATAAAGAGAAAAAGAAAACTGAAAAAAAGGGCAGTGGCCCAGGGACTGTCATCAATGAAAGGAGGCCCCTTACAAGGATTCAAACCCTTCATCAATGAAGATTCTTTTCTAGAATTGTCATGGGCTTGGGAATACCCCAACGGCCGGGCCCTTAGACCTTACATTGTGGCATATAAGCCTATGCTGGATGGAATTGCAAAGCCTAAAATTATTTTTGACAAGTGGAAGGCTTTCAAATGTAATTCTCTTGGATATTATTTTATTTCTCATAATTTTCATGATATCAACAAGGTCCCTCTCTGGGTTTTTATGCAAGAGATCTTACAGTTGTCCTCCTTTGTTAAGAACCCACAATGGGTCTCAGTCTCATGCGCATGTCAAGGTTATATTTTTGAAGCCACCTTTGTTTATGCTTCCCCATCCTATACATGAAGAAGGGAGCTTTGGAGTGAGCTTGAAACCTTTGCTATACATACCTTCAATGAATGGGTGATAATGGGATATTTCAACACTGTTTTGAGACTAGAAGAGAAAATTGGGCTGAATTTAAATACGGTGGCCTCCTTGGACTTCTCATATTTCATTGACCAATGTCATCTTGATGAAATTTCAATTGCAGGTGTGGACTTCACCTGAAGCCGGTATACTATGCATGGAAGACAATCAAGTAAACTTGACAGATGCTTTGTTCAGATTGGTGATGAGGGTGCTAATTCTATAATATCTGGATACACTTTACCAAAGCATCACTTGGATCACAACCCCATTGTGATTGATATGTCCTTTCATTGTGTCAGGTATGTCCCTCTTCCATTTTGTTTTAATAATGGATGGATTGTGGCTCCTGGAATCAGGGAAGTCATTATAAAGGCTTGGATGATTAATTGTCAATGCAGCCCAATGGATACTCTTGCTGCTAAACATAAGAATGTTAAAGCACTCTTATGAAAATAGAGCATGGACTCTTTTTCTAAGGTTGATAGTGAGATCATGGCTGCTGAAAATCAATTGGATAGCCATCAAATTAGAAATTAGAACCATGACATCCCCTCACATGAGGAAATTCATTCACATGGAAGGCTTGATGATCTCTTGATTGTCAATGAAAGGCTAAAGTGTAATCACTTGAATGTCAAGGGGATGAAAGATGGTGATAGGAACTCTACATTTTTTCATCGGATGCAAAAGGAAAAAATAATCAGGGCAGGTCTAAAGGCCATTAAAGTTGAGGGTTTCCTCTACACCTCTGAAAGTGATATTTCAAATGTAGTTGTGAAATATTTTTTAGGACTATACTCTGATGATGGCATGGACAACACTAATCAGATGATTTATAACATTTCCCCTTGTATTGAGGAACATCAAAACCTTACTCTAACAAGGGTTCCCTCAAAAGAAGAAATAAAGGAGGCCCTTTTTTCTCTCAACATGGAAAGTATAGCTGGACCGGATGGTTTCACCAAAATGTTTTTTATGTTCTATTGGGAAATTCTGCAAGATGATCTGGTTAGTGCAATAAGGTATTTTTTTCTCTCGGAGTTATATGCCTTATGGTTTCAACTCTAATTTCATTTCCCTGATTCTTAAGAAGGAGAATGCAATTGCTGTGAAATATTTCATACTAGTTGAAATTGGAAACAGCACACCAAAAATCATTAGTAAAATATTGATGAATATATTAGGGGGATTAATCAAGGATCACATCTCTTCTAATCAGTATGGCTTCAAACCTGGAAGAAACATTCAGAATATTCTTTTCACTACATTAGAGAGCATCAATTTGGTGAAAAATAAAGAAACACATGGAATCTTTTCCCATAAAATTGACATCTCCAAGGCCTTTGATACCCTTAAGTGGAGCTTTATCATTGTTATCCTCAAGAGATTTGGATTCTCGAATGTTTTCATCAACCTTTTCATAAGTATCCTTACATCTGCAAGGCTGTCCATTTTAATTAATGGATCTCCCATGGGTTATTTTCACTGAACAAGAGGAGTTCAACAAGGTGATCTACTTTCTGGGATGCCTTTTTCTATTCCTGAAGAATATATGATTAGATGTATTAATGTGCTATCTCAAATTGGTATTTTTAGACAGATAGGGGCTGGGAGGGACAATCTTGTACCAACTCATTTATTATATGCTTATGATATTCTGATTTTTGGGGAAGCCGCAAGAAAGTCCATATTTGTGATCAAAGACTTATTCTCACACTATGAGTCTATTGGTGGACAACATATAAAATGGAATAAATCCATCATTGTTTGGTGGCGGGATCACTACTGGAAAACAAAACAGGGTCACCAGATTTCTCGGAGTAAGAAAAGTCTCTCTTCCTTCAATTTATCTTGGAGTTCCAATCTTTTTTGGTAGAATACGTTGGCACTAGCATGATGGAATTTCCTCTGGTATCATGAATTATATGAAAAAATGGATGTGTAAATACCTATCTCAATCTGGAAGGGTGTGCCTCATTAATTTAGTGATCACATCAAAGTTTGTCTACTCCTTTTCCATTTAAAAATGGACAAAAAATCTGCTCAAAGAACTCCAATGCATGATGAGGAATTTTATCTGGATATGATCTATTAATGAAAGGAAGTTGATCACCATTTCTTGTAAGGACTGCATCAAACCCATTGAGTTGGGTGGCCTTGGAGTAAAGGACCTTCATCATTTTAATGAGGGACTTATTAATAAGATCACATTAAATCTCTTAACCTCCAATGACTCATCCCTGGATTTTCATTCATGAAGATTTAATATGAATCTTAATAATGGCTACCATAATTATATGTCATCATCGGTATGGAATTCCATGTGGAATTTCTTCAATGATGTGATTCAGAATACTAAATGGCTTGTATACAGAAAATCTGGTCTTAACTGTTGCAATAATCCATGGCTGGACATCCCCTTATATTTTTGGCAATATTCCCCCCCATCCAATGGATAGGTCTATTGAAGATTTTATAGATCATTATCATTTCTTTGAAAACATTTTCACTTCTCAGGCCATGTAGGAAATCCAGGACTACTCTTTCATGGACATTGATACTCTGGTCTGGATACCCAACAGGAATGGATATTTTAATCAAAAAAGAATTATACAACATGCAACTTGTTGGCTCCAACCAAGCTCCCCCTTGTCTTATCACATTTAAAGTGCCTTTTATCCAGCCATCCCAGCTTCTTCTTCTTTGGAGACCGTGGAGAAACTGGTTTCCAACGCACGATCAATTAAGGAAGGCTGGCCAATGTATTGTGTGTACCTGTTATTTGTGTCTGAATGAAACTGAAACTATACAAAACTTTTTTATTTGTTTTCCCTTTGCTCAGAAGCACTGGAAATACATTGGAGACATCTTAAACATGGATTTATGATCATATTGGTTTCTGTAACACTTCATGGTGTTCATATCTAAGTCTGGAAGGAGTGCGCAGATTCAGAACATGCTACTTGTTGCTACAACAGCTATTTGTCATGCCTTATAGACAGTCCAGAATAGCCTCCTTTTTGAAAACAAGGCTCCGTCGTTTTATGCAATCACAATGATGATTCATTGGGACATAAATGTTGATAATGCGATAAAAAATGGTTTCATGGACAATACCAACACAGGTTTAGCTGCACTGTGAATGCTTGGAATTTCAGGTGAAATGAAGAAGCTATTGGTGGTAAAGTATATTCGTTGGATACCACCGATCTCTCCATGTTTTAAGGTTAATGTTGTTGGAGCCGCATCTGGAGTTCCTGGTAGATTGGGATGTGGGGGTGTCTACCACACGCATCATGGATTCGTCAATGGTTTCTTTTATCATTTTATTGGGATGGGAGTTGCTTATGAAGCAGAATTATGCGACATTATTTATGCTGTGAAGCATGTTGTCTTTCATAAATAGAACATATTATGGATTGAATATGACTTAGAACATGTAGTGCATGATCTCAAAATGAGAATTAGGGATGTTCTAGGGATAATTCTACCTCACTGGATCAGATGTCTTAATCAGGTAGAATATCTCAACTTGGTAATCACTCATGCATATCGGGAGGCCAATCAAGTGGATGATGCCTTGTCTAGGAGGGAAGTCATAGAGATGACCACCATGTGGTCTTTTCGAGATTTGTATTTTTGTACATCTTTGGTTGAGGATGATATGAGGGGAGTGTCCCACCCCAGGCTTTGTAAAACCCCTTGCTCTGTCTGACTGTGTAAATTTACTTTTTCTTTAATATTTTTGGGGGACGGTTTAACCGGACCCGACATTTCTAGTATTATCATAAGATCCTGTTGATTATAGAAAATTGTATAGTCATAAATGATGAAATTAGAACTACATAGCATAGAATAGAAATTTTTTCAGGGGATAAAACTAGATAGGATGATTCCACTATTCTTAATAAATCTACTATATATTTATAAGGGTTCTCTAGCCAGTATAGCTACTTAGTCGATTATTGAGCGGATAGAATCCCTGAATAACTAGACATGGAGACATTTCACCTTTAATGACTAGAAATATTACTTATATGGACTCTTAACATTATATTATATCTAAACCATAGAAAAGTGGTATCTCTTGTGGGTTCAATGTTTGAAACTATTATAGGACTCAAGTACCAATGCATTATATTTCTTTCTATAATGTTTTGATTTTAAAATGCCACTATGTTCTAGGACATGTGGGTGGTGTATGTATCTCCCATTTATAGAGAGTGTTTCACATTGTTTTGAATGGTTCACAAGTATTCTTACATTGTAGGGTTCATGGAAATGATGATTTGGAAAGGTATTTTGGAACAATATTATTGATGGTTTTTTATAACTCTACCTTGGAAGAGTTCATGATGGTTCATAGTATTGTTCATTAACAATGTTTCATAAGATGAGTATTCTATTTGCACTGGGGAAACTACCATACACTTTTTCAGAATCATTTTATTCCCCATATTAATAATTTTATTATTTTATTATAAAATTATGTTTTTCCAAAACATTATTCCATATAATTATCATCCTTTGGGACAAAAATTAACAAATTTTGAGAAAAAAAAATTAGCTAAAATTTCCAATAGGGAGACAGGTACACACATAACTAGAATATAAGAGAATTATATACTCAATGGACAATGTGTGGGATATACTTAGAGAAAAAAATAACCCACTACTTGTTCACAATCAATCGGTAAAATGTCATGAAATTTATTATAATGATGTTTGAAACCCTGAAAAGATCACACAACTGGCCTCATAAAGTTCTTTATATGCATGATCTCTTTATTTTCCTAGGTTTAATTAGTGCATGAGCTTCATGAAATGTATTTTATAATCAATCACATCATAGATAGGGTCTCTAGGAAGATAGATAGACATGTAGATCTAGTAAAAAATGGATTTTTGTGGTTGGTGGATTTCATAGAGATTAATATATGAGGAAATAAAAATCATTTAATTTGTTAAAATTTCACCCACATTTTTACGTGGCCTTCATCATTCTATCCCTGATAAAAACCCTTTTTAAATTTTTATCACATTCTTATAAGATTTTTTAATATTCTTATTGAACCTAGTTGTTGTTGAGTTTTATGTTTTTTCATTAATTATTATGTTAATAAGAATCATGTAATTATTTTTTGGGAAGGGGATATTGGAAGGAGATTGGAGTACCCATTCATGATGATAAGTAAATGGATTATGTTTTCAAGTAATGTTTAATTATACGTTAACTTGTGAATAATTAATAATAATTGGATAAGCACCATGAATATTTAATGTTACAAGTTTCCATGGTTCATTTGAAAAATGAAATATAAAATGTGATACAACCAAATAAGATATTCTTAGAGACCTTTTTTACGATTCTAGATGTAGCATAAGGGCCTATTTTATAGTTTCAAACTCATCCTTTTATCATATTCAAAGAATTATCCATAATTAAAATGACAATATTTTTCCTAAAAATGATTTTTTTCTAATTAAATTTAAATTTATCACTAGAACCAGAAGAGAATCTATTTCATGAAAAAATTATAAAAAAATGATTTACCCTAGTCTTGTGAAAATTATTCATATAATATATTGATTATCTAAACATTATTTGGTTTGAACATTCATTTCATCAAGAGAATATAAGTTAAGATCCATCTAGTCTTGTTCGACATGTGAACCTTTGATCTCAAAGCATTACCAGTGGTACTATGGGTGCTATTGCGATGATACCAATCATCTTTTATCACTTCACTTGATTTCAACAAAATCATTAGATTATGAAATGTTTATTCTTTTTGTTCTTATTCATTAGATGAGGATAGTGTTTTATTATTTTTCTCAGTTTTTGAGAGAGTTATAAACAACATTCATTATATGATTGAGAGAATATCAAGATGGGCGAATTGTGAGCAACAATGTCTAATCATAGGAAATGATATAACTGAGTATTTTGTGAGATTGTTACATGATTAAATAATTGCACATGTACCCTCTATTATTATATCAATTATTTTTGGACCCCATGTCTAAACAATAATAATAGTATTACTATTATTTTTTATTTATTTCACATATTCTATACACCCATATAATATAGATATCATTTCATTATACATGTAATATTATATTTATTTGATAGATGTTTAATCAATCATTCCAACATGACGTAATATCTAGGTCGTCACATACTCCTAAAAATATAAGAAACCATAAATAATAAATGTTACTAATTAGATAAATAAATTATTTTTAATAACATTTATGGTATTTTGAATAAATATTTATTTTAATATTTTCATATATATTAATATAGTGACTAAATATTTATGCTCAATATTTAAAAAATAAATTTCATTCCATAGTTTGGAAAATATTATTTATTCCAATAAAAAATTTAAATTAAATTTAATTGAGATTAATAAAAATAATATTTATTCTAATAAAAGGGAAAAAATTTAAAATGTTATACATATTAACAAGATCAATCCATCCAAAATTTATTCATTGTATAATATATCATTTGTTATGTACCCAATGTACCCTACATTACTATGATCATATGAAATCGTATTTTTAATAAATACATAATTTACATGAGTCATTACACATAAATAATAATATTAATTTCATGATATGACCACATATGTTCACATATAGGAATATCAAGTGTCACACATGTATTATATTTCATACTAGTGGTTTTTTCATTATAATATCCAACCATAGAGATTACTAATTAAAAATATTGTGAGATAAAGTTTCCTCTACTTATAAGTACACACACATCATAGGATGCATCATATGTGTCCCAAATGATGATATCATACGACCATAGGATATATGATTTAATAATAACATCATAACATATTATGGTTTTCATCACAGTGGGGAACCACTCTATCCTTTTTAATGTGATAGATGTCCTATGACATTATCACAATAATGTTATATATAATAATATTAAATATTTGATCATGAATATTTTTAATATTCATGTTATTGAATATAAATGCCATATAAATTTAAAATTAATTTTTTCCAAGGCCACAAACTCTAATAGATACCCATTTTCAATACAGCCAACTTCTAACTAATTAGTCTATTCAGAAATATTAAACATGATTATGTCATGTATGGGTATAACTACTTGGAATATCATATTTATATGTATGGGATTAGTAGATCCATATATCTTTGGGGTGAATTAACTTATATACCTCACTAATTTTTAGAAATACCTCATGAATAAAAATACACATATATCCACTTCAAGTTATGTTGTCATAAATTTAACATCATAGATAATAACATAGTTAAATAATATTTTTTTTGTTGGTAATAATTTTATTTTTTTAATTACCAAATATTGGAAAAATGATTACTTATCAATTTATTAAGATCCACAAAAATCCATAATTAACATATTTTATTATAGATATTGGATCCTTATGATGTAATATGTTTTTCTTTCAAATTACATTATACCTAAAATGATCATTGATAAATAATAATCTAATACAATACTAGTTGTATGTCCCTATATAACAAATTATTCAAATTTTTCCTTTTACTATGAACTCATCAAGTTCTACTTTCTCAAGTACTATCATATAGTGGTAACTAAATATCTGTGAAGTCTTATAGGTTTTCATTAATAGTTTCATTCCATGAATCAGTTATAAAAAATATCAAACATCCATACATATCATGTAATATATTATATATTCTTATCGCTTTATTTGAAAAATTCTATTCACATCCTAATCTTATGATAGTGTAAGTAGTAAATTAGATATATAATAAAATGTGACATAGGAAATAATTTTGTTTCGAATTGTAAAATTATATATTTTAAATATATGGTTAACATATTTAATATGAATATATTCATTAAACCCACAAAAACATATCTATAGATCTAGATCCTTATAAGTGGGTTTTATTTTATGAGTCTTTCTTGGAGAAATTTCAAGCTTTATTCACTGAAAATGGGTAATAATGACTCTACTTTTTGAATATGTTATCAATATATCTCACCTAAAATATAGTAGTGCTCCCACTACCACTTTTTATAAACATGGAACTACCCATTACAAATGAATATTGTTTTATCCCAATTCCTTATACTACCTATAAGTGTATATGTGAAATTTTATTATCTTATAGGAATTCATTGGTGTCACCATCTCATTGGGTTATTATATATAGATTTCTTACATAGTTTCTTAATTATTGTAACTAGAATTGAAAACCAACTTCATGATAAAATGAATAGATAATTAATTTATGGTTTCTATAAATCAAATTAATTTTATCATAATGATCTGATTAAATGTGTAAGATCCCATATTTTTCTATGTGTGCTCTTCTTAATGTATTTAGTTAAACCTATTTGAGTATCTTTAAATAGGTGTGAACATGTTAAATTATATATATGTGGCATCAAAAATGGTTTTATTTTTATTTGGGTTCATATAAAAGAAAACCATAATGAGGTTTGAATTTGTTAGTGGCGGTTTGAATGTTTAGAGAAACCATAGAAACATCGGCCAACTCGTGCACTTCTTACTAGCTTGGTAAGGCTATGAGAGCCCCCTAGAATGTGGGTGTGATCTACTAGATATATGATTTCATTGGGAATATTTTGTATCTTACAAGAGACCCACCAACCACCAGTTGGGTTTCCTAACCATTCTTGTGAAATGGAAGACACCACTAGGTAGCCCTCGTTACCCATCAGATACCCGTTGGACGTGGTCTGGGCCATATTTAATTTGGGTACAATACTATTTCTCTCTCTGAAACACATTTTAATCCCCTTTTAATGTCACATTTGGCCCCAATTTGGGTTTATTTATTTTTTGGGTCTCCACAGCTCCCAAGGATTCTATAACTCCACTATTTAGTTCATTGATGCAATCTTAGAACTAGGGATCCAAAATTTGTAATTCTCTCTTGAAAATGGTGAGATACTACTTTTTCCACCTTTAAACTTGTTCCTATATCCATAATGGGATTTTTGAATTGTTATTCATTTCCAGTAGTTATGTTTAATGTTTATCTAGTGATCAGTATTAGTTTCAGTTTATCTTTATGCTTGACATGGTTAGTGAAGAACAACTCTGTAAAGTCTATACAAAATTTCTGGTATGTGAAACATGTGTAACCATGGTAGAAAACCGTGTGTGTGAACTAACGAAATTGGTAAAATGATGGATTTACTGAATATATATTCTTAAAACTCCATCAGATCATGTTGAGTCATTTGGCATTCATACTAGGACTTGTGGTAACCTGAGAGGTGTGATTACCCTTGAACATATGATACATTTTATTTTTTCAATTGTTTATTTGGTATAACATAAAATTCTAATAACATTGTAATATTTATTACATTCTTGATAAAGTAACACTTGGAATAAAAGTGAATTTATAATAATTTAATACTATTTACCATGAAAATATGGTAAAAATTGATGTCATGGCCAACAAACAGTAATTGGGCTAAGATGATAAGTGAAAAAGAATTTTTACAACTATTATGATAATTAGAAAATTGGATTTGTCACAACGAGACCTATATAATATTTTTCTTTTATTATTTTCCTTGGTTTTAAATATTTTTTTTGAGGTTGGGGTTGAATCCCGAACAAGAATATTGAATTTTGTCAAAACAAACGTGCGTTTTGGAGTTGACGTTGTTCAGCGCCCGGGTGATGCATGTTTTGTTAACCCTGCATGGCTTCACCCATGCAACAACACAGTCCTCCTACCATAAAAAAATGGGAAATTTTGAAATTTATTGTGTGATTTAAAAATTTAACGGTTGATAATAAAATTATTATTATGATGATTATAATAATAATTATTATTTTAGGCTAGCGTGCGGGACCCACACGACTAGTGGATGTCATGTTGTTAGCCCGAATACCGTGCAGTCGCAGTGTATGAATGGGACAAATAAAAGGTAAATTGAATGATTTGAAAATAAATTAAAATTTAAAAAAAATAACTTACAGTAGTGATGTTAGATTTATTTTTTCATGAATAATGATATTATATCGATATAAAAAATTGTTATGATTAAAATTGTTATTTTTATCTTTTATATATTATGGATAAAGAGATTTTACTTATTATTATGCATATTAGGATTGTTATTGTCAGTGATGTTAATATTAATATTGTTATTAGTTATTAATGTTATTATTCTTATATTTATTTTTACTATTCTTTTCTTATTATCATTATTTTTTTTTCTTTTATTTATTTCTATTTTTTGTTTCTTTTCATTTCATTAATTTTTCTTTCTTTCTCCCACAACCCTAACACCCCTTTTCTCATAGACCAATGCGCCCCCTCCCCTCTATTCATCCCCATTGCGAAGGCCACCCTATATTGCCCATTTTTTCGAAGTGCCCCACCAACGCCCCTACACTCCTCCTGTGCACTCCCCACACAATGCCCTTGTCATCCTCTTACAAAACCCCCAACGGAACCATGCCCTCATCCTATGAACCGATAGCCACCTAGCGCTACTTCCATGTGATGAAAATTAACCAACCCTCGCCATGTCGCCCCTGCCTTTGGCCCTCTTCCTATGTCTGGCTCCACCCTTGTCCCGTCATCGCGTGCCCCCGACTACTCTTATCTGGCTGACGACCTGCACGAGTATCGCGCTTCCCACACCTACATCAAGAACCCATGAGCCCCTGTTTCCTCACTCATTGCATCTCCCAATATCCCCAACTATACACGGTCACCCTCTTGCACACAACACCCCTCCGCCCAATCTCTGGTCTTGTCACCCCCCTTCCCATCAAATTGGCATATGGTAAACCCCTACACACGCGCCACACTCTACTTCACACCCTCCCTTGTGGTAGTATTTTGTTATTTTGGGGTTCTCCATGAATTAGGGTTTTTTATTTTCTAATTAAATCATAATTATTGTGTGTCGAACTTATTATATAGGGTGTTTTTGGCTTCTCGTTGTTGTGGATGCGGTGCGAACGAGGTTTTTCACCGGCTTCAGGAGATATGTCCATGGTTAAGGTAGGAACAACCTTTAATCCCCTCCATTATGTATTTAAGTACATTGATTTCTTGTGTTTTCCAAGTGCTTAAATGTTAATTAATTAGTTTAGTATATGATATAATTAATTAGTTAGGTGTAAATTGAGTTTTTAAAATAATTTAGTTGTGTTTGATATTTTGCACCCTATTTATGTGAATTGATGTTTTATGCACAATTATTTTTTTAAACTTTTTTTCTGAATTTAACGGGTTTTGCATGAAAACGTGTAATTAGTCCCACTATCCCTTTAATGAAGTATAATGTTTTTAGAATTAAATAAATGATGCTTGAGTTGGTGTCATGTGTTTAAAGACGTGGTATACATTTCAAAATTGTTTTATAAATTTTTAAATGATTTATTAAATAATATGGTTGTAGCGATCCTAGTTTTGAAAATGTGTTTAGGCGCAGGAGTTTTTAAATGTTAATCTCTTCATGTCGTGTGATTTTATGAGGTTGTGCAATTTAAGTGTTTTTTAAATGGTTTGTTTCCTCTTTAAAATTATTAGTCTTCTATTTTGCCTTTGTGTGGTTTTTGTGAACACTTTGTTGATGTTAAAGTGGATTAGTAAGTAGTGTTGTTGGTGCGAGTTGTGTTTTGAAAACATGCTGATGTGGTTCTTTTGCGTTGGTTGTTCCATTGGATTGTTTTAAGTTTGTGTTTATGTACCTTTGTCATTGTGTGTTTATTTCAGCACATTGGCGGGGTAACCCCATGTTATCACGATCATCGGTTTGCGCATGATTATTCACCAATGTGAGGTACGATGCATAATCATGTTCAACCTGTGAGTTATGGTAGGCCCCCCATTGCACTCGCCATTAAATTTTGAATTTATTAATTGATTGATATTTCATTAATTTTTAGTAAATTAATAATAGTACTAGATAATTATTTTTGGAATAATTAATTTATGTATATCCTACTGTTTATTTTATACATGGCACATGAAACTTTATATTAGTGAATTGATGCATAATAGTGAAATAATGCACATTTGGCCTCTGAATATAGTTCATGGATTTTCAATTGTGGTTCTTGTTTGATGGTAAATGTTTTCTTCTGGCGCTTAAGCAAATTTTTTTGTTTCACTTGATAAATGGTGATTATTTTAAATGTTCCATAAGGCCCTTAAGAAATTTAATAGAATTAATTATATTGAAGAATATTTTTTAGGGTTACACGGTGGTGATATTGTTGTGTTTTGTGATTGTGTTAGATTCTTTTGTGTGATTTTTGGGCATTGGAATTGCTTTCTTGTTTTTCATTGTTTGAATCACCCTTTTTTATTATACGAGTTGACATGGGAACCTAGCATAATGAGTGAATTTTCTGAGAGTGATTGCTGCACTAGATTAGATCATGCAATGGCTAGTGGAACTTAGTATGAACTTTGATATTTTAGTGTATTGGGCCCCTCAGATAGGCCATGTAGTGAAACAGAGGGTGTTAGGGAATTATGTTGTCATTAAGTAGGGCTTACCATTAGGATGAGTTACACGTATAGTATGTTCTGGATTGTTAATGAGATTTTATTTTCGACCGATGTTTTCTTTAGTGTTTATTGATATGTGGTGGATGATTTAGAGGTCTAGTTAAATATTTTACCCATGTGTGCCATTTTTTTCATTTCCCTTACTATGTGTGGTCTGTTGTGTGTGTATTTTCTTTTGACTGACAACTAAAATGTGGATTTCTAAATTGTCCACAAAAATATTTTAAAATGAAATTCACGTGTTTCTTTCAAACATTAATCTTTTTATTAAAATAAAAATGGAGATTGATTGTTACATATTTGAGAAATGAATGTGTGTGTGTGGAAACACATATTTAATATAATGTAGTTCAACCATGGAATTAGTAAATTCATTATTTAAAGTTAGTGCATTGGGGATAGTTTGTTGGGAACGCCTACTGACTTTTAATACTCACGTCTATAGTGTTTTCCAATTTTTAGTTTTTCTTTCAGGTTTTACTTGATCTTGCTCGCTGTGGGCGAGAGCTTTTGGTGGATTGGTGAGCAATTTTCGGGGTTGCGAGGAGTTTTGTTCATGGTCAGGTTAGTGTGTTATTGTTGGTCCAGATTTTACTTTCATATAGTTTATCTATCTTGTGTTGTTCTATTTTACATCTTCTACCTTATTTTTTCTTTTGAAGAAATCATTACCACTATCTCTCTGTTGATTCCCTAGCTCCTGTCGCCATCCCGAGAGGATTGGGAACACTTCTCAGTCCACGTCACAGACTAGCTCGGGTCATCGGTACATGGTCGAACTGGGTTGGTTTGAGAGAAAATGGTATCAGAGGAGGTTGGTGCTTTAGTGGACCTTGCTTCTTAGAGGGCCCATTTTTAATTTGGGTTGTCATTGTAGAAGGAGTAGGATTGTCGGGGATCGGGGCAAAGGTACGAGAAGTATGTCATGAACCCATTCTTTTTCTGAACCACGGGTTACCATGGGATGTTCGGGTTGTCGGTGTATTTTGGTCCTTTTGGTTTTTTTGTCATTGGTAGAGAAAGAGGGAGTTCGGTTGTAGCCTCTGGGAGCTCTAAGGGTTTCGAAAGCCATGTGGAGCCGCAAACATTTCCCAAGAGAACTCCTTGTAACGGTGGGGTGACAAGCATATGGAAGCCAACCATATGTTCAACTCACCCATCAAGAGTAGTTTCCCCGGGTGAATTGATTGGGTCATCATTAATTCTAAAAACTGTTTCTAATGTTTTGTTTTGGATATTTTGAAAAGATGAATTTAAAATGGATATGACCATGTTTTGATTAAACTCTTTGTTTCCTTGTTCCCTTGTGTTCATCCCCCTGATGCTTTGATAAATTCCCAAGGTGTATCTTCGGGTTGTGTTCCTTTATCAAGTCCTGGATTTGAGCAGCACATAGATTATGTCCTCAGGTTTTGAAAATTGATCCCTCCTATATTTTATGGTCATGAAGAGCCTTTTGAGGTAAAGGAGTGATTGTGAAAGATTTAGTGGATTTTTAGTTTCATTGGGTTTCTGGAGTCTTTAAAGGTGATGATGGATACATTTATGCTTTAAGGTCCATCCTGGGAATGGTGGAAGTCCGTGTCTCAAAAAAACCACAGGATGATCTAACATGGGAGTATTTCAAGTTCCCGTTCATCCAACAACACATCTCGGAGTTGACGAAGCTGATGAAGAGGATGTAGTTGTGTTGTCTTTAGTAGGGCGTTGAATCTGTACTAGAAATACTATCGACGTTTCGTAGACCAAGTTATATATGATCCGTGGTTTTTTGCGAATGATCCTGGGAAGGACCGACAATTTGAGATGGAAATTCGACCTGAACAGCGGTCGATAGTGGAAGAGCTCAACTTAATCACCTTCTCAGAAGTTACGGGGAATGCCTTTTTGGCAGAATCTCTGTTAGTAGGAGGACATGAGGTGGTGAATCACCCATATTTAGGAACCAGTGAATATGATGGTGATAAGATGAATAAGAAGCAACCTGATGCTGGTGGTGTTGGTAGAGGGATCATGAACCCTTCAGACCTCTAGTCACCTTCTTCACAGTGAAATGTTGTGATCTGTCACCAGTGTGGTAGGAGGGGTCACAAGAGGTCGACTTGCCGCAGTGCTCCGAGACCCTTCCACGCCTATGGACATCTAAGTCACTTGTAGCATTTTTATGGAGGTGTATCCAAGAAGCGGGCTGAAGCGAAACCTAGCTTATCAAAGGTCACATTACCATGTCAGAATAAGTAGGGTGATGTTTTGGGATCAGTTTGAGGTTTTCTTTTGATAGTATTTCTTGTATGTAATAGTCATCCCCAGTATCATTTTGCGGTGTTTCTTTTGATTCCGTTGAACCTCTTTGAAACATTTATTTTTAATGGAAGCGTGTTTGGTAAAATTATGGTTCATGTGTGGGGTTTGGGGGTTCCATAATCCTAATTGCAAGGTAGGAGATGGTTCAATCATCAAAACTCCAGGCATAGGTCCCGTAGTGAAGCTAGCGTATAGTCAAGAGAACCCCAGCGGCATAAAAAGTTCTTGATTTAATCTATTTCTTTAGTGTGTCATGGTTCATTATCTTATGAGGGTGTGAAGTTGTTGGTATACTGATGATGGTAGTTTTGATGCTCAATCAATTGGACACTTCCCTTCCCCCCCTTGTGCTGGATGTTTTTGGTCCATGCTAAATGTTTTCAAGTTCAATTAATCTCGTCATTTCATATGGTGAGGAGACCCACATAAGGTCTCATAAAGTTACAAAAAAAGTAATTTAGTGTTAGTCTTATCCTTTTGGTGGGGATTCTGTTCGGCCCTCCCTGGGTTAGTATTAGAGTGTCATTTCTGTTATCGTTTGGTGGTGAGTGGTCTCGTGTGGAACCACTTAATTTTATGTTCTTCCTCTTGGGTAAACATCGGGATTGGAGCACACCCAATGGTTTCGTTGGACTAAGATTATATTGATAATTTTCTAAGGTAATTTAATTTCATTCGTTCCATGGTTGAAATAGATGGTTTTTGTTCAACTTGATGGTGATTAAAGGGTTTTTTGTTTTGAGGATAATTTGCATGTCATGCGAGTTCGGTGTTCATTTAGTTTGATAAACAAGAGACATTTAAACATTTGAAGGTGAGTGACACATAAGGATTTTCATCCTTTGGTCTTGATCTTGTCGTGGCTTTCCGGTAGTAGAAAGCGTTATGGTGGGGAGAATTTTCACACCCCAACCGATCTATTATTTTTATTTTATTATTTTATTTGGTATTATGTTTTTTTTTTGAGGTTCGATTTGAATACAGAACAAGATTTTTTAAAATTTTTTCAAAATAAAACATGCGTTTATTAGTTGAAATCATTGAGATCCCAGGAAAAGCAAGTTTTGGTAACCCCACGTGGCTTCACCCATGCAATGGCACAGTCCTCCTGACATCATAAATATAAAATGGGCTAATTTTTTAATTTATTATGTGATTGGAAAATTTAATGGTTTCTAATAAAATTATTATTATTATTATTATTATTTTTATTTTTATTTTTATTTTATGCCCCGATGCAGGCCCTACATGACTAGTGGAAGCCATGCAGTCAACTCGAGTACCACACAATTGCGGTGTATGAATTGGCCAAATACATAATAAATTGAATAAAATGAAAATATATGAAAATTTAGAATAAATAACCCACCATAGTGAAGTTAGTATTATATTTTCATAAATACTGATATTATATTATTATTAAAGGTTTTTTATTGTTAAAATTGTCATATTTATCATTTATATATTATCGAAAAAGTTGTTTTATTTATTATTTTGTATAATTTTATTCCTATTTTTATTGATTTTCATATTAATATTTTTATTAGAGAATAAATTTATTATTATTAATTTTATTATTATTATTCTTTTCTTATCATCATTATTTAGTTTTTATTTATTTATTTTTATTTCGTGTTTTTATTTCTTTCTCCCCTAACTATAA
This sequence comes from Viscum album, assembly GCA_963277665.1. Taxonomy (NCBI): domain Eukaryota; kingdom Viridiplantae; phylum Streptophyta; class Magnoliopsida; order Santalales; family Viscaceae; genus Viscum; species Viscum album. Next base: position 1,167,883,112 of record OY728127.1, read on the forward strand.
CTCCCCCTTTTCCCCTAGCCCGGCACACTACCTCCCCTCTCTTCATCCCCATTGAGAAGGCTGCCCCATGTTTCCCCTTTCCTGGTAATGCCCCACCTACGCCCCTGCCGTCCTCCTGCTACTCCCCACGTGACGACCATGCCCTTCTCTTGCACACCCCCAGTAGACCTAGGCCAACCTCATGCCCACTACTGGCTACACGACCCTCATGCCCTACAACGACGTCGCACCATCCCTCGCCAGTTTTCCCCTGCCTCCATCCCTCTACATGTGTCCAAATCTGCCCTTGTCCCGATGTCACATGCCCCCCAACTCCACCAATCCAGCCGACGACTTGCACCACTAGTATGCCTTTCATACCTGCAGCGTGACCCCTACTGCCTCCATTTCTCCTATTGTTGCAGCGCCCAATAGCCCCGACCAGACCCACTCTACCTCTTGCATACACCACCCCTCTGACCTATCTCTTTTCAAGTCGCTCCTCTTCCCTTCAAACAGGTCGCGACAAACCCCTACACCCTATCCACACTCCGACGCACACCCCCCTTGAGGTATGATTTTTTTTTATTTTGGGTTTCTCCATGGTTTGGGGGTTGTTACTTTCGTATTAAATCATAATTTTTGTGTGTCGAACATATTCTTTAGGGTGTTTTTGTCTTCTAGTTTCTGTGTTTGTGGTGTGAATGAGGTTTCTCACCAACTTCAGGAGTTCCATCCAAAGTTGAGGTTGGAACCCCCTTTCACTCTCCTCCTTTAATTATTGAAATACATTTTATTCTTGTGTTTTTATTGTTCTTAAATTTTAATTAATTAGTTTAGTATATGATATAATTAATTAATTTGGTGTAAATTTATTTTTTAAAATAATTTAGTTTGGTTGAATATTTTTCACCATATTTATGTGAATTGATGTTGTGTACACAATTATTTTGTTTAAACATGTGGTCTAAATGTGACGGGTTTTTTCATGAAAATGCCAAATTATTCCTATTGGCCCTTTCTTGAAATTTAATGATTTGAGAATTAATTAAATGATGAATGATTTGGTTTAATGTTTTTAAAGCTGCATTATACATTTCAAAATAGTTTTATAAAATTTTGAATTATTTATTAAATAGTATGGGTTTTTCAAGACTATTTTTGAAAATGTTTTTAGGTGCACATGTATTTAAATGTTGATCTCATCTTGACGTGTGCTTTTGTCAGGTTGTGGACTAAATTTTTTTCCTTAAAATGGTTTACTATCCCTTTAAAATGATTAGTGAGTTATTTTTCCATTTGTTGGTTTTTATAAACATGTTGTGGATTTGAAAGGGGTTTAGTAAATAGTGTTGATAGTGAGATTTTTGTTTTGAAAACATGTTGAGGTGGTTCTTTTATGATGGTTGTTTGTTTGGATTATATGAAATCTGTATTGATGTACAATTGTTTTTGTGCATTTATTGAAGTGTGTTGGTGGGGTAACCCCTCGTTACCGAGATCATCAGCATGTTCTTGCTTATGCCCATGTGCGAGGTACGACACACTAGAATGTTCGAGCAATGAGTTGAGGTAGGTCCCCCTCTTCACTCATCGATAAATTTAGAATATCTTAATTTCATGATATTTCATTAATTTTTAGTAAATCATACATAGTATTTTATAAATATTTTTGGAATAATTAATTGATGTACATGAATCTTTTTATTTCAAAAAATGGAACTTGAATCATTTTCATGGTGAATTAAAGACTAATATGGAAAGAATGTTTGTTTTTCCTTTGAACATAATTCACGAAATCTCATGTTTGCTTCTGGTATGATGGTAATTGTTTTCTTTTGTCTTGTAAAAAAATGTTTTGGTTTCACTTGAGAAATGGTGTTTCTTTTAAATGTAGCATATGGCTCGTTTGGCACTTCAATAAAATAAATTATTTTGAAAAATCATTTTTGGGGTTACTTGGGGGTGATCTTGTTGTGTATGATGATTGTGTGAGATTCTTGTGTGTGATGTTTGTGCATTGGAATTGGTTTATTGTCTGAAATTGTGGAATCAACCCTATTTATTATACCTATTAACATGGAAACCTGACATAATTATTAAATCTCTAAGAACTATTTCAATAGTATTATAGATCACGCACTAGATAATGGACGTAAGTACGGAATATGCTCTACTAGGGGATTGGGCCCCTTGGTTAGGCCATGTAGGGAAACACCGAGAGTTAGGGCATTAAGACATCATTGAGTAGGGAATGCCTTGAGGATGAGTCACTTGTATAGTAATTTCTAGATTATTCATGAGCTCCTATGTTTGACCCATGTCTTCATTAGTGTTTATTTGTATGTGGTGGATGATTGAGAGGTCTAGTTCAGTTACTGGACCCTATGTACATTATTTTATTTTTCCCTTAGTGTGTGTTGTGTGTTTTGTGTGGTTTTACTTTTTACTAACAAATAAAACTTGGATTTCTAAATTGTTTTAAAAAATGATTTAAAATTAAATGTACATGTTTCTTTTAGACATTAAACTTGTTTATAAATTAAAAATAACAAAAGCCTATTAATTATTTTAGAAATGAAAGATTTTTATTAGAAACCCATATTTTATGTAATTTAGATCAAATGTAGAATTAGTAGATTCATTTTTTAACGTTAGTCAATTGGGGAATGTTTTTCAGGAATGGATACTTTGTTTTAATACTCAAACCTATAATGTTATCCTTTATTTAGTTTCTAATGTAGGTTCGACATAAGCTTTCTCACTGTGGGTGAGAGTTGTTGATGGATTGGTGAGCAACTCTCCAGGTCCCAAGGAGTTTTGGTCGTGGTCAGGTTAGTGTGTTATTGTTGGATGTGTTTTCCTTTCCATTTGTTTATCTATCTTGTGGTTTTATATTTTACTTATGCTACCATATTTTTTTCCTTTGGTGAAATAATTCTCAGTTTCTCTCTATTGATGCCCTGGAGCTTGTCGCCAGCCAGGGAGGATTGGGAATGACTCTCAGGCCGTATCACAGACTGACTTGGGTGATTGGTTCATGGTCAACCTAGGTTGGTTCATGAGAGGATTAATGGATTATAAATTGATGGAAATTATTATATTTATTATTTAAATAACTTGGGAAATTATTACATGTATGTTTTTTTGATGAATTGTAATTCATTGACTCTCGATTAATTTTTTGTTAATTGAAAAATCACCAGCATGTGAATTAACATTAGTTTTAATTTTCAATAAAAATAGGTGTTTATATAAATGGAATTCACAATGGGTCCCATGATACATTTTCCCTTGTTATGGTATAGTTCAATGGGGACATGTAAGTTTATCTAGCATGTTACCTCGCATAGAACCCAACATGACATTGTTACATTTAGCCCGATTATGGTATTTCACTATGTGAATACATATGTAGTTTTAGAATAGGAATTCACATAATGACCAGTATTAAATATTTATGTTTACCTTTTCATGGTCATGTGCCCTGGGAACATGTAAGTCACTCTAGTGTGGTAATTTGTTTATGCATAATTTTTTCTTAGTTACTTGATTATTGAGGGTGAGAAAATTTATTTATTTATATGATATGGGTGAATCACCCTTGAAAAGGTAATCTTACAGTGATATTCATGATTCATCCTTTGTAGTAGAATTTTTAACTACATAGAGATATGTATCATCACATCAAATGATGTTTTAATGACCCCAAGTGTTAAACCAGAGAATAGGGTTTTGAGATTTTATTTGAGGTTTTGAGTTAAAATATTAATTAATTTACTTGTTTTTAATACTATTACATGTATTATTTATTCAAATTATAATGTTTAGGGATCATGGGTTACAATCTACAATGTTTTAATCACACCCTATTTTGGTTTCATTTGGTACCTAGTTAGATTTCATAGATGCAATTATATACTAGGAAAAGGTATCTAGAGCATCATTTCATTCATTCTATATGGGATTGTTGAATAGAAATGAGTTTGGGAATAGGGATCAAGATTTTTAATTTTTCGTATTTAATTTTGAGTTGGTATTAGGTAGTCTCATTCCATACATTTGTAAATCATTTAGTCAAAATTTATTATGGAATGACACATTTTATTATTATTTTTCTAGTTGGTATTCATCTATTAAATTATTATTTTTATTTAGTGATTGATAGAATTTATATCTATAAGTGTTTATAATTTTTTTTGGAGGTTATAGTTTACCCACTATTTTCCCTAAAACCTTACTACTTGTCAAAAACCTCTATCATATGGTGAAGATTCCATGAGGTCATGTAACGTACCATCTTAGTCATGAGATGGATTACCAGGCTTGAGAAGTTACAATTTGGAATTATTTCCTATGTATTTTCTATTTCTTTTCTATTTTGGGATGGAAGATATGAGACCATGATTTTATAAGGCTTGTTAATTAGTTTATTTATGAGAGTACCTAATATATGTACATGTGAAGACATAAGTACAAATGGATGGTATTGTTATTCAGGTTGTTCTTGTATTACATTTTTGATGTTATTTCACCTTGGTTGAATCAATTATTATGTGATGTTACTATTTCCAATGATTCTACTTATTGTCCAGTACAACACAAGGTGGGTCTTCATGCATCATGATAGGTGCATAGGGTAAAATGTTGAAATACATTGGTCATGGTAGGGGTATTTTTACATCTTATGATATATCTTCTTACATTTGATATGGAATGTAACTACATTACATATCCAATAATGTGTAATAAATATAACTATTATGATATTCAAAGTCGCATTTTAATCATTGTTTTGGAGTAACCTTCTGTTAGTGGATATATATTATTTTCATGAAATTATTAGGTTAATCTCATTGGGTAGATTGGGTTTATAGAAGTATTTTTACAATAGAGATAAGGTTCCTTTTGAATAAATGTGGATTCAACATTAATAGAGTTGTAATTTTCACAAACCTACCATTATATAACTGGTACATCCTACAGTTCTGGGGAACCAGATGGATGACCAACTTCCTTATAGTTTCATATGTGTTTAGAGTTCCATGGAAGGTAATATTACTCATTCCATATCATTGATGTATTATCTAACTATAAATTTAAAATTATAGTATCTGACCATATTTATTTGGATGGGAGGACCCTAGGCTGCTGAGATATGCATACAAAAATATTTAAGATTCATAGTCACCACGAGACACCCCTAAAATGGAGATTGAATCACTACTATTAAATGCTACATGGACCACCCAATAAGTAGAGGGACATCACATATAAATCTATATTGAATGTTTATCTAAAATTTATGGACATTAAATAAATGTTTCCAAGTCACTTCTATAATGTAAAACTAAAAGATAAGTGGGAATAAGTGTGAATGCACCTAATGTAGGGAGGCATGTTAGCGATGGACTATGTTTAATGTTTTACAATTATGATTAAATTTTTTATATATTTGGAAACATATGTGATCACCTAGGAAAATAACATATATGATGGTATTTTTTATGAGATTCATTAAAATGTGATTGACTTTTTCCTGATACACTTTGCTAACATAATTATTTAATCCATTTTCATTGAAGGGAACCTAAGGAGGATCTAATTAGAGGTTATGAAATCTATATCGGAATATTGAGGAGATCTTGTTCTTGAAATAAGAAGATTATTTATGAAATTTACCAATATAGGATTACTAGAAATAGAATCCAGAGGTGTAAGAATCCATTAATGGATTATGGCCTAGTGAAATGGTTTAATTGTAAGAGGAATAAAATGAAGTTCCCTATGTGTCCTTCATTCATTGATGTGGAGTTCCATTATAGTGGTAGGATGATCCATCTTCATAGGTTTTTTAAGGGTACTCATTAGTTAAGTGGTGGATGAGTATCCGGTAAATCACTAGTGTTTGTGAAGGATGTGGCTACCACTTAGAAGAATGGTAGCTAGAGTTAATACAGACACTTAGGATGGGGTAGGGGATATTGTACCCCATAATAGGAGAGAAAATTTTATTAAGAGGGAGAATCTGGGTAGGGATTGATTGTATCCAGGTATGAGGGGAAAGTCATATTCATTTTATCTGGGTTTCTCGACCTAGTATTGATTTTGGACCTTATACTAGAAGAAGAAAATTTTTCTTATCCTATACACATTACTATATTCAATTGCTATTAGAGCATCAAAATATTTAATATCTTCATATTTTTTCAAAATATTTATTTTTTATGTTGATACCATGTATGTGGTAATGAACATCAATACCCCGCTAGTGGTGAGAGAAGAGGTTATCAGATATTGTAGGTACTGTTCAATAGAAATTGATAGCTTCTACATCCAATTAGAGATATGTGTTCTAGAAATTATGAGGTTCAATTTGATTCTGTGTATTGATATCCCTGTTTTGTATCACGATCGTATCAACAATCATTGGAGGGTATAATTTTTATATCTCTAGATGTGGGATAAAATATTCACCATGGTGAATGGGACCTTCATACTGTTCAGACATTACACATTAAGTGCATATTCAGTTTCCTCATGACATAGTGAAAAATCTCTATTCTGGATGATGTTATGATGTATTGGATTTCCCTTCCTAAAATTGTGGCACATTTTCAAGATGTCTTTCCAATATTATTCATGGGATTACATCCTATGCGGTAGATTATGTTCACATTAATGTTTTTCATATGAGTTGAACCTATTTGTATCCTACCATAGAGGATATAAACATGGTAGATTCATGTGATTAAATTAACAGTATTGGATTTCTAAGATAATGGTTTTATACGGCCTGGTAATTCACAATGGTAATATCCTTTTCACTAACATGTATATAATAGGAGACTAAAATAGATGATCGTCAAGGTCTGGTGCCCCCTTCCACACATCAATGATCTCTTCAATCAGCTGAGAGGTGCCCAATGTTTTTCATTATTTACCTATGTTTAGGGTAGAATTATTTGACTATGGAACCATATCACATACCTTAGGACACTTTTATAAGTAGATATGTATTTTCCTAGTTCATGTAGATGTCATTCGTTTTAAATAACACACCGCCTCTTTTGATCCACATTATGAAATAGATAATCAATTCATATGTTGATAATTTTTTTCCTAGTTTTCATTGATAGTTTATTTTTTTAATTGAATTCAAGATATGATCATTCTAAATATGTTTATATCCTCCTATGTAAGGAGAGATAATGCCAACTATATTCTATGCTATACAGTCACAGTTTCTGGATCAAAAAATTACTCTTCTCTAGTCATGACATGTCTGATTCGGGCATGTCATTGGAGTTAGAGAAGGTTTAACTCATGGTATCTTAGGATCGGCCTAGTAATATCATTTTGAATTAGAGGATTCAATATATATCATGCTCTTATCATGATTTCATCCAAGACTTCTTCTCTATGGTATCACAAATTACTCGGATAACCAAGACGGGAGAGAAGTTCCTTTGGCCAGATGCCAGTGAGAGGGTTTTGTATGAGTTAAACAGAAGGTATAAGTCAACACCAATGTTAAAATTACCTGATAATTATATAATTATACCATGTTCTATGGAACATCAAGTGTTGGTCTCAGTGATTTCCTCATATAGGAGGACCAAGTGGTATCTTATGGATTCAGAAATTAGATGTTGTATGAGAAGAATTATCCGACAATGGATCTAGAGTTATCTATAATGTTACACACTATGATATAATAGTAGTATTATCATATGTTTGAGTGGTATGTGGTGTATATTGATCACCAAAGTCTCTTGGTAATCCTTTTATAGTGGGGAATGACCCTTTGACAAAGAATTTGTCTTGATTATATGAAATCTTTGGTCTTTTAGTGGGAATATACTCTAGGAAAGGGAAACATCATTTATAAAACATCAATTACAATGATTTAGTTTGAGGAAGTAATATAATCTTTTGATGAGTGATAAAAAATGGCCCTATTTATAGAAATGCCAAATTAAATCCATGATACCCATGGAAGAGTAAATATAACATCAAAATAAGTCGAACTCTTGTTTCAAGACAGGATCAAGAGGGAACAGTTATTTGATTCCAAGGTTTTGGAAATGAGGAAAAAATATATAGTGGGATCCATAAACTACTTGGTCATTGGGTAGTGGATATGTTCCTTTTATCAAAGGTTGTGCATGTTTTCAAACTGGATATCATGATGAGCTAATAAGGGATTTGCATGCCTATAAATCTGAAATATATCATGGGAAATCCATTATCTATCATGATCTCCATAGGAAATAATGGTGTCAAATGATTAATAAGGATATAAAAGGATTTTTGGAATAATGCTTCACCCATCAATTGGTGAATTCTGAGAATCGGAGGCCTGCTAGGTTTCTACAACCTTTTCCTATTCTAGAATAGTAGTGAGACGCTATCACCATAGAAATCGTGATAGGATTAAACATGAAACCTTGGAAAAATTCTAAAATATTAGTGATTATAGAGTGATTAATGAAGGCACCCCACTTCACCTGATCATAGAGTCCATCATTGTCAATGATCTCTGAAATATCTATATCTATGTGATAGTATGATTACATGATTTTCTGAGGAATATCATATCTAACGAAAACCACTATGTGGTTTCATGACATTTTCAGAACATAAGAAGGAATTGGGATCATAGGTCCTACTGAGAACATTTGAGCATCCATATATTGACGACCCATATGAACAGATGATTCATCATTTAATGAATATATTTCAAGACAATGTTATTTATTTCCAAAGTTCTTGGTGAAATCATATGAAACTCATGGAGTTTTCTTATAAATAAAATTTCAAGGAATTAATCCAAATGGTTCCTTTTGATTCCTTATTTAAAGGTCCATTATATTCTTCATTTTTCTGGTATAGGTGGGATATTCATTAATTTTTAGACCATGTTTCATGAAATAGACAATTGAGTAGTTTTAATTGATTACATAGTGGTTGGTAACCATATAGAGATGGAATAATTCACACATTGACCATCAAATATGAACATTGGTGTTTGAGGTTTGTCATAATTTTTTTTATCAAATGTGACGTAATTTGAGGTAATTACATAACTGAATGTAGGGAATTTTGTTGAATTGTTTTGTTAGGACATTTGGTAGAGCGATGTGGTTCAGTCTAGTGGAATACAAATTGGCCCTTCTAGGGTGATACAATGTCATTCATGATGTTTCTCAGATTTAAGAAACTTAAATATATGACCTGATATACCTTCATTTGCTAAATTTTGATAATGCATATCATTTTGTGGGTGAAAATTTTTTACCACATTGAATCTATATCATATATCATTGTGAGAATAATATCACTGGAAATACAGTCCCCCTTATGTGAGAGAAGAGGCAGCATGGGCATTTTGAAGAGTAGACATGGGGATAAGAATATGATATGTTATCACAATGGATCAACTTAATTAAAGATAACCTACAATGATGCTTGGAAACATAACTTATGGTCATGAAATTTTATGGTGCGGAGGTAGTAAGAACCTTTTTTTATGTCTACATTCCAGATCATGGTTTGTGTTGATCCACTTTTAGTATTGTCAAACTTTTCTGAACATGGTATATAATCATTGTATTATCATATAAAAATTATTCTGGAGGATTCAGACGGGTTATATATGTTAAATGGACAAAATATATTAATTTAATGAGGTGATTTTTATATTTTGAGAAAGAACATCACAACAAGAAATCTGGTGTAGGCCACCTCCCATCCAGTGGTCTACCCCATATCATGGTAAAGATATAGAATCACCACAAGATGAACTCTGGGTTTATGTAGATTTTTTCACCTACAGAAGACTGAAAAACACATAGGTGGGACCCCAACAGCCTACTGGTGGGGTTCCCAGCTATGTATGCGTAGTGGTAAACACCATAATCTGGCTGATGGATCCCATCAGTTATTCAGTGGTGTCGGGATGGGCCAAGATTAAGATGGAAAATCATATTTCTTCCCCCAGAACCCATCTATTCACCTTTTAATCTTTTATTGGACCTCAATTAATGTTTTGAAATATTTTATGGTTTTCCAAGGCTTTATATCTCTCTAAAAACTCTCTTTGGTACTTCATTCAATTCATTGAATTTGTTATACAAATTTGGTTTGTCACTATTTTCATTGAAGATATCCTCTTTTATCCTCATTGGATCCTCTTCTAACATCGTTGTCACATCGTTTCAATTGATGTTCATAGGATATTTTTTCTGTTTAAAACTACTTTCATGCTATATATATTTTTATTTTCATCTTCATTCATTAGTTGGGAGATCTATAACAACTCCCTAACGATTTTTTTATTATATTATATAAATTTTTTTTATTACATCATATCATCATTCACATGAACTATCCTGATTGGTAACACACAAAATTTCATAAAACTATATTCATATATGAATCTTGGGTCATGTCGGTTCTATTGGCATTGATCATATTAATTATGGCCACAATATTGGTGGGCCTACACATGAGCCTATGATACTTTTGAAATTGTTAATAGGTGGTTCGGATTAACATGGAGGTGTAATAACATATTAATTATGAAAATTGTTTTGATAATGTAACTCAGGGAATGAATGTTAATCTATTCACTTATAATTGTATTTGGAATGATAATATGATTAACTAATGATATCTTGGATTGAAAATATTAAATGGGACACAATGATTAGGGAAGCATAAATGTTAAAATTATTGTTATAGTCGGTAACATGAGTTAATGGAATTTAAATATTAATAATTGATAATGTTTTTAAATTAACCAATATGGGATATTATTACAAGTTAGTAATTTTTTATGAATTATAATGAATTTAATCTTTTTGACTTTTTTTGAATTGTAAAACCAGTCTTAGCATGATAATTATCATAAGGTCGGATGTCCTATCATCCTTTAAGTGGGCCTATAATGGGAATTTGTGTTATTCCATATGATACATTTTTCTATTTTATGGTATTGTTCCATGAGAACCAATATGAAGATCTGTAATAGAATTACCATAGATCATAATATAACATGGTAACAATTTGTCTTGTTATGGTATTGCGATGTGGGAACATGCATGGGAATTAACATAAAGCACATTATGACATGGTAACTTTTTCTTTAGGCATTTAATTCCACTCTAGAAACATGTAAGTGTCTCTAGAACAAGAATTCACAATGATCCTAGTGTCATATAGTTAATTTACAAGTAAGTGAAATATGATCGATTACATGATGTTAAATGATAGATTATTCTCTAGTTGGGTAATCCACTAGTGGTATGAGAAATTCATTCTTGGCAATAGAATATTAAAAAAAACTGAGATATCTGACATCATTCCAAAATAGGATTCGCTGAACCCATGTGTGGATCCATTGTGTAATGATCAGTATGTTCATTTTATTTTATAAATTAAATAATTATTTAATTTTCCTATATATCATACTATTTAAGGCGCTATTTTTAAGACCATATTTCTTAGAAACCATGGGTGCGAACTTACTATGTTTTAGTCACACCATATACAAGAACTGTTTGGTACAAGGGTAGTTTCCATGGATGAAGGTATGGACAATGGATATGGTCCATTTTATATATTGGTTTCGTGGTATAGGGGGTTCGGGCTTGGAGATAGGACCCTGCATGTGTATTAGAATGAGGTTTTTGGTGTCTATATTTTCTAATCTATTATAGTTAGTTTCTTATATGACTTAAACATGACATTTAATTGAAGTTCATTATTGAATGAGGTATTTAATTTTATTTTTTTATTTTTTTATTCTACATTACAATTAGGTTTTATTTCTGATTTATTTACATTATTTTGGTTATGCTTTTTACTCGGTTTTAGTGGTTATTGTCTCCACACTATATTTTTTAGACCCTTACCATATGTCGAACATCTCAGGTGTATGGGGGAATGCTTGAGGCCACATAAGTATACAATATTATTATGTGAGAGAGTACTAGTACGAGGATATTAAAAATTATTTTGTCACCTATTAGTCCTTATACATTATTTAAATCATTTAATTATCAAGAATATCATATTCTTATCACCCTATACCATCAATGTATGGTTACTATTGAATAATCACTAGTATTATTATGTATATAAATATAAGAAATATGGTGTCTATAAATTTTGGTTTTTTTATTTTGATGCTTACTGAAAACATACATGTAAATCTCAAGAATATTCCATGTACTACATTTATATAGGATTCATTATTCATATTAAATAATTTATATACTCCCCCAGTGGTAGGTAATGTCAAACCACCACTTTGGTATCGGTTTCATACTAGTATGCGTATTTGGAAAAACTCTTCCCACTAAACCTATTGAATTATTTGTACCTATAGAAATTTATGTGCATCTAGAGATAATATTTCATTAAGGTATATCCTTCTACCACTATCTAAAAAGATAAATATTTCTATATTTGATACTGGAATATTTATTCTTGAATAATATTAGAATATACATTGTCTCTATAGGATAATTAAAATAGATTTGTTGTTGTTTTAGTAAGGATTTTTGTTTAATTAAATAAATCTTTTAACTAATGATTCCCATTATCCACTAATATCTATAACAATTGTATTCAATATCATATTTCATTTTATATGTTATCCATTAATTAATTTAATTTCCAAAAATGTAAGGATTGTGTTTAAATTTGTGAAATATGTCTTGGAAGAAATTATAGGATGATTTTTTTTTGATAACACCCATTTTAAGGGATGAGGGGGAACACATAAAAGGATTGTGGTCATAGATATTACATGGCCCATATTTCTTAGGGAAATATATAGACTATAACTATGTGGTACAACTCATCTCCAACTTCTTCATCTTGATGTCAACTCTCCAACGTTGCATTTCTAGTTTGGCTAGACTTCCCGTGCCTGAACAAGGTAGTACCGATTGCAATTCCATACCCTCTATTTTGGAAAAATCAACATAACATCTAATCTGGGGAATGTGAATGCTCTGAATAATTATCTGGGGTCTTTTTCTTGTATAGTCTGTCTGGTATTTATGAAAAATTTAATGTTACCCAAAGGACATGAGTTGGACCTAAGGCCTTAATGTGGCCGGAAGGCCTTATGTTGGCCCAAAAGCCTAACTGGCCAGAAGTCCTTAGGTGGCCTGAAGGCCTTGAAGGAACTGAGGACCAAACTAGTCGCCCAAAATCTCAAACAGATGAATACTTCTGACTGCTATAGTATTGAATAGTACCTTCTATAGTATCTACTGAAATACTACAATAGTACCCTGAAATTTATGACATCTCCCAGTTTTGACTCAAGTCTCTTGGATGGACATACTGAGTCCCCACCAACTAGGTTAAGGCTCTTATTCTATAGGAATACTAATAATACATATAGAACATTCTATTAATCATCTTTTAATACCATAAAAACATTGATGTGTAAGGTAATCTTTGTTTTGGTTTACCTTCACCCCAAATATTAATGATCATAATATATTTCTAGAGAATTTTAGATTTCTGTTTTAGGGAATCACTTGAGGGGTGTGTTGTGTAAAAAAACATATACTCCATGGAAATTATACGACCACATATTTATAGATTTATATTCGGGATTAAATAATTTCACAACATACCATTATTATTATTTCATTCTCTAGTGATCACAACGTTTAAATAATAAAATTGTTATTATTATGTATTTGATATGATCTAAACAAATGGATATAATAAATATCATTTCATTAAATAAGTAAATTTAAAATTATTTAAAGGATATTTAATATTTTATTACCAATATAGCTGATTATTTAAATTGTATATCCCAATCAATATTTACAAAATGTTGGATTATAAATATTAAAAATTTGATAAAAAATTAAAATATTCCCATTCCGAAGAATAAATATTTATTTTATTATTAATATGCCATATAAATATTGTGATTGAGTTTTTTAGAAGAATTAATATCATATAAATACTATTATTCTATAAGAGATTAATATTTAATCCAATAATTAAATTCAAATAGAATTTAATTATGATCCATAGATACACTAAAGGAGTGACCCTCCGGACTACATCCTTAGTGGAAGTAGGTGGGTTCACCTAAACATCCATATTATAAACTAAAAACAAATAACAATACCCTAGAGAAAGAAGTTAATAATGAAATGATGATAGACACAAACTAATTATCATTGTGTAATATAAACCCTTTTTTCTCAATATCTATTGATGAAGGTTACATACATGTGTTATCAACTTATTTTATCAATACATCATTTTTGACGATATGAAATGAAGTAGTTAGTAATCTATTGGAAATGAATTTTTTTATGATATTATTCCCATCAATGGTCCAAGATATCAACATATATTAAGAAGGATGAGAAAACCCATTCCCCAAATTATTCCTGGATAATATACTATTTGTGATACAACAAATGTACCCTACATCACTATGAAAATAAGAAAAATTGGTTTTTTAATACATCAATGTACTTGAGTCATGATGCGTATTTATAACAATATAAATGTCTATTTGTCTTTGTATATGATTTCATACATGAATACCCAATGAAAAACGTACAAATTGATTTCCTTCTTGTGATTTTGTCCTCGTAATCTTCCACTTTGGATATTATAATTTTAAAACATCAAGGAAATATGTCGTAAATTTTTATGAGTACTCACACATGATAGTATGAATCATCATAGTCCTATTAAAGGATGACATACGACCAGATGAAATACAATTTAATAATATAATCATAACATTTCAAATTTATCATCATAATAGTTACGTTTATAACCTTTTCAATGTGACATATATTTTGTGACATTATCAAATTAATGTTACATACAAGAAAAATGAACATATGATATGGAATTTATATAATATAATTCTCAGTGAAGATATTGACCTTGTTGTAATGCATTCTGTAGATCACAACATTAAAATATTATACATGATTATAGTAATTTAATTTGGTGAGGAAAACCCAAGGATTTGAATTAAATATAAAATGTGCAGAAAATGATACTGTTGTAATGAAATCTACAAATGAAAAATGTTTCATTGATATATCTGAAAATTCATTTGTAGTCACAAAATAAGTATTAATACATGATGTGTTGTGTGATAATGAATGTTTTGTGGGAGTGTTTTAAAACATAATAGGACCTTCCATGAAATGATTATAAAAAAATAAAATGATTTCATATTTTGAAAAATACATATATTCCTCAACAATGAATCTATAAATTATAATGTGGGTGTGGATTTAATTTCTTGATTTTACTAAGGTGGTATAAAATAGTGAAACCATTATAATTTCGGTTGATTGTGATGTATAAAATGATAAAAATAATGAGTATTTAAATCTATATATTTGGTTAAAAATTTTGATTGTTTTTTAGACAATATGGAATATATAAATGATATAGATCTCTGATGTTATTGTGGACACATCCCAGCTAGGTATTCATGTATTTTAAGTGTAGAAAAGTTCTGAAAGACTAATATGAGAGTATTAGTATATTGATTGAGGTTTCAAATATCTAGGATATGAAAAATATTTACATATTAACTTATTGAAATAATTTTCATGTTATTATTGAAATATTAAAATAAAATAGTATAAGTGAGTAAATAGATACTATAATTAGATGAAAAAGATACATTATCTCACTAAATACTTTTAGTATTGATGAAAGGTATTGGGATAGACACCATGGTGGAAAAATTATAATATTTAGTATAATTAATGACCAAGGAATACAACAGGAACCTCTATTATAATTAATATTATATTCATTAAACTTATAGTGAAATCTATAACTATGAGAAAAGGGGAATATCTTTGTGTGATAATGAAGAATAAGAATCATAGGGGGTCAATGGGGTTGTTATAGAATAATATATTGCATCGTAGGGGATTGAGAGGCCGAATTTATTATTATCCATTGATGTTCATATAGACTAACAAAGAAAAATTGTGAAATCAAGACAATGATATCTTGATATCGTATGGATTAAATCCAATTATATCATTAATGGTTATTTTTATTAGAGGAAAATTTCTAGTGATTACTGTATTTAGATGAAGTCTATTAAATTACATTTTCTAGTAGAAACTCTAGCCTACAGTTTTAATTATAATTTTATTGTAGCATATCATGATTTTACATATAGAGAGGGAGTGATGGTTGGTCATAGATCGTGAAGAGAGGTTGTTGTTCATTCATATAATTTTGTGTGTGTGAGTAATTGTAATGGATGAGGTATATTTTATTTCTTGAGTTTCATCATAACAATATAAAACAGTTAATATTTGTATGGGATAACAACCACCATACACTAGGAGCATAGTATTTCAATAAGGAGGTTAAGCATATTAACAAACTATTGGGTGTCTTTTAGTTACATTCCTAGATAAATTACTTTCATCAAATGAATTGTGATAGAAAATGAAATCTATTGCTTGAATATGTGTAATGTTAATGTGTGGGAAATGTTTTAATTTTTAAACATTCTTCCACATTGACTAGAACGCTTATGTGTGGTTACACGAACCCTTATAGAATAAAAATTGTAATATGAGGCACACATATACATATTATTTCATTCTAAATAATTAGAATATTTTAAATTTTCATTAAATGATTATGTTAATTATTTTAGAATAAGTTCTAATTTTTTATCTATATCCCATTCCCTAAAAATAATTGAATAGTAAGAAAATAAAAGATATAATAAGGTCAACGATGCAATCCCACTTGTGTAAACAAGATTGATTTTACATATCTACATGATAAAATCATAGAGAAATTAGATATTTAATTAATATAGAGTATTTAGTGAAAAAAACACTACTGATATGATGGAAAATACTTAAATCTGGAAATTTACAAAGTATTTATTTTAGGTAGGGGTAAATGATATTCTATTTCAAAAATATTATTTTATTGACCAATGTGTATCTAGGAATTTTCATAATTATGAGTAATAGAAAGACAATTCAATTTAAACTTAGAGGATATCTAAAATAAATTTCCCAAAGAAAGAGTGAATTTTATTTTTTACTCTTTTTTAATTAAACATGAGAAGATCAATACTTTGGGGAAGAAAAAAAATTTGGGGAAATATTTAGAATACAGGGTTCTTATGTGTGTTAATATCTCTAAAATAGTGTGATAAAAAATTATTTTAAAATTTCTGGATTAAGAAAGGTGATCCATATTTGGGAATGAGTGAATTAATAAAATAAGTGTAAATCAATAAACCAAGAAAATACTTGATGAAAAAAAAGAAGTATAAAAATTAATTAATACTAGGGATGTTCAAATAGGTATAGAAGACAATAAGATTAAAGTTATTTATATTTCATTGATATATAATAACAAAGTTCATGAATTAAATGATGAGATGATAATAAAATATTTAAACAAATGTTTTAAGTATTCTAAATATTAAAATAATGATCTTCATTTGAGGTTAGTTGGGATTTTTGTAAAATTGGAATTTATGAAAGTTACTCAATAAATGTATTTAAAAATATACAATAGAAAATATTATACCTTGAATTATCAAATAGGGATAGTTTTTCAAAAAAAACTCCTCTATCAACTTTTTAGAGTATCTTGAGGAATTCAGATGATAAAAATATTTTAATATAAAAAGATAAGGTACATTTTGTCAAGAAAATTTTATTTTCACAAAATATTTTTACATATAAATTATTTGTTTTTATTAAAAATCAAGATAAAAATTGACAAATAAAAAATATTAGTTCCCAACAAGGAAAACTTGTTTATATAAGAATGTGTGTAGTAATTTTCCTCTCAAAATAAACTCAACTGATGGAAAATAATATAACAAAAACAATAATGTTTACATATAAACTAGATATTTTCATATAATAGGACATTGAGATTTATTGGATATTACTAGTCCTATGAATGAACAATGTTGAATAAACCAAAACTATGAAGAAAAATAATAATTCAATACTAATAATAGGAAGGTACTTATTTGTTGGAAGAAAAAGGACACACTATGTGTATTTTATAAGAAATCCATGACTTGTGAAGAAAATAGATAAAATCAAGAGAATAAAAGAAGTGAATCAATCCATGAGAATAATACAATTATAACTTTCAAAAAAATATTTATTATAAAAAAATGGAAGATCCATGTAATTTGATCATATTCATAATGAATACATGATCATTTGTGTTTTCCAATTAGAGATGGAAATAAATATGGAAAAAATATAGAATAATATAAATTATATGATTAAGATAGAAAATTTACATAAAGAAAAAATAAAATTTCATGATAGTTTAAAAAAAAGGTAAAATACCCAGATCCAATGACCGCTGTGAGGGAGGTTCATGTATAAAATAAAATACTCAAAATATTATTTGATAATGATTTAATATCAAATATATATTATAAAGAAAATGAAAAAATAAACAGTATATTGATTTAACTTTATGGATTATATTAATAAAATTACCCCAAACAATGATATTATAGATGGAAGTAATGAAATCATGTTTCACAAGAATAAATCTTCTTGTAAAATTAAGTGTTCACATCTAATGATTTCTCTAAAATATGGATTTTAGAAAGGGAAAATACCTTGTTGGAGAATAAAAATGCATCCCTGTTTATCTCCATAAATAGTAGTGTAAATACACATTATTTACTAAATATATTGTGTTTATTATATCCATATAGGATATTGAATGTGTTACATATATTTTTGTTGAGAGCTATGTATTTGAGGTTTCTTTAAAATATGGATAATATATTAGAAGTCATGATATTATAAGTGAACCAATGTTGGATATGATAAATTATATTTACTAAAATTACCCATCCTTGATGATGAATGTTTTGTATTATAACCCTTTAGGGGGATCTTGAGAAACAATTACAATAGAATATTTAATTCAAGTATTATGTTTTTAAACATTTTATAGAAAAATTCATTCATGATTTTCATTTATATATTATATCATCATTGTTTTTAATGAATGTATTCTTATGTGATGAGGGAGAATGTGAATCGATCAATGACATGAGATGTTAATCATATAATAACATCCAAAGATCTATTTGGTAACAAAACTAAATAGTTTTTTAATTATTTTAATCTGTTGTTGATATAAATGTACAAAGTTAGTACAAAAACCTCCAAAGGGTATATTAAATAATCAATATCATCTTGAATGTCAATATGAATAGACTATATGGAGATAATTTTCAGTTTATATCATATATACTTAGGATATAGATATTAGTCCATTTAATTTCCTTACTGATCATTTCTCATGTTGATATAGAGTGGAATAATTAACATAACATCATTTATGTGAAATGATACAACATAATCAATGGATTATTTTTACGTGTTATAAATAAGTTGGAAAGAGCAAAAAATAAAACAAATTTGATTAGAATGAATTATTAATTTGGTTATTGGAAAAATGATTAAAGGAGGAGGGTGATTTTTGGACTCACTTGGTGTTGGGTTTTATTTTTTGTTAATAATAAGGACTTAATTATGGATAATTTCAATATGGGTTGTGATGTGTATATAGGGAATTGTTTGGAGTATATAAGAATATTTATGAGAATACAGTTGTTATTCCCAAGAATGTTTCCATTATATATTTATTTTTGAATAATTAATAATGATTTGAAAAACACCATGATTCTTGTAAGAGAGTTTCTAATACTATTTATATATAAAATGAGATTTAATGTGATGTTTTTCATTTGGAGATATCATAAACATCAATTCATATATGGAAAATTATTTGAGTTACATCAAGTATAAATTGGAGACCAATTATCGTGAAAATATTTGAACTAATTATTTAGATGATGTGGATGATATTTATTGGATTATAAATAAATTCTACATTCTATAATTACAAAAAATATATAATTTTTTCATTCAATGATATTTATAAGATCACAATATTAGAATAGATCTGGGGTGTTTTTAAATTGATGGGTACTATGTCTCTGTAATGGTTCTAGGAAGGCTACATGTGATTATCTATGCTATGAATTTTCTTTTAGTGAATACAAATATTTATTGAATGGGATATATTTATGATTTCTAGATAAGTGATGATGTCTGATGTGGTCATAGAAGATCCACTGAAATTGTCTAACAAGTATTTTTTTAATAGGATATTTTATTATTCTAGTGATTATTTTATATTAGTTGATGTTATATCAAAAAAAATTATTGTTTTAGATTTATTGAAGATGTTTGGAGCGGGATAGTGATTTCTGGGTTTCATGTTGCAAAAAATATAATATATAACATTATACATAAGTGTTACATCTAAGGATATATCAGAGTCATTACTATCATCTACTATAGAATTTAATAAAATACAAAATCTTTCAAGTGACACATATGGGTAATCTAATAAGTGTGTAAATGTACAAATCTGATAAACAATAGTCTCATTGTTACATATTTCTGAATAACAAAAAAGACTGAATAAGTAATGGTTTATATTTTATGGTTATCTACGGAATGTGTAAAGGATGGTTTACAATGGTTCAATGAGGTAATATTGATTTTTTTTAATTTATAGGGATTTAGTGGTATGAAAAATGGTACAAAACTCATGTATATAGGTACATAGTACATATGTAATGGTTGATCTAGTTCTCTAGTGAGTGTTTAAGGGATCCTAAAATGTATCATTAGATATATAAGATCTTATAAAGGACATGTTAAGGTAAATATACAATACATAATATACATTTGATGATACAAAGGGGTGTTAATGTATTTTTGATTTAATTTATTAAAAGACCAATTCCCACTACAATGAAACAAATTATATGAATTTTATACATTAAGGTTTTTTTGATAAAATACTAGTATTATGGTGTTATAATTAAATATATGGAAAATTGTTCTTCAATTGATACACATCACGGGGTTGAAATATTAATCAATGATTCAACAACTCATTTTGTTGATAATGAAAAGAGAATAAAAATTGTTTATGCATTTTGAAAAAGTACATAATGTTCATAAGAAATATATTGACGAAAAATTGTTCAATGATTGTTATGTAAATTGTGTTTCATTCATTATATAAGGATACTAAATTACCATTGAGGGTGATAAATAAATTTTTGTCTATGATTTTCACATTACAATAGTACGTGACACAATATAACTATAAAAAAATATAAATAGGCTTAATTATGAAACATCCATTCATGCCACTATAGTGCCACTAGTAGTCATATCACATACCTTTAATTAAGTACATGTACTTATTATGTTTGTTTTAATGAGAGAAATCATAATAATTAAGGGATTTTTAGTTTTATAAAATCTTAAGATGAATGAAAAATTAGGTTTGTAAAATTTTTTAGTCATTGAATAAAATTATACATAAACAGTTGAATATGTAATTTTCAGTTATCATGTTGGTTATTGTGGATGTATCTTTGTCAAGTATTTATGAATTTAATATTTAATGCTATATCATAATCATTGGATATATAATTAAATATGGTGGAATAAAATATCACATGGTTGATATTAGAAGAGGTTTCCATGATATTAATATATAAATAATATTTAAATGGATAAGAAAAAAAATAAAAATATGGGAACAAGATGATAATAAAAATTAAGAAGAGTGGGATGAGTTTTGGGAATATATTATGAGAAAGATATTTATTTCCGATGAATGGTATTTTGGGAGATATCGAACTGTAATTTTTTTTGTATTTTGTGTATGAGAGTATAAAATTAGAGAACCTAAACTACGATTATGTTTAACATTATATATGTCACAGTAATAGAGATATACAACTATATTGAAAAATTTGATTATCTTTGTGTGTTGAAGAAAAATAAGAATGTATAAATAATAGGTTTATGTTGATGAAATAAAAAATAATTTTAAAATCAATGAATATTGATTTTCCGTCATAGTTATTATTTTTAATATACTAATTTTTTCTCCATTTTCCCAGGACAACTTTTTTCTATCACCATTAGGCACCAATTTACCTATTTTGATAACCTTCAAATATTAATTTGTTATATTCATTAAAAAATTTCTACATATTTTAACTAATTTATTATTTATCCTTTTTTAAAACACATTCAAGTAGTGATTGATTATATTTAGTATTATATGGTTCACCATTATAGATAACATAAAAAGGATATTGCATAATCCTTGTTGGAGTGTATTAAAAATTTCCAAATATAAGATTATATACACATAGACAACATTGAATCACTAACCATCACATAAATCCCACCACTATATTAAATCATTATATTTTAATGGTTTATTGATACATCACAGTTAAAGTTGTAAAATAACATATTTTCAGGAATATAAATTAGAGGGTATCCTATAGAGAAAACTTATGCTATACGGTGTATGACTATCACACAAGAATAGCATTAATATTCACCAAATCCTACAACATATAGATACTTATAAATTTATAAAATATCACATAATAATTATTTTAAGGATAGAAAACTAGTTTGGATTTATACCATAGGGTTAGATTTAAACCTGAGTGGATGTGAGTTTATTGGTTTAGACACAATTGTAAAAAATTTCAAAATCATCATAGAGTATTTGGGGTATTTGAATCCATAAAGATCTCATAAATATATTTGTAAAATGAAGAAGATTTTATAATTATGCTTTTAAACCACAATATCCTTTATTAAAAAAATCATATGTTTTATGAGTATACAATGTTCAACTTATTTGATATATTTGAAATATGTGACACTTTAATTCTAAAAGATTTGTATATTGAGTTACTACAATAAATGTTTCCTAGGTGGATTTCTAGTATGCACTAACGCTGATCATAGACAATTATAGAGGATTAGAATACCAATAGAAGGAAAGACCATTTAGGGAGTGAATTAATAATTGAGACACAAATTAGATTATTCTTATGGTATTATAGAATGGAGTTAAAATATCAACAACTTATAGTATTTCCAACCATTTATAAAAGGAGAGCTACAAGTATCTAATATAATTATTTTTAATAGGTAAAATACAAGAAATACTCCGATAACATAATCCTTGAATTAGACCATTAATTACATATTATTTTATTTTTCAAAATCTAGTGGAGTGGTCACATGTTTCTAATCCATGATTCAAACATTAGTTTAAGATCAAGAACATTTTTGATGCTATCGTAGAGGGTGGAAGAGAGATCAATATGATTGGACGTGATGATTCTAGAAAATATATCTTGTCATTTACTGAATTTTTATCATGAAAAATAACCCACTCTTATCTCTAGAACATGCTAGGATTTTTCTGGTAGATGGATACCTATATCAGGATATACAAGTTCTAGAATCCTCATTGGATTCATCAGTTCCAATTCATGTCATATATTTTGACTGTTTCTATAAATAGAACACTCTAACTGGATATACGATATATTATTAACTCTTTGGGAACATCCTCTCCATTCTAATTACTTATATATTGTATCGTTTTAACAATGCCAAAAAATGATAATCGATAAGGTGAATTTTAATAAATATTTTATGAGTTTTCATTAAAGGATTTAATTATGAATAAAATTATGTATTTTTTCATCATATTTTATGTTTGTAAACTATAAAAAATTTCTCATTAATTTTAGTGATTTTATAGATAAACCCTGAAATAATACTCCTAGGAAAGGATGAGTTGCAGCCAATGGTTTCATGATAACTATGGTCAATGAAAACCATAGAGGAAACCAAAGTTAACATTATACTTCCAATCGAATATTTTAATATTTTGATATAATTTGGATATATTAAATCCTGTATTTTGTTATATACTGGGAAAATTTTGAATGAATAGGTGGCTCGAGATTTAATTTCTAAGGATATAAATTAAAATTGATGGATAACATAAATGAAATGGGAAATTAGTAATAAAACATGTCTATTAACATAATAGATTTATTAGGAAACACAACCGTCCCTATATCCCAGGATTAAGGAGTATTCATAAGATAAAACTTATCTAAAAATTCTAGTTAGTGATGGAAATGTGTAATGACTAATATCAGGGGGTTTCACTTGAGTTGAACCAATTTTTTTTTCAATGTTCATGGAATTATGGCCAAAATAAATTTTGTACTAGTGATAATGAACTAAAAAATTATTTTAATAAACAATGATCTAATATTTTATATAATTTTTTTGGAATAAATTTCATGATGAGAGATTTCAGGTGTCTTTTAAATGGGGTGGTGTTTGGTGTCTATTGAAATGCACAACTGAATCCTAGGTGGTGTCCATTAGTGTTTCTGTGGTTATGGGAGTGGCCGTTGGCCACCCCACTATATTAAGGGATGGAGGCTAGTGAATCCCTGATGGTCTACCAAAATTTTGATGGAACCCAATAGATTTCTAGTGTCTCTTCCAACTGAGAATTTTATATGGGGGATATCTAATTTTTGGGGGACCTTTTATTTCAAAACCTCTTATGTTATTGGGATTCATTGGGAGGCCAAAATTTAGGTGTTCAGTATCCCTTTAATCCCATCCCCCTCTATTATTTCTCTATGAATTCAAATAGTTCATAGTGGAGTTCCTTATTTTTTTAGGTAGGTTTTCAATATTTTGGTCATAACTCTCCCTTACCCTTCTTCAAGGTTGGATTCAGAGTCCTATGAGATGGATTTGAGATACGATTTCACTATATCATGGTGGAATGATTTATTTATAATATGGAATTTATATACATTTATACGAGGATGAAAATTATGGATGATCACACAATATTTTTATTTAATTCATTGTTGGAATGTCATATCCTTATTTTGTTTAATTTTTTTCACATGTGTGGTCTCAATTTTTCCTCAGGATTATACCACAAGCAACTATATATGGTATCACCACCGGTATTTTACCTGATGAGTATTTCCTAAATTATTCCTAAATAAATTAATGTCGATTAATTTTTTTAATTATTTATATTTTATTATTAATAAAAAATGGTAATTTTATTTTATTTAGGTTTTAATAGAATTGGATCATTATTTTGTTTGGGTTAGTAAAGATTGACTGAGGATAGTGTCAACTTTATCTAGGGGATAACTTCGTATCATGTAAGGTTATTACTAATATTACCACATTATATATGTTTTATATATTTTTTGGATAGAAATTTCATGTGAAAGTGTCTCAATTTATAAATTTGAGTTGTTTATCATATGGAAGGAGATGTCTAAAATATTATAGAGGTTAATTGAATGACCTATAGTATAAGGGGATATCTATGTAGATTCTTAGGGCTATGTTTCTTATGTGCGAGTCTTTGTAAGAAAACATTACAATCCCATAGAGGTTTCCTTTTCGGGAGTAATGAACCTGATTACCTTGTGAGGTTTTATTAAAATGGTGATTGATTAATGGAGATTTGGTTAAGGAAGAGATTATAGGACTTACTTTGTTTTGGTCTTGGGTATGTCGCCTTAAGTGTTCATTTGAGATTGACCTAGGATGGAAGAAAATGGGGTTCCCATATGTTTGGAGTTCATTAATTGGGATACCTATATAGTTTTACTATCCTTAATTTTTTTATGATTGGAATATACCAATAAATAAAAATCAAATAATGGGACATTTCATGATAATCTAAAAATTGAAATCGGAAGGGTTTCCAAGTCCCTTTCTTATGATGTGATACTTTTATGAAAATCTTGAATAAAAAATGGAAATAGACACACATCTATTCGATTGGAATGGTGGGATTTAGGATTTTTTATATGAAATCGGTTCAATGTAAACCATTTTATATGAGCCACAATGATATGTTAAATTATAGGAGACTCTATATAGGTCCACTAATGGTCCAGCTTTAGGAATGTTTTCTAGATTTGTTTCATTTGAATGTGTAGCCTAGTGATATATCTATTTTGTTTTGACTGAAATTTGAGGTTATAACTTTATCACTATGGTTATGATATGTGTTTATATGATGAATGTGAAATGAATTTACAAAAAATTAAATTTTTATTATTTTTTTTCAGAACATTCATCTTGTGTGGGAAATCAGTGGGATATAATCCACCAGATGACCTATTATTATTTAATAGATTCTTCACATTAGAGTAGAATATTTAAATATCATTGACTTTAGATAATATTAATTGGTGACATACCATTCAAATGATAATTCATCTTCCATCAATATTATTGATTGGTGGGGCCTTAATCATCCATGTTGTTGATGTTTGATGAAACATTAAACTGAAGATTCCATATTCATCATCACTATTAATTAAAGATTAATTGTTCACCCTAAAATTCCTCATTCACCACTGATTATTATGTGTTGTTCCTTTTTCTCCTACTGTTAAATCTTACACCAATTTTTTTTTTTGATTATATACAGATACATTATTCACCTAACAATGCATTGTTAACCATCACTGTTGATTGGAAGATTATTTATCACTAACATGGTGACATGTCACACCATTTTATATTGATTGTATTTGTGATATCTCATTCACATGAAGATACATTATTTTCCCTATTTTATACTAGAATGGTGAAATGTCATTCATGAGGTGAAATATTCATTTACATATAGATTTTGGAAGTTCATTATCGACAATTATTAACAAGGATGGGGATATGTCAGTCCCCATAGATATTATTTGGTGATATATTTTCTCATAGAATGGTATATGGGAAGTTCATCATTCATACCTCCATTATGATGATGTTATATCTCATTCTTCTAGAGTGATGATATGTCTTGTGATATATCATTGATAATTATAGTATGTTTATATATTAAGAGCATTGTCTCATTACAATAGTAGATGAACTAGGCATGTTTCAGGTGTCAAAACATATTTTAAGGTAACCCATTAGTTCATTGTTTGTATGTGGGTGATGTTTAAGACAAAATTTCATTCAATACATGAAAACACACATATTATAGTTTTTATTAGTTACCTCATGGGTAGTTTCCTACTGAGTTTTATTCTCACACCCAACATCGAAACATCATTTCACTTAATGGTCTCATGGTTTTCATGCAATCTAGTCAATGTCCCAAGTGAAATTGGATGAACTATTAGAGAACAATGGGGTTATGAAGTGTTTTCTACGGTCAGGCAGCAGATACCGTGTATCTCCCCATACTTATTTACCATTAAATTATTTTATCTAAATTATTAACCCATTGATGTTCATATTATGTTCTATGATAGTTTCCATTATGTGTCTAATTTTTCATTCATGAAACTATTTTTGTTATGGTCAAATTTCAATTATAATTTCATATGCTTAAATTTGATTTTATAGCTATTATATATTTCCCTATTATTGTCATTATTTTTTTCCTGATATTATAGAGTATTGTTTCCAAATATAATTTATTAAACCACTGATGTTATCTTGAGTCCTTTATTATATGAGGAGGGGAATCAGAGGTAAAGTGGAACACTCATGCTTAGATCTATTCATGTAGTCCATGACCGATAGTTAAAAATATCTATCAAATCATTGTTTTCATTATCATATTAATTTGGATATGTTATATCGAGTTTGGATTGGTTAGAATGTAGGATAAATATAGGTTTGCGCCTAGAACATTCCTATATAATCTGAATTATATGTTTTAAGGGAATTTTAATATCCATTCTTCACTTTTATGTCATATTTTAGTTCATTTTTTCTAGTAATGGTGTTATATTGAATATATTTATAATTATTATCTTAGAATATGGTGAAAATGGTATGACTTCATATTATATCTTCAAAATTTAGTATTCTCATCAAATTCTAATGATATTTTGTGATTGAAAATATGATTATGAGGAGGTTTGGCTGTTTAAGCTATTAATAAATTATATATCTTATTTTCATTTTAATTTTATGTTTGAATTATACATAACATGACTATGATTTATGGTCATTATATTGTATATTATGACATTTTATGAATCTAAATGTGTATTTTAAACCTATCCTGAGATTGGGTCATTTGGGATAGATTTGAACATGAGTGATATGAGACCCTTATGTCATGGGGTGTATTTGTATTAGTGAGGCCCATTTCATATTACTTCCTTTATATGGTTCTGAGGACCTAATGAGATGTGTTTCATTGGGGTAACATAATCGATTATCTAATGGTTATATTGATGGCCCAGGAATGGGAAGTATGTGTTTAGGAATACCAAATATTGATTGTATGCCTCAGATAAATGATGACATAAGAGATGCCTCAATGTTTTTAAGTAGAACACCATAGACACTTCAAGATCTATGAACTATATGGGAACAATACATATAATAGGTTAAGTCCACATTGGCGATGAGATAAGATTTACAATGTTGAAAAGTCAGGAATGCTAATAGAATAATATGGATATTTTCCTATTATTTTTGAGATGATAAGTGATATTTAAGTGTATCTCATGAGATTATTGGTTATACCAGGCATATAGAAACATTATAAATGTGTATTTTAGAATATTATTTATCTAATCGATTTGACACACTGGATGTGAGATCACATATGTAGTATAGGAAAGAAAGGGGTGCCTTTTTATGTATTTAAAATAATGGAAAAATCGGTTTTCATGTGAGTAATGTGGCTGAAAAAGAAGAGAGACATTGTAATTTGTTTGATTAGACATTTGATCCAAGGAATGATTGTGTATGACTCATACTGGCCTATGTTGTGTGTTTCAGTGGGGTGATATTGGGGTGTATTCATGATTTTTTTTATTTTTCGAGGAACATGGTAGTGATGTTCATTTTCAGTGGTTCTTTGGATACAGTCTTACCTCGTGAATAATAAAGTGATTGTTCAATTATAATATGAGGTTTGTGGGATGGTGGGTCCTAGCATTGGCCTTATATGGTGGTTATAGTGATATCAATTGGTGAGATCATCCTACAATGACATGAGGGAAATGTTGGTCGGTGATTTTTGGTAAAAAAAATTGGCATAGTGATGTTGGGTTCGAAATGTTAATCAAATATTCGGGTTAGACCACAGTAATATTTGGAGATGAAAATTGGTTTCATATTACACCTTATTGAAGAGTGGATATGGATTACAAGGTAATATACAACCCCTTGATATTTTATAGTAATTATACATTGATAGTTTACTATATTATACTATGGGGTCTAAGAGTTTGTAGTTATCCATGACTACATGGATCTAGGTCTTGGGGTGTCAATCAATGTTAGTGAATGATTACATTTTGTGTGATCAATTATAATAAAAAATTATAATGGTGTTACAAACCATATATTTGATGATGAATATGAAACTGTGTTATTATTTAATGTTTTATTGTATTTTGGTTAGAGAAAGGGTTTTTCTTGGAATTTTTGAATATGATTAACCAATGTGAACTAAGGCATTTTGATATGACTGTTTTAAGAGATGAGGAAACTATAGAGTGATAGTAAAATTACCAAGGTGTCAAGATATTTTTGGTTTTACTAATTATTCATCTCATAGGAAGGAATAACTATTATCCTTTTGGAATGTGAATCATGATATGGTTACAGTGGATTCATGTGAGATGTCTTGGGTTCGAGTGAAGTGATGTAATTGATAAGGAATCAAGAGAGTTCCATAGATATAGTGAGTTGGGAACTAATGAGATATAAAAGAGTTATTAGTTATTGTGTACGCACCATGATTATTATATATCCAAGAGTCATATGATGGTGATCATATCATTTCTTATTGTTATGGTGTCTGTCTGACAACATAATTTTTTACTCATTTCCCTGAAAACCATGATATCATAAAACCAAGAGAAGGTATCACGAGATATGAATTATGTTTCGGTTATAATGATATTGGATCCAAAAACAGGTCTATTTTTTGTATTTGAATCAACAATTTCCAATTTTTAAATGTTTTAAATGTTTTAAGGGATGTTTTTCTAGAAGGTTGTTCAGGTGAAAATGTTACAAATATAGGATTTGGAAATCATTTGTACAAGGTAGAGTTTGGTGTCTCCCACATAACACGAGTGTAGGACATCAATGATCTAGTTTTTAAGGGATTATCCTCTAGCCACCTATCTATATGGACAGTTGATGGGCATGGGAACCACAGAGAACCATCAAAATTCCTATAGAACCCATAAGAGTTCAAGTGGATATAAATGACTCTTAATTTATCTACTAAAGTTTTAAATTTCATGGGAGGTATTAATTTTAAATTGGAATGGGGTATATAGAGAGTTAAAATAGTATTGGTATAATCCAAAATTACTTTCCATGTCCCTCTCTTTTTCCATGATTGTTCATCGCATCGTGGTGTTCATTTCATTCATCATTCGATGTAGTTCCTTTCCCTCACAGTACCTCCTCTATATTCTCTTTATACCATGTGGGTTCTATTTACATGGGCTATGGATTTTAGATATGGATTCAAAATATCATGGTGAAATCATCCCATCATGATATGAAATTCATATATTGGTTAAGGAGGTGACCAATAGAGGATGATCACATGTGATTGCATGTTGATTCATTATTATCATCTCACTAACCTATATTATTTTCATTTTTTATAACATATTGACGGATTAAATAAATAATTCATTTTATATGAGGTGGATTATGATGTAAATGGGCTCATGAATTACATGGTAGTACATATCACCCAATTGGAGGAGGTATTAACATTGTTATGTCTTCCTATGAGTGATCCCTCAGAAATTCCTAATTGAATTAATGTGTATTAATTATGTTTTATTATTTTAATTATTTTATAATTATCTAATATGGATTATTAATTTATTTAGGGATACAAGGATGTTTTAGATTTTGGATGTCAGCTTGGTCGAGCTCAAATGATAACTAAACTAGATTACATAAGGTTATAACTCTATATCGAGGTGGGTGGTGCCTATTATTACCACACTATTTGTGTCTCATGTATTGTTTGGATATTATGTTAGGATAAATGGATGAGGGTTACTTGAGATAGTATCATGATTGGATTCCATTATTATAGGAGATTCCAAATAGTTTTGAGATATTTATGGATTATCATATAGTAGTTTATTATTATTATATTGGATCAATGTGCTAGGTTTTTTGTGTTATAGGCAATCATAGAATGGAATGAGAACCCAAGGAGGGTTGTCCTCAGTGGGTAATTACCTAGATGTTCTTGGGAGTTTTTTGGAATAGATATTATCTCTTAAAGTGATAGGGAAATGGTAAATTAAGATACATAAAAGGTATTAGATATTGGTGTGTAATCTATAGTAGGTATGTGAGAGTGACATGAGTTCGAAGAAAATGGGGTTGCCTAATTTCTGAATGGTGGAATTGGGATATCTAAATTGTGGTTGGTACCTTAAAATATGTACATTAAGCATGTGGCTAATGATGGAAATGTTCCCATGGGAGGTGGAGAGATACATAGGATGTGGAATCATTCAGGGAAATCTATTCCTATGAACTTTTTTTGATACTTTAACTACATTATTGATTGGTCCCTATTAATGAATATTCATGTGTTTTTTAATTGCGGTGGTAATATTTTTTTCAGAATAATTTTTTATTAGTTCTTCTATGACATGTCAATTTTTATATTAGGTAGTTAAAAATGATCTTCTAACGTTACATAAAATTTTGATATTAATTAATTTATTCTATGTGTGTTAGTTGATGGGGATGTGTAGCTATTAGAAGATTCCCAGTGGATTTTTTTGGGATTTGTGTGAAGTAAATGTTTGTTAAAGTATAATTTTTGGAATGAATCAATGTCCTGAGGGATGTGTATATTTATTGTTTTATGTTTTTAGAATAAATATTTGAAAATATTGGGCTTATATCTTTTTTGGTATCTTTCTATGTATTTCATCAGAGTAAGTTTTGATGGTGGTAAAGAAAGTGCCAATTTTGTTGAGATACCAAATGTTTATAACACTAAATTATGGAAGAGTTTGAGTAATCCAGGCATCAATTGGGGAATTTAAATTTATATATAAGTGTGGAATTTAGAGTATACATATAAAATTTACTATGTCCTAAAAACAAAATATTCATTTTCAGAATATGTATGAGTCATTTTCAAGAAAAATTTAATTTTTGTTGGTCTATTTGTCCATTTTATATAAATATTTGTCCTTTGGGTGTAAATAAATTAAAAAATTATAAAATCATAGTGGTAATATTAACAATCACAAGGAATATTTCATAATATAATAGGGTTATTTTTAAAAATTTAACTGTTATTTATGAAAAAAAATCGGGTAATCTAGAATTCAGCATGAAACATGGTAATGGAATAAACTCACAAGGATGTACAACACCAATTTTTATGACTCATCTTAAAAATGAAATGAATACTTCTTTTAATCATAATTTCAATCATTACAACACTGATAAATCAAATGGTATATTCCCACAGTTTTTAGGTAGGTCATGAGAAACAAAAATTAAAGATGGATTTTATTAATCATAAAAAGTGATTAATAAATAGACTAAAAATGAATTGATGAAATCATTATTAAATTATGAGAGAATTGTTTTAAGTCTATTGAGTGAGAAAAATTTATATTTGGTGTCTATTTGGATGATCTAGTAGTTTACCATGTTTCACATAGTGAAGAGGGATTCCATGGTATATAGTCTGGAGTGCTTGTTTCTAGTGTAATTTCATATCGCATTCAGATTAATGTTATTGATATAATTATTTCAAAATATTTTTTGGGTTTGGTAAACATTAAATATTAGAGAAATTATCACTTCAGGACATGAATTATCCATATTCATATAGGGATAATATTGGTAACATGGATATTTAGAGGGAAATTTTAAAATAAATATAGATAAATTAAAAATATGTTGTAGATATCTTAGAAAAAAATAATGATTTTATAATTCAATTAAAAATAATAGAAGGAGAGTAGAATGAATATTTCTTATTTTAGATCAATGAGAGGAGTTCTCGTCTAATACTATAATGTAAGTGAATAAGAAGAATCTAATTTTTGAGGCATCTCATATGATGTGAATGGAAGCAGTTATGGTTTCTAAACCATCATTATTGTAATGTAAATTTGTTATTCTTTGAAGAATAAGAAATATTAAAAATTAATTAGTGAGTTATATCATGTTGGTCGAGTAGTATGTTCTTTATTTATTCTCTTTATTTATTAAACCAAGAGTGATAGTCTTACCTCCTATAATGTAATAAAATCATGAACATAGCGATTTAGGTGTATCATCACATTTTCGTTTCATGCAACCTAAAGTAACACAGTTTTAGTAAACCATACAAATTTCCTATATCCCCACTTTTACTTATTTATCTATTTATACTTGTTTTGAGGGAGTGAATTTTCCAAATAATTTATTAACAAGACATAAGTTTTGGGGTTACATGAAAAATAAATAGACCTAGTTTCACCCTCTCCAAAAAAGTATGAACCATACATGTGACCAACTTGTGGTATTTGTGAAATTGTCAATTGGTGATGGGTTTTTTTTATAATGTTGCTGTAGTGGTTTCTAGTTAGATGGTAACTCTAATTTTTTATTGAAACACTTTCGTGTTATCAAAAAAATTGAATGAAATAATATTTTTGATCATTGGGAATATATGTATCCTGCAGGACACTATAAATTTTAGGGTCGGTACATTTGGTAGGAAATTAATAATTTTAATCCTTTGAGGAGTTTTTTTGTGAAATTAAACTCAGATTAGATATATATGAATTTTTATATAATTAAATGGTGTTATTAGACACGTTTTGGGGCATCGTGGGGGCATTGGCGGATCAAGTTGATGAATTAGTAGATGATGGGATATTGAAAATTTTTAACAGAAGTTTGTTGATGGTGTCATAGTTCATTCATGCTCTTAATGTCCATCATGGATGAAATTTCGGTAATGAATGTGTTTGAATAGATAATGACCCAAATTATAGATCTTTTTTGAATGACCATAGTTCTTACACAATAAAATATTTAGGGATGTTGTATGGTCACTTTCATTGGTGTTATTCACTGTGTAAACATTTGTTCATGCCTTAAACAAATAATTAAAACATCCTTTTCAGTGTATTTATTTATTTTTGACTGTAGTCCTTCTTTCAAAACCAAAAGGATACACTTGTTTTCCTGACCAAATAGCTGTAGAGATTCCCCTATAGATATTTTACTCATAAATTTATTTTATATTAATATAGTTGGATTATGAGAGTCACAAATGATAATTTTAGGAAATATCTCTCTCATCCTAAATCCATTAATTTTTCTTTTATGAGGCACTTTTTTTGTTTTTTTTTGGGTTAGTAACTTATTAAATATTCCTAATAGATCATGATGGAAATCATATGGATCAATATATCTTCCATTCACAATAGTGAGTGGAAAACATGATGAGATGATCACACATCATATATCATAATTTATGTCGAGGTAATCTAATTCCATAATTTATTCAAGTGATTCAATGAAACAGGTGAAATAGATGGTTGAAAAGATGTTTGGTAATAGGGTGTTATCTATGGATGGATGTTTTAGGGACCTTCTATATATATATAGTTTATGTATTGGAGGAACTAAAATGGTTTGAGCATGAGTGGTGGTACGATATCATATAAGTAATGAAAGAGTCGCTATATGGTTTTTTGGAGATTATTGAGGGTTGTAACTCCATTTCAGTGGTATGTGGTCGTTTAATATAAGATAATATGCATGTTAAAACAAGATTTCCAGATGTATTCATTTTTTATTTGTATTAGTAGAGTGTATAGGGTCCGAGAGTGGACATATAGAAGATATTTTAAAATTTGGGTTCCTGTTTTCTTGGGCTAAATTCTACATAGAAATTTTGGTGATGGGTACTTCAACATAAATAATTTTCCAATGGGGGAGGATGGTAGTTTAGTTCATACGAAACCATAGGTAGTCTCGGGTTATGATATGATTCATGTGTATCCTAATTTTTATTCTCTAGGGTAGTTTAGGTTAGTATGAGAGGCAATGGAAAAATGAATATTGGTGAGACGGTTGTATATATCACACCAAGTGAGTCATTCCATTTTGAGGGTGTTTTGAGGGTCAATGAGCATGGAGATTAGGATATATCTATTGGGAGTAAATTATTGTGGTAGAGTGGGTTTTATTCTAGGTTTTAGTCTATGATATCACCCATAGAAGATATGAAGTTGGACTCAGGTGTAGTTCATGGGAGTTGTCCAGGACATGGATTCATGTTATAAATGGGTGTAGATCTAGATGACCTGGAATGAACTATGGGTGGTGATAATAGCTGTAATGACTGATATAATTTTTATAAACATCATTTTTATGAAATATTCATATCCATTAATTATTATTTTTATATTTATATTCATTATAAAAATAATATTTAATTTTTTTCGCAAAAAGAAAAATAATTTATAACCAAATTGGGTTTTCAAGTCTTATACGGTGTTATTTAAAATATTTATTTTGATGTTATGGAATAAAAATTATATGAAATTAAATTTATTTTTTAAATCATAATGGTAAAAATATAATATTAATTTTTTTGATAAATTTATTAAAAGTTTTATTTTTCAATGAATATTGAATAATACTGAATTTTATTCGAATTTTTATTTTCAATTCAAGAATTTAAAATTTAATAATGTATTCTAAATTATTATAAAAATTTAATTATATGATTTTGATTATGTTTAATACTACAAATTTTATTGTAATCATCGTTATAGTTGAATTTGGCAGGAA
The DNA here is from genome assembly GCA_963277665.1 of Viscum album. Classification (NCBI taxonomy): domain Eukaryota; kingdom Viridiplantae; phylum Streptophyta; class Magnoliopsida; order Santalales; family Viscaceae; genus Viscum; species Viscum album. The sequence goes on from OY728127.1 coordinate 1,167,918,928, forward strand.
AAATGTTTTATACATAAAAAAGACGTTTTACTAAAGGACCTTTTTTCATCACTTTTTATATGATTAATTTTATATTAAATTATACTGATTATATGAATTCTATTTGAAAAAATGCATTCCATATTTTGAATCATAGTAATTAGTTTTATTTAATTATATGGATGTAATATTTTTCATAGTTAATTGTAAAAAATAAAAATATGTCCCCACTGTTAAAGTTAAAATAGATTTAATGGGGTTTAACATAAATAGATAATAGTTAAAATGACCTATAAGTATAAAATAAACCTATTTTATGGAAATATTTTACCCAAATATAATATATTATTTTTAAATGTCCCATTTTGGATCAATTATGATTGATTAAGATATTAATAAATTTAAATATTTTTTTTAAATTCCATGTGTGTCCTCTTTTCCCCTTATAAAAGGATACCCAATATTTTCTCTTCTAGAAACATCAATATCATTTTTGATTGGAAAATAACTACCCAAATATCTTACTAACTTCAGTATAAAATTCCATGAGATCCTGGTTTATTCATAATAATATCTTAGGAAGGATTTAGATGTATGCCTAATGATATTGTCTGAAGAAGAGGTATAATCTTAATTGAGCATTTTCATTTTATTTCTTCTTCCACCTCCTTCAAATAATCATAAATAATGTTTAATAATATAATAATTATATTAAATATAATGGGATGATATTCTATAATTTAATAACCTATATCAACATATTCTTCCATCAAATGTGAAATGAGACCATCATTCTAGTATATGGTAGACTACTGCCTCACGAACCATTGTAATTATTTTACCATGACCATATCATAGGACTTGATATAGGGATTGATTTAATGTATATGTATGATATTATTGAAACAATTATAATTCATTAATGATTATATATATTTTATTTTCATTTTTTCTATCTATTAAAAAATTAAAACCTCATTTCTTTGTACCGGTGGATTACCAACTGCTCGAAATGATGCGATTTGTTTTTCTTCACCATATCACATGAAAATAATATATATATTTATTATATGATATAATATAATATCTATGAAATTAGAATAATTATATAATTATAAAATCATACATAACATCATTCTGTCTTGCTTCTTGAAAAATTAAAATCTTACTCATTCGTGCATATGGCCTACAATCTCCATGATTGTAATGTAATAAATTTTTCATAACCATATATGATGGTTACTTTAAGAATTATTATTATTGTAAAAAATTTAAAATTATTTAATGGTTTTTATTCTTGGGATGATATAATAATGAAATATTTGACCACAGTCAACCTTCTGAAATAAATTTGGTCATATGAGTCAAATATCATCAAAATGCCTGATGTGATTTTAATTGATTATGTAATTGATTGTATGATGGAAAAAAATTTATGGAATAAAAAACTTTGAAATTATTATTAAAAATGAAAATAATTAACTTTTTTTTATTTAGGATGATAGATAATGTACAACATGAGTCAAACATGAGGGAAATTTACATTATAACTTCGTTGTAAATGTTTTATGATTTATTTTCTCAGTATTTTCCTTCCATTTAAAAAATTCATAAAATTATTATTTTAAATGAATATATATTTAAATAAATGAAATATAATAGGAATTTTATGTCTCTAGTTTTACTTTCATTCGAATTTTTTTCTAAATTAAACATATAACAAAACCTATTGACTTTTTTACAAAGCGAAAAAAGAAATGTTCTATTTCAAAATAAATTACATATGTAGTTCTTCCATACACTATAAATATTTTTTGATTATTGGATTAAATTACAATAATTCATTTTTTATTCTTATAAAAAACATCTTTCACTTTCTTCAATTTTTTCAATATTGTTTTTAAAAAGAATGTACATTTCGATGTACAGAAATGATTTTAATTGGGATGTAGAATATTTTTATTAGTATGATGATAGAAATGATAGTTTTCACGTGTTATTATTATGAATTGGTTCATTGTAAATTTTAAAAAATATAGGTTATCCCAATATACCTCATGGTTATGGGTGATCCCAATAAAGCTTATTATGATGGATGGGATCGATATAGATCTCTGATGCATAGAATAATGTGACAGAGTTAACATATTATGTTTATCCAAAGCTGTTATTAGTGTTTACCATATAGGATAATCCATTTCAAAGAGTGATTGATGATGTGACACAAAAATGACGTCCTAGGATACATAATTAATTTACCTATTGTTCTAATGGTTATTTTATGGAAACCTTATCAAATATCAATGTAAGAATAATCTTCATAATTTTAAATTGATTCTTAAGCTACATAAAAGGGTAAAATGTATAATTCTTTTTTAGAAATATTTCTTGATTTTTTCATGAATGTAATGAAACCATTATTTTTTTAATATTTTCATTTATATTTAATAGAATAAATTTTTTGAAAAAACTTTTGTAGAGAAGTTGTTTTGTTGGGAAAGAAAATGTTTGTTTTGCCTCAAATTTTATTTTCAAAAATAAAACTTTTTATGATTATTCATTGACTAACAAGTTTATTTTTTTATTATTTCATGTAATGTGATTTACATTTTTATAAGATTTTATAAAGTGGTTTTAAATTTGTTTTCAGTATTAATAGGGAAATGAATGAGGTCATGACGAATATTGTGAAAATATTTCATGAGAAGTGAAATTGATATATCTTAATAGAATTGTATTATATCAAAATTTATATTGAGTAGAATTAGAAACATTTTCATGAAATATTTATTTATTTAAGGGTTATAAACTTATTAAATAATCCATTAATACATAAATTACTCTGATAATTAATGAAAATTAAATCTTTTCTAAAAAAATAAATTTTATGATTTTTTGGACGAATGCTTATAGATGGTATCAGATGAATGATTTAGATAATATTATAGGTTAATAAAATGTAAGTCAATACCCTTATCATATTTTAATTCATAGTTATAAAGATATATAATTTCATAAATATAATTATGCTTTATCTAAATTTTGTTTGTTCATAATGGCTTTCCGTAGAGAAAACATAGATGTTGAAGTGGGTTATCACAAAGAAGACAATGTCCTTCCAAATTATCAACCTCACATAGCGGGAATTAGATGTGAGTAGTTTTTATTATGACAGACCATTTGATGCATACAATAAGTTATTTCAGTATCCACGCTATTGTGAAATTTGGTCTACAATAGTGTAACATGTTGATAGTGGATCATTTTATGAGACAACACCCTCTAGGAATCAGTGGATTTGTTTTGACTTAGTGGTAGTTAATAAATGATTTAAATCCATAAAAATGATTTTGAGGTCATTGTTTATTCATATCAATAAAGGGAAACTATTATTATTTACCATTTTGAAGGTGAAACCAATAATGGAGATCAATGGTTAAGAATATTGGAGAAAGAGATGATATGTGTTCCATTGAATGAGATATTTAAAAAATATTTTTGTTCAGAAGTATTTTCAAAATGTTTTATGAAATAGGTTGGAAAATTATTTCATGGAATTGATGTATAAGGAGGAATATTCTATGGCCAAGTATAAAGAATAAATCACCATATTTTAATTCCATAAAAAAGATTGTATCCAAAATTGTGAGAGTAATGTTGAACTAGTTTACTCAGGACTAAATCCAATATAAAAAACATATTTGGCCTCACAAAAATTTAAATTTTTTGAGAACGATATTAATTATGATGATAAGGTTAAAATGTAATATTTTGATGATAATTTTTTTTAAATGAAGAATAAATTGGGTTCTTAGTGAAATAAAAATTGGAAGTATCCTTCAATTAAATATAATGGTGAGAAATTCATGTTTTTAGTTGGTGATAGGGGTCATAAAAATCACCCTATGGGATGTAATATAAAATCTAGGATGTGTTTCTCATGTTGTATGATTGGGAATAAAACTCATGATTGAAATGAAAAATATAATACGAGTAGTAAGACCAATTTTTAAATGAATGCCTATAGTCTAAAAAATTATACGATATGGGTAATTATGCTAATTTCTGATTGAAGAAGATCATAAATGATGGGAAGATATAAGTATGTATACATAATGGTGTGGTTCAATCTTTTTTAAACTATATGAAGAGATGTTGGTCCACCGAATAAGGTGGTAACAAGAACATTACATATTTATTAGTACAATAAAAATGTATTCAATGATTTGGGGTGTTAACATTATTTAATTTATAATAAATTTGAATGTAAATTAGAAATATTACCTCAAGAAATAAAATTTAGACTTTTATTAAAAAAAATATTGGGGGTACTATTATGTAAACTTGAAATTAAAATTATTTAACCGTTATCATAAATAGATATATTCTCCTTAAAATCCTTAGTGTTCTCCCCGTTATAGAGTTTTATGGTGTTCTAGGTATGTATGGATTTCTATTTATCATGATAAGAGATATTATAGAGAAGAAATGTTTATTTTGTAAATGATTTTTCATGTGTATATAAGAATCAATAGATACCTTTTATAACATATCATGGAGCTAAGAAACTACTAAATACTTTAATATAATGTTATCATCCTCGTATTATTGAAAATAATGGATCATTTTTAATTAATGATATGTTTTTATTGAAAGAATATTGGGATGTCTTTTCTGATGTGTTTTTCAGTATTATACCAGATAATGATGTTTAATTGACAATGGGATTAGTTCTTGAGTATAATTTAATTTCAAAACCTCCTTATCAAATGGATACTAAATAAGTACTATAATTACAAAATATGTTAAAATAATTTCATGATAAGGGTATTTTTCTTTGAATAATGTCACCATTGGATGATCCAATTTTGTTTTATAAATATAAATATGGTTTCCTGGGGATTTATAATGATTATAGGGACTTGGAAAACATTATTTTTAGTTATATATTTCTATGTCCCCATTTCAATAACTTTTTTGATTCGATCCAAGGAGATCCATATTTTTAAAAGGAAAATATCATGTCTATGTACTACCAGAAGAAAGTAAAGGAGGATTAAATTACAATGATATTATTTGATACTAGGTATAAACATTATTAGTGTATGGATATTTCCATTGGGTTCAATAATTATCTTTTTTTAATCAAGGATCATATAAATATTGTTTTCCCTGATTATATAGATACGTTCTTTTGCTATATTTATTGATGATATTTTTGTTTATTTTTAATGTCATGGGGATCATGAAAACATATAATTATTGTTTTTAATACCTTGATAGAAAATAAATTCTGTCGAATATTTATTATATGTGATGTTTTCTTACATTATAATTCATTCATTGTAAATATCATAAAAATGAATGCATAACCATAGATCATTAAAAACAATAGTTGTTGAGGAATTGCCAAAACCTATAAATATTATAATGAATTAATGTTCTCTTGGATTAATAAGAATATACTATTGGTTTGTAGATAACTTTTATTGGTTATATATACTACTAACTAAGATAATATAAAATTAATTTAGGATTATCATTTAAGAGTAATATGATTATTTTTTCCAAGAATTGAAAATAAGATAAGTAATTGCTCCAGTTTCAGCACTTCCATCTAGAAATGATGAATTTTATATCGAAATTTATGATTTATTTAAGGTACTAGGATGTTTTTTAATCAATTATTAGAGACTAATTTATTATTCATCAAACTAGTTAAAATCCCGTGAATTTTTTTCCAACACATTACCTTGAACGGGAAGCTTCAGTTTTTTCTTCTATAAATTTTGAGAGATAATTTATATAGTGTATATAGTGAAATATATAATGAGTAAATTTTTTTGAAGTATATATTAACTAAAAATTTCATTAAAAATATTCATATTTTATTAATGGAATTGATAAATTATTGAGACTACACAATTCTTTACAATCATGGAAACAAAATTATATTTTCTGATTATTTGAGTCAGAAAAATAATGAATTACTAACTATGATTCAACTATAACATGATTCCTTGGTTAATTTTTTGATTAATCCTATAATATAGTTTTTTAATACAGGAACTCCCACTATTTTTTAGGTTTATCTAGAATCATACTTATGAGATAGGATTAATAATTTCTAGAAGAAATATCGTGTTTTATAGAAAAAGATAAATTATTTATGAAATTTAACATTCATGTATTTAATATTGAAAAATAATGATTTTAAATTTAGAAATAGGTTATGTGTTTCATGTGATCCCATTTTAAGATAAAACAATTTATTTTGGATCAATGATTTTCATTTGGATTCATCCTGGTCACACAAAAATGTACCGATATCTTCGTGAACATTATTGATGTGAATGAATGATGACAGTTATTCCAAATATTTATATAAAGTGTTTGACTTTTTATAAGGTAAAATCTAAATGGAAATTAATGAAGGGTATACTTAAGTAATTTTTACATGTAGAATGGTGATGGTAAAATATATCGATGTATTTCATGCTGTGATTGCCAATGAAATATTGATGTAGTAATGTTTTTTGGGAAATAAATAATGAATTAACAAAATTTGGTAATATTATTCATATTTGAGATTATATGACTTTAGATAAAAAAATTAATTTTTGATAAAGCTATAATATTATTTCATATATTACCTAACTAATTTTTATCCTTTCATGATCCCAGATTCACTTCTAAATTTTGGAACTAAATTTTGATTTTTTTGGGTAATAATTTAAATTTTTGTACATCCTTTAATCCTTATTCTGATAGAAAATCAGCATGAACGATTTATACTACAGATGAAATTAATCTATATTTTTTCATGTATTTTCAAGGATTTTGGGATTGAAATTTTTCTCTGGCTTAGTTTTCCTATAATAATAGTTTTCATTCCACTATATGGATGAAGCATCTTGAATCATTATATTGATAGAGATATTGGACTATAGTTTATTAGGATTTACTCCTAAAAATAATATTTTTTGAATATTATTGGTCTATGAAATGGTTGAAAAGGTGCAGGTTATTCAGTAATATATGTGGAAAACTCATATAATATAGAAAATTTATGTTGATTACCAGAAGAATTATCTTTTATTTGAGGTAGGTGGTAATTGTTTCCATAGAGTATCTTCATGGTAAAGTGTTTTCGGTTATGCTAAAAAGTGAATGGTGAGTACAATGTTAATTGAACCACATCTAATTCTAGTCATTATCTCATTGTATTCTCCCTGATTGGCCTTGACTCTGAGTTTACCTCTCCTACAAGATGTGTTTCAGGTTTCATTTTTGAGAAAATATTTGTCATATACACCTCATATTCCAATCCCTAATGTAATTTAGTTCCAAGAAAACCTTTTTTTGAGGTACATCTAGTATAGAATATTAAAAATAATGATAATTTTTTAGGAATAAATTAATTTATCATGTTATGTTTTTTGGGAAAAAACTTTGGACTGAGGAAGAAACATGGGAATCAAAAAATTCAATGAGGGAAAAATATCCCACCTTATTTAATTAATGAAAACAATTATGTTGACAAATTATAAAACGTTGGTGGGGAGAATGTAAAAAACTAGGTACTTCTAAGTTAAATTTTTTTATGTCACATTAATATTAATCAATTATATCTCATAGTGAAATATTGATTATAACATTATTATGTCATTTTTACTCAAAAATAAAAATATTTATTTCTATCAAAATTTATTTTCCATTAATTATGTTTTTTTATCAAAAACATTGATATAAAAATTATAAAATATTAATTAGTGTATCATTAAATTCATTTGTAAATTATAATATAAATATTCTAATATTGTCAATATTTATGAATTTTTTGAAAATGTTGATTTTACAATGAATAGTGAAAGTACTAATTTTTATTGGAAATTTTATTTTAATTTAAATTATTTATATATTTACAATTTTTGGGTATGTATTTAAATTTTATTAGTCCCTATTAATAAAAAAATTCAATAAATCTTATTTTAATCAATTTTTACTTCAATTTGGTATAAGAAATTATACCTAAAAATACATTTTTGGGAAATAAAATTTCAACTCATTTGGTATGTTTGATACTATAAGAATATTTTCCACATCAATGAATTGAAATAGGTGAAATGATGTAAATATTGTTATTTATAATAATTAATATATGGTACTTCATTCAACTACATTTTTTGTTATACTGAATAGTAAAAACAGTTAAAAATCAATTACATAGTTAAGGTTTAAATTTGTTTACAGTGGGTTCAACTAATACTATAATTTTTTAATTGACCAATTAAATTTGATAAGTATTGTTAAAAAGATATATATAAATTCCATATCATATAAACATTGACTATGGTCCATTTTTTAACACTCTTTCTTGATTAATACATTCATACATTTTAATCTTTTTATAAATTCCATGTCTATCCTCCCCCCACCCCCACTGATAAAAGGACACACCAGTCCTCTCTTATGCACACATCAAGTGAATTTTGTTATGTAAAATACATTGATAAATTAATTCCATAAATAACTCCACATATTATAAATTTATTAATCTTATAAAACGCCATCCTATGAAGGCATTTGGTATAAACATAATAAGGTTTTAAAATTAGAGGAATAGTCTTAAATGAACATTTTTGTTTTACATCTTTTTTTACTACCTTTGAATCTTCATTAGACATGCTGAAATAATAACATCAATATCAACCATATATTATGAGTATATTATTTAAGGTAATAAACTATATTCATCTCTTCCTCTACATAATGGTATGTGAAACCTTTGATCATGTGTATGAAAGACTACCACCTCGTGAACAGATGTAATTAATTTTCCATAACCACCAATCATGGATAGTTATAGTGATAGATTTAATAAATGTGTATTATGTTCACTAAATAATTATAATTCATGAAATATAATATATAATTTGTTTTTATAGAATTTCATTGTTTAAAAAATGAAAACATTATTCATATATATGTGTTGATTACGATGTCCAAACAGAGAACAAATTATTTTCTCATCACCATAGAACATTGAATGATAATATAAGAATATTAAAAATGTAATAGTTTATTAATTATATAATCACCATTCTAGAAATATGAATTCATAAATACAGTTATTCATAATTTCCTTTGAAAAAATAAAATGTTACTCAGTGAATGTATATAATATTATATACATGATTGTAATATAATTCAACATTCATAAAAAAATTAATTGATGATTTTAGATGTGTAATTTATTGATAAAAAACTAATTTATTTCATGACTATTATTATTTATATTATGGATTTATTACATATTTTTTCATAGTCAACCGACTGGAATCATTTTGGATATATGAGTTGAATATCATCAAAAATGAATGACATGAATTTAATTGGCTGTGTAATTAAATATAACATGGTAATAAATTAAATAAAATGAAAAAATGACATGACAAATTTTATATGCATGAAAAATAATTTTTATAAATTTATTATTTTTAAGATATATTATTTATGTTATAAGTAAATCTTGAGTTAAGTGACTCTTTGCATTAAAACCATGGTTATTGATGTTTTAAAATTTATTTTCATAATATTTTTCGTCCATGTACATATGAAAATATTATTTCAAGATTTTATATATATTGAAATAAACGTTTTATATAGTTTATTTCATTTTTTACATTCCTTTTCTGGTTTTAAAAAAAAAATCTATTTAATTAATGTTTTGACATTCTTTACAAAAATAACACGAATTTTCAATTTTTACAAATATGGAATAAAAATTATTCGCCACTTTATATAATTACTTTATGCTTGGATTCTATTAAAACAATTCATAATTTCATAAAATAAAAACCCTTATTACCTTTTTTCTGGATATTTTTCAAAAGGGGTTTTAAATTGAAAATATGTTTCAATATATAAAAAAATTCAAATAGGTGTAAGGATTAGTTTTATGATAATGATTTTAGAATTGGAATATTTTATATATTATGATTATGTTATTGTAATTTTGAATTATTAATGAATATTCGTTATCCTGATATATATCATGATGCTGGGTGAGCTCGATATTGTGCATGATTATGGGTGGGATTGATATTTCTCAAAAAATAATGTTTTAAAGAGAATCATACAACTTGTTAGGTATATATTAAGTGATTATTTTAATTTACTAAGAAGGATATTCCATTTGTAATTGTGAATGTAAGAGTGATTTTTAAATTTTCTCACATGGTATCTATATTATTTATCTATTATTTATAATTTTTATTAATGAAATCATATTATTTATCAAAGTATTATAATTGGATAACGTTTAAGGGAATTTTTATGCTATGTTTTAATGGTGTAATATATTTGGTTTTTGAAAAATTAGTCAATAGCTTTTAATGATGTAAATGAAACAACTACTAGATTTATTGCTCCCTTTGTTATTTTCTAAATGATTTACAAAAATATTTTGGCAGATATGTTGATTTCCTAGGAATGAAATTGAACACTTCGATCTCAAATTTAATTTTGAAAATGGACAAAATTTATGAGTATTCATGGAACAATGATTTTCTATACCTTTTTTTATTTATCCCATACTAATATTTTTATGTCTATACTCTGTTTTCAAACTCTTCTCGATATGTTTTTAGGATGTGTAGGGAGATGGATGAGGTTAATAATGAAATTGTGAAGATAGTTAATGAATAAAAAATGTATTACATCATAAAAGTTTTCTATTTTTGAAAAAATGAATAATTGTTTGAAATATAGACATTGTCACGTAATTTTATTTATATAGAGGTTATAACCATACTATATAAAACAATAAATCTATAATAAATTAGAGAAAACAATAAAACGAATTATTTTATAATGTTTTGGATAATAGTAGAGGTTTAGATAACATAATTAAGTAACCATAAGAGAATATAATTTATTATTATCATCAAATTTAATTTAATGATAATCTCATTACGTCATATAAACTATTACTATTCAAAATGGTTTTCCATTGTGTAAGAAAAAAATCATAACTAGGAAGGAACTAAGAGGATAATATACTTCCAAATAAGCTACCTTGTATGATTTTAATTAGAGTTCAGTTGTTTTTTACTAAGAAGTATCATTTTATAAAAGCTAAAAATATTGCTTGTATGTATTTTAGAGAGTAACCCGATATATCACATTGGAACATATCAATAGTTGAACCTTTTAGGAGACAAAACCCTCCAAAATTTAGTGGATATTTTAACATGGTAGTCACTGGTGGATGGTTTTATGTCATGGAAATGATATTTTATGTCATGGGTTATTTGGATCATTAAAAGTTAAATATTATTATTTACAATTTTAAATTTTAAATTGACTAATTATTCTAAATTGATATGAATATTAGAGAAATTTAAGAGGTTGATACCATTAAATACTATACATTTAAGAGTATTTTCCTTCAAAATTATTTTCGTATGTTTAATCAGCATATTATAGAATGTAAATTCATTGAATTGAGGCATGAGGTAGAATATTCATCAGCCCTGTAAAAAACATCACCCGATTAGACAGGTACATAGTGAATTATATCCAAGAAATTAATAGTAAAATATATGAGTTTTAATATAGATTCATAAAATATATAGAATATATTTGAAATCTAATGAATTTAAAAATTGTTATAAAATTATTTTTTGAGATGATAAGATAGAAATGGATTTTTAATATTACTAGATGTTCTATAGAAACAAGTAGAAAATGATGTCTCAGCTATGTGAAAATGGGAATAATCTGTAAATGTAATATTTATGTTGGAAATTCATGTTTAAATTCTACAAATGGTGTGGTAAAAATAACACTAGGTAATGTATTATGAAATATAAGGAGTACTTTGGATATGGTATGTCTGTATATACTGCTTTTGATTTCAGACAAAAAGATATGAGGTGTGGTAAAACTGATTTTGACAAGAATGTTATACGATGTTTTAAATGTAACATGATGGCTCACTATGTTGATTAATCTCCAAATAATATGGTGAATTATTGGAAGAAAAAAATACAATAATAATAATGGTGTGTTTAAATCATTTTTATCCACTTTGATTGGTTTTATTCATTCATAAAAAAGTGTAACTAGTACATTACATGTTTACTCAGACTATGATAATGTATTATTACAATGACGGTATAAAAATTATTTCATATCATAAACATTTTCAATAAAATTATTTATTTTACATTAAGAAATGATGTCCTAGAATTTAGATAAAATAGATATTGTTATTATTAAGGAAATAATAATTCAAAAATATCTTCCTAATATCTTCAGTGGAAGGATTTTCCCTATAAAACAAGATTAATTTTAAATTATAGAAATTTATGTTATTCTATGTATGGATTGGATTTCAGTTAATCATGCAATGATAAATGACATAGACAGAAAAGTTTTTTTGGAATTATATTCCACTTATATATAAGAATCAATTATCACATTTAATAATATAGCATGATGTTGATAAATTCCCAAATTATTGAAATGAATGTTGTCATCCACATATTGATTAAAATAAAGGGACTCTTTAAATTAATGGTCTATGTTTTGTACAAGAATATCTCAATTTTTTGGGATAAGATTACCTATGTTATACATTATCAAGAGGTTTAATTTATTATTAACATAGTTATAGATTATTATCTAATTTCATAGAACCCTTACCAAATGGCTCTAGTAGAACTTCAATATTTAAAAAAGATGTTACATAAATTTCTTAAGAATGGTTTAATTATTCCTAAAACATCATCATGTGTTTATCCTATTTATTTGTTAATAATAAATAAAATTATTTTACGATTTTCATTTATTATAAATCATTGTATAAAATTACTATTAATAATATGTATTTGTTTCCTTGAATCGATGAGTTGTTTGATCAAATCCATGGAGATCAATTTTTTTCAATTTCTGAACTTAGGTTTGGGTACCACCAAATAAATATAAAAGAGTATTTAATCCCAAATATTTTATTACATACTAGGGATTGGTAGTATGATTTTGTGGTTCTACACTTCTGGTTGAAGAATTCACAAACCGTTTTGATAGATCTAAGGAATAAATTGTTCTATAAATATATGGATATTTTTTGTTTAAGATTACTAATTATATTATGGTTTATTATAAAATTTTAATGGATAATGAGAAACATAAAAGTAATTTTTTGATAACCATGAATGAAAATAAATTATATGGAAAATATTTCAAATGTGTTTTTTTATTACAACAAATTTCATTACATTTATATACCCTAAATAACCATGGAATAACTATTAAAACTTCTAAATATAAATTGGTTTATGAATTTATATTAAATAATAATGTTACTAATATTTTTGGATTTCATAGATTATAACTATATTACTCTAATTTTGTTAAAAAATCATGTTTTTCTAGTCCAAAAGAAATGTTAACACAAAAATGAGTTAGGATTGTCTCAAAAATTTAATGTGATGAATGTTTCATGAATATAAAAATTGGATAGATAATTCCCTTGTTTTATCCGTTCTATCAATAAATTGTGACATCCTTAACTATTGTGATTATTTATTAAGTGAATTTATTTATATTTTAATGAATATTGTTTAGGTAATTTCTTCTGCTTCACATCAAATAAGGATCTATAAAGTAATTTGTCCGAAAAACATATCTGGTAGTTGTCTTGTTCAATTTTATAATTTAAACACATTAATTATATGAATTAAATATTGAAATATAAACTAATCATATGTTTTTAATGTATATTTTCACTATAAGATGGTTCAACACGAGACATTCGAGATGAATGGAAATGATAAAATTGTTTTCTTACATGATTCTTTACCATCTAGGAATTGAAAACAATGTTGTTTATTCTTTGATTTTGGAATATAATTCAACATTAACAATTCTACGTAGAGAACATGATCATTTGGTTAATGATCTAATTATTGTTTGATTATAAATTTTTCATGTTGTAACTCCCTCAATTTTGGTTAACATGTTAGTAGAATCTTCTTATTCACTTGGGATTAACCATATTTAGATGAAAGGTAGTGTTTTCTAGAAAAAGGTAATATTGGTTAAAAATTTCCGTTTCCTGAGTTTAATCATTACAACGAAGTTATTTTTCTAATTGTAAAAATATTATATTCCTTATGTGAACCCTAATTGAATAACTAACCGATGAATGGAGCGTATATATCTCTATTTTGGATTTATAATGGTAGCACAAAATGATATATAGATGCTCAAGAACATTTATACAAGGAATGAATGAAGAAATACATTTCTAAATTTACTTTTAAATGTTTTAATTTTTAACAAAATATTGCTGAATGAAAAATATTAAATGGGTTTCTTATACCATATCATGTGTCAAGATAGAAATTGTAAAATATATCCATTGATTTCATGGTTGTATTACCAATGATATCTTGATGCTATAATGTGACTTGGGTAATTTTTATCAATAAACTAAATATTACCATTTTCTTTCCATTCAAGATAATATGATGTTGGATCAACATTATCTAATTTCTGATAAAGATTTAATTTTATTTCATGGGGTTTCTCATTACATTGAATTTTATAATGTTTCAATATTCTCTTCTAATTTCTAGACTGGATTTAAAAAGCCTTTTGTAACTAAACAATATTTATTATATCCTTTTAACCAAAATCTAATGGTCTGACATAGTAATTGATTTATATTTTTATGAATATTTTTTATTCTTTTTAAAATAATTTTTATTATTATTGGAATCAATATTTGTCTTTGTTATAATTTTTATGATATTTTTTCATTATAGTATACATATGTATCCTTTTGAAAAGTTATATAAAAATTATTCTACCACTCCATCTTTTTCGGATCATGTCAATGAAAAAAATTAATTATAAACTAAATTGGTAGTTGAAATGGTTTAGATGGTTAATTTTATTTTCACAAACATGAGGATGGTTTAGAGTAGGTAGAAAAGATAGTTTAATAACAATAAATTTTTTTTCATTCAACATAGATGATCATTCGTCTTAAAGAATATCCATGAAAATGTGTTATGGATTTTTGGTAAAAAGGGAATATAGAGCCCATGGCTCATTTATAAATTTTAAAATAAAGTTATTATTTTATATCATTATTATTTAGTGGACATGAATCATATTTTTTCATAGGTACATGATATATTTCATGTTTTTTAAATATTCTATGTGCTGAATTATAGTCATGTTTGAGCCCTAAAATAATTCCGTTGGAAGAAATCCATTATTATAAAGAATTGTCTGTATAGATTTTTAACCAAAAAGTGAATATTTTAATGAATAATTTGATTTAAAATGTTTTGGTTTTGTAAAAATCCCATATGATTTGGGAAGAGACATGGAAACCAAAAAATTATATGAGGGAAAAATATCCCCAATTGTTTATGTATTGAATATAATTATGAGGATGAAATATATTAATGGGGGATGAATGTAACATCCTTAGTATTTTAAGAAAAATTATTTTCATTTATTATAAAAATTAAATCATTATATTTGATTGAGATATATTAATAATAAGAATATATGTTATTTTTTCATCAAATGGAAAAAATCATCATTTCTAACCAAGTTTGGATTTATTTCATTATAAGTGTATTTCTAAATAATTTTTTACAAATTATGGAATTTAGATTTTTTTTAAAAAAATTAATTCAAAATTTGATATTTACAAATGAATTAATGTTTATAAATTTTAAAAATGTTTTATTTTTCCATGAATATTGAAAAAATACTAATTTATATTGTAAATTATTTTTTCATTTCATGTATTTACAAAGACACATTAAATTTTTTTATTAGTTTTAAAATATAATAAATTACTTTGTTAAATTAAATTTAAAAGTGAACGTTCCTCACTATGAAGGATGATCTGGACATCACAAAAGGTGGATTAGAGTGTGGTGGACCCCAACAAATTGGACACGATGGTTTTTTATTGGCCAGGATTGAACCTCATTGAGGAATCATGCATACCCATTGTGGATGATAGGGATAAAAAACCACATAGTTTGAAAGGGAATGGTTTGGGGATTACACATGGTTAGCTACCCCTCGCAAGAGGGGACCTCTTGGTTGGATGGATATGATGTATTGGGGTTAAGCATGTTTATGATCCCATGTGATGCAAAGAGTAATGGTATAAATGTGGGAGGTATGGTTAACTTCCAAAATGGATGGCATGATCCCACCATTTTTTGGTGGCCCAGGTAAGAATTAGGATAGATTATGGATGATTGGGTGAAGTTAGGGGAATGAATGATTTGGAACCAATATGAAGGAGACAGTGCGAGGATTTAACCATAGGGAGATTAAAAATTTACCCTAGTTGTTGGGAATCATAGTCCAAGTAGTTCAAGATGGGGAAATGATATACCTACAGAGGTAACTTGTGAGAATGGAATGCATGGATAAGGGTACAAATTAGAACATTCGGGTTGTGGAATCATCTTCCTGAGACACAAAATATGAAATGGGTCAGGATGGGAATAGATGATGGGATTTAACCTAATAGAGGCTTCCTAAATACCTAGGTTTAATGGAAATGATCGAAGTCTACATAGTTCATGACTGGATGCATAGAAGTAGGGTGTATACAAAGTAAAACAACCAGAAGGCATGCTAGGGGCTTACACAAGGTTAGAGACCCTTCACAATAGGGACACTCTTGGTAGGAGGAATATGGTCATGTGTGGGGCTTGTGTATGGCTATATTCCAAGGTGGATGGATAATAACACCATTGGGGGTTGATCTGAGATATGTGTCCCAAAGAGGGAATATGCCACATCGTGAGTGTATGTCCTTAGTTGGGAGAACCAGTGTTTACAATTGGTTGGGGTTGAACCTCAAAGAGGATTCATACTTACCCTAAAGGGATCAAAATCTATGTAATAAAAAGCATGCAGATTAACACCATGCATGATGAGTGAACTGATGTGAAGTAGTTGGAAGATGTGGATTGTGGATAACAATGGGCTTGAACCACTGAGAGGATTCCTATGTACACTATTTTAAAGGAAATGGTCAATGTCCAAATAGTTCACTGGATGTAGTATAATTTCATGAAGGACGAGGTGATTGGTTTTTACACATGTTTAGTGGTATAAATAGGATTCGATGGTTTTTCCATACACTAAGCCCACTTTAGTCAAACTCGGTGTGAGAAACAAGAGGCAGTAGTAGACAAACCAATCGTGTTGCAAAAGTACAAACATAAGGGATGGTGAAAGGCTTAAAAAAAGTTTTTTGCCTAGGGAGATGGAAATTGGGACTTACTCTATAAGGGAATCCTGGGAAGCTGATTTAGTAATTACAAGGAGAATTCCTAGGGAACACATGGTGACAACACACAAAGGGAGTGAGAGGTGGGCGAACTGAAAGGCGGGAAGAAAGAGGTTCTTGATCCCAGCCTCTCTAGGGTCCAATTAATCCTTCCACATATGGGGAAACATATATTTTAACATCAGGTGTAGAGTATGTGGGTTCTTAGCAGCTCAACTTCCAATATCATTGATGAGGAGGACTCATTCTTAATCCATTGGACATACATAACTTGTACCAACCCGAACATGGGGATGGGAAGGCACAAGAAATTCCAGATATGAGGTTGGTGGAGTGGTCAATTAAAGGGCCCACATAAGCATAGTTATGTGAATAATCCATATATATTATTGTACCTATGAGAAGATGTGTATGGTAGGACATCACAACATGAAGAACCACACGAGTAATGATGAGATCACATCGTACAAGCCTAGAGGGACATATTGGAGAGGGACTCATGAATTAGAAGGATTTTTTAGGTGTGGATTCACGACATTGTGGCGCTTCATGAAGAGAAGGACCTTTATGATGGATGTTTCATCACAAATTAAGCTTAAAAGGGACTTCATGATGTGTGGAGCTTTGTGAAGCATAGATACTCAGCAGAGGTATGGAGTATACATGTTCTTGGAGGGTGATTCAAGAATGATGAATGCCTCACGGTGTCATGAGTTACCAAAAGGGACTCCTATTTTTGTGATGGTCATGGGGACTTATGAAGGGAATTCCCTCTTAATTCAGAGGTAGATCAGAATGAAGGGAAACCTACTTTTCACTACCTAAATACCACCGGTATTGCATCTTTGCACTAGTTCATGGAGGAGAGGGAGATCCTCTAAAAGTGATCTCAGAAGGTGAAAGGACGGGATAGCAATAAATTAGGGTGGGTTTGAGCTGCATATTTCTGGGTATCAGGTATTGTGGTTCATAGATGTGGTCCATGAAGTAAATTTCTCATTGGGATTGGATGAATCATCTTCGGACTCACAGAACCTCCTATCACTACTCTATAGTGGTCGTGGTGCTCAATAGACATTCATAGCCTTCCCTCAAGACTCTTCAGTGTCCGCAGAGGTTTCCCTCCTTCAGTTTTGTGCCATTTACAGTGGTAAAGGTCTTCATGATAGAGATTCACAAATATGACCCTTTAACGCATTTTATGGCATGTTCGGGTTGAATGTTTTCCCCAAATAGTTTGGATATCCTTGATTCATTTTTGGATCAGATTTTGGTGAAAAAAATTCCCCGCATAGAATTGGAGTCGAGAGAAATAAGGGTTGAATTCGAAGGGTGGATCACTAAAAACATGTATATTCATGACCAATCAGACTAGGATGTCACTTATAGCATGGGTGAGTTCTCTACGAAGCATAAGGCAGCTAAATGTGACATAAATAATTCAATTATATATCATATATATTCGACATGATGGTCACATTTTTTGCTGCATCCAACCTCCACGAACTTATTCACAGGCTTCCGAATCATGAATCTTTAGCACCCCATGAATACTCTTTGTGAACAGGGTTTGTTAGATTGGTCTTCATGAGCGCTTTGTAGAAAACTGGTGCACCGTGATCTTTTGATGCTCCAAAAAGCATTCCATGTCTTTAGAGGCTCTATGATCATGGGAAATTCTATAGTTATTTTGGGTACAATCTTTGATATCAATGAATAAAAATTGACAATGTCATGGATCAAATTGCCTATCACGAATCTGCTCGGGAGGTCCTCGTAGAAAACGCTCGAAGGGAGAAAATGATGAAAAGTTCCCTTCTTGGGGAATGTGTGAAGAGTAATTATGACCATGATTCCTTGGTGAAGATATTTTTAGATGGGAAAAGGATTACATCATTTGAATGAGATTGTTGTTATATGGAATTAGCCTAAGGGACAATGTCTTGATCCCCAAAGTGAGTAGGGATTAACTGGTATACATGTTCATGGGAAAATCATTTCAAAATACTTGGTTTAGAGTTACTGATGTACATAGCAGGAAGGACCATATGTATTTCACCATCGACAATCCTTACAACCATGTCAATGACATTGATTGGAAATAATTTAAATGAGAGTAATCTACATCACAATGTCAAAAAACTCTCAAGGTGGGCTTATGGAATTGGGGAAATGGTGTACTGACAATTGGGACCAATGAAATGGTTTTACTGATGTAGATGAATGGGCCTAGTCCTTCTGAATATTCTTCTCTTCCATGGAATTTGAAGAACATTTTAGGTATATAGGCCTTTTTGAGGCTATGTGGTCTTCTCAATTTCCCATATACTAACTGAAACACATTATGCTTGATCTACTGAGTAGGAGGTCATTGAAGAACAACACTTTCTATTTTCACCTTGTGGAGGTTTGAATTATTCTTTAAGACCTCCACCATATTTATAGGATTCCAATTATTGGGGAAACATATGATTAATTTATCCCTATAGATAATATGTGGGAGGATTCAGAGAATATTACATGGAGGGTGAAGATACAGATGGTCCTGGTGTCCGGTGAAGATAAATAGTTAGTTAGGGAAGTCCAGTTGAAGTAGTGGTTCAGATGTTTAATAAATTTTCCGACAAATCGTCTTGTTGAGGGAGTGGATGCACCCATGAAATTGCCTACGAGGCCTCTTACCTAACAAAGAGGGGATCAAAAAAATAAGGAAGGTTATTACTAGATGATCCTAGATGATAGAAAATGGAAGCTATAAGAATATAATGTTCACAATGAGCATAAAGATGTGGTTAGGTTTGCTGGAATAATCTCCATACTCATTTTTAGAAGGTTGTTTCCAGTTAGAGATGTGAACATGGGTGTGCCACCAAGAAAATTCATTATGGAAGCCACATAGGATATTGGGTACTGTATCGACCATGGGGTTCTAGTGTTTGATAAGGTGTTATGGAACATTAATGACAGGATGATGCCACAAAGTGTATGTGCACCATTCCAATTGTTGTATGGATAGTTATCATCACAAAAGAAAGAATATGTATATCTGAACCCCATTTCCCCTCCGGAGTCATAAATATGACATTACATTTTGAACATAGTGTGGAGCTTCCCAATAAATATAAACTCGATGGTAGTGCTAAACATAGTCTATAGGGTTACCGAATTCAAATTCCACACAATTTTGCTTCCAATTGTAGTATTCATCAATAATGGCATGGGAACTAAGGAGAATCAGTCATATCTCCACACCTTATGAGGTCGATTTCGAAGGGAACATGTATATTGTGATCATATTTGGGAGTTATACACCACGTATCACTTTTCAATGTAGTTCTAGTGCCTGTAGAGGTTAACCAATAATGTTTACCCGGGGGTGTTCCAGGAGGATCACCCGAGTTTGATGAGGAAACAATGTTGTAACGCCCCGACACCAGTTACCCAGAGTCGGTGCATTATTACATAACATTGGCATGATCACAAGAAAGATCAAATCTAGAAAGACTAATTGGTTTAGTAGCCCTGGAAACACTAGATATATTCATATGTCTTACATTACATCATAAAGTGAAAAACTACTACAACAACATATTGTCTCCATATTTCACACCCATATCCCCATATAATATCCCTATAGGTCATTCATAATTTACTTCTTCACTTTCTGGGAAAAATAAAACATAGAAAAGGGGTGAGCTCAAATTCCCAGTAAGGATAACAATATATTAGAAACTTTCAAAAATAAGTATAAACCTTTATGGAAGGGTATAACTAAAACAAAAGCCTTTTAAAATTGAACTTAAACACAGTATGGAAAAAGTAAAACTAAATAATTCCATTTACTTATTCACATGGATATTCTACTAATCGAATAATCACATGAAATATCAATAACCACTTTCATAATGATGGAATTCATAATTCCAAACTATCATAACCACATAGACAAGGCCTCGTGCCAAGACTACAAATATGATTTTGTCAAGGCCTTGTGCCAAGACACTAGTTTGTCTCATGAGACCTACCGATGCATCTAGGAGCTATAGCGGGCTCCACTCGTCACATATTATGTCCAATGCATTCCCATATCAAAAGGTTTAAACATAACATAAACATTTGTATTAAAACTAGCATACGAAATGTCAATACTTTCATCATAAACTATGAATGGTATAAAAATAGCACATCCACAGTCAAAAATATCACAAAACCTTCAATACAATATATAAGTTTTGTATCCTACTAAATCAACTACAAATAAGCATAAAATCCATCAAATGATGTTGACATAGATGAAATCAAAACTCTTTTTAGAGAAATATCTCTTTCTATTTTTGAAATCATTTAAGAGTCATATATTTATAAAATAAAACATTTTCATTGAAAATTTTCTTATAAGCTTGTAAGGGAAGCTTCGACAATTTTATAACGGTGGAAAATAGCCGCACCCGCTGTATAAGTTAAAAAAACATTCTTACCTTAATTTTGTCGAAAAGGCTAAAAAGCACCTTATTTGGAAAAGGACGGAAAGATTCCTTTATAAACCTATTATAAAAAGTTCATAAAGGGTATAAATGACTTTAACCCATGTTCTTGTAAATAGTAAAAATGTTTTGAAATACATTTTTAAGAAACATGGATGTGGATGATAAAGAGATCCCAGTAGATTATTACGTATAAACAACCACGGATAATGAAGAGATTGTGAAATAACCCTAACCTAGTACTTTTCCTTAGTTGGGGTAGGTTAACCTCCTGTATAATGATGAAATAATTTTTATTAAATTATACAAGAATAATATATATTAATATGATATCAGATATGATCTTTTAACATTGATTTGTTAATAATATCTTTGAATTATCGTCATTTCGGTTGTTAACTTACTCGTTTTCTTTTATATGTTTTGTTACATAAGAAGTGTTTGTTATGGATAGGTTGTATCTTATTCATATACAGAATTATATCAAGTCCTTAAACATCATTTTTAAATCATCAAATGATAATTATACTTGAATGGATACGATGGAGAATGAATCCCATCGTGTTCGTGGAGACCGTAGTCCGTACGTACGCACGAGCGACAATATAATTCTTTTTATATTAAAATAATATATAAATGGATGGTATATCATATATACAGAATCATTAACATGTTATATTTATTATTTACATGAGTTACACATCATTATTATACCCATACAAATAATAATATATTGAATAACAATTACACCACGACGTGGAGACGGTAAGCCGTACGTACGCACGTATGGTGACATGTTATTCAAAGGGTGGATAGAATACTGAATATGGTTGTACCATATTTATAATAACATCACATTATATATATGATACTGGAGTTATTATTTTAGAATGGTAACAACAAAGGAAGAAGAAGTGGAAGAAGAAAGGAACTTGAAATGGGGGTGGTGAAAACATTACCTCTTCTTCGGGTTCTTCCTCTAGATTTGATCAAAAGGGATCCTTAGGTTGGCTTTAGGATCAAAATAAGGCCTCTAGGTTGTAGTGAGGGAAGTTGGGAGAGTATTTGGGCAGAGTTTGGCAGATCCAAAAGGCTTTGAAGGTGTGAAGAAATGAGAAGGAGGAGTTCCCATTTATAAGAGGGGTGAGGGGTACCTTTGGAAAATCTAGAAATATTAATTTCTAATAAATTCATATTCGGTTTATAATGGTTAAAAAGTTAAATATTAAAAGGTTAAGGTGGGGATATGTTTAAAACCACTCATCCAATAAAATTTAGACAGTTTTGGGTACTTATATTAACCTTATCTTTAAGTATTAACTCTAAGTTAATTAGTTTCACTTTTACAATGTCTCTTTGTATCTTTATATTATATGGTTAATAAACATACTATATACATCCAAGAGACCCCCAAGTGGTCCCGTAATGATACACCTATCATGATATAAGTCTCTTGGCCGAACCTTAGAATTTTAGGAATTTAATATAAATTAATAATATAATATTTGTTTTAAATATTCTTTTATGTCAATTTTGACACTATTCAATAGTTGGTTTTTTTGAAACTCATAAAAGAATTATTACTTCGAAGGAATTTAATTAAATCAATACTAATATGTCATATTATCCTATAAAATTATTGTAATTCATTAAAAGTCTCAAATTATATTTATTTTGGTATTTATAATATCAATTATTTTAATTTGTCACTATTATGGTAATTACTTTATCATCATTGTGTCATAAATAAATTAAATTATATAAAGTTTAAAAATTATAAATAAAATATCATTACATATTAAATCGTTTTAGCTTTTTAATGAATATTTATAGTCGAAACTCCAACATATATAACCCTCTGTAAAAATTGTTTTTCTAAAAGATATATGCTTATACCATATTTGTACTTATTTTAACTTAATTAATATTAAGTGTCCCTACCACCTACAAGTGGCTTCATGGGGTCCCAAAATCGACCCAAAGGTGCCTATGGTCGAACATGTATCAACCAATAAGGCTATGACACGTTTTAGGATAATTTATTATTATTATAATATTATTTTTTAACCCTTATTTACCGGATTTACCCTTAACCATGGTAAATAAAATATTTACCGAAGTAATTATTCAAAATGTCTAAAAATAAATGTTACCTATTTAAAAAATTTGAACATCCTAATTCCAAATATGGAATCCATTTTTCCAAATTCAAAACACAGAAGTGGAAGAAATTAATTTAAAATTAATTCCTGTTGTTAAAACAAAAAGCGTGTTTTTAAGAGATAATAACTATCAAAAGATTGACACTTGTTTATGTCTGGTTTAATTGTAAAATTATGTCCAATGACCAACATTGTATTAAATGGTAAAAATATATTCTAAATATACTTTAAAAACACTCAAATTCATAATTTATCACTATTTATTATTTTGATTAAAAAAATTTTTTTTAATTAAAATTTAGTAATTTTCACTATTCATCAAAATATTAAAGTTATCCGAAAAGTACCAAAATCTCACCTTAGGCTAAATTTGATATTCCGAATCCAAAAATGATGTCCATTTTGAAATATAAAATATATATAATTTCAAAAATTATGTATTAATATTCATAACGGCTAGTTTGATTGGTTATGGTGTGTTAGAACTCGGTGTTGCGTACAACACACGCTATCACATTATTCAAAGAGAAGCGTACCGTAGAAGCTTGGGGTGTTACATTATCCCATCCTTCAAATAATTTCATCCTCAAAATTTCTAGAATACTTATCACATGAAAAGACTCGGGTGATTCTTCATCATAAGTTCCTCGGGTTCCCATGTTTCCTCTTCCATCTTATGGTTTCTCCACAAAACTTTTACCAGACGCGTCGTCCGGTTTCTTAGTACTTGTTCTCTCGTATCAAGAATCCTGAAAGGCTCTTCACAATAGGACAGATCGGGTTCCAGTTATAATTCCTCATAGGTGAGTACATGCGTTGGGTCAGGCATGTATTTTCTCAACAGAGATACGTAGAACACATCGTGAACATTGGAGAGACTTGGCGGCATTGCCAATCGGTAAGCTACAACCCCAATTAGTTCTAGAATTTCAAAGGGTCCGATGTACCTAGGACTCAATTTACCTTTCTTACCAAAACGTATGACTCCCTTCCATGGAGATACCTTCAGGAAAACATGATCACCGACTTGAAATTCCAAATCCTTCCTTCGATTATCGACAAAGCTCTTCTGCCTACTTTGAGCTGCTTTGATGTGATTTTGGATTACCTTCACCTTTTTTGCCGTTTCCTCCACCAGTTCTGGGCCTACAAGTTTTCTTTCACCAACGTCATCCCAACAGGTTGGTGTACGACATCTCTTTCCGTATAACGCTTCATATGGTGCCACCTGAATACTCGAATGGAAGCTATTGTTATAGGAAAATTCTACCAGAGGTAAATATTGATCCCACATACCCTGAAAGTCAAGTGAGCACGATCTCAACATGTCTTCTAAGGTTTGAATAGTCCGTTCTGATTGTCCGTCTGTTTGAGGGTGGTAAGCAGTGCTCAAATGATGTTCAGTATCCAGTGATTTCTGAAAACTTTTCCAGAATCTTGAAGTAAAATGGGGATCATGATCAGAAACAATCGATAGGGGTACTCCATGAAGTCTCACAACATCATTAATATATATTCTTGCTAGACGTTCCAGGGGTAGATCTTCTCTTATAGCAAGAAAATGTGCTGATTTTGTAAGACTATCAACAATAACCCATATTGAATCGTTCCTTCTAGGAGTCTTTGGTAGCCCCATGACAAATTCCATCGTAATATTGTCCCATTTCCACTCCAGTATGGGAAGAGGTTGCATGACTCCTCCAGGCTGTTGCCTTCCAGCTTTCACTTGTTGACAAACCATACATCTTGACACAAAATCATAAATCTCCCTCTTCATGTTGTCCCACCAAAAATGTTCCTTCAATTTTCTATACATTTTGGTGCTCCCACGGTGTATTGAGAAATTGTAACTATGAGCATCATCCAGAAATTCCCTTTTTAGATCAGGTATATCGGGAACACAAAGTCTCTTCCCAAATTTCAATATTCCATCTTCATACACAAAGTATCTCAGTCTCCCATCATTCACAGCTTTAATCTTCTTTTGAAATTCATCATCATCGGTCTGAGAACTCTTAATCCTTTCTAGTAAAGATGGTTTGGAAACCATTTGAAAAGGCATTGATGTTTCACCTTCCCTGGTTATTCCCATGTCCATCTTCACTAGATCCATCAAAATTGGATCCCTTTCAATTCTCATCACGTTCAAA
Organism: Viscum album; assembly: GCA_963277665.1. Classification (NCBI taxonomy): domain Eukaryota; kingdom Viridiplantae; phylum Streptophyta; class Magnoliopsida; order Santalales; family Viscaceae; genus Viscum; species Viscum album. Next base: position 1,167,945,053 of record OY728127.1, read on the forward strand.
ACTCCATGGTCTTTTCTGCTCAAAGCATCTTCCACCTTGTTTGCTTTCCCCGGGTGGTAGTGTATCGTACAATCATAATCCTTGAGTAATTCAAGCCATCTTCTTTGCCTCATGTTGAGTTCTTTTTGTGAGAAAATATACATCAAACTCTTGTGATCAGTATAAATCTCACATTTTTCACCATAGAGGTAGTGCCTCCATATCTTCAAAGCAAAGATCACAGCTGCTAACTCGAGATCATGAGTAGGATAGTTTTGTTCATGAATTTTCAAATGTCGTGATGCATAGACAATAACTCTATCATTCTGCATAAGGACACAACCAAGTCCTTTCTTCGATGGATCACTATAAATAACAAACCCATCATTCCCCGATGGTAGAGTCAATATAAGAGCATTGACTAATCTTCTCTTCAGTTCTTCGAAACATTCTTCACACTCTTTTGTCCAAACAAATTTAACCCCTTTACGTGTGAGCTTCATTAATTGGTTAGCCAATCGGGAAAAATTCAGGAAGAAACGTCGATAATAACCTGCCAAACCAATAAAACTACATACCTCAGTTATACTCATAGGTGCTGGCCATTCATTGATCGCCTTGGTCTTAGAAGGATCAACAGAGATTCCATCTTTAGAGACAATATGGCCAAGAAAAGAAATCTCATGAATCCAGAATTCACACTTGCTAAACTTCCCATATAATTCATGTCTTCTCAGAGTCTTCAGGATAATGTGCAAGTGATTTTCATGATCTTCATAGCTTTTGGAGTATACCAAGATATCATCAATAAATACCACCACAAATTCATCAAGATACTCCTTGAAAACTGTATTCATCAGATCCAAGAATACAGAGGGTGCATTAGTCAATCCAAAAGGCATTACAGTAAACTCGTAATGCCCGTACCTGGTTCGAAATGCTGTCTTCGGAATGTCTTCCATCCTCACACACAACTGATGGTATCCATATCGAAGTTCAATCTTTGAAAAGTATTGAGCTCCATGCAGTTGGTCAAATAAATCATCAATGCGTGGTAGGGGATACATGTTCTTTATTGTTATAGCATTGATATCCCTGTAGTCGATACATAACCTCATAGATCCGTCTTTCTTTTTAACAAAAAGAATAGGGGCTCCCCATGGAGAAACAGTAGGGCGAATAAATACCATATTACTCAATTACTCTAGTTGTTTCTTTAGTTCAACTAATTCTACAGTGGCCATTCTATAAGGGGTCTTTGATGTAGGCCTTGATGCAGGAATTAAATCAATGGAAAACTCAACTTCTCGTTCTGGAAGATGTCCTGGTAAATCTTCCGGAAATACATATACAAAATCTTTCACAACAGGTACATCCTCTATTTGAATATTCCTTTCCTCACCCATAGTTATTTCATTCACTTCCTCCCCAATAATTGTATTTAGTTGAGCTACTGGGGGTGGATCTAAATAAGAATTGGGTGGTGAAGATTCTGCTCTAAAGATAAGGTGTTCCTTATCATTATCATCAATAATTGTAACCTCTTTCTTCTTACAATAAATCTTCGCATCATAGTCCGAAAGCCATTATATACCGAGGATTATATCAAACTCAATCATAGGTATGGCGATGATATCATCAGATAAAGAACATTTATGTTCTCTAATGGGGACTGATTCACAAAACATTGTTGCAATGATACTTCCCTTTGGAGTTTTAACTGACAGCTCCCTTGTAAAATCAAATTGGAAATACCTAATTTTCTTAGAAAACTGGGAAGATATGAAACAATGCGATGATCTAGAATCAAATAATGCATTTGTTAAACTTGAGTAAACCATTAAATTACCTGCCACTACGTCTTTCGGAGCTTCTACCTCAGAAGTAGTGATAGCATAAGCCTGGCCTTGATCCCTTGGCCTTTTCTGAGGTATGTTCTCCTGACACTTAGGACATTCATTTGCATAATTCCCCATCTCCCTGCAATTATAGCACTGAACATTGGTAGCTTCCTTCTTCCCTTTGCAATCCCGAGCTTGGTGGCCTTTTTCACCACATTTCTAACAGATGCCCATTCCCTTCAAGCAAGTACCAGGGTGTTTCTTCCCACATTTACCACAGGATGGATATTCAACCTTTCCTTTCTTACCCTTATTTCCATTCCCAGATTGATCAGCATGCCTCTTCTTCTCTTGCTTTTCTTTAACATCATATGACTTAGAGAATTCCTTTTCGGTCATGATATCACATGAGACAATGTCTTCGTATGACGAGAAGGATTGTGAGACTAATGCTCGACGGAGAAATGGTTTTAACCCATCAATGAAATGATCAATCTTACTTATTGGGTTACGTATATAATCACCAGCATACCTTTCTAACCTTGTAAAGTTAGCCTCATACATTGTGACATTCTCATCCTCCTTCTGTCTCAGACTTAGAAGTTGCCTTTCCATATCTGCTCAATGGACGCAAGGAAAATATTTTTCTAAAAACAGATCTTTGAACTCCCTCCATTCCATATTTGATACTTCATCATCTTCCTTCGTATTTTGAATCAATGACCACCATTGATCAGCATCTCCAGTGAGGCGGTAAACTTTCATGATAACTTTTTCCCTTTCACTACTCCCCATAGCCTGAAATATTTTCTCTAGGGAAAATATCCATTGCTCAGCTACTAAGGGATTTGTAATCCCATTGAACGTTGGTGGTTGTTGCCTCATGAATCGATCTAACATTTATCCTCCACGCTGCGGATCAGGGTGCTCCATACGGGTAAGGTTATTATTCATAACCTGAGTGAGTTGTCCCAGTATGGTGATTAGCTGATCGGCACCAGTTGCATCACCAGCTCCACTATAATTATATTGAGCGGGAGGGCAATCCCTTAATGGAGTGCGTGCATTGATACTGTTTCCATTTCATCCACTAGGCGCCATTTCTAAACAATGTCATAAACTAGATCAGTTTATGAATCAAAATACATAATCCCATACTTATAAAACACTTAACATAAATTGAACTATTTATGGATATAATCCATTATCATAAAAATATTTACTTTGAGGATGTATATACTCATAAACCCTTCATAATGATTTTTAATGAAAATGAGAGTTATCCTAAGCATATCCCCCGGGAGTGTCATAACCAAGAGTGCAGCAAGGCCCATTGTCGTGCACCAGTTCCTGTTCGAGTCTAGCTCAAAGCGGTGTTTTCGGGTTTTATCCCTAGGTACATCTGTGCCAGAGCCGCCTCTACCTGCTCATATCCAGATAGGGATGTATTGCTTGGAAAACTCATAAAATCTCTACAATACCAAAATTCTAGGATGTTCTTCTATACTAATCCTCAAAGTTCATCTTAGGTCTATGTGCTCTAATCAGAGTTTATCTAAATCTATCTTCCAAGGTTTTTACTAAACATTCTCTGATACCAACTGTAACGCCCCGACCCTAGTTACCCAGATTCGGTGCATTATTACATAACATTTCCATGATCACAAGAAAGATCAAATCTCGAAAGACCGATTGGTTTAGTAGCCTTGGAAACACTAGATATATTCATAAGTCTTACATTACATCATAAAGTGAAAAACTACTACAACAAAATATTGTCTCCATATTCCACACTCATATCCCCACATAATATCCCTGCAGGTTATTCATAATTTACTTCTTCACTTCCTGGGAAAAATAAAATATAGAAAAGGGGTGAGCTCAAATGCCCAGTAAGGATAACAATATATTGGAAAATTTAAAAAATAAGAATAAATATTTAAGGAAATGTATAACTAAAACAAAAGCATTTTAAACTTGAACTTCAACATAGTATGGAAAAAGTAAAATGAAACAATGCCATTTACTTATTCACATGGATATTCTACTAATCGAATAATCACATGCAATAGCAATAACCACTTTCATAATGATGGAATGCATAATTCCAGACTATCATAACCACATAGCCAAGGCCTCGTGCCAAGACTACAAATAAGATTTTGTCAAGGCCTTGTGCCAAGACACTAGTTTGTCTCATGAGACCTACCGATGCATCGAGGAGCTATTGAGGGCTCCACCCATCACATATTAAGTCCAATGCATTCCCATATGAAAAGGTTTAAACATAACAGAAACATTCGTATTAAAACTAGCATACGAAATGTCAATATTTTCATCATAAACTATGAATGGTATAAAAATAGAACATCCACAGTCAAACATATCACACAACCTTCAATACAATATAGATGTTTTGTATCTTAATAAATCAACTACAAATAAGCATAAAATCCATCAAAGGATGTTGACATAGATGAAATCAAAACTCTTTTTAGAGAAATATCTCTTTCTATGTTTGAAATCATTTAAGAGTCATATATTTATAAAATAAAACATTTTCTTTGAAAATATTCTTATAAGATTGTAAGGGAAGCTTCGACGATTTTATAATGGCGGAAAATAGCTGCACCCACCGTATAAGTTAAAAAAAACATTCTTACCTTAATTTTGTCAAAAAGGTTAAAAAGAACCTTGTTTGGAAAATGACGGAAAGATTCCTTTATAAACCTCTTATAAAAAGTCAAACAAGGGTATAAATGACTTTAACCCATGTTCTTGTAAATAGTAAAAATGTTTTGAAATACATTTTTATGAAACATGGATGTGGATGACAAATATATCCCAGTAGATTATTACGTATAAACAACCTCGGATAATGAAGAGATTGTGAAATAACCCTTACCTTGTACATTTCCTTGGTTGGGGTAGGTTAACCTCATGTATAATGGTGAAATAATTGTTATTAAATTATACAAGAATAATATATATTAATATGATATCATATATGATCTTTTAACATTGATTTGTTAATAATATCTTTGAATTATCATCGTTTCGGGTGTTAACTTACTCGTTTTCTTTTATATGTTTTGTTACATAAGACATGTTTGTTATGGATATGTTGTATCTTATTCATATCCATAATTATATCAAGTCCTTAAACATCATTTTTAAATCATCAAATGATAATTATAGTTGAATGGATACGATGGAGAATGAATCTCATCGTGTTCGTGGAGACGGTAGTCTGTACGTACGCACGAGCGACAATATCATTATTTTGATATTAAAATAATATATAAATGGATGGTATATCATATATACAGAATCAGTAACATTTTATATTTATTATTTACATGAGTTACACATCATTATTATACCCATCCAAATAATAATATATTGAATAACAATTACACCACGACGTGGAGACGGTAAGTCGTACATACGCACGTATGGTGACATGTTATTTAAAGGGTGGATAGAAAACTGAATATGGTTGTAGAATATTTATAATAACGTCACAGTATATATATGATACTGGAGTTATTATTTTATAATGGTAACAACAAAGGAAGAAGAAGTGCAAGAAGAAAGGAACTTGAAAAAGGGGTGGTGAAAACATTACCTCTTCTTCGGGTTCTTCCTTTTTATTTGATCAAAAGGGCTCCTTATGATGGATTTATGATCATATTAAGGCCTCTAGGTTGTATATAGGAATGTTGGGAGAGTATTTGGGCCGAGTTTGGCCGAACAAAAAGGCATTGAAGGTGTGAAGAAAATCGAAGGAGGAGTGCCCTTTTATAAGAGGGGTGAGGGGTACCTTTGGAAAAGCAAGAAATATTAATTTATAATAAATTCATATTCGGATTCTAATGGCTAAAAAGTTTATTATTCAACGTTTATGGTGTGGATAGGTTGAAAACCACTCAACCAATAGAATTTAGACAGGTTTGGGTACTTATATTAACCTTATCTTTAAGTATTAACTCTAAGTTAATTAGTTTCACTTTTACAATGTCTCATTGTATTTTTATATTTTATGGTTAATAAACATACTATATACATCTAAGAGTCCCCCAAGTGTTCCATTAGTGATACACCTATCATGATATAAGTCTTTTGGCCGAACCTTATATTTTTAGGAATTTAATATCAGTTAATAATATAATATTTGTTTTAAAAATTCTTTTATGTCAATTTTGACACTATTCAATAGTTGATTTTTGTGAACTCATAACAGAATGATTACTTAGAAAAAATTTAACTAAATCAATACTAATATGTCATATTATCTTATAAAATTATTTTAATTCATTAAAAGTATCAAATTATAATTATTTTTTTATTTATAATATCAATTATTTTAATTTGTCACTATTATTTTAATTACTTCATCATCATTGTGTCATAAATAAATTAACTTATTTAAAGTATAAAATTTATAAATACATTTTAATTATGTAGTAAATCGTTTTATCTTTCTAATGAATATTTATAGTCGAAAATCCAACACATATAACCCTATGTAAAAATTGTTTTTCTAAAAGATATATGCTTATGTCATTTTTGTACTTATTTTAACTTAATTAAAATTAAGTGTCCCTATCACCTACAAGTGGCTTCATGGGGTCCCAAAATCTACCCCAAGGTGCCTATGGTCGAACATGTATCAACCAATAAGGCTAGGACGCGTTTTAGGGTAATTTAGTATTATTATAATATAATGTTTTAACCCTTATTTACCGGATTTACCCTTAACCCTGGTAAATAAAATATTTACCGAAGTAATTATTCAAAATGTCTAAAAATAAAAGTTACTTATTTACACAATTTGAACATCCTAATTCTAAATATGGAATCCATTTTTCCTAATTCAAAACACAGAAGTGGCGGAAATTAATTTAAAATTAATTCTCTTTGCTAAAACAAAAAGCGTGTTTTTTAGAGATAATAACTATCAAAAGATTGACACTTGTTTATGTCTGGTTTAATTGTAAAATTATGTCCAATGACCAACATTGTATTAAATGGTAAAAATATATTCTAAATATACTTTAAAACCACTCAAATTCATAATTTATCACTATTAATTATTTTGATTAAAAAAAAAAATTTTAATTAAAATTTAGTAATTTTCACTATTCATCAAAATATTAAAGTTATCCGACAAGTACCAAAATCTCACCTTAGGCTAAATTCGATATTATGAATCCAAAAATGAAGTCCATTTTGAAATATAAAATATATATAATTTCAAAAAGTAGTTATTACTATTCATAACAGCTAGTTGGATTGGTTATGGTGTGTTAGAACTCAGTGTTGCATACAACACACGCTATCACATTATTCAAAGAGAAGCGTACTGTAGAAGCTTGGTGTGTTACAAATGTCTTATGTTCAAACGGAATTACATGAAGATGAAGAATGATATGACTCCATCTACCAACTCGTACAAGATAGTTGAAAAGTACATGAAAAGATAAGATGAAGCCTACTATGGAGAGATACTGAAGGAACAAACTACCCAATATGAATATGGGGTGCCCCTCAAACATGGTGTTGGGGTCAGATAATGAAAAAAGCATGTCATAGTGACTGGGAAGATGAAAATCATGGTGGCAGGGCTATAGTAGTAGCAAGTACGTAATTCCAAGTCCTATACTAGATAGAAATGTAATGTTATCTACTCTAGTAGGACTAGATTCCCCCATCAGGCGATCACAAGATAAAGGGAGGTAATCAAGATAGGTTATCAAGATACCTACCCAATATCCTAGGAAACAACTACACAGTGTGGAAATACCTGAATACAATGTTTACCCAATGGTCTGGGAATCACGCATCCTTAATAGGAAATTCCCTAATCCTCCTGAAATGTGGAACCAAATTAATATGTTTGGGACACAACATCCAAGCATTGGCCACATAAGGTTCTGATTTATGGAGGGGGAGTGATATGTGGATGATATAGAGGACATAGTGCACTCTTGGGGCCCCTCGTGTCCAATTGATGGTTCATGTGAAATTACTGATTAACTGAACAACTCAAACAGAACTATATAATACTGAGATGGAAGAGATATTCCATCTCCCTGGGGGATTAGAAGGGTCTTGGTTATAAGACGCTGATAGAGGAATCCCTCTGGAGGAAGTAGAGGTTGGGGCTGCGAACCTGGGATAATTATCCACAACATTGGATATAATTTCTAAGACATTCCTTCATGATATGATCTTAATCATGTTTCCTGTGTTTATAAACTGATTTTTTTTTATTTTTTGTATAGGAAAAATTCATAAAAATACCCCTTCCCATGTGACAACTTGTATAGAAGGTCAAGCCTCGACACCTATTTCTGTAATAGTGATGGGAACAAGAACCATTAGTGTTGAATCGATAGAGGTGACCCTTCTAGAATCATTAGTGCTTCCAACAATATATTGGGGGTCACATCCTAGGATTTTGATAGAAACCACTCGAGTGTGAAAACAATTATGGGATATTTTTAAGTCTTCTTGCTCACAAATTCATAACTTTGGTACACCCAACTAGGAAAAATCCCACTGTATATATCTAAATAGTCCTTCATGTAGAAGTAAAACTATTAATGAGGATGGATGAAGGTCCTGGTGGACCTTTTTTAAGGGTAACACCATTTGACATGGAATTGAGAGCTCGAGTAGAACAGACCACAATAATCATGGATCTGAGTAGATCCACTAGTAGAGTAGAACCTAAACATATCGAGGTGGGATCTATTGATGATGATCAACCACATTATATACAACCCAAACAATATTATAAATATATCTAAATGATGATAATGTTACAAAATTCCATGATGCTTTCTATGAATACAAACCTCCTGACCCATATTAGCTGGATGAGGCCGACACAGATTTGGAGGAAATTTGAGATGTATGCCACTAGTCATAGAAGTTGATAAAGCACTTTACTAAAAACATCCCTCAATAAATGTGGATAATCTATATGGGAAAACTCAACCCTCGAATACATGACCTATGAAATGGAGCGGTAGACAGATTAGGTTCACATATGCTCATCTAATATGACTATATTGAGAAATTTTGGGAGAGAGACTATAGAATTAGGATTATTTGGTTGTTAAGTAATTCTAAAAGAATTAAAATGAATCAATAATATGATCATGGGAACCATCACTTATAAGAACTGATGAACGGGTGCACATCGTTAACCAATACCCAATCGGAACTCATATCAAGAATATAGAAATAGTTAGTAGAAGACAAAGAGCAGCTGTGGAAATAATATCTTGAAGTAGTAGAAATATAAGATGAGAAAGATTGAGTATGGATCATGGATACTGAACAATTCCCCATGGCTGATGAGGAAGGAAGGGAGCTCAGGAAATGACAACAAATCAGGGATTCCACGTACCAAAGAGCAGCGAAGCTATGATTCTCCATTGATGGGGCCAATCCATAGGGACTGTGTTTTTCTAAACTCAAAAATATATTTTCATTCTTGTTTTTAATTTAATATATGTTTGTGGATATCATACTAAATGATTTGATTATTTAATCTCAATCATATATGTGGAACAACTAGCAATCAATCCCAAATCTCACTTGTGTAATTCCATGTGTAAGAGACACGGGACAACCATGTATTTTCGAATTTTTGTTAGGATAATGATATCGATTCAATGAACACATGTGGAATAACTAACCACCCAGAGTACATGGGAGGAGAGAGGGGGCTGTGATAAGATAATAGGCTCATCAGAGTAGCCAACCCTTCATTCACATCATTCTTTAGTGCTTGAATGATATAATTTCAAGGGAGTTGGAATCAGTCAGAACAAATGTGAATTGGAAGAGTGAATCATGATTGAAAAAATTCATAACACAGTGAAGGGGGAATGATGGTATTGGATAAATGTTTACCGTATTCAAAACATATAATCCATATCATGTAAGCCAGAAATAGGGCCAAACAATGGAGGTCTTATAGCTGACAAATTAGAAAACATGGAACCGAACCCACAATGTCACCTAATGTATTCTTATATGTTGTCCCTTGATTGTAGGTGAGCCATAAGGCCATGCATAAATGTTTTTTGGGGGTCCCATTAGATATGAAAGAGCATGAGAATCCTAATAAATTTCATGAAAAGCATGGAGATGGATTTATGGAATGTTCGAATGGATTCTAACACTCTTGAAATTATACCACCCTGGAGAAAGCACATTGGGTGGTCATATCAGTCAGAACAACAAGAATCCTACTTCTATATTGGAATTATCTAGTGAGGGACTAGAATGATTTTCAGTTTTATGTCATTCCCGTGAGGATGATACATGCATAGTTTAACATCATTGGATGAGTAAGACACATGAAATTGTTTAATGTAATAGGTCTAATACATTGCACATATTTTAAGGTCATACTACCTCGACTTTTGATGATAGTTTAATGTCATTATACATATACTTGGATGTCCTGTTTTATGTTCATAGAGTTTGAAACATAGTTGTGGAAAAAAGCATCCCTAAATGTTAATGAACCTAGGCTGGGAATAAGGGAAAATTCCAAGGTGTTTATACATTTCCCATAAAGAAGGGAATCAAGAAAAACATTATTCTTGAAGATAATTCCATTTACCATCATTCAATATGAGGGTCAAAAAACATTTTAATGTCACTCTTGAGGGACACGGGGACCCCATTGGAATAATTTGGGATGTGGTACATAACCATACATGAATGTGTACAAAAGAAGTCCAATTCAAACCTTGAATTCTCAAAAGGCGAGATAAGGCCAAAATGGTGAAAATTAGGAGTTTAATATTATATAGCTAGACCTGAGGATATAATGATTTTATTTCACTACATAAAATGTAATGATAGGAATAAATCATTATATAGTCCTCAAAGAATCATGTGGTAAGATTCCAACACTGGTGGGGGAAATCCTCTCGGGTGGCGAGGATGGTGATGCATCCCATAATTATCATGATACATCCTGAACATGTTCATGTAATGGTTTTAGATTAATTTCTTGTGTTCAGTATCAATAAAGGATCAATAATGCTAATGTTGGGCCACATAATGATGATCTGGGAGTCACTACATACCCAGAATGATGGGAATCAGACCAGATTTATTTCATGAAGAGGAATTAATACATGCAGGTGGAAAATAAGGATTGGTGTTAGACTTTAGACATCAAATGATAGTGAAAAATAACAACATGGAATTGATAGGTGGTAAAAACAAACCATGCCAGCATTCCTACTCAACATGAACATATACGAGGGGGGACAACACCAAGAGCGATGGAGATTCACAAGAATGTGAATGGGAAAGAAAATATTAATCACGACGTCTAATATTTGTTACATAGTGGGGGTTGAATAATTATGGAGAATGATTGTTTATTGAATTGGATACATAGCATCCATATCATGTATCCTTGGATGAGAACAAACAAATGAGGTTCGATCGTTTTCTATATTCGAAACATTGAACATAACTCAAAATTCCATTTGAGACCTTCTTGGATGTTTTCCCTGGACGGTAGGTGATCCATAAGGATGAGAATCCATACCATTAGGGGGTACCTTAGGATGTTCAAGATGATAAATACCCAAATAAAGGGGGTTCATCAAGCATGGATGTGCATGTGCAGTTTAATGTCATGCGGTAAGGATGGATGTAAGGAGGAGTTCTCCCAAGGGAGTTATATGGTGCAATGGCTATGAAGATACTGATGTTAATGAATACCTATGAGGTCTCAAACACATCATGTAATTTTTAAAGAATATAGTCCAGGATACCAAAAAGATGAAGAGGGTTTGCGGCTATACCATGAACAAAAGTTTCGGGAGTTCCTACGTTTCTTCTAAGGAAGATAATCAATCCACATGTAGTTATAGAAGATGGAATGGAAAATAGAAAAAACCAAAAGGGGTGATATTTTCCTTTTTATAAAATAGAGTTTTTCATGTAGTTTTATATCAGGAAAACATGGACAGTAAAAATCAATGTTTAATATTGTAGAGCTCAGAACATAATTTCCCCAGTTTAATACCGTCTCTGTGGGACATGCTTTTGTAGTTTTAGGTTATGTGGTAAAACAAATAAAATGAGGTCTCTTAAGGGTGGTACATGTTGTGGTATAATGCAAAAAAATGTAAAATTATTTCCAAGGAGGTCACATACCACACCACATACATATTAGAGAATTCTATGCCATGAAAGGGGTGAAATGCTTAATGATTCAGTGGTTGGAACCAGGGATTAATTTCTAGTTTTCAATATATATCACACAAGTGAGGGAATAAATCTACACATTGCTCTTGAATATTGAATGTAAACTATGAAATACCAAAAGGTAAATGTCTTCTTGGATGAATAAATCCTAGTGCTATCATCATACATTTCAGATGTAGAGGTCATTCTTTAATGTCATGTTATAAGGATGTTGGGGATCTTATATTATTACCATAGATATTAGACCTATGGTGAGGATTTCAATGAAGTCATGTGTAGTTCATCACTATAATGAAATATGGGTTGAATGGGGACTAGAAATATCTACACCACACCACACATTCCTGAGGGAATGCACATATAGTTTAAGGTCATGACACATGGACACTGAAACATGAACTCCTAATTTAAGGTCATAGGGTTTATACCCTAAGGTTGTACAAACCCCCATGTGGGTAATAATATTAACAAGGAAACTTTGCATACATGATCCATGATCAGTGCATGATTTAAGGGGAAGAGAAGATCTTATTGCACATGAAAGCACATGACATGGGTACCAGAAGAAAGGAGTCATGAATGACCCCACAACACAAATCTTCCCACTCAACATGAAAAGGTGAGCATAGGTGTAAAACCTAATGTGGAAAAATTCCGTTGGGAAATGAGCATGTGAAGTGGGACGTAAATCATGTCGTTATATATTTGGGACACTATGTAGGTGATGTAATGATGGAGTATAACAAATGACCATGTTCGAGACACAATATCCATATAATGTGGCCTGGGATTGGAAAACACCTAGCGGTTCGCAACTGACCATATTCGAAACACAGAACCAAGCTCAAAATGTATTTAAATACCTTCCATAATGTTAGCCAAGGAGAATAGGAAAACCATATGGTCGACCATCCATACGTTTTGGTGGGTCCCTTTGGATGTTAAAGGTGATGATGACCAAAATTAAGGGACATGTGAATCATGTAAATCGAATGAAATAATTTCCATGTAGAATAAAATACTCTAGGGCCATCCCTATAGTTAATATGATCACACTGATGAGGCATCACATAGGATGAAGGATCCCATTAATGAGAAATGACTATTATAGGAGAGTGGAGGAATGTAGAAATGTGGGTTGAAAATCCCTGGGATGGACATGAAGAAAAACTTTATGGGTGTTCCTACGTATCCCATAAACATATAAATCAAGACACACATTTTTCATGAATTCCATCATGTTTAACGTCACGTAGCTGTGAAAATTATGGTAGAGTTATCCTGAAGGGGGGTGTGTATGGGGTGTAAAAATTAGCTGATGTGAATGAGGAACAAGGACGTCCACACCACACCATTCGAAATCCTAAGAGAGAACTCGAGCCAATGGTCTAGAAGACGAATTTAATAACCTGGGATAGACCCGAAGAAAAAATTGTTTGAATGTTCCAAAGTAACCTGCAAATTATGGAATCAATTTAAAAATAGTTATTGAGATGTTTTTTTGTTTAACACAACATGTTAAGGATTAGTAGGTAGTTTAATTTCTTGTGGGAAAAGGGGGAAGATCCTTGAATGGGATACCTAACGATATTATTGTAAACAAGATGTGAATTAGGATACATGGAGGTCTCACACCACACTACGTGATCCCAGTACAATTAGGCCAAAAATCTTGAAAGATGAAAGAATTTTTAGTACCTGGGTCATGACTCGTTGAAAAAATATTTGGGAATTCCTACATATCTCGTGTGGGAAGGAATCAATCCATGTGTAGTTCGGGAATCCCATGCAGTTTAACATTATGTGGTATAGATGAATGGGATACTAAGGGTGGAAATTTTTCAGCTTTTTCAAACCCAACGTGAATCTGGACTATGTCTATGCCACACCACGTGATCTGGGGATAAACCTCAAGTCGTAAGACCAAATATAGCGAAACATGGGGTTGGACCTGAAGATAAAATGCATGGGTGTTCCAATGCATCCCATATGAATGGGAATCAATCAATACATAGTTCTCAAATTTCATACAATTTAACATCATACAGTAATGATGTTTGGATAGTTTAATATGAAGTATTATGAGGTAATGTCAAATGGGGATTGCAATTTAACATCATGTAAAACACAAGAGATCCTAGTTTTAGGTTGTGGATCTCGAACCACAAGAAGGAATCATGTAATATATATCATAAAGGATGATGACTAATGTGCATTTCAACATCATGAAAAAAAACTAGAAACATGAAATTCAAGGCCGTGAAGGATGATTATGATATGGATTCTTTCATACAATGAATTTCATGAGGAACATGGACTTGGTGGGAGGATTAATACACTCACCATCCATAGTCTCCTAAGAATATTCACCATTGGAATAAACCTTGTGAATGATATAGGTTCCCTTTTATTTGGGATCAAATTTTGGTGGCTTTTTTCTATTATCATTGGTGTATGATGTTCCTACAGTCTATATCATTGAATTAAAGATGATAGAAATACATTCTTGCTAAAAGATATGGCTATCATGTTCTGGTTCCTCCCTAGATTGTGCAGGGCCAGGAGAATGATCTCATCGAGTTCTTCCTGCTCATCCTTAGGGACTTTTTATAATCTATTTGACTTTTTAAGATCATAGTCATCAATACGGAGTGATGGAAACTGAATCTTGATGTGTAGGACTGCCTCTGTTCCATACACTAGGCAATATTAGGTCACTTGTGTTGAATTATGATTCATCATCCGACAATCCTAGAGGGTGTTGTGGAAATTTTATGACCATATTTTTTTTTTCAATCCAACCATTATTTCAAAAAGTTAGATATGGTCTTGTTGAACACCACGATTTGACCATTTTCATGTACATGCTATTGAGAATTATGGTTCGACAATATGTTTTACATGGCATAAAATTTAATCAGCTTAGTAACTTGAAAGATGGTTCCATTATCATTGTGGATGAAATGAGGGAATATGAATCAATTAATTATGTTGGGGCTCCAAAAATCAATTATACAATGTTCCATGAATTCCTTGAGAGAAATCACTACTTCCAACATGGAGGAGAAATCTATGATGGAAAAAATGAATAATTACTGGAAAGTTGTTGTTGGTGGATATGGCCCCATAACATTGAGTCACCATACTAGAAAGGGCTAAGAGTACATAGTAGTATAGAGAGGATAGGGATGATTATTAATGAAATTATCATGGATCTGACATGCATGAAACCTCTTCGCGAATTCGATATAATTAGGGTCTATGGTGGGACAAATTTAGACCAACCTACAGATTTGGTGGGAGAGTTTCGACCCTACCTGATGAGCTTCGAAGTAACTGGAATGGAATTCTTTATAACCTGGTAGATCTAATCTCTTGGAATTAAAATGAGGGGAACTTCATAAAATCCATATTTTTAGAGGATCTTTTCATGTCTGGTACCACCCTAGATGGCGAGTTTCACTACACGGTGATATATTCACTCATTTTTGGATGTGTCTATTGGTAGTTTTCCATGTTGGAGATTCTATAAAAAAGAATCATCCAATTAGAGGTATCTTATGTTACGGTAGAGGGATATTGAGGTCCTTTTGTAGAGGCACTGGTGATCAGATGTATTATCTATTGTATAAAATCTTTTTACTAGGTGACATGAGATATAGCCCCCTGATGTGCCACATGGACGATCAAATTATCCTGGTCAGGCTCCGTGAGAACTCAGAAGGATTTCCCACGCATTGTCTCAACCATTCTATGAATAAGGAACATTTTTTATCTCATTCTAGGAATGATAATTTGATAACTGCTGGTGAGTGCACTCAAATAAGGGAACAAGCTCAGGCTTCCTAACTATGTACTCACCATAGATTTGTTTGATGACTATTATGGAGTCACCCTTCACATGTAGGTGGGAAACATCAATCTCAAGGGCCAGATTGAGACTAATGATAAGAGCCTGATACTCCACCTCATTATTGGTGAAACCTTATGAAAACAATAATGTATATGGAATCATTTATTTTGTAGGCATGAAGAGGATGATACCCAGGACTACTCTTTTGAGTCTAGGATCGTTGAGACTTCTTCTGGTGGGGCTCTATGAAGAACCATCAATATGCATTTTACATCATGGTACATACTAATCCACTGAGAGGATTTCCTAATCCGTGATTTCATGATCTCGAGATTGATCCATGGGGACTAGATGGGTGGCTAAAAATTATTCTAGTGCCTGATCATTAATAGCTTTCGACAGAACAAACATGATATCAAACTGATTAAGGATCACTGCACAACAATCTAGGTGGCCTATAAAATAATGATCTATTCAAAATATATTTTATTGGAACTACATGGGACACAAGATATATTTCCAGGTGTTTTAGATAATGTTGCATCTTCTGCACTTCAAAAACAAGTATTACACATCTATTCTCAATAGAATAATATCTTTTTTTAGTGTCGAGGATCATGAGGCTAAGATAATATAAACGTTTCTCTATATCTTCATTATTCATCTTGGTTATAAAGACACCGAGGAATCTTTCTCAAGAAGTCACATAAAGGAATCGTAGCGTGTCGGAGATGGGTGGCATCAAAATCGGAGGTTGAAGTAGGTACAACTTGATCTCATAAAATTGATCTAACACTCTTAGTCCCACATATAATATACACCTTTCATTATGAGTCAGTAAAATAGCGTACACTTACTGTCCAAATTTGGGATATATCATCAAATGTTGGCTAAGTGGCCATAGAGGCCTTAGATCTCTCAAATATTTCTTAGAGAAGGCATCTAACTATGGTCATTGATCATCTCAAGATCGATCTCAATGCAACATTAGTTGAAAAAAAATCCAAGGAACATTAAAGAGTTATCCTAGAAGGAGCACATCATGTGGTTAATCATTATATATATGAATAAGTGGAAGTCAAAAATATTATCAAGATCTATGAGATGGTCTGTACGCTTTTGGGATTTTACCACGAAATCATCCGCATAAAATTACACCAATTTTCTGAAGATCGGTTTAAATATACAAGGCTTGGGATACTTATAAGTGCCTCTTGAAATATTTAGACTGAATGGAATTACCTTGTAAAAGAAAGTACCATGTGTTTCCCTGATGTGAGTGGAATCCTCATCCTCAGGAGCCATATGTATCTGATTATATTCGGAGTACCAATCCATTAATGAGAGAGCCTAGAATCTAGTGGTGGCATCGATCAACAGCTCTGTCATAGGAAGGGGAAGATCATCCTTTGGTTTGTGGCTGTTGAGATCCCAAAAGAAGATGCACACTCTAATCAATCCATTATTATTTTTAATTGGAATATTTTAGTCTAACCATCTAGGATATTGGACTTCCTTGATGTAGATGGAATTTATGAACTAATCACCTTCATCCTTGACCATGGCATCTTGATAAGTGTGGATATTTCTAGGAGGATGTTTAAACCTGAAATTTCATACTACGAGACAAAGGTTAAAGATGACGATCTAAGGGTCTTGTCCTGGAATCTCATCAAAACTCCAAGAAAATACATCTTGATGTTGCTTTAGGAAATCCACACATTTATTATTCTGCTCTACAGGCATACGAACAGTGATCAGTGTTGGTCTCAGTCCTGCCATGAAACCCATATTCACCTATATCAACTCATTGATGGTGGTAGAAATTCCTTCTTTGAATGTAGGAGGCGCATCTACAAAATCTTCTACATAATTTGAACCAATATGATCATTAAGAGGAGTCCATTCATCTGAGTTGGATGAACATTAAGGGATGCTGGTGATAGCTTGGGTGACACTAGAATCATCATTAGTAGAATCTTGTACCACTATAACCATGGCCTTAATGTTTTTTGACCGAATTCCATTAGTCCTTCAACCAAGGGGCACAAACATGAGTTTATCAAAGAAATAGGGGGTTTTTGTCCTATATTGGTTTGTCCCATATTGAAGGAACATCAATGTGTAAATTATTGATTAAATAATTTTGGGAATAACCTAATACCTTATAGGGGTAAGGGGATCTAGAATCACTTGAGACTAATTGGTATAGGAATACAATATCCTCCTCTTGAATTCATTGTTTATTTAAAGGTTTTTACCACTCATTTTAAAAGACTAAAAAGAAATGTCCCATGATTGGAGTTGTGGACACCATCTAGTGAATTGGAAGGAGGAATACATAATCCAAATTTGGCCAGGGGTCATCCAAATTAATAGTGTTTTCAACCTCATTGGTTTGATCCCACTGTTCATCTCTATTATAACAGATAGATTCCAAATATTTGGATCCACAAGAGGTAAAGGGAGATGAATCACCCTAGAGTATTCCAAATCTACCATTGATGGAGTACAGAAGTCATTTTTGATTTGAGTATGAAAGTGCTTCATGCAGATGGAGCCAGGGTTGACCCATCATCCTATTGTAGGAGGTCTCCTATGAGAGGTCCATAAATTATATTGTATAAAGCAGGACACAAAACTAGGTCTTTAGCTGAATCATTCAACATGGCCTCTATTATGTCCTATCATAACGCTGAATTTTCAGGTCAAAGGAACTCATATCTACTTCATACAATCTAAGGTTGCTGAGCCACTATGATGGGATGAGATTGATATCAGAACCTATGTCAACAAGGAAATGATAGAATTCCATGACATTAAGCTGACATGTTATTTGTAGTGGGTTGATATTCCCCTATACAGGTAATCCTTCATCTTCTCCTTAGAACAAGATAATATATTTACATACTTTATTATATGTTTCCTTGTCATGGAAGGTATACATAGCCACTACCTCTATTTTAACATGGTGGGGGACTCATAAATCATCTTTGAGAGATTCAAACAAATTTCTGGGCTGAAAAAGATCCTTGAGGATCAAGATTTTTATAGGGATGCTAGAGAGGTGAATGATCACATCATATATTCAAGCTAGGTTCAAATTTTTAGGGATAGGAGGTTTCTTTATGGTATAGGGTATGACTGGAACTGCTAGTTGAAATAGTGTGTTGCAAATCGTTCTAGGGGTGTCTAATTTCTCACATGTTGAACCATACAAAATAATGACAGGATGATAGTCAGATGATAGAGTTCTATCCACACATTAACATGTCTGATCATGGTATGGTTGTGGATACTCTTCTTGGTCGAGTAGCACAAACAATGGTGGGATAAAATATGATGAGATATGATGAGGGGAATTTTCATGTTGAGAACGGCGTTGAACCTATTTTCTGGTCTCATTAGTATGAATTTGCAGTCTAGAAGAATCGACATGATCATTCCAATGATTTTCATAACAACATCCATGTTGAAAATAGTGTCGACCAAGAATATAGTGTGGACCTATCTCATTCTCCTCAACATCAGGGACCATATATGGATCCACCATATCAATGGTAGTTACTAAGTCTCACTACTGGTCAGTACATGATTAATCCTCCATTGATAAGGAAAGTCTTGGGGTGACCCCCATATTTTTGGGCATAATGTCTCCGAGAGTATAATATGGCTTCAATACTAGTTAGGGGAATTGTTTTCTCATGTTTCATCAGTGCCTCCTCATTTGAAAGGCACAATATTAGGATATGGATTCAATATAGATAGTTGGAGGAGGCTCAGTGGGTTAGGAAGGCTTGGGCTGGTTCAAATGGGCACAGATTATATCTTGAGCTTGAGATACTACTTTGCAGGCTAATCAATCATCCTACATCTCAAACTCGTGGCTTGATAATTGTTTTCATTCAACTTCACTTTCAATGTTAGACTTAGTAGAAATAGATGTCACCTATTCCGGAGCCAGTTTAAACCTAATTATGTTGTTGTAAACCTTGCCCTAGAGACTATCCATGAACACATAGAACTGCTTGAGTGTATATTCAATGAACTTGTTATAGCTGCTATTGTTTGGGAAATAAGTGAGATCAACCTCATGGGGTATTCAGTACTGTGAAAATTATAGGATTACCTAATCCATGTAAATTCATAAATAAACAATGAGTTGAGCCACATCAAACTATTAGGTTAGGTTTCTACTATCTGGTGAGGGGGAACATTGAGCCTGGCCCTAACAGCTGTTTGGAGCCTAGAGGGGGTGGAAATTGGTCCTTTCAATTAGGTGGTGGTTCTGTATTATGTAGTGGTTCCTACCAATTCTGAGGTTGTCAATTTTGAGCCTTACGATACGTCCCCTAACTAGGTTGTGGGAATCATTCTTTTTGTAACTACTCTAGTGACATGAGGGTATGTACATATGCAATGGTTTCTATCTCTGCCTTCGGGTCTCTTCTTGCCTGAGATGTGGAAGGAAACATACATACAAGCTTATCCTACTACAATTATGTTTTTTGACACCAATTCATGTTAGATTAACCCCAATATCCACTTGGGAAGTTCTGAGTGATAATATGGGGGACCAATTTAGTCATCACATTCTCCACACACATCATTAGTAGGATTTCTGGAGTCAGTTGCATATCAATAAAATATTAGAGGCCCTTCCACTTGTAAACAATGTTTGTGATGCACTCATATGTTCATTTTTAACACTTGAAGAGGTTATAAATACTAGTTTTGCATGTGGGAGAACTACACTGATAAATAAATTTCCTTTGAAGATCATCCCAGCCAGCGATAGTCATAATGGGTAACTGGCTGTACTAGATGAAGGTAGGTCCTTTCAGCATTCGTATGAAGCACGAGATCTTAGTAGCTTCCTACTACACGGGAGTTCCCATCATGGGTCCCCACCTTGAAATAATGTGTACAAGATACTAAAGTGGGTTTTCCATCCCAATTAATGTGGGATAAGTTTGGATTCTTAAACACTGGTGGCATTGGAAAATCATCCACCCATGGAGTATATGGAATTCAATCAAGAGGGATTTCCACCAATTGATTTTTTAGATCCTCGAGGAGGGTAATGAGATTAACCATTGGTTCATTCTAGAAAAGATTCATATCTTGGTGAGGGTTCCTACCCACCAATGCATTGGTAGGCTATTCAACATGATAAGTTGGATCAGTGGCTCATAGATAGAATGGTGGAACATATTGAGGATCATTTGGTTGGATTTCAAGTGGAGTGGATTGAGAAATGATAGAAGAAAAACATGAAGGGGTTGCTAAAGTAATGTCCTATAGTTTTGGAACATGATGAAAATTTTCACATAGCTCAATAGTATTTGGTGTATTGTACCATGGCCACATACCATAAAATCTGACCACTACCCTATTAGGAAATATTGGTTTATTGAGATCAATGAGTGGAAACTCACATTGGAGAATCTATGCCCTCCACTACTTCCTTTGTGGAGGATGGATGATACCATACCGAGGATTAACATAATATTGGTTGTGTTATGTAACATGCTTGGCAAGGATCTAGTCTACGACCATATTATATTCCATAAGCTGTTGAAGCAGCACAGCCTTTTGGGACAATTTTTCATCTTCTATTTCATGCCATACAATTCATAGTTATTAATGGTTTCATCATGTACATTACCCTAATAAAAATCTTGGTCAAAAGGCAAAGACTCGACAGGATCAGAAGGGCCCAGAATATGGATTTACTAGTAAGTGACAATGCTTGTGGGATCCACCATATGTTGCTCTATTCTCATGGGAAGGTTATCTTCTACAATACCAAACTTGGTGTCCTTCCCTATGAGTTCAGGCATGTTCACTATAACTACACTTAGAATCATATCCTCAATATCACGTGGTAAGTCAATATGGTGTAGAATATGGCTGAAGTGGAGAGAAGCACACTACCTCTACCCAATATCTACACATACGGGGATTGCTATTTGGTGATATTGTGGAGCATGTGAAAGCTCTAAATGGACCACTTTTATAGAGACCAATGGAAGTCATCTGATGTAGGGTGTAGATCCATGGGTAGCATAGGTCAATCAACCATGTGGAAATACTGGATGATGTTGTAATAATTCTGTTGACACATAGGATAAACAACTGTTGGTTCTTGATATGAAAATGTGTCTCCCATATGGTTCAATAGAAACATGAGACCTCATCCTGTGTAAGATATTATGGAATGTTAATGTCTAGGATCGAAGTTGGATGAAATATCTAATATAACTTATCCCCTACAAGAAATTTTCACAAATTTATTCATTTTGAATTAGGATACAGCCTTTGCTTGCGTCATTCTTTAAAAGGGGAGTCTGATGGGCCAGTAATTGCACTATTGTGGATGACTGAAGTGGTGGACAGGTCAACGGAGAAAATGTTGCACAATTTAATAGACAACTGCAGACAGGGTCATCACATAGAGATTGTACTGACCACAACATCATTTATCTATAGGATGGGGTGCTAACTTTTGTATCATTTATTATGGCAGTGATGACAGGGGAAAAATCTTGCTGATTCGCATCATCCATCACTTCCCAAAACAAATCTCTATGATCTATGGTTGAGGTATAAAGTTATCAGGGTGATGATAGAGATAGATACAAAGCTAGAACTGGAAAGGGATCCAAATCATCATCCACATACATTTATCTATGATGGGTTTTAGGGATGTGATACATATCACTTTCTAGAAGGAAAAAAGATCACATGCTGGGTTCCGGCCTCATTACCTAGTATAGAGGATCAGGATGATGGTTTGATAATCCAATCACACTTCACTTCAAAATCAAAAATGTCAATTGAATTGACAAGGATCTAGAAAAACTCAGAGTTCATACTTTGGTGGAAATGGTATTCCATTCTACCATTGGAATATTCTTTAGGGAAGGATAAATCTTTGAAACCTGGAGGACCTTAATACGTCTTAGTGCTAGAGTGAGGAGGGACTTCACTGGTGCAGGATCGGATACGAGGAAGACCTCGTACCTGCTATCTCTAGGGAGGGGAGGACCTCCACCAGGACTAGTATGAGGGTGGGGAGGACATCTATTTTGGGTGAGAGTGGGGGGAAGACCTCTACTCATGTGAGATGGGGTGTGAGGAGAACTAAGTAAAATGACAAATAGTACATGGGGAGGACATATGGGTTGAAAATCCTAGGTATGGGGAAGACTACCATATGGGATTATAAATTCTGGGGGAGGACCACTATGACTAGATGTGTTGTAGTAGGGAGGGCCTCTGCTAGATGATGAGAAAACATGGGTAGTACATCCATACTGATGGGTGATAAGGTGAGTAAAGCCTTCTCATTTATATCCAAAAATATGGTAAAAATTTTTATACCATGCATCAAGAGCATGAGGTAGACCCAGGTGCTGGATTTTCAGATGATGGGGAGGGTCTGTGCTTTGAATAATGTTGGTGGCATGGTAAGGACCTCCATGATAGGTGTGAGAGTGGGGAGGACCTAATCTCTGATTTTTGTGGTATGGGGAGGGCCCCTGTACTGAATCTCATTCTCACAGGTTGGCCCGATACAACTTATGTTCACGCTGGCGACTGGAAGAGTCAACCAAGCCTTCCCATGAGGTGGCTAGGGACTCAATCCCAATCAGGTGATAGTGAATCATTGATCAATAGTGGAAAGGATCTGATAGAATGTTCAAGGGGATACATTGGACACTAATGTTGTAGAATATTATTACCCCTGATGGGAATATTCCAAATCTTGTGCTCGACTTCGACATCTGGTTAGCTAAATCGGGACTGGCATTGTAGGGGTATAGGCCAGCTGCACCCCATCCAGAAAGACGAGATGATGGCATTGGCATATCCTGGTGGGAGAAATACATGGATTATCTTAGTTTATGGTCATTTTAAATATTCCTCTGACAACCCTCACCTCATCATCATAGGGGATTGATTCGCAAGAGCATTTTGGGGAGAGGCTCCTAAAACGGTTGGACATCAGAGAGGGGAGTAGTGGCTCCCTATGAAACTGTTGGGGTAGTGGTGACTATTTGTCAAAAACACACTAAATAATGGGGTTCTATATCCATATTTTCAATGACCCCATCCTATTTATACCATCAAATAAGTTTATCATCACCTTACTATGGATGAATTTCATGGGTGACATTGTGTGTGGGTGCCTGGTAGCTATGGTTGTGGATGATGTTGGGGAATTGGGGGAGATGTGAAGGATTGTCACATTTGAATTTCCCCTTCCCCTTCATTTTTAGATGAGGGTGATTGGTTTCTGATATCATGGTTCCTACAAAGAAAGAACATTAAATTATTAGTACAGATAGAAATAAATAAATGACTAGTGCCCTAGAATCATTAAATCATCCAAGGATGAAAAGAGTGACCCACAGTAATGATGATGTAGTCTAGAATTGTAAACAATTAGTAACCCCAAATTCTGGATAGTTCCATTCCCATCCCACTAATTTCATCGTGGAACTTGGAACTGAATAGCTAGATCTGGTCGCATGGTTATTGAATGTTGTTTCGAATGCTACTAATCCCAAATATTATAAGATAAATGGTTTACATCATGTTCATTTTTTCTATTTATAATGGTTTATTCTAGGTTGTGTTCCATCGTTGGGGAATTTCATTTGTTTTAGCACATTCACACTTTCCAAAGGTGGATGGCATTCATCATTTCTTTAGACATTTTGACTCAATGATCAAAATTGGATGATGGGATATCTATATCTCCTTCCAATGATTACTCATCATAAATTTTCACCTAGTCAGGGTCTCCCTAAAAATTATTTTTTTTTCATAAAACTCATCTCGATGCCATCTATTTGTGGAAATAGGTAAACTACGATGCTCCCATCAGCACATTTCAAAGGGTCGAGTTGGGGCTGAAACCTTCAATCAGGTATGTAGTCACATTGAGAATAACACGAATTTCTAGACATTGGAATCTTGGTAAACTAGAATTTTCCCTTATCATACGGATTATCGAGGGAATAAAAGCCCGAGGAATCCCACATACAATGTTGGGAATCTTATGCGTGGGCATGTTTCCAAGGTTTTCCTTCTACTCGCATCATTACCATGGGGTATTACATGAGTTTAATGTCTTGATGATATGTATTAGAATGATCAAAAAATTGATGTCATTCGATTATATTTGGACATTCCTATGCGGGACCACCTAGATGGATTACATGACAGATGGATCAAAACACCCAATGAGGACAAACCCATGATTGAGTTCCCAAAAAAGGGAAGCTTTCCAATCATGAAGGCTGATATGGATACCAAAAATTCTTAGATAACATAAATGTTCTCCCCAGTAGAGGGGACACAATTTATTACGATTTTCTTGGATTGATCTTCATTAAGGAATTCTATATAACCTATGTGAAATATATGGATCAAGACACACTTAGTTTGTAAGGGTGTGGTTTGGGTCTTACACATTTTTAACTACCCCGCATAAGAGGGGATCTCTTTGTGGGATGTATATGATTTCTGGGGCTTTTTCATGGTTCTCTACCTGAGTGTTGTAAAGAAAATATGTGGTGAATGGGGAAGGCATGGTTAGAGACCCATATGGATGTCATGATCCCACCATGAAGGGGCATACTTGGTAGGAATATCAATGGATTATGGATGATTCGGTGAAGTGAGTCGAATGAATGAGTTAGGACTGGAGTAAAAAAGAAAGTGTTGGGATTGAACCTCAGAGAGGATTTATGCATACCTTGTTGGTTGGGAATCAATTTCCACATAGTTCAAGATGGGGTGATGATACACCATGGGAGACACCTTATAAGAATTGAGGGCATGGATAGGGGACCGGAGTAGATCCTCTGGGTTGCGTCATGATCTTCTCGAAAAGAAATGGTCGAGGGGGAAACCATGATGGGAATAGATGATGGGATTTAACCTCGATGTGGCTTTCTACATACCCATTTTGAATTGTAGGGATCAATTCCCATGAATATTTTGAGTGGATTAATTGAATCTAGGTGTTCACAAAATACAATGACTCGAATATGAACAAGGGGATTACACATTGTGGGAGTCCCTTAGGAAGAGGGGAACTCTTGGTTGGAGGAGTATGGTGAAGTGTAGGGCCACTACATGGTTAGCTTCCTAGGTGGATGGATTAGAATAATATAGGGGGTGGATATGGGTGATGTTTCCCAAAAAAGAGGAATTCACATCATGAGGGTACATCCCTAGGTGGGAGAATCATAATTTACCATTAGTTGGGATTGATCCTAAAAGCGGGTTCCTATTTAACCAAATGGGATAATAACTAGATTAATTAAAAGTGTCCATCTTAACATCATATAAAACAATTGAATCGATGTGGAGGAGTCAGAACTGGTATATTATGGGGAATGATAGGATTGACCCTTAGAAAGGATTCCTATGTACCATGTTTTAAAGGAAGGGATAAAATTCTACGTGGCTTGTTTGATGAAGTTTAACATCACATAGGACAAGTAGAATGGGTCTTACACATGTTTAGTGGACCAATGAGGAAGCCATGGTCATATCTTACTCAAACCCCACATGAATAATAAATGGTGTGAGAGACAAGAGGCAGCGAAATACCTGAAAATCATGTTGAAAAGGTGTAGCCATGAGGAGTAGTGTAAGGATTACACATGATTAGTGGCCCATGTAGATTGATTTTGGGGCCTACAGTATTTGGGAGGCCTATGGGAGGTGATTCAATGATTATGTGAAGACTACCATGGTTGTATATGTTGACAAAGAACAAAGGGAGTGAGAAAGGGATTACTGAAAGGCCGAAAGTAAAAGGATCCCAATCCCATCACTTATCTTGTCCACTAAGGCTTCGAACACATGCATCAACTTACAGTTTAATATCATGTGTTGGTGATGTGGGTTCTTGAAAGTAATATGTCATATATATCAAATGATGAGGACTCATTCCTCATCTTTTAGAAATATATAACTTGTTCCAACCTTCAAAAGGGGAAGGGGGGGAAATAAATACCTGACATGAGCGATGTGGTTTTGTGAACAATTAAGGGGGCTATGTTGTTGTAGCTATTCATAGAATCGATAACTAATAGAGTAACTATGATAGGAAGAATAAGGGTGGAAATTCAACATGAAGGGCCACTATGGGAACCATGATATCACATCATACGAGCCTGAAGAGCCATATATGACAGGTGTTCATGAATCAAACGGATTTGATAAGAGGTTCTTCAAAATGTTTTGGTGCTTCTAGAAGATGAGGATCTTCTTAATGTAATATGTTTCATGATGTAAGGAGAAAAGTGTCTCCACTATGTGAAGTGCTTTGTGAAGAATGTAGACCCATGAGATGAATGTAGTCTCTATGTGATTGAAGGGTCATTTGGGAAGGTTGAATGCTATGTGATGTTCCAAGTTCCAAAAAGGGAATGCTAACTCCATGATAATAATGGGTATTTATGGAGATAATCCAATCTTAAATTAGATGTAAATCATAATATAGGGAAAGATAGTTAACCATGTTCAAATTCCTTAGGTGATTCCTCTGCTCTCTAGTGCACAAAAAAAGGGGGATTCATGAAATGAGAGATCAGAAGAAAATTTTTAATGTATTAACACATTGAGGTGGGGATGAGCTGCATATTTATAGGCACTGGGTATTGAAATTCTCTGAGGATCCCCATGAAGTAAATTTAACTTAATGATTGGTGGTGATGTTGTCGGACTTATGGGGCATTTCTTCAATGGTCAACGATTGTAGCGGTGCCCATCAGACTCTTGTAGGCTTCCCTCTAGACACTATAGGAGTAACATAGGTGCCTTCTACCAATTTTTCACCTTTTTAGTGGTAATGATTTTGGAAATGGAGGTTCACGAGGAAGGTTGTTTATTGCGTTTTGTGGAGTTTTTGGGTTGAATTTTTCCCCTAGTGGTTTTCCCATCCTCGATTCATCATAAGATCAGATTTCAATGAAAAAAAAATACAATTTAGGTCAATAGAATCAATTTCACATTAAAATTTGATATAAAAACAGAGCAAACATTAGAATGTTTTTACTTTATAAACCTTCATTTTTGTCTCTCCTATAAGATTAAATTTAAATTAATTTCTACCACATATATTATGAGAATTTGGAAAAATTAATTCCATATATAAAATAATCATAATTTAAAATTTCTAATAACTTTAACATAGTTTTTGACCACAAATATTAATAATAATAGTTAAAACTAATAATAGCTATTATGGGGAAAATTAGTTAAAAAGGGACCAGTACTTAAACATAAGAGCCACGATGACCTAGAATGTTATCCAAAATCCATAGACTTTCCATATTTTGACCTATCCAACCATTTATTGAATTTTTTTCAATACATGAGTGGCTTTAAATGGGAAAACATGGTCTTAATTTCATTCCCACAAAATTTCATGAATTCCACTCCTCCTGCACTATAAAAACACACTCAACCCCGCCCCCCCACATATTCAAAACAATCAAGGCCGTTGGATTGAAAAAATTCTCCCCAAATAATCTCACCACATAATACCCCTAATCATGGAATCCCTACATTGGGATGAAATCCCACCAAGTAGGCCCTTAGAGAAAAACAAAAGTAGTTACCCAAAGAAGAGGTAACATCCTTCCTTAAACTGTTTTGTTTTATTATCATTATCAACCCCAGAAAATATTATTATTATATGAATAAATTATAACCTCATTATAATCCATATAATGATGTTTTTTATATTAACATTTCATCCTAAAATTTCGTACACTTCCATCTAATGGGTAACAAACTTACTGTTCTTGTGTACGGTGAACTACCGCCTCACGAAATGATGCTGTTTTTTTCCTTTACCCCTGCTCATGGTTGGGAATTATGATGGAGAAAAAAATTATATATGATATTTGTAGGGTATTTATTCTTATTTAATTCCATTATAACTCATACCTTTATATTTTCCATTTTTTGTAAATGTGATAACATCGTTTGTGGAAGTGTGAACTACCACATCGTCAAATAGATGTGATTCATTGACACTATACATTGAATGTTTAAGGGATTGTTTTAATTAAAATATCTTCCATGGATGATATAAATATTATAGTGAAAATATAATATACATATATATCATTTCATTTTAATTCATTTAATATGAAAAATAAATGGATGTTGTGTTCATGTATATGTATGGCCTACCATCTCTATGAATGGTGCATCTCATTTCTTATCTCCAAACACTATATATTAATAAAAATTATTGTATACAGAATATATATGAGAATCATGTCATGGTTTAAAATATATATACGAGGTATAAATTGTTTATGTAATTAAACAAAAAATAACTACTCAAAACGTACTCTTCAAACTATGCAATTAAAACCTGAAATAGTAAAAATAATGAAATATTATTAA
Organism: Viscum album; assembly: GCA_963277665.1. Classification (NCBI taxonomy): domain Eukaryota; kingdom Viridiplantae; phylum Streptophyta; class Magnoliopsida; order Santalales; family Viscaceae; genus Viscum; species Viscum album. The sequence goes on from OY728127.1 coordinate 1,167,974,432, forward strand.
TATACAGGAAATAATAGATTATAAGGAAAATATATATGATATTATAAATAGGATTTTTGTTATGTAAAAATTTATAACCATGTTTAAACTCTTATATAGGATGTTAAAGGATGTTTTCCCAAATGGAAACATAAGTTAAGTGATTATTTTATATCATTTCTATATGTGATCCATACTCCATTAACACCAATTACATGTTTTGTGTAGAGTACATACTTCCCCATTTGATATAATAGGTAATGAATTATTTTATATTCTTGGTATTTAAATTTATCATCTTATTATTATTACTTTGGTTCTTCTTATTCATATGTTACCACAGTGGTAAGGGATTTCATCTCAATTTTCATTAATTGAGAGATACTTTATTAATGTGCACATAATATCTTATATATGGTGTAAATAATGAAACATTAATATATAATATCATGAATAATTCATTATTATTTATATTTTGATTTTCAAATTCTATTATTTCATTCAAGGGGATTTCAATTAAGTGTTACCAAGTGGAACAGAATTTCAAAACTTGATTACTTTTCATTGGGTTATATTATACCCTCATTATCATTAATATTCATAGATTACGTGTGTAATATATTTTCAAAATTAATTGCTTTATTTAAATATATTATATTTGTATATAAATTTTAATCACATAATTCATCCATTGATTAATTCTAAAATCAATGTTATTTTCATTTTAAGGGTTTACTTTACAATATCATTTGGATCGGGATGTGTTTATAGTTGAATTTACATAAAAGGAAGCTATAAGATCATTGCCTAATAAATCCTTTAATTTTCATAAACTTTGGTTAGTTTTGACCTTTTTTAAGTAGTATCACCATTTTCCCACTCTTTTGCACTCAAACGTTTTTAGAGAATGGTTTTTGGATAACCTAACTTCATTTGTCTCTTCATTCAGAGATCCTATTTACTTATAATACCCTCTTTTATAAAAACATTTTCATAATATATTTAAAACATCTGAAATTATTTATTAAAAACCTTTCTAAAAAAGTTTTAATTTAAAAATTGTTCAAAATAATCTTCTTGTTAGTATCTAGACAAGGCACTTTTCTAACGATATACCTTACAAGAGGAATTTTCTTTTAAACTTGTATGGCATGATCAAAATTAACTGTCATCATTTATTTCAATCTTCCTTTGTAATTTCAAATATTTATATATTAAAAAAATGAATTGAATATTTATTTTCAAGGAAAAGTTTTTCCAAATTTTTTTCAGAATTAAAAGTATATTTTCTACAAGATTAGTTTTTAAATATATATTTATAGTATATTAATTAACCAACAGAAAAACCCCCTTTATTTCACTCCACATGGGATATTTAGTATTGATACAATAATTTTTCTTCCCTTGGATAGTTTATCATTCCATTGACCAAGGTTAGTATTGATATTTAATTCCTTGATTCCTTTGTAATTCCCCTTTAAAATTCCATTTCTTTTGACCATTGAACATTGAATTTACCTTAGAAATCCATACCATTTTTCATGGAAATGATTATTACCAAAGTAGTATTCAATTTTAAAATATGGTTTATATATGAAATTTGGTTAATTAAATAGTAAAATATTGATAAATTGGTATCTTCTACTCTAAATTAATATTTTATAATTCAAATTGTTCATGAATTAAATTCATTGTTTGATATATGAGGAATTCATTAGATATGTATGACCTGGGTGGGGCGTAGTTATATATATTCCCATGATGCATTAGAAGTATCATGGGATGAGTAATTTGGAATGCATCAGAAGTTTTTTTACCTAATATTCTAAAAATACTTGTGGAATCTATTGACGATAATATTGTCATGAACCTAGGACACATAGAATCTATCAATTAATCATTTCCAATATTTAGAATCAATTATTATTTATCCATGTGATTATATCTTTAATATATCTATGGATCCATTCCATTCTATTTTTATTGATTAAATGGATCGTATTTTGGTTTCTTACCATTACATATTGATGTTTCCTTAAATAGTTATTTGAATGGAGTTTGATATTAGTTATTTAACATTCCATGTTTAATATTCTCATCAATTAATTATTTAATATGATTTAATTTAATATCACTAGTCATTTGAGATCACCAATATTTTGTATCCTTTTCTAAGGAAACCAAAAATTATACTTTATTATGAGTAGAAGTAATACATAGACTTGGATTTGATACCAATTCATGGATCAAAATGAATATGAATATAACAAAATACCATAATGGTGGTGAATTGTATGTTTTAAAACATTTTCTATCCCTAAATGAATTTATTTTAAATGTATTTAAACTAATTCAATATTAAAATGTTATTAATGTATTATAATAGTAATCAGATAGGGCACTAGGTCTCATGGAAGAAGTATCATAAATATTAAATTATGATATGTATTTTGTATATTGCATTTGAAATTAATCGTATTCACAATAAGAAAATTATTTAATAATAGTATGAATAATATGAATCATAGTAACAATGGATATGTTAAAAAGGGTGAACCAATTAATGAATCTGTCATAAATTTTCTTGAATCATATACAGTAATTCAATGATCATTATCACAGAAATAGTAATTACAATGATCATAATTACAGAATAGATAATAGAAAAATGAATATATAAATTGATTCACTTTCTATTTCAATATAGAGGAAATTTTAACCAAGTAAATGAATAATTTTTTTTATCACAAATACAAGGGTATCCAATAACCTTGGATATAGGTACCTTAATTTATACTTTCAAGTATGTGTGTCTTACCCACACTAGGGTAAGCCCCCAATTCAAGGATGTTTGTAAAAACCTAATGTTTTATCAATGTATATTCTCTTCTTATAGTTATATCACATAAAATCGCATTAGGAAACAAAATTCCACATCATGATTAAATTAACTAATATATACAATGTGACCATTATATCTTAGTTCTTAAACCTAATTTTTCCACTTTTTTGATTTAAATATCGAAAATCTGACACACACTATTGGGATCAATAAGATATTTTGAATATGATAGGACAATAATAAATTTTTGGTGATTAGTAACATACCCTTAAATATAGTAAATTTACCCGTATGAATAGTACTACGACCCTTATTAATAGTTAACCATCCAAATGATTGGTAACCTCACCCATGAAACTATAAATAACATTTAGCCACCTTAAAAATGATAGGGAATATTTTAAGAATTAATAATTATATTTTGGAATTTTTTGAGTAATAAATTTTTAATTAAAATTTTAAATTAAAAAATTTATAAAATTCATTTTCATAAAATATATTATTAAATAAATATATTGTTTTACCATGAATTTCGGATAATTTTATGTAACCTCAAGTAAGTGTTATCAAACCTTTTATAATTTTAAAATATGTATTTTCCATCTAGATGATGATTTTATTTAAAAATTATATTCCATAAATTTAATTTTTTTTGGTAAAATGGAGTCCATTTTAAGATTATACACATCCAAAAAAATTTATTGGGAATTTATTTGGATTTTTTATAAAATAGATTAATTTTTGTTGAATATTGAATTTTTATAATTAATAAAATATAATAAAAATGCATTTATGAATCATGCTTGAGTCATGGATGATGTAAATGGACATTATTTTGAACTAACATGAACTAATTAAAGTATTACTCATGAGAATCCTCACTTCTTCTTTTATTGTGAATAATGATAAACTAATGTTTAGAATAATAAAAAACATCCCTATCCTCCAGTATAAATACCATCCCTCAAAACCCCTTCTCCTCACACAACTCAAGCATTTGGAGCTTCCTATATTCTATTCAATACACATCCATAGTTCTTACCCCACATCTAGGAGCTCATGGTTTCATCAAAATACCAGTCCTAGGTTCCTTAATGATGATCTCTAGAGGATAATTCCATAGGTAAATCCTCCCTCTCTCTTCTTTTAATTTCTATTCAAATTTCCATTACTTTTTTTATTTCCTCAAATCCCTATATCCAAACGGGATAATAAATCCTGTAACATACAGTTTCTTTAATTATATCATTTTAATCGATGTTCCTACATTATACCCCTTTATGTCTCTCTTTCATCTTAAAAACGAAATTGTCACTTGTGATGTGTTAATTTACCGACATCATGGGAGATGCACTTTCATTCTCCTTAATCATACTAAAGAGTATTAATAATACCACTAAATTTATAAAATCACAATTAAATTTCTATTTTAAACCCTTTTTGTGTTCTATATTTTACTTAAACTAACAAAACTAAATGATAAAACAAAATGAGTTTGTAGCGTTCAAAAAAATGCCAAAATTTACCCAAAAAATCATCATTAACTTTAATCTAATAAATAATACTCATGGAATATAAAAATATAAATTATATGGTAATTTAAACATATATAATATCATTAATAATATATAATTACAATTATTCATGTTCATCGTTATTAGAATCAATCTTCCATTCATGAGTAAAAAGTGAATCGATCATTGAAACAATGAAAAGTAATGCTCCCAAATAAAGAAATTAAATACTATAACTCATCCAAAATACCATAAAAGAAGATAATAACCCCATAATAAATTATATTCAAGTATAAAATGTTATTAATCGCAAATATATTAATATAATGTGATTTTACATGATATTAATGTGAAGGAAGCTTTCGAACAAAATGTAAGGGGAGTTCTTGAACCCAACTCTATTTATTTGGGTATTCCCTCTTTAAATCCATTTTAAGCATTGTTATTACATAAAATTAATTTATTATTCATTATATTACATTTTATATGATATATATGTTTTCAAAATTTCATTATGAAAAAAACATTGTTTTCCAAAGGAACGCTTCTTTCAAAATAACATACCTCTTACTTCTCAAGATTGTTTCCTTATATCATGGTTGATGATTCTTATATCAAGTATGTTATCCCATTCCCATTTTGGAAGCCAATTTATATGAATATATTATTATTAAATGAAATCCATTCCTTTTCATGGGTTATTATATGTTTAAAATAGATATAGGTTCTATGTGGCATGCATGATAATAAAAAGGTTGGTATGTGATATGTGCACTTGGAATTATATAGAACAAGTTAAATTTTATGATGTGGCAGGTGCACCCAATATTATACAATGCCCAATACATTGAGTAATGTGAATAAACTCATGAGTAAAGTGAAATATTCATGAACATGATGCTATATTTTTCATAACTATGTGTTGTAGTTGACCACTAAGACATGATGTTACATTTTTATGCATTTCCACATTACACATATTTTTTTAATGATTCCTCTCATGATTATGATCATATGCTATTTTGTGATGATAATTATTATTATAATCCTTTGTAATATAGATTCATGTACATATCTATCCTATTATTGTGCTTTTATCTCATCCCCTTTTGACGTATATTGTCATGAGACTATATGTACTAAGGAGAAGAAAAGGGAAAATCAGAAGCTGGAGGAAAGGAAATTAAATAAATTTTTATGTCTTATGTTGTAAAATTTATGTATGGTTCTATTTTTACCAATACACTAAACCTTTGGATTATCATTTTATAATGTTTTCATGTTTTTTATCATTAATATTATGTAACAGTAATATAGGAAAATGAAATTTCACTATAGATGGTATGAGAGGATGGCTTGGTTAATTTGGAAATTTTTATTAGAGAGTATTAGGGAAAACCTTTAGTATGCGGCTAAGAATAAGTTATCACCCAAGATTATTTTCAAAGCACATGGATCCCACAATATATTCCTTTAGACGTAATATCAAAAATTAACAAATTATATATTAATGACTTGTTGACTTATGATTTGTTCTAACCATTTATATTTTTGAACATGGGGGGAACCAGGTGAAACCAAGCCAACAAACCTTATGATGGAGAATGCAATGATTCACCCCAACAAAATCAATATATCATTAGGAGGTGGACATCAAAATTTCCTTGAAATTCATATCCATATATATCAGTTTATGAACAATAACCTGAATAATTTGGAACATCCCTATTCACCTAAGAAGGAGAAACTAGCTATGGATTGTTTTATTTAGCTACGATTATTGATGTTTATTATATCTTCTAATACAATAGTTTTGGAACAGTGGGTCAACTTAATATAGAAGATCTTTTTTGTTCTTCATTATTTTGGGATGGAGTTAGTGACTCTAGCCATTTATCATATTGCTAGAGAGGTCAACCAATTGTGAGAATTTATTAGTAACACCAAGATGAGGTATGAAATTGAAGAGATGGAGTGGGAAGACTTTACGATAATGTTTATTAACAATTATTTCACTCAGACTCTTTAAACAAAGATGGAGAGAGAATTCATAGAGTTGAAGAAAAAGGAAGGAGAACCTAGCACAGCCTATAAAGAAAAATTTAAAAGGCATTCAATGAATGATTTGGGGATTTTTTTCAATTATGATAGAAAAATTGATATATTATTTAGTGGTTTAAAAACACTTTATGTAATGGATCTTGGAATTTGAGGATTTGGGAGTTATGAAGAAGTTTTTCTTTGTTATCTCAAAGTGTAGATATAATTTGGAGAATGTTTCAAAGTATAAGGTCATAACAAATGATTGATGGAGTTTCAAGTTTGATGATCTAATGAAAATGGTTGAAAGAAAACTCAACCACCCACATGTCAAAAACATGTCAATAAGAATCATGGTAACTACCTCCATGGTATGGGTAAATGCTTCAAGTGTGTGAGAGAAGGTCACCATGCTCATGAATGCTGAAAAGACATTAAAAATCAATATGTGGTAGAGTAACGGAGTGCAATGCTGATGATATAATTTAATCATTGTAGTGAGATAGGGAACAATTCAAGCTAGTACACTAAACCTCGAGTCACCAAGGGTAATCAGCATCATCATCCACTAAAACCAATGGAACGAGGGAAGGGCTATTCCATAAATACTAAGTAACTCAATCAAAATAATGATTTCATTACAGGTACACTTAATATTCACTTATGAATGGAAAGAGTCTAATTTTATTCGGGGTTAATTCATTCCATTATATATCAAATGTTTTCAATAACTATTGAATTGAAGCCCTGAAACTGTGATGTATAAATATCCATATAAACACATAGTGGTGAAATCATTCAAACCCAAGTGTATGAGGATTCACCTATTGGATATTTTGGAAGGATTATTTCAAAAAATATCATGATACTTCTCTTGGTGGAATTCATCGCTATAATGGGGATGGATTAGATTTCTTTATATAGATAACATATAAAATATATGGAAAAGGAAATATCTTTTCATTTTCTGAATCATCCCATTATCCCCGACAAATGCAATATATATAATGAATCTCTTTTGAAAAATCCTTCAATGGTGTGGGTGTTGATTCACTTTTAATAGGAATTCCATGATCAAATGATTGAGTCAATGGAATTATCCACCTAGAGGAAATTCCCACCATGAGGGAATAAATTGATGTATTTCCTAAACTGTTACCCGAACAACCCATAGATCAGGAGGTAGAGTTCTCAATGGAACTCAAACATGGAGAAAATATAATCTGAAAGTGTCCATATGGGATGGATCCAATATAATTGGAGGACTTAAAGAAGCATCATCATGTGTATTTGGAAAAAGGGTTAATATTCCCTAGTGTATCTCCTTGGGGTGCACCAGTGTGATTTTTCAAGAATAAGGATGGATCGATAGAGTTGTGTATCGATTATCGAGAACTCAAAAAGATCAAAATAAAGAAAATGTATCCTATTCTGGGAATTGATGACAAGATTTATCAATAGAGAGGATCTCTATACTTCTTGATGGAGGATATACATTTTGTATATCATTATCTAATGGTGAAGAAAGAAGATATTCAGAACACTATATTCCTTGCAAGGTATGGGAATGATGAGTTTTTGGTTATTTCTGTCGAACTTAATAATGCCCATAAAATCTACATGGATTTGATTAATAGAGTATTTAGTCATTAACTCAATAAATCGGTGGTATTTTTATTATTGGCATTCCCTTATACACCAAGATCAAGTAGGAACTTGAAGAACATCTAAGACTTGTGTTTGGGGCAGTGAGGATGTAGAAGTTGTACGACAAGTTCCGTAAGTGTGACTTTTCGATATGGCCTATCATGTTATTAGGACATGTGATCCCAAGTGAGGGAATTTTTGTAAACCCTATAAATACTAAGGAAATTTAGGAATGGATCAAACCCACTAATCTCATAGAGATCCATAGTTTTCTTGGATTAATTGGGTACTATCATCATTTTTTTTGAAATTTATCTTCATATTCATTCCCACTAACTAAGTTAACAGGGAAAGGGGTAAAGTGTGTCTGGATAGAAAAATGTGAGGAAGTCTTGAAGGATATAAATAGAAATCTTATAACTACACCTATACTCAAATTACAAAAAATTGGATATTTTTTTGGTTATATACAGTGATGATTTTGATAAAGGATTGGGTTGTGTACTCATGAAAAATAAATATTTGATAGCCTACACCTTATAAAAGATGATGATCCATGCGAATAACTACCCAATGCATGATCTAGAACTAGAAACTATGATTTCTCCTTGAAAATATGCAGGCATTACCTCTATGGTGATAACCTGGATATATATATTCTTATCACAAGATCATATGGTATATATTCAATAAAAAATATCACAACATGCATCAATGGTTATGTCTATAGCTAATAAATGACTATGTTTTATTTATTCACTGTCAAACCAGAAAGGCAAAAATGTTAGCTAATGTTCTATTTAGAAAAGAACCTAATTCTCTATTCATGTTGTAGAATAATAAAGACTCTATCTTCATGGGAATACAAAGGATGGATTTAGAAATCATTACGGTGGAGAATAAAACCTACATTTACCAAATGATTGCCCGAACCTCTGTCTAAGAGAAGATTAAGGAGGAAAAAAGGGATGAAACAATGTTTCAAAAGAAGCTGAATGAAGTAATAAAAGGGAAGATGAAATATTACTTTACTGATGATGATAGTGTAATTCGGTTTGGAACAAGGCACATTGAGCCTTTATCACTCAGGATATAGAATTTTCTATTGGGAAATTCACATAGCCAAACATTGTCTATCCATATAGGTATCACTAATATGTATCATGATCTATGAGAATAATTCTAGTGGGATAACATAAAGACGAATATTTTGGTATATATCACAAGTTTATTGATATGTTAACAAGTTAAAGTAGATCAAAAAAAAGTCCAGAGGGATGATCAAAGCATTTCTTATGTCCATATGGAAATTGAAAAATATCCCAATGGACTTTGTCACATGTCACTTGAAGGCATCTAGAGGAACCTATGCGATATGGGTTATGGTGGACCAACTCACCAAGACTACTCACTATATCACTATTCAAGAAGATATCTCACTTGAACAACTTTCTATGATATATGTGAAGGATGTGGTGAGAATACATGGGCTTCCACTCCTGATTGTTTATTATCATAATCCCATATTCAAATAATATTTCTGGAGGAGTATTCAACATTCCTTGAGTACTAAATTGAATTATAGCACGACCTATCACCCCAAAACAAATAGAAAATCTGAAAGGACTATTCAAATGCTCAAATATGAGCTAAGATCCTACTCATTACTATTCAAAGGTTGAATGGATCGATATCCCACATTGGTTGGGTTCTCATACAACAATTTCTTCAACTAAAGTATTCATATGGCTCCATAAGAAGATATGTATGGAAAGCTATGTAGAACAACAAGCTGTTAGGAGGAAGATTGAGAAAGAATGCTACATGGACCCAATCTTGTATAAGAGATGTCAGAAAATGTTCAAGACATCCTTCAACATATCAAAACCTCTCAGAGTTAAAAAATAGATATGTTAATAATCATCGAAGGGACAAGGAAATCAAATTTGGAGGTAAAGTATCCATTTGAATATAATCATGTAAGAGAGTAATGTGGTTTGTAATGAAAGGGATGTTAATCCCTAGGTATGTTAGCCCCTTGGAGATCCTAGATTGTGTAGGAGTGGTGGCCAGTCAGATTTCACTTCCAACAAATATGGCTCAATTTCATGATGTGTTCCCTGTATCACCCTTAAGGATGTAAATAATAGATCTCTCACGTGTATTGAACTCCAAGGTGGTATAGTTGGAAAATATGACATACATGGTTGCGTTCAGTAATATATTTAGAGTATAATATGAAAAAATTAATTCTCAGTGAATAGTAACTAACCCTTATGAATAGTAATGTTACCCTTATGAATATTAATATGAACCTTATGAATAATAAATAAGAAAAATGAATAGTTTCATCACCAATGAAAGTATAAATAACATTTATAAACCATATAAATGAGAGGAGATATTTTAGAAATTATTAATTATGTGTTGGTATATTTGTGAGTAAAAACTTTTTAATTAAAAATTTAAATTAATAAATTTATTAAATTTATTTTCATAAAATTTATCATTATATAAATATATTCATGTCCCATTATTTTAGGATAATTTTGTGAGAACATAAGTAAATTTTAAAAGTGTTATAAAATCATTTCTAATTTCAAATTTATTATTTTCAATGAAAATAATGAAATTTATTTTAAAATTAAATTTAATTAATTTAGAAAATTATTTTGAAAAAATGGAATACATTTTGGATTTCTTCACATCAAAAAATGGTTACGTTGAATTTTTCATATTTACTGAAATACAATAATTTTTGGGGATTAGTGAAATTCTATATTTTAGTAAATAAATGAATTTCTACATCATTCTTGAATCCTGGATGATGTAAATGGCCATTAGTTCGAACTCAAATTCGCTAATTTCTGTATTTAGTTACAAGAATCTTCACTATTTATTTTCTTCATAAATATAATAAACTAATTTTAAACTAATAAGAAAACACCTTTCTCCAACACTATAAACGCCACCCCTCAATCCCACTTGTCCTCACACCTCTAAAGCTTTGAGCCTTTCATATATTCTATCCAATAATCTTCCCTAGTCCCCCCCTACATCCAAGATCTACTGGTATCAATAAAGGACAATAATATGTGACTTGAGGAAGATGTTAATAAGAGAATTCAAGAGGTAAAACCTCTCTCTTTTCATTTAATTTTCCTTCAAATTTCAATTTATTTTCTTATTATTTAATCACATCCCTTTATGAAAATTGATTCATAACTCCCCTAAAATACATATATTCTAATTGTATTATTTTAATGGAATATAAAACACTAAACTCTTGCCTCCCTATATTTTATTTTAAGAATGAAATTTTTACCTGTGACTTGTCAATTTACTAATATCATGGGTGATACCCTTTCAGTTCCCTTAAACATCTTCAAAACTGTTAATAAGAGAATTAAATGGTTCAAAATAGATTGTAAATTTTATCTTTTAAGACTTTTTATTTTCTAAAAATAACTTATAATGAAAATACTAAATGATGAAACAAATTGTGTTCATAGCATTTGAAAAACAACAAATATTAACAAAAAATGGTAGTCAATAACTTTTATCTTATGAATCCTTCTCTTGTTATGTAACCAAAACCTTTTTAAAATAATTTAATCTTTTATAATATAATTAATGACATATAATAAAAAATATTTATATTTATCCTAATTATAAATCAACTAACATTCATGAATACAATGTAAACCAAATAAGGAAACCATGAAATTGAATGCTCTCAAATGATGAAATTAAACTCTATAACTCAAAAAAAGACACATAAAAGAACATAATAATAGCATAAGGATTCATATTTATATATAAAAGGTTATTTAATTTTTTATTAATGAATATAATGTTATTATATAAGATATTTATGTGAATAATGATTTTGGAAAAAAAGATAAGGGGTATCCTTGAACACATCCATCTTTCTTTGGGGTTTCCCCCTTTTAATCCATTTTCAGTATGTTTATTTGTAAAAAACCATTTATCCATCATTTTATTACCTTTTATGGAATATAAATATTATCTACTTGATTTTATGACAAACTCATTGTTTTCCAAATGAACACTCCTTTCAAAAAAAACACACCTTTTACTTATTAACATTGTTTCCATCACTGAATATTGATGATTATGATATCATTTATATCATCCCTCTCTCATATAAGATCCAAATGTTTATGAATGTATGCTTATGAAATGAAAAACATTCCTTTCCATGGGTTATTATATTTTCATTATTGATATATGTTCTATATTGAATTCATGATAATGTAAATGTTGGGATATGATGGGTGAGACCAGAATTATACATCCCAATGTAAATATTATGATGTGATGGATGAACCTAGAATTATATAGTTCTTAAACGCTTTGGGTAATGTGAAAACCCTCATGAGTAATGTGAAATATGTGTTCACATGATGCAAGATTCGTTAAAAACTATGTGTGGTAGTTGACCATTAAGACAAGATGTTTCTTTTTATGCGTTGAAAAATTATAACTCTTTTCTTAAGGGTTTCTCTTAAGATTATGATCCAATTATTATAATATGATGCTAATTATTATGGTCACCCCATGTTTTATAATTTCATGGAAATATCTATCCTACTACCAGGCTTTTATATAACCCATTTTTAATGTATATTCTCATGAAACTACATGTTCTATGGAGAACACAAGGGACAATCCAAAGAAAGGGAAGAAGAAATTAAATAAAAGTTTATGTTTTATGGTACACATTTATGTATGGTCCTAGTTTCCCAACACAATAAACTATTATAACCTCATTGTGTAATGATTTTATTTTTTGTATTATTTAAATGATGTAATATTAATTTATGAAAAATAATTCTAGTTATAAACTTCCCCTGTCTTACTATCCTAGAAGGTCATCAATCAAGAAGGTGATAAGCAACTCTATCTTCCAAGCCTCAAAATCCCTTGATCTTAAAAATATCAGCACCAATATCTTCCTTTCCATGGAAGACCACATTCTTAATCACAACAATCGGCATCTCAAAAAGATAAATGATAAATCTTGAGAGATACTTGTATATGGAAAAAGAAGTTCACGACTTATAAACATCAAGGGTTTCTTTTATAGCAATAATTTGGCATAGCTCTTGTAGAGTGTCAATATTTAGAAGCAACATCCTCGAGCTCATTCAAATGATCTAGTATTTATAAGTGTTTTTTATTGGTCATCTTGGCCTCTATCAACCATATTTTCTCTTGTAATATCAGAGGGAAATGGATCCAAGGAACTCATATGGTCATCTTATAAATAAAACAATGATATTATTTTCTAATTCATATTGAAACAGAATACACAAAATCATTTTTTAATGGTTATTTTCATTTTAATACATTTTTCTATATACAAAAAACATAATGTAAATGGGTCTCATGATTTTTGTTACGAGATTCAGTAGGATCTCTATTGTTAAAAAAATATTGTCAGTATGAAAACTGGATAGTTTGTATGATGAAAACTGTATTCGATGTGTGTTTTATAAATCGTATCTAGGATCATAATGATGACCATTGAATGAATAATTTCTTCAAAACTAATGAGTATATATTTTCATATTCAAAAAAATCATGGTGATAAAATATGAATCCAAATGTCCTGATGAAATTATACTAAAACAATATGTGATTCTATTCATAAACTACATCAAATATAAAGAAGTTAGTAATTATATATTTGAGAAAGAGTTTCTGATATCATAATTGAACGGAATGGATTATTCAAAAGAAAAATATTGCCTAAAAAATCTCCCACTTTTTGTAAATCAAAAACAACATGTCTAAAAAGTAAAATTACCCTGAGAACCCTGAGTCTTAAAAATTATATAAAGAATTATCATATTCAGAAGTAAATTTCAATACATATATCTATTTTAGTTTTAAAACTCTTCTACATATGATTTTGAATGCGATTAACTCCCCCTTAGGATCAAAAAATCCCTAATGATTGTACTCCAATTAAAAAAACAACCCCCCCTTATTAATTGCATCCTCATTATATTATTATTATTATCTCATTCTCCCAAATCAAATACACTCCCCCTTTGTTATTTACAAAAAGGAATAGGTAAAGTCTTTCAATTCCTTAAAAATTGTTAGAGAGAAAAATAATATATTAATTAATAATGAATATGATCATATAGAATAATTTATTTAACATTCCCAAAAAATGGAAAACATTTAAAAAATGTTTATCGAAGTCAAAGTATTTCATTGATGATTCAAAAAAGTACACAAATAGAGTTTGAAAAGAAATTTTTTCTTCTAATTATCCTTATCCTTTAATTAGAAAAATAAGACAACTACATTCATTTTCATGAATTCATTCCTATCAACCTTAATCTTTTTAAGAGATTACTTATGAGGCTGAAAATTTTCTTCCTATTTTTCACACAACTGGTTTTAGCTATGATGATTTTCCTACTATGACTCAAACTTTACTCCAACAGTACAAATCTTGAGTTCTTAAGATTTAATTTTCTAATCCTCAACTTCATTTGTATTAGTTCATAAGAAATTTTTATTTTTCAAATAGATTATATCCTCTTTGTAAAATGTAATCCTTGATAATCGTGATGGAATAAACTTCAGCTTATTTTCAATATCATTGAATTCTTCATATTTAGAGCCTTGTGGGCTTCAAATGTAATTCATTTTCTTATTTTTATCACTAGAACATTTGTTTCATACAAATATACATTCATTCATGACTATTATAATATATTCAATGGAATATTCATAAAGGATAACACATGAATCAGATTTATTTGACCACTTCACCACACTATTAAAAAATTTTATGTGTTATTTTTAACAATCATCAGCCACATTCAAATTGGCCTCAAGCATTACCAGTATTGGTTTTAGAAACATGATTGATTCTGAACATTTTTTTTGGTTATCCCTAAACAAATTAATTTTCCCTTAAATACATGGAAGATAAGGAATTTTCATTTAAATTCCCTTTAGGTATTGAACAATGTATTGATCTATTTTCAATGAAATTATATTCATTGAATCAATATATTTCTCAGAATAAATAATCTATCTACAATGTGTTCTGGAATCATATTTTTCTAATCCCTGAATTCAAACATCATCAGTCATAGTCTCTTCTGTGGGTGGAATTTCAAAAATCCGAGAGACACGGTTAATATCAAGGAGTAAAACGAGGTTCAATAAGATAAAAAAATTGGTGAATAGTAACTTTTTACTTTTATTTACCACGGTTTAATGTAAATAGGGTTATTAAGGGTAAAAACGATTTTACTATTACCCTAACACATGTCCTAATTCTATTTTATAACTGTAATTTGAACCAAAACAACCTTAGGAATAAAATATTACCCTTTAGGTCCACTTGGAATAGATTTGGACATTTATTATTATTTTATTTAAAGAAGAGTTAAAATGGTTAAAATCAATGTTTAATAACTAAAACATTTTTAGTATAGTTTTATAAATAAGATAAATTCTACTATTAATATTCATTAGAAATAAAAAAAATATTTCCTACATAATGGTATTTTATTTATAATTTGTAGACATTAAATAATTTAATTTATTTATGACACAATGATGATGCAGTAATTACCTTATTAATGAAATATTAACATAATTGATGTTATAAATACCAAAATAAAAGTAATTTTAGCCTTTTTACGAATTAAACTAATTGTGTAGGTTAATATGACATGTTAGTATTTATTTAATTAACTTTTTTAGAACTAATCATGCTCTTATGATTTTCACAAAAATCAAGTACCAAATAGTGTCAAAATTGACATAAAATAGTTTAAAAAAATATTATATTATTAATTTTTATTCTATTCCTAAAAATCTAATTTTCGGCCAAATAACATATATAAAGTTATATATATTAATAATGGACCACATGGGCTTCTTCTGACTTGTTATAGTAAGTTTATTAACCTTATAGTGTAAGAATACAAGAAGACACGGTAAAAGTTAAATTATTTAACTTAGAGTTAAATCTAAATGATAATGTTAAAATAGTAACCTAACCTTTTCTAAAACCTATTGGTTGAGATTATTTTGACCCATACCCACATTATCTTATAAATAAATCAATTTGGATCTATTATAAACTGAATATGACTTTATTATAAAATAATATTTTATGTTTTTCCTAAGGTTCCCCTCTCCTCCCTTATAAAAAGGGCACCCCTTCCCTCTTATCTTTACATCATTTTAGCATTGAATATCAGCCAACCCCGGAAAATTCCACTTCTCAACATTTCTAGTTATATTATAGAGGTTATGGTCTCCTAAAAAGACCAACTCTAGTGCCTTAATAGGAGGTTAAGAAGAGGCACGTCAAATAAGAGGTAATATCCTTTAATGATTCTTTCCAATTTATTTTTTCTTCTACTTATTATTCTTTATTTGTTTCATCATAAATTAATAACATCAGTATCTCTCATATACTGATATGTTATTATAAATATGAAACAACCCTATTTAATCTTCTATACATCCTATGGAAAATGAAATCCCCCTGCGTGCGTACGTACGGAATACCGTCTCCACACCATGGTGTAATATGTTTTTCCACCACCACCTAGCTTGGATAGGTATAATGGTGTAAAGATTAACTATATGTAGTTATTATAACATCATAATAATTCTATGATATTATATAATTCACTCCAATTCAATTCAATATTTATGGGAAGGATATCATCGTTCGTGCATACGGACAGACTACCGCCTCCACAAACGCGATGAGATTCATTTTCCATGATTAACCATTCAAGATTGATTATAAATTAAATATAATGAAATATATGAAATAATGAAGCTAGTGGATTTATGTATATATATATATCTATATGTGTGTGTCATCTACCTACTTCCATTCATGTTAATAAGGAAAAGAAAACAACATTCATGCGTACGTACGGCCTACCGTCTCCATGAACAGTGTATTTCATTTCATTTACCTATCTATTATATATATATAAATACTGAATATATATGATATATAAATCATGATTTATATTCTGGAAGTAACTAGATCATTATATAATTAATAATAATATCATGAACAACAAGTCCAAACACGTACGATAAATAAAATGATTTTTCCCAAAACGCTTCTTTCACATGGAATTTACAGAAGAACGGGTAATATAGAGTCATAAGTGAACCATATATGATATAATAACAATGAATATGATTCTGTAATAAGTCAATGACATTATTTAAATAATTATACAGGAGGTTCAGATACGTACGAAGCATACCGGACCTAAGGTAGGGGATAATTATTCCAATCTATTTCTTATCCAAGATTGTTTATTCGTAATTATTTACTGGGGTTATATTTTTCATCCATATCCATAAAATGTTTTTCATAAAGTGTTTAATATTCTTCCATGTAAGTTTAAATTAATTTTTATAGCACTTTGATTATTACTTTGGGTTATGTAAGGAATCTTTCTTTTGTTTTCCTCACGTGGTACTTTTTTTACTTTTTCGACAAAAGTACGAGGAGAATCCTTTTTTAACTTATATGGAATGAACGGATTTTTACAATTTTATAAAATGTTATTTTCATGAAGCTTACTCTAAAATATTTCAAGGCTATTTTTAACAAAATCCTTTTCTTTTAAAATTTCATGGCATTTTGTGAAAATAAAATGATTTTGAAGAAGAAAGGATATTTTCCTCAAGAATTCAATTCATGTGTTTTATCAAAACCATTTTTCATCTAAGATGACATTATTTTCATATGTGTATGTTTCAAGTATAATGTCTATATGATTTATATAGTTTCACATTTCTTATGATTAAATGATATCCATTTGTTTTATATGGATTATGTAATGATGGATGATGTTTATGAATCCCATTTTATTCATTGGGTTATGATGAATGATTTATGTTTATGTTGTGGCACACGTAAGAATGATTACATTATGATATGGGTGAGACCTATATATCTCTCCAATGAATTGGGTAAAGATTGATATCTCATGAGATAGACATGGCTGGAACGGGAAGTTAATCTGGTTCAGTGTTACCGGACTGAAACGAGTAGTGAACTCGATTCAGAAAAAGAATTTTTCCACTAAGATGGTCTTGGAAGCAATACCTTGGCTACTATGGAAATCATATGATGTGCTTAATGGTTTTCCACAATTAAATGTTTCATTCCCATGTATATTATCATGATTTATGTTCCTTTATGATCTATGACTTACGTCTTTCCAAGATTTATTTCACGACTCAAGATTTTGATTTTAAACATTATGTTCATGTTTTGAAGTTCAAATGTATATGGTTAGTTTCATTTTCTCCATGATTACACTTACCGATCATTTGACCTCACCCTTTGTATGTTTTTGTTTTCCCCTGGATATAAAGAATGGTTTTAGGTAAAAAATGGAAGATCTTTATGAGAGATGTTGATGATCTTTCACCAATATTAGAAGATTATGTTCCTAGTTTCCAAAGACACTAAACTATTACGGTCCTTTGGTGTATTTTTTCATTATGAATTAAGTATTCCGCAAAAGTAATGTAATGTCTGTTTATGTAATGCTTCAGGTCTCTACATGGACTCCCCCCACTAGACCCACTGGATGCCCCCCACCCCCTGGACTCCCCTCATTACACACCCCTAGACCCCCCCCCCCCCCCGGACACCCCCTAGACTCCCCCCACTGGACCCTCCATGTACTCCCCCCATTGGATGCCACCTAGACCCCCCTGGACTCCCCCCTGGACTGCCCTAGATTCCACCTAGACCCCACTGGAACCCCCCCCCCCCTGAACACTAATCTTTAGTGACCTATTAAACAACAATTTGAGGTAGATGATCCTAACATCTTAAATAACCAAACTCAATTAGATTCAAATTCTAGGATAAAACCTTATAGAATCATGAAACTACATAAATAGATGTTTGGAATATATCCTCAACTATATATCTCAAATCACTAGATATTGGAAATAAAAAAATACTCTACAGAACATAATTTATCAAGGAATATACTCCAATGGGTAATATCCTTACGTAAATGCTAATGGCTATACCCAAAATGATATTATGGGATAAAAATTATAACATAGCAGAATTGGATGATTTTTATCTCACTATTGGGGAGAACCATCATGTTTACCTCTTATATGTATTAATTATCTTATGTACACTCACTGGATACCCTTAGAATGAGTGTTATTTCAATCCTCAACCCCACATAGAAGAAAAAATGTTTATCCCTCAATAATTCTCTCACATGCACCATTATAAAGAAAAAAAAATATACATTTGATACACCATCAACACGAGTAAGATAAAGTTAACATTGCATGATTTGTTAAGATATAAACGTTTATGCCTTTGATCCACTCACCATAGATTGGGGTATCACTCACCACTATAATAGTCATTACCATATCAACCAAACACGAATTCACATTTGTATTCTATGAGAAGGTATTCTGTATTTATTAATGGTTATACCACTAGTTATCATCACCATGGATTGTGAACACCATAAAATAAATCATCCTTAATCAAGATAAAACTGACTTCATCCATAACCATTACCTCCGGAATTTTACGTTCATATCAATCCTAGTTGTAATTTTTTCAATAAAATCCATTGTATCGTCTATGTTTTGTTGCTGGTTATTAGACCAGTATGCATCCCTATCCTGCATACTCATAGAAGTTATCAAAAGCAACAAATGATTGAAAAGGAAAATCCATCATGAATATAAAAAAAGGGACATTACTTTGAAAAAACTATTTGAATCGATTAATCATTATTCAACTAGAGAGATAAATTTTTCTTGTCACACCTCCACCATGCGGGAGATCAAATTCAAGTTGTTTCTCATTAGTAGAACATTAAATATCACAAATCACATGAAATTAATTAAAATAAAAATACAATAGCATCATCTCTGTATGTAAGACTAGACCAACTCGATAGTGATATATTAATTTGAATATTTTTCGAGAATAATATAATATGTTTGATCAGAGACCAATTCAAGAATAAAATTGTGGTTAATCATGTTGAAAACTACCATATCTTAATGGGGGAATGTTAATGTCAAAAATAATGTAATCATGAAATTAAGAATATATTGAAAATTAGAAGAGAAATCAAGATCCCTGGAAATGGAAGAATTGGGAGATGAGGGGTTTATAGATGGAAAGGGGAACCCCCTGGACACCACCTCCCACTGGACAACCCCCCCTGATATCCCCCCTCCCCATGAACCCCCACAACCCATTCCCACCTCACCCCCTCCTGGATAGCCCCCTCACCGAACACCCCTGCACCTCCTTCCCCCCTCCTCCCGCACCCCCTGCACACTGCCCCCCAGCCTCCTTCACCCCTCCCTCCCTACAGACACTCCATGGACCCCTCCTGGACAGCCCCTCCCCCTAAACATCCCCTCCAGACCCCCTACCAAGCCCCCTCCCACAATAAACCCCCTTGCACCACCCCTGGACATCCCCCCACCCTCTTAGACATCCCCCTACTAAATAGCCAATTGATCCCCCCTAAATCCAAAAATATCCCTCAAACAAGAAGATAATGAAAATATGCCACCAAAACATTAAGGTAAAATGATGGTTAAAAACAGTATCATTCATCTAAGAATTAACAATATTCATCCCTTTGAAATAAAATTCATTTTTCACATGCATTAATTCATGATTTCTAGTCAAACATGGAAAAAAACATAAAAAGAAACTCTTTTTAGCCGGATAAATGAAAATATAGAGAACATTTAACATTAAAATCACCGTGAAAACATTTTTTATATTACCACTATATCCTTGTTAATTAATATTTTACATATTTCCAACAATAAAATCATGAAATATAAATTTCACAATTAATATAATCATACATTAAAACTAAAAACATATTATGTTTTAATGTAAGCATGATTTTTTTCAATAACCATCATAAATAAATTCAGGTAAATAACATCAGTATGAAATGTATTCAACAGTTTAATCACAAACACGTATCAAGAATAAAATCCTAAAAATAAATAATTTAAAATGAGTTCCAAGAAGTTGTAGCATGAATTAATTGTTCCAAAAAATTATAAACCAAATTAAGTACACCCCTATAATGATATGACGTAGTTTTCATCATTTTAATCATCCAATGATCCTCTTATATTTTTCAACCAACCTGGTTATTCTCATTGATGTACCTAAAGAGAAATAAAATAAACATCAAATTCAATCAATTATGTTCAAAAAAATTAAAACAAGGTCTATGGAGAGAAATGAGTGTCCATGATTCTCCATTGAGACTTCTTTGTAATTATATGCCAGTTCACTTTTATATGCTATATATAATGTACTTTGACATAATATATCATGAATCCATTTATTCTCATGATATTATAATGTTTTTATTAACTCAATTACTTGTATTCAAGTTTCTCTTTTTTGGTTAAGAACACTATCTAAAATATCATTTTAAATGTTATAATGATTTATTCTTCTAAATCTTTCTCATTAAATTCAATGTTTCAAAAATGATTATATGGATTTATTTATATGGAAATTAATGATACAAAATTAAATTGACTTTTAAATGTTGAAAATTGGTTATGGGAAACTTTGATTCAAAAATATATTTTAAATTACTTCTTTATTAATACTGACACATTTAAATGTTTTCAAGAAAAATGAGGTATTTTTTTCAAATACTTTTCATTTCATCTATTTTAACATCCTTTGATGGATTTTAAAATAGTTTTTAGTTGATTTATTAGGATACAAATCATCAATATTTTATTGATGGTTTTGTGATATGATTAAATGTCGATGTTTTATTTTTATACCATTCATGGTTTATGGATAAATTATTGAAATTTAGTATCCTAGTCTTAATAATAATGTTTATTTTATGTTTAAAATTTTCATATGAGGAATGAATTGGACATAATAAGTGATGGGTGGAGCCCAGTATAGCTCCTCGATGAATCAGTAGGTCTCATTAGACAACCTATTTACTTGGCACAAGGCCTTGACAAAATCATATTTGTAGTCTTGGCATGTGGCCTTGAGTATGTGGTTATGATGTCATTCATTTTTTATTCCATCATTAAGAAATTATCTATTGACATGTAAAGTGGTTATTCAGCTAGTATAATTGCCATGACTATGTTTAATTATGACATTATTTACTCAGATGATATTTCTACTATAAAGTGTTCATGTTTCTTATTTGTAAAGGCTTGTGTTTTCAATTATTCACCATTCTTAATGATTATGGTATCATCCGATGTTTTTCTAACTCTTAATGAGCATCTAAGCTCACCCATATGTTATGTTTTATTTTCCCAAGATTCCAAGAAGTGTATTATGATTGATATGTAGGGTTAAACTAGGGGATGAATGGAGTTCTCCAATGATAGTTTATGTTGTGTTTTATTTTTTTATTGTGTAATGTAATGTCCATTTATGTAATCTATTTACCAAGACTGCTAAACTGATCAGCCTTTCGGGACATGATTCCATTATAATCATGCCATTAATGTATTAAAATAATACACCAGCTTTGGGATTCTTGGGTCTGGGTGTTACACAGAGTTTGACATGAAGTAAAGGAAAAGTAAACTGGGCCAAATACAATCCCACCATAATGAGTCTGTAACAAAATTATAACTAAAAATGTTGAAATCCAACTCACCCAAAGGGTGAAGAAAAAGTCAAAGGTATGATCTCATTAAAAACCTCATTCCTCCCAACTCCATATATGCTCCACCTACTCCCTATCCTCCTAAGACACCATAAAAAAGGTCATTGTCTACACATGACATGACACGTTTGGGAAAACCCCCGTGGAGGGGTGACTATGAAAATAATTATTTTAACACAATGATAACACTAAACAAGAAACACCAAGTACCTATAGATCAATAAAACATCTAAAAATATATTTATATCATAAAAAAAAGAGGACAAGAACATAGATACGCTTTGGAGAGACACCAAATCATTAGGTGTTCAAAACTAACTACCAGCCTTAGGATTCCTTTTGAAGAAATTCTCATTCTGGGATATCCTAATCCACAAGCCATTATATCACCTAAGACACTCGATGAATATTTATAGTTCATTTGGGCCCCACCCAATGAGAACTCGTTGGTCAAGGAATACTATGATAGATATAGATTAATTCACACCAAGAACTGTTGGGGGACACCATAAACACAATCTGGATCAACCTTTATACATAGATAAGGGTGATGCCTAGAACCATTGGGGGTCATCATGAATCTAATCGGGTTCAAACCAATACATAGGGGACCACATTAAAATGATTCCATATACCCTACCAATTCATCCCTATAGATGGAGGATTAACACCCTACTTAAGGAGGATAAGCTGATTCTGCATAACCAACTAGGGATGATTGGGGTTTGAACTCTATCCTCACAGAGGGAAACCAAAACTCTATTTAAGAATCATCCTTTAGAGGTTATTAAAATCCATTGATTTGGATTTAATTCCACACACTTCCCTCATGGAAAAGGGCCAAGGGAATGAACTAACCATATAGTGATCCTCGCTAGAATAATGAAGAGCCTAAGAACTCTTTGGGGAGAATACGGTGTGACCTTAAGGGTAAATGACATGTTCATTCACCCCAATTTAGGACCATGCGGATGATCCTTACTAGTCATGAAATGTTCGTATACAGTACATGAATAATGAAATACATGTAATGTAGAGACACATGGTACACTACCCATGACTTCTGTCTATGTATGTGTATCAAAGCCATGTTTTCTAACTGGTTTTGAAATGCCATGTTGTGTTTGTGTGGGAGTACACAACATGCCCATGAATTTTTACTCCTACTGATGTATTTGTACATCATAAGTCCACACCGTGTCATTCAAAAAGGGTTACACCCCATGTAACAAGGGTCACATGCCGTGTTACCCATATCTTCATCCTGAAACCCTAGACTGTGCTGAAAGGCACCCTGATGGCGTGTAATCCCATGTTACATGCCATGTTACTCCCAATTTTAGAAATCTAGAGTACTACCTTCATATTTCCTCACACACTTCTTCTACATATATTTTTTTTTCTGAAATCATTCTGTAGAACCTATATCTACTTCAACTGAAACTTTCCACTAATATCTCATCACAATATGGCCTCATAATGCATTGGGAAACTTTCCTTCAACATATATTTTCCAAACACTTACCAGGAAGAGTGTCGAACCCTAGATCCACCAAAATTCAGTCCCGATCTGTGTATCTTCATCATCGATCCTCGATCATCATCCAAAATTTGGTTACATACCAAAGGTTTTGATTTTTTGTTTTGAGAAACAGTTGTGCAATGATCTGAAACTATGTATTTATCTAACAATTGTCCAATGGATTTATAGTGATGATCATAAAAAATTTGGGGGAACCCATAAACCAAAAACCTGATTAAAGAACATTAGTTGTAGTTCATTTGGCCTCATTTCTATATCATGGATGTACAATCGAAGTGGGATAATAAACTAACCAAAATAAAAAATTATATCCAATTGAAATCTACCAAGATGTTCAGATCAATTCATTTTCATTGAACTAACCAACATTCATATAGTATTATGAAAATAATTAAATTCAAATGGAAAACACCCTACATAGAGTTTTTATCAATCGTTGATGAAAAATAGTTTTCACTTCTGCCGTCAACGAGATCCCCCAAATCCGATGGCATGCCGATCCACGACCAGATCATGAATTGTTTTCTTCTTCCAAGAATTTTCAACTTGAATGGTTCCTTGGCCTCCAGGGTTTAGTGTCTTACCCTAATACATGGTCCCTATATATGAACATATATTTCTATAAGTCTCTATGTTGAAGAAAAATTAAATAACTTTTTATTTTATTTTATATTATAAATTTCATGCCCCCAATAACTTTTTCACAAATGACCAATGAAGACCAATATTAGGTCATACCTAAGGTAAAGATGCTATTCTGAATCACAAAATGTCCCTCATATTTCTGATATAGGTTCCTATTTAGGAGTTATTATTATAATATTGAAATAAAATAGTGCATGTGTTCTATAAAATATATTAATATTTTTTGAAGATTTATTCTGGGCACCCCGGGCCTCAGAATAATATGTCGCCTTAGCGCATGGTCTTGAAAATAATCTACATAATATTTAAAAATAATACATGTAAATTACAATATTTTACATGTTATAAGGATAATGTGATAATTAATGGGATAATGAAGATGATTTTAAATGAACTTTTATTTTTTATTATTGTGAAAGTTATGTACGTTCATAATTTTTTCCAAGACAATAATCCTTTGGATCATGGTTTTGCAGTTCTATTATGTTGTTTATAATTAAAATGATTTGATTGATATGTAATGAAATTTACTATTACTAGAATACATTTATTTTGATTCCCTTGATCTAATTGGTGGGAATATTTTTCATTTCATCATGCTCAAGGATCATTGTAGGTGTCATACATAGTTTACTCGAGTCAAACACATTCATTGCAGTTTTGTCGAAACAAAATTTTGATCCATAACTATTTCATTTTTATTTCAAATGGATATATTTTATAAAAAAGATAACATTCCAAAATAGGTAATATGTCCTCCACTAGGTCCTTTTCATAGTTAAACTCAATACGCTGAATTTGAACATCCCAAACAGAAAACATCAACATCACAAAAATCTAAAAAAATCCATATTTATTTAACTTCCTAGTCTTGAGTGGTAAATATCTAGTCCATCTGTAATTGATTAATCTTATAAAACACCTCCCTCTATGATGAAATAATTTTTCACCTTCTTTATAAAATTTCATAATAACTAATATTCCTTCATATATTCTATCCAAATCATTTTGATTTATATTTTTAGCTAAACTTAAAAAACCCATTATCAAAAATTCTTATCAGAATGGATGGATTGTTCATGTTCCTTGTTCCAGAAAATATTATGGAGAGATCCTCATAGTTTACCCAAATCCAATTTTAGATCTATATGTTTCTTAAATAAATTTCATCACCACACAAAGAGATATTCTATGGCAGGTTCAACCATTTTTTCATATTTTAGATTAAACAATGTGGCTTTTATCTCTAATTCACATTCATCGATATTCATTATGTTGTTTGGTATTTTCAAACATAAATCAAACATAAAACAAAAAATATCAAATTCGTGGATCCAAATTTTACCCCTTCATCCATTTTCAATAGGAATTTTTCCAAATGAATGAAATATTTATAACTCCCATAGACATGATAAAATCTATAATTTGTACCTGCACCAGGGAATTTTCAATAAGAAAATGGGAAATTATATGCCCTCCTTTACTAAAAGATTCTAGACTTTGCCTAATTGAAACTATGAAAACACATAATTCTTAAAATAACATAACATACCAGGGAATGAAATCTATACATCATCAAATATCCTTCTATGTTTTATTAACTATCACATTTCAAGTATGCTCTATGTTGAAAAATATTTACACGCTACATTGTACATAATTGATATATTAATGTATCAAGGTACAACTTCAATCAAAAAGTATCTATATAGTCACTATAGTGACATCACTACTACAACTTCTGATCTTCCATGATCATAATCACACTCCAATATCAAGTTTATAATTTCAAATAATTATTCATGAATACACATGTCTATCAAATTCACTTATAATATTTTAACAAAAATAATTTCCAACCAATTAAACACAGATTTTATAATTCTTTATTATTAAAATATCCACCAAACCAAACTCTTAATTATAACATTAGTCCCCATTGTATTTTTTTACAATACATACATAAATCCTTATATCTTTAAGAAGTTGAGATATTATCTCAAAAAATTTCTTTTATCCCATGATCCAAGAAGATATTGGATTATTAAAAATATATCCACCACAATTATCAATAATATTCAATGCTTCCCCCTATATTATTTTCTCTCAAAAAATTATATTCAACCCCTCAATATATGAAATGGATAAGGTAAGCTTCATCATCTCTTCCACTACTTTTTCAACTGTAAGTATTTCATCATATTCATAAAGGATAACAAATCTCATTGACATGCAATTAAATGTTATATAAATACATATACTCATATTTATGATAATATTTTTATTTTATTCCAATTCAATGAACCTTTATCTATTTCACTATAGGGTCTAAAAAAATTATTAAGATAGGTCAAAGTACACCTTAGTAAAGTGCCCACCTTCATATAATTTTTCTAATTAGACGTCTTATTTTACTTTAATTCCTTTGGGATATTTCAACCTATATTTTAATATTATTAAATCATTTCTTCGCTATATCAATGAACTATTGTCTTTCTTTATATCTAATAATACATTAACAAAATTTTAAAAATATCTAGATATTTTAGCCACATGATTTCTCTATAAAATCATATTATAACTATCAAAATATTGAAATTTCTTTTTTAGTTTTGTTTTAGCGTACTTATATAATCTAATTCCATATAAATTTTTTCAATATCAACTCCTCTTAAAACTATATTAAAATTATTCAATGGTTTTATCTATTTAATTAAAAAAATGGTATATATTCTCCAAAAAAATACTCTATTATAACTAAGTCAGAAAATAGTGTGGTAAATAAGAGTTTATGTAAATTACATCAATGTTGGCCACTGAATTCAACTATTTCCACATCCACATGAAGATTGTGTTATGTCTTCCCCAAACAATTCCCATGTGATCTTTATCATTCATATATAATGATATTATTAAATAAACATTAAAAAAACAAAGTGTGGGATTCATATCAATTGAAATTAATTGTTATAATATGTTGTCATACCATTTTATGTTAACAATATTACTTCTCTCAAAGTCTGTGTCTACTCTCCAAATATTTAATATAATACTTAAATATTTAATTATAATTTTCCCTCAAATTTATTTTGATTTTGGTCAACATATTGTATTAATATTACATCATGAACGAATCATATTAAAAACATTTGATATTATATGAATGTACATTATTCCTTATTATGCTATCCTTACCATTATATAGAGACTGATAACACTCAGTATATAATTGACACTAGTAATGGACCACAATTTTGTTTCTTTTTATGTTGAGATATTTCACATTTTTTATTGATTCCACATTATCTTCTTCTCATGATTGATTCCTCTTGAAAATATATATCTACAATTGAATTTCATGAATTATCAATAAACCAGATTAATTTTACGATGTGGATTTAATACCATTTGTAATTTATCATTCAACAACTGTTTATTCTGTATACGGATCTTGAAAAAATTTGACTTCATATTATGACTTAATTCAAATGATTCTTTCTCTAACACCACTTTTTGTATCAATAATTTACATTATAACTTATTCATCCTTTAAAAATGCTTTCAATCCAAAAATTGTATCTTCCCCATACACCTATATCACTCTAAAAAATTAAATTAATAGAAAACAATGGGGGACCTGTACTTATTATAAATCCTATAATAGAGGATTATGGTTTTACATAGTGAACTAACCCTTTACTTCTATCTTTCTACATGGCCTTCATAGTTCCTATCATTGAAACAATACCAACGAAAACTTTCCTATGGATATTTTTTAAAAAATATCATATAATCTGCATATTAGGATCCATATATATTTTGAGACTAATCCAACATGTGAAAATTTATTCTTTTGTTTCACCATTGATTAATCTTTCCTCGTGATTCCTCCACTATAGAAGATATCATCCATCAATCATTCGTATTTCCTTCTAATGTAATATTTAAAACATTATGGGAATTATTTATAATTTTTCACTTCAATATTCTTTATAGTCACATTAGATTTATTTATCCTTGATGAATCTCCTTCCATGCTTCCATCCTTCCTTTGTTCAACAAGTCATGTTATATTTTTCGTTCTCCATTTATTTTGTTCACTCTTTGATTTTAACGACACAAACATAGTTGTGGATTATGATTAAACATTAGTTACTTCAATTGTTTTAATACATAAAATTCCCTGAATCTTGTTTTAAATGTAAATAATATTTACCTCCATTCTCATGTCATTCATGACTTTTGAATTGGGGGGTTTCCATTTAGAAACACCATCACATCAATTATTTTATTATATTTCCTTATGTCCATGGTAATCATGTATAAAAAATATCATATTAAATTATCATGTCATGTATTCACCTCTAAGATTACATGATGTATTAGGTATTATTACATCATTGGGACCATTAGTATCATAAAATATATCCATTATTTGACCCACCACTTATTAGTAGTGTCGCCATAATTGCAACTTTTTTTAATAAAATATATTTTATAATTAACATGACCATCAAATTTTCTATTGATTTTATATTATTATTATGTATTCTTCATTAGTTGAGGCAATAATGAGTGGAATATAGAACTTACTATTGGATTATTTCAACCTCATTTTAGTTTCCTTGATTTTAATATCCATATACATAAACTATGAACCCATTTGATCCATCCTTTATCATCATTTATTTCCTAGTCGTATAATCTATTCCTGAAATTATTTTCAAAAGATAAACTTTTCTTTATATTTATTATCTTTTTGTTCTTAATTTCAATACTCATGTGAAAGACCATAAGGTAACTCACTTTTCTCTTTATTATTACTTCATTTCATTAAATGGTTTCTTTTAAAAGAAATGTTATGTCTTAAAATAATATTTATAACCAATTATTCAATGAATATAAAATATAATAGATGATTAATATACACTAGATCAACTGTCTCATGTAAGGATTAGTTGTTATCATTAAACATTAATATTCTATAGATTATAAACTAGATTCCATTGACATTTATTCACTTTATACATCACTTCATTCCAACTATATTGGGGAATATATAACATCATATTTACAAGGATATTAAATAAAAATATTTAGAAAATTTTAATCACAAAAATCAATCCAAAAAACAATGATGGATATGTTATTCTTACTGGGGGATTACTCTTATTTCTCATTCTCTTATAGACTTTTTACTATAATGGTATTTATAAAAAAATTATCAAAATCTCAATATTAACTAATATATAATATATTCTTGATGATTATGTCTATAATTAATTGTTACATATGGAAAACCCATATATAATACGTAATGTTTTCCACATCTAAAATAATGATAAATAATTAGAGGTTTTATTTTATACCACACAAGTCATTAATATGATGGTGATAATATTAGATTTTTTTGATGAATTCATTCACAATATATAGACAAATAAAATTAAAGATGTAAATACTCCATAATAATAATACAAAAAACTAGTATGAAATAAAATTGCTTTTCCATATTGTTTTCAAACATAGTTCCATTAAATATAGTAGGCATCATGAATGAATGAAAGCGTGAAAAAAATATATAGAAATTGATGTTAACTGTTGAACATAATATCAGAACCTCTATGCTCTGATAACACATGGTAAGACTATTGGGGTATGATATAAGAATAATGAGGGTGTTATTCAATTTTGAATTAATCCACCATACACAAAATGATCATCATATATTGTTCTCATTTGATAAGGAACATGTTTAATCTATCCCCTTTATTGAACAATCACCAGAAACCAAAAATATGTGTAATAATTAACTCAAAAATGAATCATGGATTTTTATATAGTTTACCGAAAATAGGTAGCACCCATGGAGAATATACACATTGACGTTTCATTTTATTAATGGTCACCATCATCTCACTATCTTTGGTAGATTCATATTTCTAGTCATGGAAACACCGTACCAATGTGAATTTCCTTTTAATGGTTTTTACTCACAAATTCTCACCCAATGATCTCTTCCTAATTTTCATTTTAGACTCAGTGATATAGAGATGGGAAAATAAATTTATATAAATGTGTGTATCTTCAAAATCTTTTTAAGAAATCACGATATCTATAAATATTAAACACAAAATTAGATACATATTTGAAGTCCAATTCCCTGAGCTTATTTTTTATGATATATTTTATCAAATCCATGTAATGTGATTTGAGTTAATGGATAATGTATATAATCACAATAGTGATAAAATCCTCTAGGAAATTACTAACATCGTATTATAATTATTTCACTTTACTATGTATTCTTTTAAAAATCATTCCACATTAAATAAATTAAATGTAACTGAAATTATTCATATTTTATAGAATGAAATTCTCTAGAATGTTAATAATTATAGAATAGAATTAGTCTCATTTAAATTTTTCTTTTTTAAAAATATCTTCATTAATAATATTAAATCTATTCCCCACACCTCAAAACTATACATATCAGTAATTTATTTTCATAGACACTCTTTCATTCCCTCAAATGGTAATTTTTTGATAACATTATTTTACTTCTTATACTCTCATAATCATATATGAAATGAATCTTTAGTTACACATGTTATGATAACAAATATTATTATTATTTATTTCATATCCAATACCTTTATTCAATAGTTGATATTAATCACCCTTTCTCTAAGCTCTATGATCATTCTTTGTGTACAATGATATTTAGGATATTCAAAAATACCTTTCAATGTTGGGTCATTATCTAAATCAAAACACATAATCTCTAGATTTTGAATCCAAATTGATTTTTTTTTAAAATTTGTTCTACTCCAACTTGTAAATGATCCACTCTAGATTTATTAATACCCATGTATAACAAGTTACACATAAATTACTAACCTCTTATGATCCAAAATGTCTCATATATTTCCTTTTTTTAAAACAACTATATTTCATGTTAGATTAATTATTTTCCTTCTTCTACTGAGATTTTTAATTAAAAAACATCAACTGTAATCAATAATCAGTTCTCGATCATTACAGAATAGTGCAATAAATAACATACCTCTCAAAACACCATCCGAAATGGATTATTTATCATCTTCAATTTAAATTAGAAAACCCATTACCGAAAATGATATACAATATGATATCATCATCTTTTTTTTTCATTTTTTCACTTTACATTACATAGAAATTACTATTTATATAGAAATTCCCATTTTTAGAAACATTGTCCCATAGAAATTTCATCATCACATAATAAAATCTATAAAAATAATTTCCACTTCCAAATACCAATTTTAATTTATACTTGAAGACTATGATCTCTATAATTCCATCAATAATATTAAATTTCTTATTTTAGATTATCTATTTTCATTATAATACAACATGACATCGATCACTCTCAAAATGTATAACTCTCTAATTTACTCCTCAAAATAGATACAAACATGAAAATACAAAAAAATTATTTGCATTATGAATTTATATTGATGAGAATATCCTTCCAAAAATATATAAATAAAAAAATACTAGTTTTCTAACTCTACCTTATCATAGTCCAGGACAAAATAGTTGTGGTTATTTACACTTTCATAAAACATCTTCTATACATGTCATACAATGCCAAGAAAAACTCCAAAATCATCAAAATAATAATATTATAAAATAATTATTTTATACATTATGAAATATACTTACTTTTTTGGTTAATAATTCTTGTTAGTAGATGCTCAATTTTTAAAAATCTATAAACCCCTCAGTAAACTACCTTTATATATGTTTTATAATTGTTGTTCCTGAACATATTACTCAAAACAATCATAATAATAATTTCACTACAGCCAATCTTGATCATTCAAGCTCATCCTCCAACTATAATCTGATTTTAATAAATTCCATGATTCCTTTCATGTCTTTAGGTATTTCACATCCTCTTTGTAAACTCTACCCCAAATTTGTTTCACCAATCATGCACTATTATTTCTATCATTTTTTATTCATAAATCAATGAAAAAATACTGTGGTTGAATCTTTTCTCTAGAATTCCAGAAATTGATTGGAAACCCACAATAATAGTATTTACGTTGGACTTCACTAAAATTATTTTCATCAATTTATTCGACGGTTATTAAAATCATGTTTTAGTTGAAATGCATATCCATGAACTAGAGAGATTGGAAAATGGATATTGTATAAATTTTAAATTCTGTAATCAGAAGAATGAAATCACATTTTTGAAAATAATGATTCAAGTACTTAAAGATGACCGAAACAATGATTTTATCATTCTTATTATTAAATAGGAAATTTATGCCCATCAATTTCTGGTACTAGAATTCTCAAACAAAATTATAATATTCATAAATTATTTTATGCCATGGAAATTAAATTGATGCTTTATGCTCAAAGAATGTTTATAGTTTCATTAGTTTGTCAGTTAAACAACGTTATTTATGAGTACATATGTATATTAACCAATCATTAGAATATAAATCCATAAAGAAACAATCTATTGTGGCTTAAAAATGAAATGCATTTTTTATTCTCCTTCAGAGCCATGTATTCACTATTTAGCATCAGTAATGGGTCTTATTATATTCCCTAATTTATTTTTTTCATATAACAAAAATATTTGTAAATCCTTCTTCAAATTTAGGTGATGTATCTTCATGTAATTATCCATCACTATCATTGGTAGGATATGGATCATCTAATTTTGATTTAGATGACCTGATAAGAATTTAATAATCATTATTGATATTACACTTATCATAAGTAGATGAATTTTCTTTATTCTTGAAAGATATAATGTGAATAGAAGTGGAGTCTCTATGTAATTTTTTATCAAAATATATTCCTTTTTTCATCAAAATCTATTATGTAAATTTATTTCATAATAATTAATCATATTTTAGGACAGATATGATCTAAACTATGATTAGTATGAAAGGATACCATGATAATCTACTCCCTCATGGATAAAGATGATTCAAAAAAATACTATTCATATCATAAAAAGGAGAAAACAATTTTTTGGGAGACTTTTCCCTCTGCTTGAGTGACCACATGATTTTTTAAGTATCTTATTGTAACCTCAATGCAATTTATTTGAATAAAAAAGATATGTTTTATATTTATTAAGGGCTAAAAACAATGGATTAGAAATTATTGAGGCTAAGGCTTGTGTTTTATAATCTATTTTTCGTTTCATCCCATCTCCCACAAAGTACCACACAACAGTGTATTGATATTTTCAAAACTAAAAAGGATAAATATCAAATAAAATAATCTAATTTTTTAATAAATTCAATGCTTCTAGAACCGATGATAAGGTGAGGGAAAAAATATGATTAAAATTTCTTAACATTTCTATAGAGTAATTGAGTGAGGCATCTTGATGGATTCCTATGCACATAGATCCCATAATAATATCCTTAAATTAGGGTTTTAATTTGACCATCCAATTGATTTATGATCAATATTATCATAGATTTGAAATATCAATTTGGAGAAATAAACACAAACTTCCTTATAAACTATATAAAAGTTATTCTAGGTATTTATGATGTTTATTGATGAATCTATATCGACTTAGTCTCAATTTATTTTTTCCATCATTGATCATGCTAGACATATATAATTTTTTTATGTGTCATTTCATTTACGATTTATGATCATTCATAATAATAGAGATATGTACATGTAATTATATAGAATCCATCATAGTATGATATGTTTTAGAGGTATCCATATAAATATCATTCTTTTAATATGATGAAAACCCCTCAAAGATGGTCTCTTTATGTTATCAAGATGTCAATAAGAAATCAATAATTAAAATTAATGTTTTAATAGTAGATATATGTTTAACCATGTCTTAATTTAAATCTATTTAATTTTGTTTATTTCCAAGTTTATACACTTTATCATTAGGTATTAAAGGTTTATATATTTGGGATGGTGATATCCATGTATATGAATTGGGGATCATTTTTTTTTCAGGTTTGGATTAATATATTTTCTCACCCTACAATGCTGAAATGGTATCTATTTATTTTCTAGTAGATCCAATAGCTAGATAAAACAAGAGTAAACATTGTCTAATCTATATCAAAATGATAAACCTATTTGGTACATTAGATAAACTTTTTCTTATTTCAAATATATGTTGTATGTTTTCCAGGATTTGTCCAAGGATCGTTGTTTCAAATTGTATATTCAATTTTCTACCCTATTTATAGTAACATGAATATCTAGGATATACCATTTTATAAATATACACTATATCAACATACCTAATAGTAAATCTAATGATAGTTTTGTGGATAAAATAATTCTCTTTAATATATTAGGATTCTGTTTGGAGGGTGGATTCACATTATCTTAATGATGGGGGGATTAATTCTCGAGAGTTTTTACTAACCTAGGAATTCACGGTTATTATTCCTATTTTTTATTGTTCCCACTACATCTATCACATTTAATTTTGTTAGTATATGACCCAAAATATTCTATGGATATATTTTTAGAGAGAATTATGATTGAGATTGGTGGAATCACTCATTCTGTGATATTGGATTTCATGTAATTCACTAATTTTAACAACATATAATTAACAAACATATATGCCTATTTGTTTTATACCTATTTTCACTCTTACCTAAATTTAGGGAATGTGTCTGATGCACATGATAGATGTTCCTTAGACTAATCCATACTATTTGACCATTATTTAATTTATTTTCATGTAAAAATTTAAGCACATAACTATTATAAATCAGGTGGCTCCATATACTATGATATAGTAAATAATTAGGCCAATAATTTATCATTTCCCTATCATGGATTATTTACCTCATGAAACATGATCATATTATTATGGATGAGAATTTTTAATCCCGAACCCGTTCATTCTATAATTAATAAACTATATTATTCTTATTCTAGAAGTCATAATGTCAGTGATCCTTATTCATATCTGATTTATTTTTAATATAGAATGTGTTCTTCTATTGTTATAAACTATAAATGGTACAACATTGATCCTAATTGACACTATAGATATAAAATATACCTCTATTATTTTTGGACTATAAACTATAACACTACATTTCCATACATTATTTTTTTATGGTGGTTCTTGATATGATTTTTTATTAGTTCACTAAATTGTATTCTATTATTGATTTTTTGTTTCAATGAACACGAAAAATCTAATGGGATACTATAACACCCTAGAAATGCACTCACAAGGTCTATGGATTATAAATAAAATATGAAAATTCTGAATTTTAAATGAACTTATGCGACCAAATTTTATCTATAAATAATTAAAATATCAAAAAAAATATGGATTAACATTTAAAATACCTTTAAAGATTTCAGTTTTAGAGTGTTAGGGGATATTTTAACTAAAAAGACCTCGTATTTCTCATAAAATATATGTTTTTTCCTACTATTAAATAAAATATCATGATATGTAATAAGTATTTAAAACCTCATAGAATATTTTATACACATGATAATCTTCTATAAATATCATTATTAATAAATTTATTCAATAAATAATGAAATAAAAAATAAGAAGTTTTAGATGAAATACCTATTGAGGGTTTATCTTATTACACTCAACGATCATAACACATTATAAGATGAGAAAAAATTATGGAAGAAATAAATATAAAAAAATCTATAATATAAAAAAACAAAAATAATAATATATCGATGGATAATAATGGAAATGAAAATATGTCCTTGGTAACAATAAAATGATCTTACCATAAATCCCTTATTTCTAGAAAATATTTTTTACCAGGTAGGTATACATGAAAATATCCAAGATAGATTTCCCATGATACCTATCATTGAATCGAGTGGATATTGCAGGTACACTAACCCTAATGGATATTACATGACTATTACATAATTTTTAATAGAATAACTAAAATAATATTAAAAATAGTTGATCAAAAGTTTTACTATCTTGGGAAATTTAAGCTCATACAATAATTTTAAACAATAAAAAATAAAAAATTATTTACATCCATCTTATAAATCCTTAAAAAAAATTCATTCTAATTATTACCCATAATCCCATGAAGATATACATCATATAATGGTGTGATCTAAAATCCAAGTAAGAGGATGAATGAGGGACATGAATGAATATATCATGGGTGTGAATAGTCATCATTATCATATCACATGAATATGATCATCACAATAATCATGAGGTGAAAATTAGATAAATAAATGGAATTTTGGATATTCATTAAAATTAAACATCATTTTATAGTGGTAAAATTCCAAACACAATTATGAACGAAGATGAAATCATGTTCTCTCTTAACATATATTCATAACTAATAACATCATCATTGTGAACAAATATAGACACATTCCATGCAAAGTTCAAATAATATAATGAGATAAATCACATTACCCAGTGAATTTTAGGGCTATAAAATAGTTGGACCCCCATCACATCATAATATTTACATAATAATTCATGCATTATAGAATGAATGTCAATCATATAAGTGAAATAACCAATTTAATGGAATGATTTTAAAAATAAATTCATATAGAATGGCTTCACGAATAATATTGGGGTTCCAAAAATATAATTGGGAAAAATATTTTTCATTAAAAACCTAATTCTTGAGTGAATAATAAATTAATAAAAAGGATAAAACATTTTTTTTGAATGAAATTTGTTTTTGGTAAATCATTGTATTTGGTTTATAAATACATTTTGAAACCTGTATATCATTTTTTGAAATTCAAATAATAAATAAATGATTTTATAGAAATTATATTAATATAAAAACTAAAAATTACATTAAATAGGGATAACCCAAAGAAATGTAGTTGGGTTTGATAATCCCCTTTTCATAAGTCCAGCATTATTTAATCAGTTTTTCACATCCTAAATAATAGACATAGGTTCATTAAAAAAAATCCAACTAAATAGTAAGGTAAATTTATATTACTATTTATTAATCATAAAAAATGGATTATATTTCTTAATTTCCATTTTTGATGAAGATGTGTTTTTATATCATGCTTTCTTTAAAAATATCCGATTTTTTTTATTTCACTATATTATTCAAAGAGATTTATTCAAATGTAGAATTAATTAAATATGATTAAAATTTATTTAAATATAAATTTCTATATTTAAAAATATTTAATATAACTATCTATATGGATAGTTATACTAAATTAATTTTTAATATTATCTTTGGTGGTTAATTAGCCGTTAACGGGGCATTGTCAAATGATCAGGAATGGGATGATTGAATATTTCATATGTAGTAAATATAATACCTTCATTATGTTAAAATAATTAATATAATGTTATTATAGAGCTTATTAGTCATTATAATATTTGTGTTTGATATAGGTGGAGGAAAAGAGAAAGAGGAGAGTACAATGAGTGGATGAATTGGAGAGATCTTGCCCCCTTCTCGATGTGGCTTCTTCTCTACAACTCTAAACTACATTGATTCAAGGATTTTGATTGCTCAAAATGTCCATAAGTTATCCAAGAGTCTAAATTGATTTTAGTTTGAATGATATTTGGAATTTCCATGTACTGTAAGAGTGTTTTTAGTAAGGGATGATGAGGGGTTATTTATACATGATGGGATGGGTATTTTTAGAATAAAATATTTTATAAAATACTATATCAAAGGAAAAATTTGTTATTGTAATTATTTGAAAATATAAATCATATAAAAATATAATATAATGGTTTTTGGAATTTCATTGTATATATATATATTTTTAAAATTTACCTATTTCATTAAAAAAGACAGATGAAATGAGGAATAATTGTTATTTTAAGGGTACACTATTGACATTAGTGTTTGGAAAATGATTTTTAGGTTTGGAAGTTGAGTTAATTTAATTTTAAGGAATATTTTATGAAATTAAATATGTTTTTCTCAACACTAAAATTCTATAAAAAGTTATTTCATTATTACATCATTAATAATGTAATTGAAGATAAACCAGTTATGAAGAAATTGTATTTTTACTATTCACATAAAAATTTATGTATTTTAGAAAATTACTAAAAAATAAAAATTTGGTAATTTTATGTGATAACTAAAAAAATTAAATTCATTTTATCAAGATAATTTTAAAAAATATTTAATAATACTATTTTATATAAAATATATTATTTTGATTAAGTACATTAAAATATTGTTTTCTAAAAATGGGCTAATTTTTTTATATATTTCAGTTAAGATATGTTTTTATGGAATTATAATATTATTATTAAAATAAATTTTTCATACGTAATATTATTTATATAAAATTTTATTATTATTTTTGGTAAAACTGCTATTCTAATAGTCATGATATTGTTCCTAACTACATGCTTACAATTCCCAATAGTCTAGTTACAATTCTAATTTTTTAGTTAATATTATAAAAGTCACATTACTATTCAAATGGTCAAATTACCTCCAATAAATACATCTTTATTACTTAATTCATTATTTACCTCAATTCATCTCAAGTCTTAACGTTTTTTTTCTTAATAGTTTCCCTAAGATTACAAATATTTTTTTCTTTCCCATTTTTGTTTTCGTGGGACGGATGATTCAATATGATTAGGGGGATAATATTTCTTCCATTATATTTTTTTATTTCCTATTTTTGTCACCATTATTTATTTTTAATATTATTGGGATTATTTTATAATTAATGTTATAATTTTCAATAATGATAAAAAGAGTCTTGTTGGTTTCTCATTGTGTTTTATTTGTATAATAATATATAATATTATATAATACAGATTTATTTCCAGAAATAAACATCATTTATAATCTCTAGGTTATAAAATACTTCCTCACCTTAGATATTTCATCCTTCAAATTTCAACTCATATTCTTGGTTGATAATGGGATAGGGTACATGTTTTCCATTATTTCATATGATTCTCATATCTCATCTTCATACTAATGGTTTCTCTGAAAAAATATACAAGTTGAGTTGTATTGCTACAATGAACATTGTATTTATGGAGAAAGTTCATCCTCATCTTCTCCTCATATGTGATTTTTTTCTCCATTTATACTACCCCAGATTCATTATATTTTTTTGTGAAATATATGTACTTAGGAGAGATAAATTGAACATGTTATGAACTTGAGCCTTATTTGGTGAAATTATAGGGTGATAGGCCACTTGTCTAATGAAATAAATGATATAAAAGGGGATATCTAACATAGGTTTAATATTCCATTTAATTCCATACCAAATGATCTATTCCATTGTTATATTTGAAGTAAAATATTCTCACCAACATCAAACATCATGTCCCTTTAAAAGATGTCAGCATATCTCTTCTTCTGACTTTGAAAAGCATTTATATATTTTTATATTGATTGAACATTCTCTATAATCTCATAGACAAAATGATGTTCAATAACTTTTATTTCACTAAAATCATCCCAAAAAAGTATTTTTTCTACATCACTTTCCTAAAGAGCATCATATTGACCTATTTGACTACCTGATTAGAAGCTATTTTTGTGTGAGAAATCAACTAAAGATAACTATTGATCACGTCCTCTTTTATGTTTCATTGAGCTAGGTCTCATCATTTACTCAAGTTTCTGACTATTCCATTATGAATAGTCATACATTAGGAATTGATTGGTCATACTAAAATTCTATTTGGTATTCATGCCATGTTGATGACTTATGATTAATTTATATGTGATCCTAGGATCATAATGAGAGATGATTGATAGTGTCACCCCATGCAGCCTCCAAAATTCATTAGAATACATCCTAGAATATTTCACATCAAATAAATCTTCCCAAAAAGAGTTGAAATGATAAGTCTTGGTGAGTCAATCCACAATAACTCATATCACATTTGTTACATTATATGACTTCGGAAGACTAGTGAAAAATACTATGTGGATGTTTTCAAATTTATACATGGATATAGGTAGAGGTTAAATCATCAACATGGAATTCTATAACTCTCTGTTAACTTGTGTATATTCCATGTGTCTTGAGATATAATTTTAAATTTCCTTCATCGTGTTTCCCAACAAGATTTCTTCTTGATGATTCTGGTATATATTTGTCCTTTTAGTATGGCTGGAGAATGATGAGTTATGCACATTATGTAATTTATTTTTCATTATCTCAGGCGATGTAGGAATAAAAATTCTTGTATCAAATCTAAAGGCATGATCTTCATTGATGTGTAACTCCTGAATCTATCTTACATTTCATATATCACCTTCTTTTAAGACTCAAGTTTATCCCTTTGTGCCACCCTGATCTTCTCATTGATAGATGGTTGGGTAATGATTTATGATAGTTAGGATTTCTTCCTTAACATTGTGATTTCCATATTCATCCCTCACATATCAATAAAGATAGGTTTCTTCTCAATCTTCATCATAGATAGGGTATTAGGTTTATTTCTACTAAGAGCATCAGCTACCAGGTTCTCCGTTCTTAGATGGAATTGAATAGAGAAATTGTAGTCCTTGATTAGATTTAATAATATTACTTAATTCATGTTGAGATCCTTTTATATCAATATAAACTTTATACTCTTATGATTAGTATATATGTCACACATCTCACCATAGAGGTCATTCCATAAAATATTAAAGGTTAAGATCAAATATTTTAAATCCTGGTCATGTGTCAGTTATTCTTTCTGATGGATCTTTCGTTGTTGTGGGGATTAGGCTATCAATATATTATTCTTAATGAGTAAAAACCAAACTCATTCTTCAAAAAACCACTGTATAGCAGAAATACTTATCCACTTGTTGGTAGTGTGAGTACATGTGCAGTGACTAGCTTCTTTAGAAGTTCTATGAAACATTACTCACATTCTTCCATACATACATAATTTACCCCATTCCATGTTAACCTAGTTAATAGAACAGAAAATAGAGATAAATTTCTCACAAAACCTCATTATTACCTACATAAGATTATAAAATGATATATAATCATAACCCTAGTGGGTCTTGACAATTCATCAATTGATTTTTTTCTCTTTGTGGTATATATAAATTCCCTCAATTGTGATCATTTACCCCAAGAATATGACCTACTATATACAAGACTCACACACTGTAAACATTGAATATATTTTTTACATTCCCAATTTACCCAACACAATCCATAAATTATCTTCATGTCTCTGATTTAAGAAGGATTAAATGAGAATATCAATGATAAATACAACCATAAAATTTTCTAGTCAGATTCTAAAGAATCTATTCATCAAATCCAAGCATATTTTCATGGGATTTTTAACATTAATGGGAATCACTACAAACTCAATGTTTCCATAACATACATGGAATGGAGATTTCAAAATATATTTGTTCTTCAAATTTAGTTGATGATAACTCTAATGAAGATCCACCTTTGAGAAGTATTGAGCATCTTATATTTGATCAAAAAAGACATCAATCAATGGGAGGGGATACTTTTTATTTATGGTTAAATTTTTTAGATCTATAAAATAAATACACTGCCATATAGATCAAACCTATTTCATTACAATGTGAACTAGAACAAAGTAAGGAAATAAACTAGGTTATATGAACCCCTTTTAAAAAATCCCTTTTAGCTACTAGTTTAACTCCACATGTTCATTTGGTTCCACATTATTGTGGAATTTTGGGATAGGTGTGGCCCAAGATATGAGCTCTATTGAGAACTCTACCCCATTATTTGGGGGGGGGAATGCCATTTAACTATATGGGAAATAAATTTGTTTATTCCATAATAATGGAAATTTCCTCAAAGTTTATTCTTTACTTCAATGAATCCATTTTATCCATGTATTCTTCATTACAATGTATCACCAACCACAGCACTGAAGGATTTATAAAAAAATAATCATGTTCTTCCCATCATTTGTATAGGATCATTGGATAGTTGAAAATTTATAATCATATTTCATATTCCTCATAGTTGATGTTTTCTCTTTATAATGATCTCTAATCCATTCCCATTAAATAATTTAATTCCATGAGGGTAATGATTATGAGATATAATGGAAGAATCCTCCCACATATGAAAATAATATATGAGTCCAACACTTTGGTTGAAATGATCATAAAACTATGTGTCTTTACAGATATATATTCTTAATTTACATGGTATTCAATTCAGGAGTCTTATTAGTCGTTCTGTAAATAAAGGAATTCAGAAAACTAGAATCAAATAAAACCTTTTCCATTCTTATGTGAATAGTAATTGTACCTTATAGGACATCATTTTCACACTCCACTTCAGTAGTAGTGATGGAAAAAGCATTCACTTTATCATTTCCCCATAGTGTTTACTGGAATTGTTTACCCTCAATGGGCCATGGTATAGAAAAATGGCTTTCATAATGCCCATGTTCATTGAGAGATAATGTATTTAACCATGGGTGGTGAATTAGGAGGTTTCATATTTTCATCCATCATATTGTAAAACTTCTTATTTATCTTTTATATTCATTATCTTTGTGGCCTTATATAAAACAATATATGTATTTACCCTTCCCTTTGAGGTAATTTTAATGATTCGTATTCCCACATTTTTGTGACATGGATGGTCGGATCCTATTGCATCATTTTCTAATTAACCGACTAGATTGAAACTATATTCTTCTCTTCTTATCCATATGTCAAAAATATTGATATAAAATCATTATCTATACATTCCGAGAAAATAAAAACATGTATTCAT
Source organism: Viscum album (assembly GCA_963277665.1). Taxonomy (NCBI): domain Eukaryota; kingdom Viridiplantae; phylum Streptophyta; class Magnoliopsida; order Santalales; family Viscaceae; genus Viscum; species Viscum album. Next base: position 1,168,018,145 of record OY728127.1, read on the forward strand.
AAATCCTAAAGTCTCATATATATATATATCCTTTCAACAATGTGGTCTTAATCCACTAAATAATATATCTATATTTATACCATTACAATTAACAATTCCTGTGGCATATCTTGTAAGCCATGTGATGTTTGACTCGTAATCCATGATATATCCACCTTCCTTTTCCTTAAAATCTATGAATTATCTCTCCATATTTGTTTAAAGATACTATGGAAATACTTTTCATGAAATGTTTTATTAAAGACTTTCCACTCTATCTCTTCTATTTCATCCTTCATCTTGTTATTATTTATCAACACCCATAACATACGAGCTTCTCCATATGAATTATTGATTACCAGAGTAAACTTTTCTATATCATAATTTTGGAGAACAAAAAAGATCATCTACATTGTGTTAACCTAATAATATGTGAATGGTAAATCCGAATATCCACTAAAAATCGATGGTCATTGTTTCATAAAGGGTTTAATGACTAGTTTCTCCTTCTTGGGTGAATAAATTTGTTCTATATGGTTCAATTTATTACTTGTATCTGAAGACAAAAAGGTAATCACCACATGATGTTTTGAAATAAAAATCCCATTAAATTACGGATGTCATTAATAAAATCATCTCATTGACTCTTACATTAGTTTTTGGCCTAGTTTCTCCTAGTTTACATCATTTTCACTAATAGAAATTGATTGAATAAGACATAAGTCAACAATTTCTTGAAAAATAATTTTTCATATTGCGCAATCTACTCTAAAAGAGTATTTATTAGGATCCATTTAATTATCCTTTTTAAAAAACAATTATTCTAGGTTGTTTTACTAATACATATACATATACTTTGAGAATTCACTAATGTTTTACAATACCAATTGAAAAAATTACTATGACATATATATGATACCACCTATAGTGACCCTAATTTTCCATTCATTGTTATTAAATCATTTTTAAGATAAAGAACATAATAGTGTTACCAACCCAAGTCACAATTGATTTTTGTCTTTGGAAAATTAGTCTCATACATCACATGTAGATAATAAAACATAATCTTTTATTTAAATATTAATTCTTTATCTTTATAAAATATCACATTCTTCTTCATATATGTAATCACCTAATGATATACCTTGGAAAAAGTAGTGATCTAAAAGATGAGTAAAAGGATGAATATAGGACATCAATCAATGTAAATTTGGTGAGCATAATCATCATCATTATATTATTAGAATAATATTTTAATAATAATAATGAGGGAAACATTAAATAATTTCATGGTATGTGAAATGTTAACAAAATGAAACATCATGTCACAGTCGTAAAATTCAACACATAGTTGTGAACAATAATATAATCATATTCACACATAACATATGTGTATAAATTATAACCTAATCACTTTGAAAAAATATAGAATAATTATCATGCATAGTGTACATAAACCCATTAGATACATCACATTTACCATTAAATTTTAGGGATATATAATTTGTAGACCAAATTCCACATAATGAGACTAATATAATAATGCAAGCAATATAGACCATTAAATAATCATATTTATGAAATAAACCATGGAATGTAATTGGATTCATTGTGATAAAAAAAGGATTTCATGAAAAAACTTGGGCCTCTCAAATTAAAAATAGAGAAAATAATTTTCATAAACATCATCACTCTAGATTTAAGATAAACAAATCTAAAAGAGAAAAATATGTGTTTTGGAAGGAAAATTATTTTTCGAAAATATTGGTATTTGGATAACAATTCATGGTGAAAATATGCATATACCATAAAAAATAATGAACAGTGAAAATATTTTAAGGAAAATTATAAGAATATACATATAAAAAATGAAATCAATGTGTTATAACCCAAATAAGGGTTGTTGGGTTGAAGAATACCCTTATCTCAAATGCCTCTAGATTTCATCACTTTTCCATATTAATAATAATACTAAAAGGATTATTTTAATATTTAACTAGAAGTGAATTGTATTAATTTATGTAGTCATTTTTTGTTTCTAATATTTGTATTATATTTCTTAAGATAAATTTTTTATGTTGATGCTTTTTTGATATCATGGAGTTCTTAAAAATTCATAGTTTTTTTTTCTATTTCACTATTTTATTCATGTTCATTTATACATAATTAGAATTAATTAAAAAAGAATAAAAAAATATATTTATAAATTTCTTTATCATAAATAATTTGTTATAACCCTAAATAGGTTTGGTTATAAGAAACTAATTGGTAACATCCTTGATGGTAGTTAACCGAATATTAATAGGACATTTTCAAAAGAGCGGAAATGAGAATTATGAAAATTTAATATGTCATAAACATAACACATCTAGTTGGATAAAACAATTTATATTATGTTATCATGTGACTTAAATATCATTATACGATTTCAAGATGAGATGGGTGGATGGAAAGTGAGAGAGGAGAGGATAATGAGTGGATGAATTGGTGAGATCTTACCATGTTCTCTGTGTTTCTTCTTCTCTACATCTCTAAAATATTTTGATCCATGGAGTTGGGTAGATCGATAATGTCCTTAGGTATTATAAAAGTCTTCAGAGTTATTATTTGGGTAAATATTTTTATTTCTATAGTGTGGGAGGATTGGTTTTTCCAGTGGTGGGAGTGGGGTTATTTATACATGAGGATAGTGGTATTTTTATAATAAAATATTGATAACAATTCAATTTCAAATGTAAAACATGTAATAGTAATTTTGTAACTATATAAATCATATATTCATATAATAGAATTATATTAGGACTTTAAAACCCTTAATAATCCTAATTACCATTTTTGATTAAAATGAAATGTAGAAGAATGAAATATTTTTATTTTTGCGGCACACATTTGGCTTTAGTATTTGGAAAATGTTGATGAGGCTTATGAAATATGATTATTATATTTTAATGAATTATTAATTATATAATTTAATTTTTGGTAGATATTAATTTTAACTAAATTATTAGGTCTTTATTACATCATGAATGATATAATTTATGTTATAAAAGTTAAGAAAGAGTTGTATATCTACTACTTACATGAAAATTGAAGTGTTTGAGAGAATTTGATAAAAAAATAATCAATAATTTTTACAATTTGATTCCAAAAATTTCATTATTTTTATCAAAATAATTTTATAACATCGGTAATTATAATTTTTTTTATAAACAAAATTATGATTTTCATGAAATACATTATATTACAATTTATTAAAAATGTGCTTATATATTATTCGACTTTTTAATTACAATATTTTTTCTAGAATTATAATATTTATATTTAAATAAATTATTATTTAGAAATATTTTTTATAAAAAATTTACTATTGTGATGTCAAATTACTTTTTCAATGGTTAGGTTACTATTCTCCGTGATCTTGTTTATATTAACATCAGTGAGGTTACTAATATAATGTCACAATACTATTCCAATAGTCACATTACCTTCAATAAATACTATTAGATTTATTTTTTAATTATTCCCATCAATATTGCTCAGGGATCAAAATTTGTATTTTTTATAATGTTGATTGGTTTTGTAATAATTGGTTTCATTTCTAGAGTGTTGTTTATGGGAGGGATGATTCTTGCTGATCTGGGTGATAAAAAGTTTCCCATTTTAGTTTTACTATTTTCTATTTCCCATATAATATTTTTGTATTTTAATGGGATTAATTATTTACTAATGTAATTATTTTCATTAATTAAAAAAGATTCTTCTTGGTTTCTTGATTTATTGGATGTATATAATACAATATAATATTACATAATTCACATTTATTTCAAGAAAAAAAATATTATTTATAAACACTGGGTTGGTATGGTAGGTCCAACTCATTAGTAATTTAGTTCTATTCATTCATCATATAAATGAATTAATTTATTAAAAATACATCAAATAATACTTAATAATCCATAAACAACATTACTGGAATAATAGGTAACCTAATTTTCAATATTTACCCAATAATTGAATGGAAGATAATTTTATGAAATAATCCTTCAAAATAACATAGTATATAGTAATGGGTTTACATCTATGTCAATTATTTTCCCAAATAATATATATATGATGTCATGGTGATAACCCATTAATCAATGAAATGATGTTTAGAGTCTTCAAAACGTTATGGGATTGGATGTAAAACACATTCCTATACACAATGAATGATAGATAAATAAAAGTGAATTAATGGATTTTACGCTACTTTAAACCCCTAATAAAAAACAAAATGAGAGGAATTAGAATGTAATTAATGACCATTTTATAAACCAAAAAAGGTAATGAAGTGGTGAATGTGAATCTAATTTCAATGAGTCTAAAATGACATATAAAAACCCTTATAGTAAGGGTATCCAAAAAATAAAAATAACACAATAAAATTACAATGAAATTAAAATATAAAAAAATATATATATTAATTTTTCATGAATACTATGGTGAAACTAAGAAACCATAAAAACAAAACATTGTTGGTAAATAATATTTTATAATTTTTTTAATTATGAAAATATAATAAACCCCTTATGGCTAAAATTGGATTCATGGAATAAAATATCAAATGAGTTAGAAGTACACCATACAACAGAAAAAAGGATTATGACCTAAACATTTCTCAAGGAACAAAAAATTGACACAATGAGCCCATATGGATTCTGTATCACCTAAATCAGAACCCATTATTAGGAAAGATATTGAAAATAATCATTAAATGTAGTGTCTCTACCCTATTAGCCTAAAACTGGTGACTTATACAATTACATTGGTATATGATATACAGAATCACATGCTAAAATCCCAATCTTATTAGTTGTATTGGTAAACTATAAATGTACATAAATATTGTCTTACAATTGAACACAGAAATTATAAACTATTTTTTTACAAAATTATCTTTATTCCATCTAGAATATCTTAAATGTTAGTCATTATAAGAATCATGGGATCTTGGGGAAAGGAATCAAAATAGGGTTGAGCTCAAATTCTCAGTCAAGGTTAAGTACATTGGAATAAATATTGAATCAATAAGTATAATAAATAGGGAAAGTTAAATAAGTGAGAACAAAATTTGTTTAGATAATTTGATAAGGAATAATCAATATAGGAAGGTAAATAACAATAAAAACCTTCCATTTATTTATAAACTGAGAATGAAATGACTCCATATATTTTTTCTCTCTTAAAATCATATAAATGATAGAATTTGAATAAAAATAAATGAAATTCATATTTTTCTGACCTCATGTTTCCCAACACGGTAATATCATTACCATAAATTTCAATTATAATATGGTTTAAAACATATTGTGTAAAAAATAATTGAGTTTAGAAAACCATATTCTAATTTCATAACTTTTTATTGGATAGTTTAAAATATATAAGTTACAAAATCATAGGGTTTGTCCATTAGATTTTGAATCATGAGACTACCAATGCATCGAGGGTATTACTTTAGATGATTCATAACTCATTTAATACCTATAAAAATAATTTTACCTATATAAAACAATATTATTAACTCATAAAAAAGGATACATATAAAATATCTATATTTAATAGGTGATTCAGATTTACCAATATTTCCAAAATTGAAATAATAATACTTATTGTAAACACCATATGAAAAAATTGAGTATGGTATAGGAAATAATCATATCCATTACACAAGAATATTTATATTTTATATAAATTTAATTACCAATGGAAAATTTTTACAATAAACTGATTGTTTCATGATGAAGTTGATAATCAAAAAATAATGTGATATTGCATAATGACTATTACTATTTGTTAATTCCCTATTTAGGTACCCTAGGAAGAAGTAATTAATTTTTAAAGTAAATATTCCATATATAATGAATCAATGTTGATATTACTCTTACAATGTGAATTATTTACACCAAATAAATTTGAATTGGTGTCTGATAACAAATTTGTGTCAATGGAATCTAAAAGAAGATGAAGCACTTTACCTCATGCTTTTCCTTAGCCGAACGTGATTAAACTTATTTTATAATGGTTTTAAGCATATTATTAACTTTTTCCAGAACAATATTAATATTTATCATGTGATATATGATAATTTATAACATATTATTAACTGTTAGTCAATAACATTCATTATTTTCCTCGTTTCGGGTATTAATTACATTGTTTTTCAAGTATGTTATGACTTTTTTTAGTTCCTATTACTTTTATCATGATTGTATCATATATGGAATTTAATAAATTCTTTAAATATCATATATATTAATTATATTTTAATTTAGAGTAATCTATAAAATTTTGTGATTGATAATGAAATACACCATTCAAGGGGATGGTAGGTCGTATATACGCATAAACATTATGTACATTTTCTTAACAAATTGAAAGAATGAAGAGTAAATAATATATATATATATATTATAATTAGAGTATATATTTTATTTAATATATATAATTAATTTCTTTTAAAACCATCCTTAGTGAATTCAATGAAAATGGTAAATGAATTACATCGCTTCGCGAGGCGGTAGTCCATTGTACACCCAATCGATGTTATCATATTCCCATGAAATATAAATCATGAAGTTAGGTGTTATATAATAATTTAAGAAGAATAATAACATCATGAATATCCTATATAAAATACATAAACTATATATCCATATTTATTTCCATTCTTTAAAGGTGGTAATGGAAAAAAGGAACAACGTCGGTTCATGAGACGGTAATACACTTTCCGTAGGAAAAATGATATAATAACCCATTTTATAGAAGTGTGTGTAGATGTAGTATGAATCCTAAATGTAAAAACATATCTTTATATTATAGATAATTATGTTATTATATAATAATGGTTTAATTTAAAATTAAATAGGTGGATAATGAGATAAAATAAGAATGATTTTAGAAGAACATTAAATCTTTATCGGGTGTCCTCCTTATGTTTTTAGTAAAACCCTCAATAGTATTCTTTATTGAAAAAATATGTCATGTAGTATGAGTTTATGGATGTTTTATAGTTATTTGGGAAGAGAATGGTGGATCCGAATCTCTTTCTAGGTTCACAGAATTGGGAGAGTGAGTGCACATTCATAGTTGAGGGGGAGTGTCATTTTTGTAAATACTCAAACATTTTCACTCTAGAGAGGTATCCCTTAAAATATGTGGTAAAAAATTTAATAATAATGGAGGTGTGGGTCTGATTGATTTATATGAAACACCATCTCAAAAATTAAATTCATTTTTATAATTTTCATCCTTAACTTCAATGTTTCCTTATTTTAACATTTATATTTTTTCATTATGTTTACTAGTTTTCTAAAAAAAAATTTTAATCCATTATAATATAATAAAATTAAAATTTATATATAATTTGGATCCAATTATTATAAATATTATTTAATATCTATATAATAAAAATCCTATTTTGTTATAAATTAATTTCAACACAATCCCATGTAATGCCCAAAAACATTTCTTTAATAATATATATGCTAACAATTTTTTTTCAATTAACGGGGTAATGTGTTCATTATAAAATTAAAATTGGTAAATTAATGGATAATATTTGATATATATTTACATTTAAAAATAATTTTTTTGAAGATATTATTTTTAGTAATTTTATTTCATTTAATAAATTATCATTTATTATAAAATCGCATTAATGTGAATTTTGATATTATTCATTTAATTTGAATTTAAAAATATAAATACAAAAATATAATTTGATTATTTTCTGTTATAATTTATTTAACATGACATATTCATCACAAAAAATAATTTACGTCAATAATACACTGAATTTTATCTAATTTTAATTTTTTTAATATTAGTTATCTTAATTAATTACTAAATAAAAAATTACTTTATTTGTGTTTTTTTAATTTAACTCTATTAATACATATGAAAAAAATATATGAAATTATTATGATATAATTAATTAATTTGACGTTCAAATGGATAAAAGTAATCTATCATCTTTTATTTTTTCTACTATTCCAAATCTTACATAAATTAAATGTAATAAAATAATTTTTGTCTTTATTCATTACATAAAATTTTTATATTGTAATCTTTCATGGTAATATCACCATAGAACTCAAAAAATTATATAATCAATTATTAATATTACCAATATTTACATTAAGTGGGGGTTTTTAAAAGCATTGGGTAATTTTTACTCCTTATATTATATGTTTAACCACTAAGTAAACTAGTTTATTCCTTAATGGATGTAATTAATTTTAGATGTTTTCACTAATAATTTCGGTTACAAAATAAAATTAACATAATAAAAATTTTAGATTATTCTGATTCCAAATATTTAACCCATTTATCCATATTCAATTCACAAAAGTGTAAAAAATCAATTTAAAATTAATACCATAGAAAGGATGAGAAAGTGGTATAATAAAGGTAAAATGTTAAGAAGGTCACAATGATTTTTATATCAATATTCATTATGAAAAGGATTCTCAAGATAGAAACTGTATTAATATATGTACTACTGGACTACTATGAATTTAAAACTAATTAAAATTTTATTTTATCATTATAAATTATTTTTTGATAAAAAGACTACATTCAATTAAAATTTATTATTTTTCACTTTTAATAAAAAAATCTACTAAAAAAATAACATTAATGTAATTTAGAGATTACTATTCAAGAAATTATTGTATTTTGAAAAATAAAATTAATAATATTTTAAAACCATAGTTTTTAAATAAGCGTACTATTAAAAGGGGGAAAAGTCCCATTAGAAACATACATCTTTTATACATAAAATATGATTTTTTTCATATATTATTCCTATAAAACATGTTGGTTGATTTTGAAAACATTTTATCAAATATATATATTTATATATTTATATATTTATTTCATTAATATCATCTAATAATATTAATTTATTTACTTTATTCTATTAAAACGAATTTGGTTCCAAAAAATAGTTTTCTATAAAAATATTTTTTTATATTGAATTTGTTATTATAATCATTTCAAATTAATTTTTAAACAATCAGTTCAACCATATATTTTATAAGTTATTTAATATTATTTATAACATCAAATTTATCCTCTAGTAGGTAAATTTCATTTTAGACTATAATATTAACAGTATTTGGTAAACTTTAGTCTTTCATGTAATGCAATACATTGAGAAAAGTCATCATTGTGTGTATTGGAAGCCAAACTCAATGTTGTGGTCATTAAAAGATGTAGAATGTATTGAATATAACATAATTTATCTAGATATTATATTCCATTATATTCTTGTTGTTTTATTTCAAACACATTGTGGAATATGATGTTAATATTGTATAATTTTGGGTTTTTACATTCCCCCCACCATAAATAAAATGTGCACTCTTAATTTAAACCGGATTTTAGTAATTAAATTTTTGATATTTAAAAAATCCCTTTTTTGAAAAGCCAATATCATAAAACTTTTAATAATGAAACCTCTTAATATGATATAATGTTATGTTCAAAGGACATATGGAATAAAAAATATCTAGGTTCTTATGAAGGATAAAATTATTGGAAAATTAAGAAATGAACTTGGAGGAAATGAAAAAATAATTATAGTGAGTAATTATGGTAATTGATCACAAGTAAGCGAATGATCAATGAAATGATCATGGCCTCAAATCCATAAATCTATGATGATCTAAAGGATCATTTGACTCATTAGATATGATTTTAATTGGAAAAAATTATTGTTTCATGATCATTTTCCAAAAGGTGAAGAACTCTTATACTAAATCAGAAAATAAAGAATTAAACTTACTGGATATGTTTCTATTTCATAAGTCCAATCATGACCTTCTATTTTTTATTAATCTATTTCCACATCATATCTTATATATGCTTGCATCATATGGTGATGTAATACATTTAAAATCTAAAACAGCATCCAATGTTAAACATAAACTATTTCATAAAAGGTTAACATTACGACCTATCTATAATATTATGATCCAAAAAATTCAAATATATTCAATGGTAGTTAGTATTATACAATTTAAATTATCCATATCAATAATATCATTATCAAAATATCATTATCTCAACATCAGTAACATATTTGGTGTTATATTTCCCTCAACCATGTTCTTTCTAAGAAGTTCAACTTTCCATGGAATCATTTTTCTTATTCATCACTACCATTAAAAATATGATTTAATAACCTGAATGAAAATGTAATAAAGTAATATAATTTTATAATTCATAAGTCATCAATAAAATAATTTTAAAAAAAATTATTGGACCAAAATACATAAGGACATTAATCATTCCACTTCAGTTGTGTTAATAGCATAATATTGAAATTGATCCATTTTTATATTCTAATGTATATTCCCTTGATTTTTGGGAATTAATTTTCTTAGTTCTAAATATACTTATATTTATATAACATAATAACTGTGTTTTCCATCATCTCCTTACATTCTTCTACCTAATGTCCCCAAATAACAAACTCCAAATCGATTCACTGTTTCTATGGTAACTCATGCAATTGTTTTCACGTGATAAAAATTATTATGTTCACTTATTCTTATTTGACGTGTTCCATTTTTCATGGTGTTTTTCAGACCTTATATTCTCTATATTTCAATTCAAAATTTATGATCTAGATAATTCATTTTATATTTTCATGTCACCTAAAACATTCCCAATATATTATGAAAAGTGTTGAGAGCCCAACACCCTTTGTTGAGATTGAATAAGGCCTTTAAATAAATTGTAAAATTTTCACTCCATGATGAGTATATAATCATTATCTTACATAAATATCCTAGTAAATTTATTTTCATATTTCACATCACTATCTTATTTCTTTTTCTTTCAGATATGTAACTTCCTTTTCATTTCAGATTGTTTCTAGTGAGAAAAATATTTTTTAAAATATTTAATCCTTAAAATAGTTCAATTCCATTATTTTTTTTCATCCTCCTAAGTATTATAGATCAAAAAACACCATTGATCATCATTTTGTTTGATACAATACATTTCTAGGGTAGAATTTACCTTTTCACTACATAACAATTCAGTAACCATCCTCTTCAAACACTCAATCTATTTATTAGATTCTAGTATATTAGTATTCACACTAAATTATAGAGTTTTATATTAAAAAAATGAATCTAACATTGTAGAGTATCAATATGGAACAGGTTACTCCTTTCAAGAAAGGTTATTCTCTATAAATTGATTATGTTTCCTTAATATATCACTCATTTTTTTAGTTTTAACACCAGTTGTATTGTATTTTTTATTAGGTAAATATCTACATTAGCCATGATTATTGAAACTCTTCTCCCTTCTAGAAATCATCCCTAAATAATGGCATGTTCTTTATTAGCTTATAAGAATACAAACTTTGTTTGATTATAAATATTCTATAACTCTTAAAATAAATTGAATGTTCTATTAATAGATAATTTCATAATCACAAAAAAAAATCATTACAGATATTGTTATCTTAAAATCTATCAGAATAGTTTGTAATTAAACTATTAATTATACTAATCATGTCCTCCAATAGTGTTAAATCAAGGGTGTATTAAGTCCCATTTTGGTACACTAGGATACACATTATTCATACTCAAAACGCCCTTTTCAGAGTTTTACCCCTATGTACATCTATGCTAGAACCACATCTGGTTGTAGTATACAAAATGTTATGTATTTCTAAAAAGACAGACATAATATATACCTTACCAAAAAATTTAGGATATTTTCTCTACATATCCTCAAATTCAATAATAGGGTTGTGTTCCCAGATCTAAGCTTTTCTAAATCTATATCCTATAGTTTCTACTATATTTTCCATAATACCAACAATAGAGTCCTCAATAATTGCAACCTATAGATGGTGCCTACTACCATAAAATGTGTATAATATTCATGGAATCACATCCCATGGGACCGATCAGTTAAGTAGTCTTGGTAAACTAGATACATACTTGAATCATGTCTTACATTTGATTACAAAAATGTCAAAATAATTTTTTTTCAAAAGTAAATTTATTACTTACATTGTATCATGCATATTTGAAATAGTAGGCTTCATGTAATCTAAGAGAAAGGAATCAAAATAAAGGTGATCTCAAATTATCAGTAAGGGTTATGTACAATAGAAGCATTAATGAATCAATAAGAATAGTCTACATGGAAATGAAAATAACTGAGCACACATTCTAATTAAAAAAATGGATATGGAATAATAAATTTTAATGTTTAAATAACTAAAAACACATTAAATATAGAAAATAAACTAATAATTAAATGCCTCCATATAATTTTTTAATAGTTAAAATCTCATGGATGATAATAACTATATCTGAATGAATGAATTTCTTATTTATCAAAGTCATTTTTCCCAGAAACATGATACCTTTACCATCAAGATCATTCTCAAGATAGTTTAAGATATACAGGGTACAAATTAATTCAATTTGGATAAACATGTCTCTACAGTAATGATTTTTCATAAGAAAATTTAAAACATATTGGTTACAAACATAAAGGGTTTATTCAACTAATTTTTTCTCAAGAGACTATCAAAACATCGAGGGGATTAAATTAAATTATTCCAAAACAAATTCATACATGTACAAAGAACTCCACATATATCTAAAAATTGTTTTAATTCATAAAAAAATTTACTTATCAAATATTCATATTGAGTAAAGGATATATATTTATCAATATTTTCCCATTGATCAAATAAAATTGAGGGTAAATACCATATATAAAAATGGTATTTGGTTTAGGAAATAAAAATTTACAAAACACAAGAATATGAAAATTTAATAGAATTTTAATTTTGTATGAAATTTTTTAACAATAACGTTTCTGTTTCAAGGTAATGTTAACAACCACAAAAGAATGTGAGTTTGCACTATAACATTTACCATTTGATAATTCTCATGTCAGATCTCCTTTAATTAAATAATTAAAATTTAAATTAAGATTTACATTATTTTTGAATGAATTATGACATTAAATTTAATTTCTGATCTATTTACACCACATAAAAGTGAATTGGTGCATAATAAAAAATGAGTCCAAATGGAATGTAAATTGAGACAAAATCCCTTATACAATTATTTTCCATAGTCAACCATGATTTAACCTCGTTTATAGTGGTTTTCAGAATGTTATTAACTTATTATATAATCATATTAATATGTATGATATAATATATGATTCTTTTATAGCATATTATAAACTGTTCATTAATAATATTTTATTATTTTCATCATTTTAGGTGATAATTAGTTTGTTTTTCAAGTATGTTATAATTTGTTAATTTTCTTCCCTCTTACATAGATGAAGATTTCATCTTTTAATGAATGTAAGAAATGATTTTAATTTCATATATATTCAGTATATATTTATTTTTTAGTAATCCAAAAAATTTGGAGATAGGAAATGAAATATACCATTCAAGCTGACGATAGGCAGTACATATACAATAACATTTTTTTCACTTTCATATCACATTAAATGAATGAAATATAAATTAATTATATATACACATATATATTATCATTCCAGTACCATTATTATTTAATATATATCAAATTGTTTTAATAAAACTATCATCAATGCAGTCCATGCAATGGGTGAATAAAGCACATCTCTTCACGAGTTAGTAGCTTGTAGTACAAAGGAGTGACATTTTCATATTCCCACACATTGGAAATCATAAAGGTATGTGTGATATAATAATTAAATAAGAATAATTAAATACATATATTTATATATATCATATAAAAACTATAAATCTGTCATTAATCTCACCCTTGGAATGTGGTAATGGAAAAACAAACGGCATCGGTTCATGAGGTAGTACATTGTCGTACACATGACCGATGATTTCATAAATCATTTGATAGTTGGTTTTGAAGATTTTATTAATAATATTATATTAAATACATATTATTATATGTAATATATTGTGGTTATTATACAATAATTTTAAACATTATATTCATGGTGGTGTATAAAAAATTAAAATAAAAATACTTTTGGATGAACAATAACTCTCTTCGTGTATCCTCCTATGGTTTACACACAAAAACATAAAAGGATTTATGTTTACCCAAACTATGGATTCTAGTAAGATGGGTGGTAATTTATGGAGTTACTTGGGTTTACAATGGTTGATAAATTGTTATTGAGATGTTTGAATAAGGATGATAGTGAGTTCCCTTTTATAGTTGCGGAGAAGTTGTATTCTTGTAAATACAGAACCGTATTCACTATTGGGAGGCCTATCATACCTAATATGGAAATAAATTGAATAATATTTAAGGTTAGGGTTATTTTTTTATAAAATAACTTCAACCAAATAAAATAAATTCATTTTTAATGTTAATCCTTAACTTTTATTTTTCTTTATTTAAACATTATTATATTTTTAATTATGTTAACTTGTTTTGTAACTAAATTATTTTAACCATTAAGACTAAAATTAAATGATAATTTGTAAATAAAGTAATCCCATTAATTAAAAATTTTATTTCTAATTTATAAAATAAAAAACCCATTTGTGTTAGAAATTAATTTTCACAAAGGCACGAGTAACTCTCAAAAAAAATGATTAAACTCTAACAACGCTTACAATGTTTTTACTATTTTAGGGTCAAGGTATTCATAATAACAAGTAAATTGGTACATTAATGGAAATTATTTGATGTATAATAATATTTCCAAATATCTTGTCTGAATTAATGATTGTTAGTAATTTAAATCATTTAATAAAATTTCATTAATTAAAATTTTTACATTATTTATATAATTGTAAGTTAATAATTGGAATAAAATAATGAAATATTAATATTATAAGTTCAAATATCTTTGAAATGAAATATTAATATGCCAAAATATGGTATCACAAAGTTTTACTCAATTTTATTCACTTAATTGTTTTAGTATCATCTATCATAGTTTATTATTACCTAAATAATTACATTGTTGGTATTGGTGAGACATTTAAAGTAAATAATTCATCTAAGAAAACTAAAATTAAATATAATTATTCAAACAATTTTTTTATTTAAATAGGATATAAATAACAAAACATGAGTTATTTCTCTTCTATTTAAATGAATTATATAAATTATATGTATGAAATGATTCATATTTTTTTGCACTACATGACTTTTTATATGAGTTAATTTCATGTAAGAGTTGTCAAAAAACAATAAAATTCAATGATAATGTTTCTAGAGTATAAATATGACCAATAAAATATTTTTTTTGATATGTATTTGGTATTTTTTACACTTTATATTCTATATTTAACCCCAAAGTTAACTCATTTTCAACTTAATAACTTTAATTAATTTTACATGTTTTCACTAATCATCTTCGTTAAAAATAAACATTACCATATTATAAATTATAAATTATTATTATTAAAAAGAATGAGTAAATTTTTCCCTATTCAATTCACATAAGTCGGAATGAATAATTTAAAATTAAATCCACAGAAGGGGTGAGAAAATGTATTTTTAATGGTCAAATGGTCAAATATTCACAATGTTTTTGTAAAAATATTCCGTCTGAAAAATATTCAAATGACCTAAATTAGATTAATTGATGTATAATTGAAAAATTTTTACTTTAAACCCAATTATATATATAATATTTCATTAAAATTTATATATTTTAAAAATCAATTTTTAATTGAAACCTAGTATTTTCACTATTAATCAAAAAAATAAAAATTCTCAGAAATAATACCAAAATCCCCCCTAAAATAATTTGTATATTTCAATTTTAAAATTTATGTTCATTTTTTCAAATAAAATTTATTTTGGTGTCAAATTTTAGTTTTAAAACAAGTGTGTCATTAATATATGGTTGAATTACCCTTAATCAACTATTGCGTTTTATGCATAATATTGTATTTGTTCTTATATTGTTCAAATAAAAATAATTTCAAGAATTTAAATAAAATATCGTGAATATATATATATACCATAGATATTACACTAATAGTAATTAATATAATATATTAATTTATAATTCCCTTAATGAGTAGAAATAGTTTTTTTATAAAAACATTCCATTTATATTTAATTGGTTTTTATATTCATTTTACAATGACTAGTAACCAACTAAATCAATGATTTATTTATATAAGTTACTTAATTATATTTACAGCTTTTAATTTTATGTCCATGTGATAATAATCATTTTAAAAATTAATTTTGACATTATTCAGTAAAACAGAGTCTCGCATGTAACACAATACATCAAAGAAAGTAATTTTTGCATGTAATGAAAAATAAACTCAGTGTTCTATGAATTGAAATATTTAAAATGTATTTAATATATAATAATGCCTCAGTATGTTATATTCCTTTCTACACATGGATTTTCATGACATACACATTATCGAATATGATATTCATATTTTAAAATTTTGGGGTATTAAAATAAAATTAATTAATGATAATTAAGTATATAACATTTTAAATGGTAATTATATATGACATATAAAAAAATTGTTTCATAAATATATTTATGTCTAAAAAAGGAATTCATAACAATAAACTCCTTCCATGAATAAAAATATTTTTTGTAAGACTTATATATTAGTGAAGATATAAGAATAACATAAAGAACCATATAAAACAAGGAGGAAATAAAATTAAACTTATTCCATAGGTAGAATAAACAATCATTTTACAATAAAGTTAAATTAAAAATGTTTGTAACTCAATGATAAAATATTCAGTTATTCCAAACACATACCTTGATTCCTTACATCCTATAACACGCTTGAAACTCTATTATAATAAAAATAGTTATCTATGTTATCTATGTCCCAAAATGTTTCATATATATATATATATATATCTTTTTTAAACCATAATTTATATTTATTTTCTACCAATATATAAGTTAGGAATTATCTATTTTCAACATCTACTATGAGTAATATTGATTTTTTTGAACTAGTTTCGAAATAAGTGTTTTATTATTTATTGTTATCCCAAATTACATCTTTTAAAAATGATAAAATATTCTTAAAATAATGTTTTTGAATTATTTATATTGTTATAATTTTATTCTGTTGTTTTTTTCTTGTGATCCTAAAATATGAAATCAACTGTGGCCAGGTTTTGGAGATTATGCATAAAAGGATATTAGAATTTTAATTAAAAATTTTAATGTTAATACTAACTTTATAGAAAAAAAAATAAAATCCTTGTTTAATTATTTTTATCATATAATATCATAAATTAGTTTCTCGTAGTATTCCATAATATTATATCTTGGTATTGTTCTAGTAAGTGGTCAGATGGAACCAAATATGAAAATATAATAATTAATGTATGATTTTGATTATTTAAAGTTTTTTTTGGGAAAAATATCATTATTATTGAATAATAATGATATAAGTTACATAAATAATGTTATTCAATATAATTAAAATAATTTTTAGTAAATAAAAATGGCATGAAATGAAAAATGAGAGACATTACTTCATAGAGGCGGTAGTCTAGACATTTCATGATTTATAATTTCATTTCTCAATCAATGATAGGTAAATAAAGTGATTCATATTTTTTAAATTCATAATGATGAAATTATTTTACATTTAATATTCATTCTTTAACTTCACCATTAAAATCATTTAAGATAATAATTTTCGATAAATGGAAGTCGTCGCCTTGTGGAGGCGGTAGTCCATAATATGCATAAATGGAAATTTCATTTTACCAAATGGAAATGGTTAAAGGTGGTGAATAGTTATTAAAATAGTCTAATAAAAATAATAATACAAACAATATTCATGTAGTTATAATGGAATTAGAACATTATAATTGAAATAGCAAGATAGAAATGAAATAAGTTAAAAAAATTTGATCACCAATGTTTAAATATTTTTATTTTCCATTAAAGATTTCTCCAAAAAATATGTCCTCAGATAATTTATTATGACTACAGGAACAATAAAATTGAATCTAATTATAGGTTAATAATAAATTGTAGAAGATAATTTTGAAACAAACTTTGGGGAGTGGTTCTAAAGGGTGATGGGATACCCGTTTTATACATTGTGAGAATTGAATTTTTAAAAATATTTCAACATTATATGATGAGAGAACCTATTTCACATATCATGAAGTCTCCCAAATAATCATTAATAGAGTGTAAAATTATATAAGTTCAATTATAACTAAATTTTTTCTACTCACATAAGTTTTAGTCATGTTTTTTTCTATTACACTTAGAATTATCACTTTTACCAAAAACAATTTGTACTATGGCAACTTGTATTTTCAAAAGATGATTACTTTTATGCATAAAAATTAAATGAAATTTTTTATAAAATATATATCAATTTATACCAAATATGGAATATTTTTTATAATAATTTATTTTCATATAAAAACTATATTTTCACATTACCACATGTAACATGTAAAAACCCTATTTTAGGAAAAGTGTATATAAATGTTTAAAATTAACGTGAACAATATAATTAACATTGTATTTGTTTTTAATGATAAAATATTATTTATTATAAATAAAAATAAATTTATGTGGCAAGAAAATAAACAAAAAATTTATTTTTATAAAAAATAATATTTAGTTAAATTAAAATTTCAAAAAAAAATTACTATTGAATATTACATATGTACTTAAAATGCTAATCATAGGTTTTATAAATTCAACATATTATTTTTAGGATATATATTTTAAAATATTAGTCTAGTAATTGAAAAATCAAAATGATTTAAAAACCTATAAGCCATATTTATATAGAGAGAATGTCATAAAGTTTACTTTTTTGGTAAAAATTTATTTTTCCACATTCTTATAAATATAAAATATTTTTGAAAAATTAAAAAAAATCATACTAATAAAATATTACATTTCTAAATAAAAAATGAATTCAATTTGGTCTGAATTTTCCAAGTCGTTCTATCCTTCCAACTGCCAGTAAACATTGGAGGATTATTTTAAATCATCACCCTTTTATCAAAGTGATTTATGATCCTATGGATAAATATAGCCTCCTAAATTATCATAATTTCATAGAATTGGGATATAAAACAATTGGTGTTAATATAAATAATGAATAATTGAAAATTATTTAGTTTTTTATTAGGAATGTTTCATGATTTTATCTAGTCTAATACATTGAGAAATAGATTACTTATATGATTACCAAGTATGGTAACAATATATTTTGTTCTATTACTTATTCACTTTTTAATTATAATGTGGGAGGGGTCTTATGGGAGGATATATGAAATCTCAAGAATCATATTCAAGGAAAATCAGTGATCACATGGGAATTTAATTCCTTTTTTAGATTGTTTGGGGGATGGGGGAATCCTAATGTCAACATATTAATTAGGGAATTCAAGTAATTCATTTAATATAATGAATTTTTGGAGGTCTCCCTTCATGGAGACTGATTCACCTAGTATAGGTAGGTTATGGATAGACATGTGGATGGTAATATTTATCACATTTTGGATAATCATAGTTATCTAAGGAAATGTATGAAATACATTTTTGGACCCTTTTGTATAATTAATCTGATCATCATGCTATATTTACTAAAAATATTAAAAATAATGATATGTACCATCCTATTTTATTTGGAAGGTGTTGAAAAACTACATTACAAAGGGATTGTTGAAGTGGTTTGGGGAAACGATCAATTCTATAATGATATCCATGATTATGTTACAAATATAAGACTCCTAAAATAATATTAAAGACATGGAGTAAGTATTCCTTCTCTGGTATGGTTGGGGAAATTTTTTTCTTGGAAATGGAATTTAATGAACTTTAGAATTGGCATGTTCAGGATTTTTATTTCATTTATTTTAATATAGAGGTGTAGATCTCAAAAACTCTTATTGAGATGATATCCTTAAAATATTTCATTCCCAGGGAGAATTCTTGGATATAATGTATGAAATATGGGGACAAAAATAATTATTTCTTCAATTATTTTTATCAGTTTTGAAACGATTTGAAACATAGTACCTACTTGAATAATTGTAA
Organism: Viscum album; assembly: GCA_963277665.1. Classification (NCBI taxonomy): domain Eukaryota; kingdom Viridiplantae; phylum Streptophyta; class Magnoliopsida; order Santalales; family Viscaceae; genus Viscum; species Viscum album. The sequence continues at coordinate 1,168,038,215 of OY728127.1, forward strand.
TGACATCATTACTAGGTGGATAGATATTTGTGATCATAATGTTCAGTAATTAAGGAAGTCATTTAATACTAGTCAAAATTTCTATAATATAAATATAGGGGATGTAATTATTAGATATTTTTATCATATTGAAAATTTTATTCTCAACAGGATTGGAGATTTGGATGAGATTATGACATCTACTTTATCTGAATCACGGAAATTCTCCTAGACTAAAAAGTTTCACTAATATATTTTTCATGGAATATTGAGATATTTTTTGATTTTGATATCATTAATATTATTCATATATTTTTTATGAATGGAATATTCCCTAAATGGACAAATTCTCAATTTCTGGTTCACATTCAAAAATATAATTTTGATGACACTATTAGTTCATATAAACTTATTTTTATGGAAAACCTATTTGTAAAATCATGATTAAGATCCTTAATACCATGTTATACATTATTTTTATTAAGTATTTCTGCCATTAACATTTTATCAAGACAAGAAAAAATTTCACTGACTATTAGAAACCTTTAAATGTATCAATATAAAAAGGAGTCCTTCGAATAATGGTATAAATCCACTCAATAATGATGTTAGGAAGGAATTTAATTCCATCAGTTTTTATTTTATGATTGGATTTATATATTGGGTTGGTTTTAGTGATCTGTTTACTAAATTGATCACCACATAAATCAATGATGAATTGATATAAATTATTTTGAATGGATTCCCTAAAGTATTCTTTATTTTCTCCTTTGGTATACAGAAAGGGTACCCATTTTGTTCTATTGTCATTATAATTTCAATGAATTATTTACATATATTTTTAATCATTATGGTGTATAATGGATCTTTCAATTACATTAAACATGGAAGATGGGTAATGGATCTAAATCATATTTTTTATGCGGAGGATCTCGTTTTTTCCTTCCAAGGGAGATACATAATATTTAATCTATTATAGGTTTTCATGAGAATGAGGAGTTTTTTTCTAATAATTTCATTAGTTTGAATAAATATAATGTTTTATTTAAATTTAATCGCATTCATCATAAGAGTAATGGAATTAAGTGGAAGCTAGAAATCAAGGAGAACTCGCTTTCTTTCTCATATAAAATAATCATTTTATTCTAGGGTTAGACTAGGGTCTCTTATTTTAAGACTATATTTGATTTAATTTTGGATAATCACCGTTTAGTGAAAGGAAATTAACATTCAAATACTTGAAGGATCTCTATGGATTGTAGACTTACCATTTTTAAGATGTTCTACTCAATTAATTTTTATAAACAACCATCTTATTTTATCAAAATTTTCAATAAATTCATTAGAAACCTCATATTTGGTGGAAGCAATTTTAAAAGGATTATTATCTCTATTGAATGGAGGAATTGGTATAAATCCATAAAGGATATTGGAATAGGAGACAAGAATATATCCTTTTTCAAAGAGAATCTGTAATCACAGATTATCTGGAGGCTTTTTATAGATTCAAATAACACACTATTATTGAAACCCATATTTAGTTTTAGACGATATTATGGGATGCCATATTATCTTTTCTCTTCTATTAGACCCTGTATAAATAATTCTAATGCTTTTTTGACAAGGTAAATTCAATAAAATCCTTACATACATCTTGATATTATGTTTTTTGGAGGATTAATGGTTCGGTCCTCTATTTTAAAATCAGTTCTATGATCTTATAGATGTCATGGATATAAAAATTATATAGAACTTTTTCTTCAAATGGATCAATTTCCTCTAGATTTTAGGTATTTTCTTATTTCTTATCCATTAATTATTATGAAACATATTTTAATTTTTCATTATACCATGCATGGAACCCATTACAGTAATCTTTTTTATACCAACTATATCGGTAAACCACCATATATTTCCCCTTCCAATCAATAATTCTCTATAACAATGATTTCTCCCTCTACGAACATACTAATGTACTGGGAAGCCCTTATAAGGAATAAAAATGATGATATCTGTATGAGAAATGCCCTGTAGTTATATTCAATACATAGTGTCTACAATAATGAAAAAAAATCAATCTCTCACACATTCTACTAATATCATTTTTCTTTCTACATTCAGGGTATAATTTCGAATCTCGTTGAAATAAATAGCATTTTTTTTAAATAAAATCAACAACTTTCTTGTCATCTATAATTATAAAAAAATATTGTTTCTTTAAAACAATATTAAGGGATACTATGGTAGAGGTCAATTAGGTTATTTAGTGTAATGATAACATTAGTAGGCATGGTGGGAAAAGTTTGGCTGTTAATTTGGAAGTGACAACATTTATTTAGTCATCAAAATGGATGCTTCTATGAGTATTAATTGTGTTGAGAACATAATTATTGGTCTCAATCATTATTATAGGGTGGGTATATATGGTAATTCAGATATTACAATGGTTTTATAACTATTTCTTGGAAACCACTGATCATAGGTTAGATCAGGTTGAACTTGGATGATGTATCAAAAGGAAATCTTGGAAAAGAGGGCTATGTGGGGAATTTTCAGAGATAACTATGGATGAGAAGTCTCATAACTATTGATGGATTATGCATGACAATTCTGTGTGATGTTTAGATAGTGGTGGTAATTATGGATATTCATACTTCTCATTCAAATATGTGAATGATAATTTGGCATGAGCTAGATTAGTCATTTATTTTGAATTCTATCAATAATTAGACTTATTCTCTATCATGGAGGCTTTTCGCAGCGTGGGAATATAGCTTACTCAATTGTTGTAAAACTGAATTTATGGTGTCTCATATCTATAAAGAGTGAAATTATATTTTCACACTTTTACTAATCATGAGGTCGAATCATGGGTTGTATTTTGGGTTTTGACATGCCTAATTATGGTGAGGAATGATATTTTCCTTAATATTTATAAAACTCTTTCTGTTCTATTTTTCAAATATTTGGAGCTCTAAAATTTAGTCTATAACAATTATTATTATAATTATTATTTCCTATCAATTAAAAAAAGTCAGGGTAAAAATATTTTCCCATTAATAATAAAACTTTTCCAAAATGTATTTATTATCCAAAAATAATGTGCTTAAAATATTTATTTAGAAGGGTAAAAATTTAAAGAAATTACAAGTATTAGTATTTTTTAGATACTAAAATTTAATTTTTATCAATGAATTATAATTAATAATGTTTTCTTAATTATAAATGTTTCACAATTTGGGAAGATATAGTTTTACCCATTAATTGTAAAACTATATCTTAATGGTCATATAATATTCTGCAGTTTGTTTTTGTAAAAACCTAGATCTTTATTTCAGGTATGGATATTTATTTTGGGTAGTTTTTTAAGAAAGAAATATAAGAAATGATATATTTTCTATGTATAGGTCATGTACTTATGAGTACACACCGTATACCTAGGTAACTCATATAGTTGCGTACTGGTCGTGTAACAGCCGAGTACAGGGTCATGTGGTGACCTAGAAGACTGCCTAAAGTGGGGGCTAGTTGAGGCTAGTACATGGTGTGTACATTAAAATAACATGCCTTGTACTTTTTTTATTTGATAAATATGTGTTGTGTCACATCTCATGTCCAGAACACCCTTCTTCTCCACGTGTTTTGTAAAGTAGATCGATAGAATTGTGGTGAACATTGAGCCCTTATTGGTTCTCCGTATGATCTCTCATTAGATTCCACCGTGTAAGATAGATCGCCACTAGTGATTTTTAAATTTACCTAGAGCAATTCTTCTTGATTCATCCTCTCTTGTAGGTTATCAAGGGATGATAATTTTAAATATTGTGTAGATCTACATCATTCTAGGCTGATTCATGGTCCTATGTCCATGTGTGTTGAACATACAACATGAAGGTAGGTGGTTTGTTCCTTTCGTTGATTGTCTTTGGATTATATATGCTTAAGTGGTTGAATTCCCATGTTTGGGGTATTTCTTGTTGTTGGAATTTAACCTTATTTAATACCTTCTATGGTTTTTTTTATTTTGAATGGGTTACTGCTTATGTGTAAGTTTAGATACCTTGTTATGGGACACCCCTTCTGTGTGTTCACTTGATTTTTGGATTATGTTCATTTAAACTAGAATTCTTGTTAGGCTTTCTTGTTTTCCATGCCTTTCCTATTTTGATGGAGTTGTTGATTATCTGATATGCATGTTATTCGCATTGGGAATGATTGAAAAATTGGTATTTTACTGTGACATATTCCAGAAGTAAGTTTGGTTACGTATGAATTGTTGTTGTTTTGGCCTAGAGGTATTCACTGTGAGAGCAGACGAATGGTCATATACCAGAGGGGTTAGTCTGTGAGAGCTACCTAGACGGTTGATATGAAATTAATTTGGGAACCTAGGGAATTGACTATAAGATCTTCCAGGTGGTTATTATAATTTATTTTTATTATGCATACCAAGGGGGTATTGGGTGTGAGAGCTCTCCAGGAGGTCATTCATAAATGAATAGTGCTATGTGGGACCAATGGGGTTATACTGTGTGAGATTTCCAAGAAGGTGATTATTTATTTAATTGATGATATGTTAAACTAGAGGGGTTATACTATGAGAACATTTCGATATGGTTTCTTTTCAATTATTAAATTATTGTGGTGAGTTTTCCATGCCAAAGCACAGGTACAGACTCTGACTTACTTGGTAGTTTGGATGGCCTTTTTAGATGTCTATTGTTAGTTTTATATAGGGGATACAAATCATAGGATAGATCCCATGGTTCACCTAATTCAACTGATGAATAATAAAATTTGATGAATGTAATTGAAAACTATATGATTGTTTAATTTTGAGTATCTCCTACTATATTTCTTCATTTTTTTCATATTACCTACAATATATATTCACTAATATTTAGGGAAAATCATTTGGTTGTTACCAACTAAGATTCATATAACAACCATGTTTAGGTTCTCCTTTTGGACCAAAATTGATTATATAGATGCATTCATAGATAAGGCCAAGCACACATCTCCATCAAATACTTGATTTATGTTAGAGCTGGAAGAAATGGGAACAAGATGAGACTTGTGATGATGTTGGAGTTTGCTACTTTTCTATACATTTGTTTCAATATTGTATTTTCACAATTTTGACTTTTTTGGATACATTACTATACACATGTGACATGAATTGTTTATTTATTCTCCAGTTGTTATATTACTATAAGTCATCCACTATTTAAATTTGTTGTATGGTATTACTACATCCACTTTTTTTACTATTTTTGATTCCGTTGTGTATACTCTTCCAATGAAGGAATAGTTTTCCAAATTTATTACCATGGATATCACTATTAGTTGTCAGGCTATAGGATTTGGGGAAATGTTCTTGGTTTCATGTCACCAAATGAGTACGGGGAACCTTTGTGGGGCACCCAGAACCAGGACATCACAATGTGGTATCAGATGAGTTTCTTTTCTATATAACCTTAAAATTTGGAGCTTATAGATAGGTACATGAAGGAATAAGTAGTTGGTAATAATCTATACTAGGATTATAAAACCTATGTATAGGTAAACGGAAATTTACATTGAATATTTTATTTTTTTTTTGTTTTTAAAATTGTTGGATTTCATTTGATTTCACCATTGGGTGATTCACTTGTTTTTGCTTTTAGGATTTATATAATTGCAGATCTATTTCTGTTACAACATAATTAAATTAGGGTATTCAATCACTTGCATCAGATAAGAACTTGATATAGAACACATATACTGCATTATAGGCATGCCATTTAGGGTGAATCCCTGATTTCATGTTCTTGTGATAGATGTTATGCAAGATAGGTTGGTTTTTGTAATTGAATCCCTGATTGAGTACCTACTTTTTTTATAGGGTGGTATAATATGTAATGTTTCAATTGGATGGATGCGAAAATTTTGTCCCTATGGTGTTATTGGACCTCTTGAAACATAATTTGGGGGATATTTTTTGAACATTAAAAAAATATTTCCATGTTATGATGTGAAAAAGGAGAAAAATATTTATTCAAGGGGAATATAGGATCTCGCGGGTCACAAGTGGTCATGCCTTAGACAATATTTTATGTTTAAATGGATCTAGAGATGTTTTAGTGGATTACTATACCCAAACCCAGACAACATGGAATGTGATGTTATGAACACACTCCATTTGTTCTTCTATTATGAGGAAACAGCTTTTCTTACGTACATATCATGTTCCATATGTACACACCGTGTAGTATTTAACTGTTTAACTGACTGTGTGAGTAGAGACACAGGGGTAATAAATATTTGGTAGAACACGCCGTGTACTGGAAGTACACTTGATGTTGTAGATACCATATATCCAGTCGTGTGACTAACGACACAGGTGGATTATATTCAGATGTTACACATTGTCTCTATATTGTAAATGACATGTGGTGATCGATAATGTATTAATCCATGTGACTAATGACATGGGTAGATAGAAAATAATTAGTACACGCCATGTTAGGGGTGAACATGTTGTGTAATGTTAAACTGGGAGAAAAAATGTGGTTCTAGCTCTGTGGTGGAAAACCCCAGGTTGTTGAATCTTGTTAAGGACACACAATGTAGATTAAATACCCCATGTGTAGTTTTCCATAGATAGAACTTGTGTTTGTTCGGCCGGGTAAACAGACATGGCTAGGAAGGATCACTTGAGTACATGAAATTTTTTGGGATGTCATGTCATGTACCAATGATGTCTACACTCTTTGGAAAGCGGGGGTACACATCAATATAATAGCATGAGTACACAAGACATGTATGAGTTATACATGTTGTGAAGTCATCATTTGTACCCTTTGAGGGTTTGTTCCTGTTTTATTCCTGGATGTCATTTTTGGACTCATGAGTAGTCCATTGTGAGTTGTTTTTCATGCAGAACATGATGGTGGACCCTATCGAATGTTATGAGGACTCTTAATAGGTGTTTTGGGTTTCCATTTAAAATTTTAGAGGTACTCCATCCTGTTACCATATGCGGTTGTGTCCTGGGAGTTAGAACAATGTGTAAATGATCAGTTTGGTGCTCAGACCAACATAGTTGAGACTTTTGATCGGAGATGATCTGTGAGATATCTCTCAAGATGATTCATTTTTAGGACATTTCCAGTGTGGGATGTGCCTTCTGGACTATGAGGCCATGAGACCTATTTCTTCTATGGAGTCCCTAGTAGGATCCCTCCTCTGTTTTCCATTTCGAGGATACTTGTCGTGGGATTCCATTGATTTTTATCATTCAACGATATCTTGTAGGATTTCTCTAAAAATATTCTTAGGAATTTGAATTTAATATAATGAACTATTTACCCTCTAATGCTTTGTGTTGTTAAACAATGGAAATTGGGTTCCCATTTTGAGGATCCATGTTAGTTTAACAAGATCCTTGTAGGTTTCTTTGGTAGTTAAAAAGGATCTTACTTGATAACATGTCATTTTTTATGGAATTTTAGAGTTGATAAATGTTTTAAATGATATTTTGGAAGACTATCCTATTTTACTTTGAGCTGTTGAGCTATAGTAGTTTTCCAAGGGCTTTTGAGCCAAGTGAATCTATTTTGTGTAACCTAGTAGTGGAAGATGATTCTTATGCTTTGTAAGATGATATCCCGTGGTAGGTAGCAATCATAGGTTTGATTGTATTGTTTTCTACTGAGAGAATTTGACATTGGTGTGGTCCAGGTGTCATTTTCCCTAATAGGACATCTGGTTTTGAATTACATCCTTGTTCAGAGGGATGGTCACTGTTCCTTCACTTTTGATGTTGGAACAAGCTTGAAGATCGTTGGTTCTTCGGGTTAGACATGCCTCAGGCATGGTCATCTATTAGGAGGTTGTGTAAACCTCTCTTCTATTTAGTGATTGATGACTTCGTTCATTATAACCTTAGTTTATTAATGTGTAGATGATGTTCTATTGAACTAATTATTGTGTGATATATCTTGTACTAGGATACATATGGTGGAAATCCTATACATAGTACCCTAGAATGTGATATTGATCTTGTAAACATGGATTAGTGTATTTCGACATACATGACAACAGTCAAGTATTAAAAATTTAATTGAGTTGTTGATTTTGGTTAAAACATTATGATTTGATCTATACTGTATGTTCTTAGGTTATCACTCGTATAGAGTCACCTAAGGGTTATGGAATCATTTTAGTCCTACTTCTTGGGAGGGTTTTCTAGGACATAAGTGTTTTGACATTCCAAATAGTTTATCTTTTCAGCTTCATTCCAGGTGATCTGACATAGTGATCATGATTCTGGGAATGACACACGTGCATCTAAGATTCAACAGAATGTGTTTTTTTAGAGCGGCTAGTCCTTCTCCATGTATAAAAAACTCCATGTTAGGGAATGTCACATTGATTCTCTTTCAAATGTGTTCTTTATAGGTAGAAGGTTATCAGTAAAGGACCATTAAAAAATGTTTTTTTAAAATGAATTTTTTTGAGTATTCAATTATTCTATCATATTGGTTATTTCTAGACATCACAATGTTGTAGTGATTGATTAAATGATGATGCATTAGAATGTATAGTTGATATTCTATCAGGAGGTCAACCATTAGTGGTTAGGCTATCCTTTTCGGGTAATCATTGATGTGAACAGAGTGTTCCCTTTTGTAAGAAGAGAGCTTGTCCCATATCTTGACCTCATCCTAGGTGCACTAAGCGAACATTGATTAATCACCGTGCTATAGTTAGAAGTCATTTGACTGGTTCGTGATACCTTTTTGTGATGTGTGCTAGATGCGTGGTTTCAAAATAGTCTTGGTTAATATTGATTGATACTTGAATTCCCATATAATAACCCCTTGGATATACACTTTGTGCATACCTATTTCCTTGACATGAATCACAGGAGGATTTCATTCTTGGTTTAGATAGTTTTCTTGTGTGGAAATTTGTGCTTCACTATAATGCCTCATTTATACGGGTGTATGGACCACCTTGGTGAGTTCCTTGGAGATTGGGTTGATTGATCTTAGATTATCTCAGACTTTTAGTTGGGATCAAATGTAATGCATAGAGAGGTAATAATTAAAGTAGGAATAAATGAATTTAAATTTTTTTTTCATGCTATGGCATGACCTTTTTAGTGATAAAATGATGATGTGACATAGGAGCATCACCACTTGATAGATTTATTATTCGGTGAATGAGTTTTTTGTGAGATTGATACGCCTTGGGAAAAGGCATTCTATTTTTGTTTCAATACATCAGCCTTCACTGCTAGGCATTTCTAAGATATGTAATCTAGTAATGGTTTGACTCATAATCTTTTTTGTTTCGTGATTATGGTTTTATTGAGACAATTTGTACACCCTACCAATTAAGGGTGGGCGGCTATGAAAGTCTGAAATTCCTTTCATGGAAAGATTGTTTGACAAGTTTTGTTGATGATGTTTTGGGTCTGAAATTTCTTTGTTGTGAGTCTACTGTTATGAACATAGTTATTTTTAGGCTTTCCCAGTTAATGGAAATCAAACCATTAGCATCACTGAAATACATAGAGGCACACATTGTAGGGTTTTTCAAATGTTGGAGGTATCTTAGTAATGGTACTATGTGATTTGGTCTCGACAGGCTCGTAAAGGATGAACTTCTATTACTGATTAAGGGAAACATCAGTGTAGATGGGCTTGGAAGGTTGAAAATCTATGATATTGTACATTTACATGGGTTTCCACACTCTATCATTTTAGATAGCGATTCCCAGTTTACATCTCATGTCTATAAGGGATTACATAGGGATTCGGGTGCACATGTAATTATGAGTACAGATTACCATCCCTAGATAGATGGCCAGTCTGAGCACTTGATTTATGTTTTGGAGGACATTCTATGAGAATGATTCCTAGATTTTGGCGGATCTTGGGAGAGACACATACCCCTATTGGAGTTTTCCTAAAATTTTAATTTGTAGGAAACAATTTAGATGAATCTTTTGGGGCTTTGTACAATAACCCATACTGATCACCCCTATGTTGGCTGGAGGCAGGAGAGGCAGCTATTATAGTACTTTGTCTTGTCTAGGAGACCACTAAGTAGGTGGAGATGATTCTGAACAGGATGGATTCTCTCTAAAAGAAAACCACCATGTACCGGCAATTTTTTTTGCATTTAGTGGCAGTTTAAACAGCCCCTACAAGGTTTGGTGGCAGTTTACAGAAACCTTCGCTAAATTTGGCATTAACAAACTATTAGCGGTGATTTTTTCCAATTATCGGTGTTTTAATGGAAGCATCGTAGCTTCCTTATTTCATGGTTGTTCTGACGACTTTAGTGGAGGTTTTTACGAACCCGAGATTTTATTTTATTAGAGGCGGTTATAACCGCCTCTAATAAAATAAACTTTTGCAGCCATAAAATAGTTGATAATGTCCAGATAACCACCACGGAATGCAGGCCAGGGATGTGACTCTATAGAGGCGGTTAAAACCACCGCTAAACAAAAGTATTTTTTCTTTTAGAAGCTGTTAAAACCGCCGCAAACGTTTTACCTGTATATTATTCGTAGTGGTTAAAACTAGCACGAAAAGATGAACATAAAAAAATTGTTGCTTCCACTACACCACTTCCCTGAAAAACAAATCAAACCAGAGAAAACAGACACATTCTCATAAAATAACATCAAATCAATGATGTTTTGGACCTTTCAAGGATTTCAAACTGGAATAAGTGTTTGTTTATCAAATCTTTTATGGTTAAATGGGTTGTGAGATAAATAAGGGGATAAATAATAAATGTAAAATGTGGGAATATCGATGTTATAAGATGGAATTTAAAATTAGTACAATGGGTTTTTTATGAATGAATAGTAAAATAGAATAGTTATGGAATTATGTTATGTGTAGAGAAAGTGATAAACTATGTGAATATTGGTGAAATGAAATAGGTTCACCCTTGATATTGTAATTTGTTAAAAAGGTCATGTGTGTTTGACCTTGTGGAATGTGTATTGATGGATAATAAAAGATGATGGACATAGTAGATCCCACCCATGGGTAAGAATTTTTTTACAAGGAATTCCTTATCATTGATGTGGGATGGCTAGACATGAAATTTTACCTAATGTACTTGATATGATGTATATGGAGTTTTCTATTCTTGGATAGTGTATTGACATGGCTTTCCAGGCACCAAAGCCTATGTGTATGATAAGAGTGAACTGATTAGTGCAACACAGTACATGAATTTGAAATGATTAATGAATTTCCATTGTTGTTACTGAAAATTTAAAACCCATTTATACTAAAGAAATATAATTTTGACATGGCTGAAGAATTTTTGGTGGGATTTGATGTCATCATAAAACCGAAGGATATACAGGGTTAAATGCTTGATATTTAATTATGGAACTTGTTTCCCTTTTCTTCATTGTTCATTATTTAATTTTACTTATGTATATATTATTATTGTTATTATAATATTTATTTGTTTGGACACTATTGGTGGTGTCATATTAACCTATACTCACAACCTTTTTAGGATTCCATTGATACCTGAGTAGATATCATGGTTGTAGGGAAGTATAAGGGAAAAATCCTTTTGATGGATGGTTGGTTTGGGATATGGTATGGAGCATGAATGTAGGAACTGGATGGTCATCGAGACCCATTCTAGGATTTTTATAGGGTTTTTATTTTGTTTTCTCCTTAACCCATGACACTTGTATGAACTGACATGTTTACCATATTGGTTGTGGGGATTTACCCAATTTTTGGAATTGAATACATCAAGCATGATTATTCTTATAACATACTTGGTAATCATTTAAGTTGATTTATAATATTTTTTTACCCTGGTAATGATGTTATATTATCCCGAAATACCTCATTAGACCCTCAATACAAGTAGGAAGCCTCTTTTAAATGAGGAGGCATTCCTATGGTCATGTGGAACATTGGATTGAGGAACTAGTTTAGTGGAACCTAGGTATTGTTGTCACAATGTTGTATCAAAGAAATTTTAGTTTCTATTGAATACTTTTTTTGAAAGTTTTATATGATATTAAGGTGTTTCAGTCCTTGGTAATGTGTTTTTTTGTGGGATTATATAACCCATATATGGGGGAAAACCTAGTTTCTCGGTGTGGGATTGTTGTTCTAGTTGTTTGATGTAATAGTTGGATGTTATTTCACGTTGGGTGATACACTAGCTATGAGATATTAATGTTTTCTACAGTTTTACTCAATGAATGATATGTAATTTTTATATATTCATGAATAATTTTAGGAAATCGGGAGTTATATAACATGAATCATATTAGGCTCAAATAGAAAACAAGATTATGTTTGTGTTGTGGAAAATGAAAATAATTTTCTATTGGTTTCATAGAAAATAGTTCCTAATAAAGTGTTCTAAATCCACATGTTTTTGTTATTCAAGGTGTCATAGGATACCAACTCAAGAAGGGTTTACCTTCTTGGATGATGATATCGAATAATTACATAATATAATATTAAGCATCGAGAATTTATTCAATACATCAACAATGGGTTTAACTCCTAGTCATCCAAAATCTCAACTACCAATTCAAACACAGGCCTAACTGTAATGATGTATACCACACTTGAGAAATCAAGACATAAAAGGAAACATCAGAAATCAATAAAATGTATAAAATGACAAATGAGAAATGAATAAAATTTTAGGAAATGAAAATTTTTGGTGGAAACTATGTGACGCACATGGTACATATACAATCCAATTGTTCCCATATTTGTTCAACACATCAACAATATAACTCTACTCGCGGTCTGATGATGCATCATCACCCTCTCCACCTCCATCTCAACTTTCTGTCATCACCTGTAAGAACATTATATTGAATATTTAATATTGTTCCATATTTATATTAAAAATTAAAACCAATGAAAGTTTTCAAACAAAATGATTTTGATTTTTTGTGATTTACTTACTAACCACCAATCGATGCACTACCATCAGGGGAATATCTTCTCATATGTTGATGTATAGAAGTCATCACTTTCTGCAAAGCAGATATCTGAGCCCCCTTATCATGAACTATGCTTCATAGAGAAGAAATCTCCCTCTGAGCATATTTGGGAATGGACTGACTGTAACTAGGAGTAGATGTAGCTGGAATCCCTGGTGGCATGCTAAAGACCTCAGATGTTGTGGGTCAGAAACCCATCCCGTGCACTTTACCAGGATGCTTCTTCCCAAGGACATTAGCAACTGGGTCATCCTGGGAGACTGAGTAGGACTTCCCAGGATTGGCATCCCATAGTTCTTTAATTTATACTTATAAATCAAATATTAATATATATTAACACAGTAAAAACTGATAATAAGTTATTATAATAAAAAATTGACTTCATACCCCAACTTCGTTCGTAGGCTCATTAACAAAACGTCCATCTTATTTTTTGTGAACATCCAACCACAGTTCAGTTTGGGATGCTTCGTTCCCTAAACTCTGTGACTTCATTAAGCAAAGATAAATAAACAATTAAATATATTAAACATATAATATTTTCTTATAAATATTTAAAATAATTAATATATTACAAATGTCGTTCAGCTTCTAGAAAAGCATTTTGATCCCGCAGTGTGAGGGATGACTTGCTTAACCTGGTTTGATGCATTCTATCTTGAGAGATCCTAAAAAAAATGAAATTTTACAATAATGTATTCAATGTAATCTCCTCTTCATATACATGTATAAATTTAAAATGAGGATAATATAATAATATATTTTTCAATACCATCCACTTCTCATCATGATGTCTATCAATAAAAATATTCCATTGTTCTTTCGGTACCCCACTGGGTAGCTTCTCATAAATTTTTTGGGCCGTCAACAAAGTATCGGTGACATCACACCACAATCTCCATTTTAAATCATTCAATTTCTTACCAATATTTGTCAACGCCCACTTCCGTGCTATCACATCAGTAACTGTAATGTGGAAGAACATCTGTATACAGAAATTAATTTTGAACATATTAATGACATGCCATTCAATTAAACCATAATGTAATAAAATTACCTTTATTTTGGAATCAAAAAAATCATTTTTCTAGCTTGGAGGCATATGTCTCCAATCATCAAAAGAAATACGAAGGGAAATGGGCTCCACTGCCAGCTGGCCTACAATCTGGCCAAGTAACCCCACGATGTCATCCGTAGGGACCCTATATGAATCATATAGCATGAATATATTCTCACCAATCATATTCCAAACATCTTAAATTTTTATGTTTTTATTTACGGTTGCATTTTTTCATCTTAAATTAGAAAAAAATTAGTATAAAAAATGCAATTAATTTATTTAATAAAAATTTGTACCTATGACAGTGACACTCCAGTATGTTCGTGATGAACTGGAAGGGGATTGTCGCTGCCCCACTAATGAGGCTTCTGAAGGGGGAGTCGAAGACTCAACCTCTAATGGGACACCAACAGATGGTGTGAGAGATGGTGCAGGGGTGTAGGCAGCTGGTGCCTCAGATGCGATGGGGAGGGAGCCAGATGGATAGTCATCTGTCGCAGAACTAGATGAAATCATGTACCAGTTTTCCCTTGGAATTATTGTCATTTAATAAAATAAAATTTAGTTCATACTATATATTTCAAAAAAAATATGCTGAAAAAAATTAAAAAGGCTAATTGATACCCAGTACTAACAAACAAAATATATATATCAATGATAATGAATGACTATAGAAATGAAACAATTGGTTGCCGAATGAATAAATAATTGCACATAAAATCATTTTCACCTTGAATCATGTCAGTTTCCTGCTCCATTGCTTCTTCCACTTCATTAATCCTTGCTAGACTAATATTTTCAATATCATGATGGACAAATAATTATGCTTCCTGTTGTTAATGAAATTTAATTTTCGAGGTCAAATCTTCCACTTCATCACCCATATCATAAAAATATATTTGTATTACATGTAAAATTACACTCCACCCTTCATCCACAACATTATTACCATAATATACCATTTTTTCTTTCGATGCTAAGATATATGGATCATGCAGTTCACAATCACCAGCATCCATCAAGCGAGAGAAGTTCACAGATGTAAATTGCAAGGAATATCGTTTAACACATCTGATCATATCAACCCATTTTCATTTGAATTAAACAATAGAAAAATTTCTATGGTAGTTTAAATCAATAATATCCTACAGCTTTCGATAGTATCCCACTTCAACAAAGGTAAACATAACACAATTCTGTGTTTTCAAACCCGCTTCTCGATCGACTGTATGAAATCTAAAGTCATTCACATTATAAGCATAGAACTTTCTACCTTGTTTTATAGGACCTCTAGCAACAAACATCAAATCTTCTAACAATTCTTCTCAAGTATCAGTATTCATGATCTAAAAAAAGAAATATAATTTAATTGATTTACTAAATGTATGTGTCAAACTAATCTTCATATTTATTTCAATATTTATAAACTTACACTTCGAGCAAACCATTATACAAGCTCTTTATTAAATGCTTTCGTTATATCTATCTCATTTCATGTTCGGACTCTCATTCGTCTCTTTGTTTGTACCCTCAAATATTCAATAAATGGATCTGCAATTTCACTATTTAGTAGCACATATCTATGTGCCTGTAATAATTCCAATTCTGTTCGTATCACATTTGAGGTCCTCCCAACATATCGGCCAATAGAATGAAATATTTTTCATTTCTGATGAATTTGAGATTGAGTTGATGTGTCGTCAACACATCCATCTTGATTAAATCTTGTCTCAATATTAACCACATATCTGGAACAAAAGGTAAGACACTCCTTAGCCAAATATCCGTTAGCAATAGAGCCTTCTGGTTGAGCTTTATTTCTCAAGTATACTTTCAAATTCCCAAGATATATGTGAAATAAAATAATAATTTTATGCATTTATTTAAATTCCAAATATTGTTGACTTAAATGGAAAAAATATAAATAAAATACCTCTTAATTGAATAAAACCATCAATAATGAACGGGACATCCTAATTTAGCTTCCTCAATCAAATGCACTGTTAAATGCATCATGAATATAAAAAAAGATGGAGGAAATATCATCTATATTGCACAAAGGGTCAATACAAACCTCTCTTGAAGGTTTCCAAGCTGAAATGGATGCAGATCTTTCTCACATAATTTCTTCAAAAATGTGCAGAACTGGTGTACAACAGCAGTAACTTTTTCAGGTAATAATGTACACAATGTCAATGGTTGTAACTATTGTAACAAAATATGTGAAACATGAATTTTAAATCCATGTAACTTATAATTATTCAAGTCAACACACCTCGACATGTTACACGAATACCCTCAGATACCTTCACATTCATTAAAATTTTACAGAATGTATCTTTATCCCTATTTTTCATTGCAAAAATGGTCGAAGCATACTTTTCATTCTCATCTGGCCAGAGATCGCATTTTATGTTCATTACATGTAAGTCTTTGTGAGCATTAAGATGATACTTCGACTTTCCATGCTCATTAAGAAATGCGAAAATAAAATTATCACAGACATTCTTCTCAATATGCATCACATCAAGATTGTTCCACAACAAATTAAATTCCAAATAGGGGAGTTTGTAGAATATAATTTTTTTCTTCCATTGTTGTGTTCTGATTTCACCTGACGATGTATTTCAGACCTGTTTTCCTCTATCATTCAAATGGTGAACCTTCCCAAATTCTGTTTCAACATTTTCAAGTTGTGTAAATATTTCAGAACTAGTTAAATACTTAGGAAGTCATCTATGATCAAGGGAAACCTTAAATTTTTATTTGTTCAGCCGAAATCTATGAGATGTTTCAAGAAATCTTCGATGGCACAAGAAGAACCATTTTTTACTGTGAGGTAGCCGTTTGGACTCAAAAAAAAGTTACAAATGGGACAATCCAAACCCATGTAATTGTTCCAACCAGATAAATTCCCAAGCCCAGGGAAGTCACTAATGGTCCACATTAAAGCATCATGCATTTTGAAAATTGTTTTAGAAGAAGCATCAAATGTCTCAACATCGTTTCTCCGTAACTCTTGCAATTCATCAATAAAAGGCTGCAATTATACATCAATATCATTTCCAGGAATTTTTTTTAGGAATAATCTTCGAAATGAGAAAATATTTTTGTTGCATACACATCCAGGGAAGCAGATAATAAAGGATCAAAATAACTGGCCAAATGCTATAACTGGTACACAAAGTCCCAAATGGGTTGAATCCATCAGCAACTAATCCCAGTCGAACATTCCTAGGATCAGCTGATAAATCTAGATGTAATGAATCA
This sequence comes from Viscum album, assembly GCA_963277665.1. NCBI lineage: Eukaryota > Viridiplantae > Streptophyta > Magnoliopsida > Santalales > Viscaceae > Viscum > Viscum album. The sequence goes on from OY728127.1 coordinate 1,168,055,536, forward strand.
TTTTTCTTCCTCTATTGGGAATCTCGTGGATTTCTCATTAACACATCATTGTTTTTATCTACAAAATGCCACTTCATGTGTTCGGCAGTTTTCGATGACATGAATAATCTTTGCAATAAAGGCTTCAAGGGAAAGTAACACAAAACCTTTGTAGGTCTGTTCTTTTTCTTTTTCTCTATAAAATTATGTTCATTCAGACTTCCAACATCACCTTTTGACTGCCATCTAGAAGAAGAACATTTCTTACAATTCTGTCTACTTGAATCCTCTCCTCAATAAAGCATACAATCATTAGGACACACTTGTTTTTGTATAATTCAGACCAATATTGTTAATGTAACGACCCAAAGACTAATGTACTAGAACATTAAATTACTTTTTCAGAATACTTAATACATAACAAAAACCAACACTCAAGAATCTTAATAGTTTAGTGTCTTTGGAAACTCGGAACACAATCTTCTAATCAGGGTGAAATATCTTCAATATCTCCCATAAAGATCTTCCACTTTTGTTTTATTACCTAAAACCATTCAATATATCATGGGGAAAATAAAACATAAAAAGGGTGATCTCAAATTCTCAGTAAGGGAAAACATAGAGAACATAAAACAATCCATAAACATTTGAATGCAAAAAAACTTGAACATAAAATTTAAAGATCAAAATCTTGAGCAGTGACATAAATATTCGAAGTACGTAAGGCATATATCATAAAGGAACATGAATCATGATATAATGGGAATAAAACATGTAATTGTGTCAATCTATTAAGCATTGGATATGATTTCCATAGTAGCCAAGGCATTGCTGCCAAGACCGTCTTAGTGGAAAAAGTCCCATTCTGATTCGAGTTCACTCCTCGTTCCAATCCTGTATCACTGAACCGGAATAACTTACCATTCCAGCCATGTCTATATCATGAGATATAAATCTTTACCCATTGCTTTTTAGTGAGATATAGTTCATACCCATATCATAATTAAATAATTCTTCCGTGTGACACAACATAAACATAAATCATTCATCATAACCCAAAAAATAAAATGGGTTTCATAAACATCATCCCATCATAACATAATCCATATAAAACAAACTGATATCATTTCATCATAAGAAAAGTAAAACCATGTAAATCATAGAGAAATTATATTTTAAATATACACATATGAAATAATTTCATCTTATATGGAAAATGGTTTTGAAAAAACACTTGAAATGATTTCTTGAGGAAAATATCCTTTCTTATTCAAAATCATTTTCTTTTCACAAAATGCAATGCAATTTTAAAAGAAAAGGATTTTGTTGAAAATAGTCATGAAATATTTTAGATTAAGCTTCATGAAAATAAGGTGTTATAATACCATAAAAATCTGTTCATTCCGTACAGGTTAAAGAAAACATTCTCCTCATACTTTTAACGAAAAAGTAAAAAATTACCACGTTTGGTAATGAAAAGAAAGATTCCTTCCATAACACAAAGTAAAAGTCAAGATGGGTAAAATTTAATTTAAACATACATGGAAGAGTATTAGACACTTTATGAAAACATTTTTATGGACATTGATGAAAAATATAACCCCAATAAATACTTACGAATAAGCAATCTCAGATAAAAATGAGATTGTTAAATTATCCCTTACCTTAGGTCCAATATGCTTCGTACGTATCAGATCCTCCTGTATAATGATTTAAATAATTTCATTGAATTATTAAAGAATCATATTCATTGTTATGATATCATATATGGTTAACTTATGACTTCTCATTACCCGTTCTTTTGTAAATTCCATGTTAAAGCAGCGTTTTGGGTAAAATCGTTTTATTTATCATACGTGTTTGGACTTGTTGTTCTTGATATTATTATTACTTATATAATTATTTATTTACTTCCAGAATGTAAATAAGGACTTATATATCATATATATTCTGTAAATATTTATATATATATAATATGTAGGTAAATGAAATGAAATACTACGTTCATGGAGATTGTAGGCCGTACGTATGCATGGATGATGTTTTATTTTCCTTATTGACATGAATGGAATTAAGTAGAAGACATACATATATATCTACATAAATCCAGTAGAATTATTATTTCATATATTTCATGATTACTTATTATATATACTTTATAATCATTCTTGAATTATTAACATGGAAAATGAATCTCATCACGTCGTGGAGACGGTAATCCGTACGTACGCACGAGCTATGATATCGTTCCCATATTTATTGAATGGAATTGGAGTGGATGATATAATATATTAGAATTATTATGATGTTATAATAATCATATATAGTTATTCTTCACCCCATTATACCCATCCATGTAAGGTGGGGGTGGAAAAACTGATTACACCACGGTGTGGAGACGGTATTCTGTATGTACGCATGCGCGGTGATTTCATTTCCCGTAGGATGGATAGAAGTTGAAATAGGGTTGTTTCATATTTATAATAACATATCAGTATATAATTGGTACTAATGATATTACTTTATAATGAAAAAACTAAATAAGAGGATGTAGAAGAAGAAAGAAACTTGAAAGAGTCGGTAGAAGAGATTACCTCTTCCTCGACGCACCTCCATTAAACTCCTTCTTAGGGCACTAGAGTAGGACTTTTGAGAATACCAAAACCTATATGATATTACTATAGATGTTGATGAGTGTAATTCTCAGTGTTTGGCCGAGCTTCAAGGCTCAAAATTGTGTAAAGAGAAGATGGAGGAGGTTCCCTTTTATAAGGGAGGAGATAGGCACTTTAAGAAAAACTTAAGATATTATTTTATAATAAAGTCATATTCAGTTTATAATAGCTAAAAATTAATTTATTTAGATGCTAAAGTGGGGATGGGTCGAAATCCTTTCACCCAATAGGTTTTCGACAAGTTTAGGTAACTATTTTAACCTTATCATTTAGATTTAACTCTAAGTTAAGTAATTTAACTTTTACCGTGTCTTCTTGTTTTATTATTCTATATGGTTGGTAAAATTACTATAACAAGACAAAAGAACCCCAAGTGGTTCATTATTAATATATATAACCTTATCTAAGTCATTTGGCTGAACCATATATTTTTATGAATAGAATTACAATTAATAATATAATTTGTTTTTAAAAACTATTTTATTTCAGTTATGACACAATTTGGTAATTGATTTATTCTGAAACTCATGACAGCATGATTAGTTCTAAAAACGTTAATTAACTCAATACTAACATGTCATATTGACCTGAAAAATTATTGGAATTTATAAAAAGTGTCAAATTGAATTTATTTTGGTATTTATAACATCAATTATGTTAATATTTCTTTAATAAGGTAATTACTACATCGTCATTGTTTCATAAATAAATTAAATTAATTAATGTATAAAATTATAAATAAAATAATCTTATGTAGGAAATCGTTTTATTTTTATAATGAATATTTATAGTCTAATTTATTCTATATATAACCCTATATTAAAAATGTTTTAGTTAATAAACTATGATTTTAACTCTTCTTTGAATTAAATAATAATAAATGTCCTAATCTAATCCACGTGGACCTAAATGATAATATTAAATTCTTAATGTTGTTTTTGGTCGAAATATTCTTATCCAATAGAATTAGGATATGTTTTAGGGTAATAATAATTTCATTTTTACCCTTAATTACTCTATTTACTTTAAACTGTGGTAAATAAAAGTAAAAAGTTACTATTCACAAAAAATTATTTTTATCTTATTGAACCACATTTTACTCATTTATGTTAACTGTGTCTCTCAGATTTTTGAAATTCCACTCACTGAAGATGTAAAATTATGTTTTGTGTAAATTTTAAAATTCTTCTACTAGATGGGTAAAAGACGGTGAAAAGTTCAATAAAACTTTTATATATCTAAAATTATTATAAAATGACTCCAATGAATTACCTTGAACTTATATAGACATTTAGTCTCAATTTTGACATAAAATAAATTTAAATAAAATAAATAATTATTTAAATAAAATTTTGGTTTTTAAATAGTAACCTCGTGTTCTCACAATTCATCAAAAATTGAATGTTTTCAGAAAAATACCAAAAATTCACCCTTGTTTAATTTTGATATTCCAAATCCAAAAATGTAGTCCATTTTGAAAGATCAAATTCATAAAATTTCAAAAAGTGGGTATTCCTATTCATAACAACTAGTTCATAATAATATTATTATAATATCTCGTTGAGTGAAACTCGGTTTTGCGTACTACACACTCTATTGAGGAAGGTTTTGATTGTGTGTAATGCAAGCCAAGTCAAGTCTGTGTGTAGTGAAATCTCTGTTTGGTGTTTTGTATTACATAATCAAAACATTTTTCATTTAATCATTAAACAAAATCTATACTTAATGTTGTGTAGAATATTTTTCACAAAACAAACTTGAAATTGCATGTAACACGAGCCAAGAATAGGGTTGTGTATACTAAAAGCTATTACGGTGTTGTGTATAGTAAAAAATAATATTGGTTTAGTGTATAATATAAGACATCAAAGAAATTAAAAATAATATATCTCATAAAATCTTGTGGTGTTACATTCTACCCCCGTGAAAATGAATTTCTCCCTTGAAATTCATCGGGGATATAGATGGTTTTCTACTTGAATGTTTCCTTCATAGAAACCCACATAGTAAAAAGGAATACCAAAACTAATCTTTAAAAACTAAATTATGAAATGTAACGATTACCCGAATTAACTAATCATTGGGTTTCCACATAGGAGAAAATAGGTGAAAATATGTATATGGAGGAGAAATTTAACCATCAAGTTCTAATGGAGAGTGGTAGAGAGCATGGATTTGAAAAATCCAACAATCATAAAGCCATAAATTTGTGATGATCTAAGGTACCATCTGAATCATCGGATATAAGAGCCCTAGGACAGCATTTTTTGTTTTCAATATCATTTCTCTAAAGTTGAACATTTTGAATTAGAATAAATACTTACTTTATTTTGGTACAATCTCACTGTTTTTTGTGCCTTGAACATTTTCCACTTTATTTCTTAAAGAAATGAAGTTGAATTTGTCTTTCGTGAAGTGTTAGTAGATCATGCGATACAGTGATAGGTCATTCCATCTGTCTCAAATAGAATGTTAGCAAAGGTTATATACATAAGTCCATCTATGGTGAGATTAATCGTATATGGTTCCTAAAATGGACGTTTACGTCATATATCATAGTACATAATAAATTGAAACTAATTTATACAAACGAGGGACTTTCTGTAGGCTAGTGGTAGGCGATAATGTCATGTCCCACTTCGGTTGTGGGTTCGATTCCAACATCCTTGTCTGACACGATGGGTTGTCACCCGTCCTACGGGTTTTCCTTTTTCTAAAACTATACTATTATAACATTCCAAAAAAATATCGAAAAAAATGTTCTATCCTTAAACAATACTATCTGATGTCCAACATAATCTATTTAAAAGATTTACGCTTATCCAAAATACATATGTCCAATCTCAGAGTATAAATAAAATGATTACATGAAAGGTCACATAACAAGCACATGAATACCATCATTTATCCCCCATATATCATAAGATATATCTTGTTGATCACATTCCAAACATGTGAATACCTTAATCATGTATTCTTTTGAAATATGAATTACCATATAACCTTAGTGAAAACATGAGTGATGTCAAAAGTTATCTCTTTCCACATACCAATATCCCCAAATTTCTATATACTCAAACAATGATATAACTTTGTCCTTATATCAGTCATGAGCTCACTAATATTATCAAACATCTCATTATCTCCATATCCTTTCATTAGGAACATATCATTTACCTTCCAAAAATATTTGAATATCCTTTCATGGTTTCCAGTACCATTCATCATATACTTTCAAAAACTCAAGGAATGAAAACAGTGTAACACTCCTTAGATTTTTTTTATTCCATAGTACCATACATTATTCTTGATAAACATACAATCATTATACTACCTTCTTAAACCATTTACTGAGATTAAACAATTCTTTCATCTCACATTTCATTTTTAGTCTCTACATAATCATGAATATAAATAATAATCATATGACCATGATGATTCTCTTCATTAGATTTTACCTTAGGGAATTGGTTTGTATAATGCCCGTAAATTACACATTTAAAACATTTAACTGTTTTTTATGTATTATAAATACCATTATCCTTGTCCATGTTGTTAACTGAACATTTTCCTTTGCAATTACTGGATTTGTGTCCTTCATTTCCACACCAAAATAATCTTCCAGTTCCTTTGAATCATTATCCCTAATGACTCCTCCCACATGATTTACATGGAGGAAACTGAACTTTCATTCCTCTATGATCATAATGAAGCTCCATCTTTCTCTTATTAGCTGAGTCAGGATACTTACCAAAGTTGAGATTATTGATCATATTATGAGATATCTGATTAGGCATAATAATTATGTTTGCACATCCAAATCCCATTTCATTTGGTTGCTCATAACGAACATCATATTGTCCATTAACATGAATCCTCATGTTTCTTTCCATTTCATAAATCCCAAAAATAATATTAAGAGAGTCAAACCATGTACTAGAAAAACAACATAATCAATGGGGAGTTCTTTCAATATCTAACATCTTAGGTTTAATTCTATGATCGTTACCGTAATTCTAGGACTATAACCTATACTTATATGTAACCTTAGGGACATCCATAGACTTAACTTTGTAATATCTTCTAGGGATCTCACTAATGTTTTCCCATACTAGTTTCCAAAAGTTAACTAAACCTTTCCTATAATACCAACTGTAGAGACCCAAAGCCTAATGTACTTGAACATTGAATTACTATTTCAAAATACTTAATACTTAACAAAAACCAACACTCAAGGATCGTAATAGTTTAGTGTCTTTGGAAACTCGGAACACAATCATCTAATCATGGTGAAAGATCTTCGATATATCCCATAATGATCTTCTCCTTTTTTTTCTTACCTAAAACCATTCTTTATATCTTGGGGAAAAGAAATCATAAAAAGGGTGAGATCAAATTCTCAGTAATGGTAAACATGGAGAACATAAAACAATCCATAAACATTTGAATGCAAAAACAAACTTGAACATACACTTTAAACATCAAAATCATGAGCAAAAACATAAATCATGGAAGTATGTAAAGTATATATCATAAAGGAAAATCATTCCTGATAAAATATCCTAGAAAAAATATGTAATTGTGGAAAACCATTAAGAAGTTGATATAATTTCCATTGTAGCCAAGGCATTGCTGCCAAGACCATCTTAGTGGACGAAGTCCCTTTCTGAATCGAGTTCACTCCTCGGTCCAGTCCTGTATCACTGAACTGGATTAATATACCATTCTAGCCATGTCTATCCCATGAGATACAAATCTTTACCCAATTCATTAGAGAGATATATATGTACCACCCATCTCATAATGAAATCATTCTTATGTGTGCCACAACATAAACATAATTCATTCATCATAACCCAATGAATAAAATGGGTTTCATAAACATCATCCCATGATAACATAATCCATATAAAACAAATGGATATCATTTCATCATAAGAAAATATAAACCATGTAAATCATATAGAAATTATATTTGAAACCTAAACATATGAAATAATGTACTCATAGACGGAAAATGGTTTTGATAAAACACTTGAAATGAATTCTTGAGGGAAATATCCTTTCTTATTCATAATCATTTTATTTTCACAAAATTCCATGAAATTTTAAAAGAAAAGGTTTTTGTTGAAAATATTAATGAAATATTGTAGATTATGATTCATGAAAATAAGGCTTTATAAAACCGTAAAAATCGGTTCATGCCGTATAATATAAAGAAAACTTTATCCTTGTACTTTTAACGGAAAAGTCAAAAAGTACCACGTATGGTAATCAAAAGAAATATTCTTTCCATAAAAAAAATAAAAGTCAAGATGAGTAAAAATGACATTAAACATACATGGAATAATATTGAACACTTTATGAAAACATTTTTATGTACATGGATGAAAATTATAACCCCGATAAATACTTACGAATAAGCAATCCCGGATAAAAATGAGATTGTCAAATTATCCCTTACCTTAGGTCTAATATGCTTCGTACGAATCTGAACCTTATGTATAATGATTTAAATAATGACATTGACTTATTACAGAATCATATTCACTATTATGATATGATATATGGTTCACTTATGACTTTATATTACCCGTTCTTTTGTAAATTCCATGTTAAAGCAGCGTTTTAGGTAAAATCGTTTTATTTATTGTACGTGTTTGGATTTGTTGTTCTTGATATTATTCTTACTTATATCATTATTTACATACTTACAGAATGTTAATCATGATATATATATCATATATATTCAGTATATATATATATATAATAGGTAGATAAATGAAATGAAATACTCTGTTCATGGAGACGGTAGGTCGTACGTACACATGAACGCTGTTTTATTTTCCTTGTTGACTTGAATTGAATATCGTAGATGAATTAAATATATATATATATATATCCAGTAGAATTATTATGTAATATATTTCATGATTACTTATTATATATACTTTATAATCGTTCTTTAATTGTTAACATGGTAAATGAATCTCATCGCGTTGTGGAGACGGTAATTCGTACATACGCACGAGTGATGATATCATTCGAATATTTATTGAATGCAATTAGAGTGGATGATATAATATCTTATAATTAGTATGATGTTATAATAATCATATATAGTTATTCTTTACACCATTATACTCATCCATGTAAGGTGGGGGTGGAAAAACTGATTACACCAGGGCGTGGAGACGGTATTCTGTACGTACGCATGCGTGGTGATTTCTTTTTCTATAGGATGGATAGAATGTTAAATAGGGTTGTTTAATATTTATAATAACATATCAGTATATAATTAATACTGATGTTATTACTTCATAATGAAAAAACTAAATAATAGGATGTAGAAGAAGAAAGAAACTTGAAAGAGTCGGTACAAGAGATTACCTCTTCCTCGACGCACCTCCATTAAACTCCTTATTAGGGCAGTAGAGATGATCTTTTGAGAAGACCAAAACCTCTATTATATTACTATAGAGGTTTATAAGTTTAATTTTCAGGGTTTGTCCAAGCTTCGAGTCTCCAAATTGTGTAAATAGAAGAGGGAGGAGGTGCCCTTTTATAAGGGAGGAGAGGGGCACTTTAGGAAAAACTTAAAATATTATTTTATAATAAAGTCATATTCGGTTTATAATAGATCCAAATTGAATTATTTTGAAGATAACGTGGGTATGGGTCGAAATCCTTTCAACCAATAGGTTTCAGTCAAGTTTACGCTACTATTTTAACCTTATCATTTAGATTTAACTCTAAGTCAAATAATTTAACTGTTACAGTGTCTTCTTGTTTTCTTACAATATATGGTTAATAAACTTACTATAACAAGACAAAGAACTCCAAGTGGTTCATTATTAATATATATAACCTTATCTAAGTCATTTTTCCTAACCATATATTTTTATGAATAGAATAACAATGAATAATATAATATTTTTCTAAAAAACTATTTTATGTCAATTTTGACACTATTTGGTAAATGGTTTTTTTGAAAATCATAACAGAATTATTAGTTCTAAAAACGTTAATTAACTAAATACTAACTTGTCATATTAACCTAAAAAATTATTGGAATTTATAAAAAGTCTCAAATTACATTTAGTTTGGTATTTATAACATCAATTATGTTAATATTTTATTAATAAGGTAATTACTAAATAATCATTCTACCATAAATAAATTAAATTAATTAATGTATAAAATTATAAATAAAATAAAATTATGTAGGAAATATTTTTATCTTTCTAATTATTATTTATAGTTGAATTTATTCTATGTATAACCCTTTATTAAAAATGTTTTAGTTATTAAACTTTGATTTAAACTCTTTCAACTCTTCTTTGAATTAAATAATAATAAATTTCCTAATCAAATCCAATTGGACCTAAATGATAATATTATATTATTATGGTTGTTTTTGTTCGAATTATATTTATCCAATAGAATTAGGACATGTTTTAGTGTAATAATAATATCATTTTTACCATTAATTTCCCTATTTACATTTAACTGTGGTAAATAAAAGTAAAAAGTTACTATTCACCAAATATTATTTTTATCTTATTAAACAAAATTTTACTCCTTCATGTTAACTACGTCTCTAGGATTTTTTAAATTCCACTCACAGATGTGGTAAAATTATGTTTTTTGTAAATTTTCAAATTCTACTAGGAGGTGGGTAAAAGACGGTGAAAAGTTCAATAAAATTTTTATATATCTAAAATTATTATAAAATGACTCCAATGAATTACATTGAACTTATATAGGTATTATGTATCAATTTTACCAAAAATAAATTTAAATAAAACAAATAATTATTTAAATAAAAAGTCAGTTTTTAAATAGTAAACAAGTGTTTTCACTATTCATCAAAAATTAAAAAATTTTAGAAAAATACCAAAAATTCACCCTAGGATAATTTCGATATTCCTAATCCAAAAATTAAGTTCATTTTGAATAATAAAATTCATAAAATTTCAAAAAGTGGGTATTCCTATTCATAACGACTCGTTCATAATAACATTATAATAATATCTCGTTTAGTGAAACACTGTATTGCGTACTACACACACTATCGAGGAAGGTCTTGATTGCGTATAATGCAAACAAAGTCAAGGTTGCTTGTATTGAAAGCTCTGTTTGTTGTTTATTATTATATAATCAAAACTTATTTCATTTAAAAATTAAAGAAAACCTATACTTAATGTTGTGTAGAATAATTTCCACAAAACAAACTTGAAATTGTGTGTAACACAATCAAAGAATAGTGTTACGTATACTGCAAGATAATATAGTTTTGCATATAGTACAAAATAATCTTGGTGATGTGTATTATAGAAGACATCAAAGAAATTAAAAATAATATATCTCATAAAATCTCGGGGTGTTAAAGTTAACAAATTTTTTCATATAATAAAAAGATTCTGGGATTTTTGCTTCAGGAAATGCATCATGAATCAATTCCAATGTCATGGACATGGCCTTATTTGTAATTCCACATAGACATTTGATATGGTAAAACTTCAGAAAAAATGAATGCTTTGAATATTTCAAACACCCATTATACAACTCTAGATTTCCATCGTCAACTGAATCGTGAAATTCATTTTTCTCAGTGAGGTTTTCTCTTACATTTCGATCCATAGAATCAAGAGGAGGATACAATGATATGTTACAATCTTGGTCTTCTTGTCTTACAGTCTCAAAAACATCACTTGTCACATTTCAATTTGTATCCCCCTCTTCTGGTTGTTCTGATATGTTTTGATGCTGATAGTGGTATCTGGCAGTGTCGAATGCATCATTTATGAGGTTTTGCATTTCATTTTCCATTATCGACGAACTTGGGACCACATTCTGTGGATTAGCATTAGTACTCAATCATTTTGTAACATTCGATTATCCATGCCAAACCCAACACAAATATGGACCAGGTAATTTCTTCAGTATTAAATTTCCATAAACTTTATCTCTCTTCAACCATGTTCTAAATTTACATTTAGGATATGGACATCTTATTCTACCTTCAATGGATCGATTAGAAATTGAAAAATCTAAAAACTAATTCAATCTCTTAACATAATGAGGTGTGTTCCTCGGTAATTTTATCCAGCTTTTATCCATGTATATCACAATGTGCCTACAAAATAATAAAAAAAATTAAAACACATAGTTATTACTAAATAGATAAAGAGATTCATATATATGATAGTGTATGATTACAAAAAAATAATATAATAAAGATGACCCCCTGAGTTAGATATGATCCCTCTAGTGTTTGGGATTGGGGATGTTTCTTTGGTAAAGAAAAACATTGTGCTAGAAATACCATATTACTCAATTACCACATAGTCAATAATAAAAGTTATTCTAAATGGTATTCCTATCACGTTTCTCCAAAATATCCAAATTTTCAACCCTTGACTTTTGAAATCCTATATAGAATCAAAATATAATATTAGGAAACAAAAACTAACATAACCATTACTTGGTTGGAATCATAGTTCATGAGGAAAAAAATACTGTTTCCAATCTTGATGAAAAAGCATAGAAATAGATGGATGTAACCCTTAATTGGTCCTGATTGTGTGACTCTAAATCACAAAGCAAATGGTATGGGCTTCATGACCATAAACTAAATTTCCCATGTTCCAAGACCGTATCTACATTTTCATTTTTTGGAATTATTTGGAAATTGGAACTTTTTTTCCTTTTTTTATAAAAATGCTTTAATGATTGTTAGGGAATTATTAAATCAAAATGAGATTAATACTATTTTTTTACAGAGACATATTCTATAACACATAGGTGATATCCTATTTATTCTTCTATCTAACACCCTATTCCCCTCTTATGTGGTAATTATGATTCGTTTTATTGAGTTATAATTAATTATGAGATCATCTATATTCATGATACCATATTTTACCAATTCATATCACGTTAACCTGAAACATCTCTTCATGTAGGCTACCCCATCTTATGGTCCACACATCATAAACTTAAACAATGTGCACCAATTGCAAAGAGAAACATTAAACATCATCTATATCTATACAACATGCATGAAATAAAACTATATAAGTAAATAAACGCACAACTCATCATGGTGAAAAATTTTAAAGAGAAACCTAGGTAAAAATTGAGTCTCCACTAACTGGATATGACACTAACCTAATCTAAGATAATAATTTGGAGGTGAAAAATGGAAGAAATCATGTTATGTTAAAAATACATAAAGGGAAACCTAATAAAAAGACAATTCTTTATGAACTATGCCTCCCCAATATGAGGATCAAGAAAAATTTAAAGTGATAAAATAAATAACTTAAATCTTGTGGGGTTCATAATACTAATCTAGATGAAGTCAGGCAGTACTCACTAGGTCCTTTTGATTTGAAATTTTTTAAGCATTCACTTGTTCTCTCATCCCTAGTTTATTAGTCCAGAGTTATATTGAATAAGAGAAGGCTATATTCTTGGGCTACCTATTATTTTAGTATAATTTATCTACTTTATTCAGATCATATACATGTGTTTCATTGATTTAATCATTTGTATGAACTACATGGTGTCATTTAAAACTGGTATAGTCCTCCAAGATTATTAGGTAGTGTTCACATCTCTATACAGGGATCTTCATGAATTCCCTTGGGATTTAGTTCTAAGTACAGTTATAATTATTGATATAGTAATTGTGGTTGGAAAAATCAAGGACTAGTTAGTGTTAAAAAAATTTATTGCTGCTAATGAAACATGAAATGTTACTCTTACTATCATAGTGGATTGACACACCAACATCTTTCCAAATGATTTCTCTAGGTTACCATCCAAGAATGAAATAATAATATATATCAATCTACTTCAACGATCATTCCCATAACTGACAATTTATATCCCATTTATAATGAATAACCCATTAACATATATTCCATTTAAAATCGCAACTCATTTATCATATATATCAATTCCATACCTTAACCCATTTAACACAATCACATTATACCAAATGCCCCCTTATGTTATGTCATCAACAAAACACATTTATCACTTATTTGACTTAATAAAACAATTTAACATTCCAACCTAATTGTTTGGGGTTCTATCTCTCTAACCCATGTATCATTTAAGTGACTATGTTATCAACATATCCTTAAAATCAAATCATGGAATAAACAAAATTCAAGATACTCAATTGAAATAATCATGAATACACCCTTAAAAACGAGTCTTCCTCTATTAAAAAATCAACATGTAGCAAGAATTTTATTTCTATTTACAACCATAAAAGGGGATTTTAAATCATTTTCAAAAAAGGGGAACCACACCTTCATTTATAATCACAATTTGAAATCTATTATGATAACCCCTTTTTTCCTATAACATTGAGGTCAACACCACCATTTCAAAAAAAAATACCCACTTTCAAAACATTGTTGTCCTTCATGGAAAACCATAAACAAATCAAAGTGAAAAATTATTATTTTAATCCATTTCAGAATAAAACATGCCACTTAAAAAAACCAATCCCATATTTCAAATATCCCATTAACCTTGACTACATACCAACTTACAATTCTATACCCATTCACTTTCATAATTATATTATTGCCACATTTTAAAAAATATTTCACCAAACTTAAGGGGTTTTCATAACCCAAGGGTAGACCTAGGTACGATCTCAAACCTCAATGGACCCAACAAAGTCCTTAGAGGGTTTCATACATCAATAAAATTCCTAATCTCACTTTTCTTACTCAGGAACACAAAACATAGTAAAGAATTAAATTGGAGAAACCACATATGCATATAATACATTAATTTTATGAGAAAAATATCCAATACCACCTGGGGTCGTGGGGTCACCAGGGTCGGGGAAGACGGGGTCGCCAGGGTGGCAGGGTCATGGGGTCACCAGTGTCGTGGGGTCGTTGGGGCACGGGGGGCCGGGTCGCCGGGGTCGCGGGGGAAGCGGGGAAAGTGGGGAGAAGCGGGGTCAGGGTGGGGGGGGGGGGCAGGATCGGCTGCGTTAATGAAAAAAATGTTTCACGGCGGTTTATAATAAACCACCGCAAATCCATTTAAAAAAACTTTTTGTGGCAGTTACCAGAACCACCACTAATAAACTGATGCTAAAACCAATTTCTGTTGTAGTGAATGCATAGTATCGGAAATAAATCTTTTGTTGATCAACGGATATGACCTCTATAGTTCGAGGTAAAAGATCAGCTTTTCTTGCATGTCACAACGAGGTTGGGACACATGAGGATTAGGTGATAGGGGAAGCATTCACTGAGATACATCAGTCCATTTTTGGTTTTATAGAGAGTCAATCCAATTTCCTATAAGTTGAAGCTACCTCATAGGTACAAAGTTATGCCTGACATCTTTCGTGTTTCTTATCTATGACAGTACTTTTTTGACCTGTCTCATGATTTTCAAATCGAGGAGGTTGAGATGGATGTGGATTCATCCTTCGAGGAGTACCCCATTCAGATTGTTGATTGCAGTATAAAGGATATTCATGGATGGTCTATTCCTATGGTACGGGTGCTATGGTAGCACAGGAGAGTACAAAATGATACATGGGAGAGGGAAGCCAATGTATGATCATAGTGTCTAATGGTGTTTGAAGATTCTTCTTCACCACCCTTGGAAGGGAAATTCGAGGACGAATTGCTTTAAGGGGGAATATTTTTATGAACCCAAACATTCATTTTAGTTATGGATCATTATTTCAAGTCATTTTTTATGAATGAAAATGAAGAAATGGGATTTTGTAGGTACACAATGTGTACCTGGGTACCGCGTACAACCGCATGCTACCAATGTATCGGTCGAGTACATGGTCATTTGGTGACCTGGAAGGACACCCAAAGTGGGGTCAGATGAGGCCAGTACACTTGGTGTATATTATATGAACACACCATGTTATTTTATTTCTTTTTTTTTGATAAATCAGAGTGGGGTTGCTTCTCACATCCATAACACCCTTCTTCATCCCATGTTTTGTATAGGAGAAAGATGGAACTGCTGCGAACTTCAGGCCCCTCCTGGTTCTCTATATGAGCTATGATTGAGATGTGGATAGGTTCATTGGATTCCCACCAATGAGTTGTCTCTTTCCCTAGATCATTTCTTCATGATTCCATTAGTCATGTAGGTTATCAAGGGTTGGTCATTTTTAATCATTTTGTAGAACTTCATCATTCTAGTACAATTCAAGGGCCAACGTTCAAGAGTGTTGATCGTACGCAATAAAAGTAAGAGGTTTGTGCCTTTTTTGAATTTATTTGTATTATATATGTTTAATTTTATGAATATAAATGTTTATTGTTTTGTGTGTTTTTGTAATTTAATCTGGTTTAATACATACTAGGTTTTGATTTATTAAGAAAGGGTTATTTTTTATGTTTAAGGATAGATTCCATATAATGGGACACCCCATTGGGGTGTTCCCATGATTGTTGGATTATGATTTTTTTCTACAAATCTTGTTAGGATGGAGTCGATGATTATTTGAGATAAATTTGATTCCCATTTTGAATGTTTGACCAAAAGAAAATTTAACTGTGAGAGTTTCTTGAAGTAGGGTCATTTATGTATGAATTTTTGTAATATTGACCAAGAGGTGTTAACTATGAGAGCTATCATGTGGTTATATACCATAGGGGTTAGACCATAAGAGCTAACCATAGGGCTGTAAAAAATGAATTTTGGACCCTACGGAATTGACTATGAGATCTACCAAGTGGTTATTGTAATTTATTTTTTCTATGAAGACCAAGGGGGTGTTGACCGTAAGAGCTGTCTAGGTGGTCGTATGTAAATTATTAGTGCAATGTGGGAAAAAAGGGGTTAGATAGTGTGATCTTTCCTAGAAGATCATTATTTGTTGAATTTATGATATGTAAAAAATAAGGGTTATACTCTAAGTAATTTCCCAGAGGGATGCTTTTGAACGATTAAATAATTATGATGAGTTTTCCAAGCCAAATAAAAAGCTTGGAATCAGACATAATTTGTAGATTTTATGGTCTTATGAGACATCCATTATTACTTTTACACATGGGACACTGAGATCGGGATAGGTCCTATGGTTTACTTTCTTCAACTGATGAATAATAAATCTAAATGAATATAATTGAAAAATCTAGGATTGTTTACTTTTGAGTAGCTTCTAGTTTATTACTTAATTTATGAATATTACTATATATATATATATATATATTCACTAACAGTTCGGTACAGATCATTTGGTGGTTACATAATGGGATTCGTCTCACACCATGTTTGGGTCATTCATTTGGAACCACAAAAATTATATGGTTGTAAGTATAGATAAGGTTAAGCACCATTCTTCCTTAGGTACGTGATTGTTGTTTGAGATGGTGTAACGAATGAAATCCAGAGTCACATAACTGGTGCCCCATACCCGGTTCGCCACATAACCTCAAGCATGTTTCCCCAAATGCAGAGGCAGCCGACTAGCAGTGAGGGCCTTGGTGAATCAGTGGGGAAACTATGCCTTCATTTAGTAAAGTATGCAGCGGAAGAATAAAGATAATCAATAGCAGAAACAGCAAATAGCATACAACAACTGAAATAAAAGTAGAAGCAATTTATGATATAATAATGATGCAGAATGGTTGATGTATATATGGAAATCAGTAAACAATTCATTGTGCTGAAATACAACTAAAAACAAAGTGCTAAATGTAAACAGCAACTCCAGCAGTATCGCGAGCCAAAGCCTGGTCCCATGCCCTCCAGCTCCAACCATCAATCAAGTACCCGAGGTATAAGGACCACAATCCCTACCTACACCTGCAACCACATAATCTATTTGGGCCGAGAAGCTGGACCCAAACAGGGTGTGATACTAATCCCAGTAGGCAACCACCACAAGATTTGTGCCCTACTGTCAGTGAGTAATATACCAAAAGTAAAGGAAAATAAGTAAACCAGTAACAATTCTACCAATTACCATTCCCATTAAATTAATTAAACAACCAGAGTAAACTAGCAAAGCTTTCAATTCTAACGTAAAGAAAGTATCACAGAAGGTATCTCAAAAGACTACTAAACACAATTAGTACAAAACCCAAGCTTGTTCATTGGCTTGGTGGACTCGTCACAACCAAACATCAAAATTTACACTGACCCTCTAGGTGGATCAAACTAGCAGACCCCTATAGTTCAGTAATCAAACAAGGCATAGACACTCTGGAAATCTTTCATGTCAATTCCCCTATGGTCTTGCAATGATAGCTACAGACTCTCTGAGGAAGCACTTACGTCTAATTCCTCATGTGGTCTCAATGCGTGGATAAACTAGGAATACTCTTGGGAATCACAAAGTCCTATTCCCATAGGTCCTGCATATGAAACTAAAACCAACATACCCTCTAGGGAAGCACTTAATCGTCTATTCCCTCTTTGATCTCCTATACTACGTTCTCAGATCCCTAAGCATTCCAGTCGTGCGTAATCGACTGTTAGTAGCCCTAGGTAAGTTAAAAAACTACTTGGCTAATAGCTACCATACATCAAAATAAATTAAACCGTAGTCAACACATGCAATCAGTTATAATAAGCAAACTAACAAGTGCAATAGGGTTTTCCTCAAAGGCAACGGTGCCAAATGGCGATGAATAGCCAAACAGTGGGAGAAAACACCCATGGGGTGACCCTCAACATGAAACCAAGCATATATTAGCAACAATTAATCATAAGCTAACATGAAATCTAGGGAAAATAAATAATAGGATCAAAATCCTAATCCCGGGATACCCGATACATGGGTATCCAGCACTTTTGCAACCAAAACTCAAAGAAATTCAACGTAGGGAAACAAACCACCTACCTCGATCCTCGATGATCGATATACTTGATCCTAGTCCCGTCAATTGGCCTATAAAGGAGTATATCTGCAAAAACGTCTAAAATGTTCAGCTTCAGATAACTCACATGAGAGAAGGAATCAGGAAACGAGGCCAAAGAAGAACCAATAACTCACCGCTACAATTCTTCTATAATCGACGGAGTTTGATTCAGAAAACTAGTTATAGATCGGTGTCTCAGAGAAGAATCAGCCTCCTCGGACACTCTGGATGGAATTAGGTAGAGAAGAAGACATTAATGATCACTAGGCATGACCCTAGATCGATTAATGAAATAAAAAAAAGTACACGGCATCTACTTTTAAAGTACACGGTGTGTGTGGGTTTTTCCGTACTCTGCCAAAATCGGCCTCCACGTCACCCCTACACAACGTGTGTGTAGACTGGACATGGCCAACACATGGCTTCGAGTGGAAGAGGAGTACACGGCGTGTACTCCGAAAATTTTTAGATTCTCCATTTTTCTTTAAAAAGCCCCTAAAAGATAGTTGTACCTGAAACCGAAGATCCGGGTTCTTACAAACTTCCCCCCTTAAAGAAATCCATCCCCTAATTTCGCTAACAAAGCGTAGAAGAAGAAACCTCAAACAACTCAGGAAATTGTGATCGCATATCAGCCTCCCTCTCCCAAGTCTCATCCTGTATACAGTTGTGCTTCCATAGTACCCGTACCAGAGGAACAGACCGGCCACAGAGTACGTTTTCACTACGATCAACATTCCTGATAGAATGCTCCTCAAAAGATGCACCCTGCTCCAACTCAACCTCTTCGTGTTGAAAAACTTGAGACGGGTATGAGAAATACTGTCGAAGCTGAGAAACATGAAAGATGTCGTTCTTAGCCTAATTCCTCTGAGTAAACTGCAACCTATAAGCAACCGGCCCGACTCTCTATAGAACCTAAAATGACCCGACGTATCACGGTGAAAGAATCCCCTTCCTCCTAATCCTCTTATGTCCCAACCTCGGGGTAACATGCAGGAAAACTTGATCTCTGTCCTTGAACTCCAGAGGTCATCTCCGCTGATTAGAATAAGACTTCAACTGAGACTGTGTTGTAGTCATCCTCTTCCATATTAACTCTATCTGCTCTAAGGTATCCTGAACAAGTCATTGTCCTAGAAAAGCTACCTCTCCTGCCTCTAGCCATCATAAAGGTGATTGTTATGGCCTACCATACAAAGCCTCGTAAGGTTCCATCTGAATAGTTGCCTGAAAACTGTTGTTATAAGCGAACTCTAATAGAGGAATATGATTCTACCAAGTACCGCCAAAGTCTAGAATACAAACTCAGAGCATATCCTCAAGAACCTACATTGTGTGCTCGGACTGGCCATCGTTCTGGGGATGATATGTTTTACACAAAATTACTTGTGCACCCAAATCCCTCTGCATCCCCTACCATAAGTGCGAACTAACGCACATCCCTATCTGAAACAATGGAGTGTGAAACTCAATGCAGACGTACAATCTATGAGATGTACAACCATCCTAGCTCATCAAAACTGAATGACTCCTTGATCGGTAAGAAGTATGCAACCTTCATGACCCTGTCCACTACAACCCAAACTGCATCATTTTCTCGAGGCGATCTCGGTAAAGCTGTCATGAAGTCCATTGTGACATCATTCCATTTCCACTCAAGAATGGGTAACTACTGTAAAAGCCCTGCTTCTCGCTGATGCTCTGCCTTGACCTACTGACAGGTGGAACACCGCATAACAAAACCAGCCACATCCTTCTTTATTCATGTCCACCAATACTGATGGTGGATGTCTTGGTACATCTTGGTGACACCAGGATGAACTGCCCAAGATAAAGCATGAAACTCCCGCATCAGCTCCTCACATATGTCTGTTGAAACCCATACACGGCCATGAAAACATAGCACCTCACCATCGCCCAGTGTCCGCCCAGAAGTAGGGTCTCCATCTGACACACCCTCCCGTAGGACTAGGCCCTCAGGGTCTGATTGCTTCCTAATTTTAACTCGATCTAAAAGGGTAGAGGTAACAGCTACAGAAGAAAGAACTGTCTATCCCTGTCTGTCATGCATCATCAAATGAATCTCAGAGAACAGATCCATTAGCTGCCACTCGCTGCTAGCCTCTTGAACTGCCTATAACTGAGTCCTCATGCTCAGTGCGTCTGCCACAACATTTCCTTTCCAAGGTGTATAAGCAAGCTAGAAGACGAAATATTATAGGTACTCGACCCACCTCCGCTGTCTCATATTCATGTCACACTGTGTGAATATGTACCTGAGGCTCAAGTGGTCATTATATACCACAAAATACTCTCCTATGATATAGTGCCTCCAACAATGGAAAGCATGAAAAACAGCAGCCAACTCCAGGTCATGCGTAAGATATTTCTTATCATGTGGCCTCAACTGCCGCGATCCGTACACAACAACCCGATCTTCCTGCATAAGCACTAATCCAAGACCGATGCCAGATGCATCATAGAAAACTGTATAAATCTTGCCCAACTCTGGCAGAACTAGAATCAGTGCTGAAGTCAATCTCCCCTTCAGCTCCTGGAAGGCTGAGTCGCAAGCTTCTGACCAAACGTACATCACACCCTTCTTATTCAAGCCCGTCAACGGCGCTGATAAGCATAAGAAGTCCAATATAAACCACCTATAGTAACCAACCATTCCCAATAAACTCTGTACCTCAAAGCCATTCTTCGGATGCTCCTAGGTAACTACTGCTCTCACCTTATCTGGGTCTACTGATACTCATGTCTCTGAAATGGCATGGCCCAGGAAGTGAATCTGATTCATCCAAAAGTGGCACTTTGAGAGTTTAGCATATAGCTGATGCTCTCTCAGTGTACTCAAGATGATCTCATGATGTGTGGCATGGTCGTGTCGAGTGTGAGAGTACACCATGATATCGTCCACGAAGACCATGAAAAAGGGGTCCAAGTATAGATGGAACACTCGGTTCATCAGTGCCATGAAGACTGAAGGAACGTTCGTAAGACCAAACGGTATGACTATATACTCGTAGAGACCATACCTTCTCTTGAAAGATGTGAGAGGTACATCAGATGGTATAACCCTCAACTGATGATAACCAGATCTCAAGTCGATCATCGAGATTACCATGGCTCTTCAAAGATGATCGGAAAGATCATAAATATTCGAAAATAGATATTAGTTCTTGACCGTCAACTGGTTTAGCTTTCGATAGTCCACGCAAAGCCGTAAGGTACCATCCGCCTTCTTCGTAAACAACATAGGAGAACCCCAAGGAGAATTACTGGGTCGGATGAAACCCATAGCCTGCAACTCCTCCAACTGCTTCTTGAGCTCTTGCAACTCAGTCATAGCCATCCTATAAGGAGGTATGGATACCGGTGTTCCTCATGGAACAAGATCAATAGATAAGTCTACCTCACGCTCCGGAGGAAACCCTAAAAAGTATTATAGAAAAACATCCTGGAAACGGTTGACTACCGGAGGAATGCCCATCTGAGAGGTCCCCTGATCATCCAGATATAAAAAATCAATCTAGGTCGTAACACTGCCCAACCCATGATGCTCTGGTCCAGCTCATCTTTCCTGTACATCTCATTTTCCATTGTGAAGAAAGGACCCTCCCTCTGGTGACGTGAAACTCACCCTGCAGTGATAAAAATCGAAAAAGGGATAGAAAGGAACTGGCCAGTCCACTCAGAGAATGAAATCATAACTCGTCATCTCAAGAACATAAAGATCCCACAAGAAGTGACACCCACCAACCACAAGGGTAACTCCGTGCACTGAAGCACTCTAGTAGTTTTATGTCCCAAAGGAGTGTCTAGTCCTAAAGTATCCTCATAATTAAAGACTTTAATTCTAAAGATATAAAAATTGTGCACAGAAATAAAGCTATAAGAAGCTCCGGTATCGAAAACTGAAGAAGATAAAATTGAGCCCACTAGGATCGTACCTCAAACTGTGGAAGGTCCCGGATACTTCTCCCAATGAATCTGCTCTACTGAAAACGTCTGGACAGTACCGCGGCCCTGTGTAGCAGCCTGATATCCCTGAGCGGATGCTCCCTGATCCTGACCACTGCGTCTGTGACCTCTACCCTATAATGAACGACATGAAGGAATCCATCCCCCCTTCTTCTGCGGAACTGGTAATCCTACTCCTACACGAGGAGTAGAGACTGATCCTCCTTCAAAACCTGTTGGAATAGGAACCCTGCCAAAATGCTGCAGATGGCCCATCTTGCCACAGGCTCGTCACTCCACTGAATCTCTTGGGCACTGAGGCTTCTAATGCATGCTCTTTCCACAGTGATAGCACTCCACCTGCTTGCTAGTATGAAGATCCTGTATACTAGAGGAAATACCTCGCTTCCACCAATCACCTCGAGTAGACTCTCGGTGGCACTTCCTGCTGTCAATATGAAATGAATCAGCCTTGGATGTTGAACCACCCTGGTCAACAGCTCCAGTCTCCCTCAGATTTCTTTCGCTGATCAGTGCCTTGTTGACTATCAGAGTAATAGAAGTCAACTAGAATAAATTCACATGCGATTTGATCTCTGGTTTGAGGCCTTCCTCAACCTTCTTTTCCAAAAATAGCTCGTCATTTCCTAGAACGGGAGCGAAACGTTGTAACTCAGGGAAGCGGGAGGAATACTCCATAACCGAAAGAGTACCCTGCTGTAGGATCATGAACTCTCTGGCCCTTTTGGCCCTCAACATCGCCAGATAGAATTAGTCATAGAACATACGCTTGAAATAGTCCTAGGACATAGACCACTAGCGCCCTGCCTGTGAGACTACATCGCACCATCTCTTGGAAGAATCCCGCAGCATGAAAGTCGTGAGCTTCACCCTTCTGTCTGGGGGTGTCTCTAGATTCTCGAAGATGGAAAGCATGGTTTCTAGCCATGAATCTACAGCCTGATGTCCTCCATCCCCTGTGAAAGTGGGAGGATTCTACTGTTGGAAGACTTGCGTCAGCTCTGCCATAGACATGGCAGGTTGCTGAGCTCCCTGGAAGATCTGCATGAACCTCATGAAACCCTCTCTGAACTGAGAATTAACATCAGTGTCAGGAATCAATGCAGGTTCCATGTCCGGAACGATCTTCGGAACTACAGGTAGTCCCTGGTCTGCTATATCAGGCGTACGGTCACTGCCTAGTTCCTGGGGTGCAACAGGAGGACATCTTGGTGCCATAGCCCTGAAAGGTCAAAACCACGACTCAGATTTAGGATTAACAAGGACAGAAAACACAAGAGTACAAAATAGGAACAGGAGGGAGAAACACTTATGTTTGCAAAACAAGACTACACAGTGTATTTAAACTACATGCACTAGTAGAATACTAACCTATACCAACGGTTCCAAACCGTTGGTATAGGCCTCCAAACCGTTGGTATAGCCTATACCAACGGTTTGGAGAACCGTTGCGAAGTAAGCCGTTGGGATAGGTCTATACCAACAGTTTTGGGAAAACCGTTGGTATAGACCTATCCCAACGGTTTTCAAAACCGTTGGTATAAGTAATATGAAAATCTATTCCAACGGTTATAAAACCGTTGGTATATGTATTTCAAAAAAATACATGTGGTGGGATTTGATCCCACAACCCCCCATTTATAATTAAACGCCTTAACCACTAACCTAACATAACTTTTATAAACATAATTTCATAAATATATATATGTATTATCATAATTATTTAAAATTTATATTTATATAATGTTCTCGGGTAGTAGACCTGGAAGAAATCAAAGAATCTATCCCAACGGTTCTCAAAATCGTTGGGATAGACCTATCCCAACGGTTTTCAAAACCGTTGGGATAGGTGATAATATCCAGGGATGAATGCTGGAATTTGGGCTGAGTTTTCCCAACGGTTCTCCCAAACCGTTGGGAAAGACCCCCCTTTCCCAACGGTTTGGGAGAACCGTTGGGAAAGGGGTGTTTTGAGGGGGTCTTTCCCAACGGTTCTCCCAAACCGTTGGGAAAGGGGGGGGGGGTCTTTCCCAACGGTTTGGGAGAACCGTTGGGAAAGGGGTGTTTTGAGGGTGTCTTTCCCAACGGTTCTCCCAAACCGTTGGGAAAGGGGGGGGGGGGGTCTTTCCCAACGGTTTGGGAGAACCGTTGGGAAAGGGGTGTTTTGAGTGGGTCTTTCCCAACGGTTCTCCCAAACCGTTGGGAAAGACCCCCCTTTCCCAACGGTTTGGGAGAACTGTTGGGAAAGGGTGTATATAAGTGTTGGGAAAGATCCGATTTCCAGTAGTGATGGCATGTTTGCAAAGCCTTCCACATGGGCATGTACTTCTGCCACCACCGGTCATGTAACATCCCAGACTACATGGCGTGTTGTCCCAAAAAACTGTGTGTGCTTGAACTCCACTCCCCTGCCTGAGTCTCTTTAAACGGATAACCTACCCGATCCTCTTAATTCTAAACTACACGACGTGTGCACTAAGGAGACGTTGTGTACTAGACAAGTTTTGGCAACCATTGTAGTGGTTACACGACCAGCTACATGGTTAACTCCTACACGGCGTGTTCCCAACAAACACGGTGTGTATAAGGGTAGATCACACCGACTCGTGTTGTTCGTGACACGACCGGGTATCCAGAAGTAAACTACGTGGCGTGTACTAGACAGGCCCGGCGACCCGTGTAGCAGGTTACACGCCCGGCCATACAGCTAAACCCTTACATAGCATGTTCTGAACAAACACAACGTGTATAATAGAAGATAACACCGACCTGTGTTGTTCGTGACATGGCCGGGTACCTTGGAGAAAACTACACGGCGTGTTATTATAGCACACGGCGTGTACTACACGAGTTTTCCCAACCCATGTCGTCAGTGACACAGACGGGTACACAGTTGACTACCACACGGCGTGTACTTAAGGTACACAGCATGTCCCCGAAGACTCTCAGAAACCCCGTGTTTTGGTTCACATGGTCAGTAACACAGTTTAAAAACTACATGGTTTGTATTTATAATGTACACGCCGTGTATTCTTGTAACACCCCAGGCTTCTACGGTATGCTTCTCTTTGAATAATGTGATAGCGTGTGTTGTACGCAACACCGAGTTCTAACAACCAATCAAACTAGCCGTTATGAATAGTAATACCTACTTTTTTAAATTCTATATATATCTTATATTTCAAAATGTAATTAATTTTTGGATTCGGAATATCTAATTTAGCCTAAGATGAAATTTTGGTACTTTTCAGATAACTTTAATATTTTGATGAATAGTGAAAATTACTAAATTTTAATTAAAATCAACTTTTTTAATCAAAATAATTAACAGTGATAAATTATAAATTTTAGTGGTTTTAAAGTATATTTAGAATATATTATTACCATTTAATATAATTTTGGTCATTGGACATAATTTTACAATTAAACCGAACATAAACAAGTGTCAATCTTTTGATAGTTATTATCTCTTAAAAACACACTTTTTGTTTTGACAGCGGGAATTAATTTTAAATTAATTTCTGCCACTTCTGTGTTTTGAATTTAGATAAATGGATTACATATTTGGAATCAGGATTTCCAAATTGTGTAAATAGGTAACTTTTATTTTTAGACATTTTGAATAATTACTGTGGTAAATATTTTATTTACCATGGTTAAGGGTAAATCTGGTAAATAAGGGTTAAAAAATAATATTATAATAATACTAAATTACCCTAAAACGTGTCCTAGCCTTATTGGTTGATACATTTTCGACCATAGGCATCTTTGGGTCGATTTTCGGACCCCATGGTGCCACTTGTAGGTGATAGGGAAATTTTTTTTAATTAAGTTAAAATGAATACAAAAATGACACAAGCATATATCGTTTAGAAAAACAATTATTACATAGGGTTATATATGTTGGATTATAGATTATAAATATTCATTAGAAAGATAAAACGATTTCATACATTAGGATATTTTATTTATAATTTTTAGACATTAAATAATTTAATTTATTTATGACACAATGATGATGTAGTAATTACTATAATAGTGAAAAATTAAACTAATTGATATTATAAATACCCAAATAAATATAATATGAAACTTTTAATGAATTAAACTAATTTTCTAGGATAATATTATATATTATAATTTATTTAATTGACTTTTTTCTAAGTAATCAATCTTTTATGAGTTTCACATAAATCAACTATTGAATAGTGTCAAAATTGACATAAAAGAGTTCTTAAAACAAATATTATATTATTAATTGATATTAAATTCCTAAAAATCTATGGTTCGGCCAAGAGACTTATATCATGATAGGTTCATCATTAATGGACCACTTGGGGGTCTCTTGGATGTATGTAGTAATTTTATTAACCATATTATATAAAAATAAAAAGAGACATTGTAAAAGTGAAACTAATTAACTTAGAGTTAATACTTAAAGATAGGGTTAATATAAGTACCCAAACCTGTCTAAATTATATTGGTTGAGTTTCTTTCGACCCATAACCACCTTAACATTTAAATAATAAACTTTGGAACCATTAGAAACCGAATATGAATTTATTATAAATTAATATTTCTAGCTTTTCCAAAGGTTCCCCTCACCCCTCTTATAAAAGGGCACTCCTCCTTCTCATTTCTTCACACCTTCAAAGACTTTTGGTTCGGCCAAACTCTGCCCAAATAATCTCCCAACTTCCCTAACTACAACCTAGGGGCCTTATTTTGATCAGAAATCGAACCTATGGAGCCCTTTTGATCAAATCAAAAGGAAGAACCCGAAGAAGAGGTAATGATTTCACAACCCTTTTCCAAGTTCATTTCTTCTTCCACTTCGTCTTCCTTTGTTGTTACCATTATAAAATAATAACTCCAGTATCATATATATACTGTGATGTTATTATAAATATGGTACATCCATATTCAGTATTCTATCCACCCTTTGAATAACATGTCACCATACGTGCGTACGTAAGGCTTACCGTCTCCACGTCGTGGTGTAATTGCTATTCAATATAATATTGTTTGGATGGGTATAATAATGATGTTTAACTCAGGTAAATAATAAATATAACATGTTAATAATTCTGTATATATGATATACCATCCATTTGTATATTATTTTAATATCAAAAGAATGATATTGTCGCTCGTGCGTATGTACGAACTACCGTCTCCACGAACGCGATGAGATTCATTCTCCATCGTATCCATTCAAGTATAATTATCATTTGATGATTTAAAAATGATGTTTAAGGACTTGATATCATTATGGATATGATTAATATACATCCTATCCTTTACAAAAATGTCTTACGTAACAAAACATATAAAAGAAAACAAGTAAGTTAACACCCGAAACAACGATAATACTATGATATTATTATCAAATCGATATTAAAAGATAATATATGATATCATATTAATGTATATGATTCTTTTATAATTTAATAACAATTATTTCACCATTATACATGAGGTTAACCTACCCCAACCAAGGAAAAGTACAAGGTAAGGGTTATTTCACAATCTCTTCATTATCCGAGGTTGTTTATATGTAATAATCTACTAGGATCTCTTTATCATCCACATCCATATTTTCTTAAAAATGTATTTCAAAACATTTTTATTAATTACAAGAATATGGGTTAAATTCATTTATACCCTTGTTTGACTTTTTATAAGAGGAATCTTTCCGTCGTTTTCAAAACAAGTTCCTTTTTAACCTTTTCGACAGAATTAAGGTAAGAATGTTTTTTTTAACTTATACGGCGGGTGCGGCTATTTTCCGCCATTATAAAATCTTCAAAGCATTCCTTACAAGCTTATAAGAATATTTTCAATGAAAATGTTTTATTTTATATGGCTCTTAAATGATTTCAAAAATAGAAAGAGATATTTCTCTAAAAAGAGTTTTGATTTCATCTATGTCAACATCCTTTGATGGATTTTACGCTGATTTATTATGATACAAAACTTCTATATTTTATTATAAGGTTTTGTGATATGTTTGAATGTAGATGTGCTATTTTTATACCATTCATAGTTTATGGTGAAATTATTGACATTTCGTATGCTAGTTTTAATATGAATGTTTATGTTTTGTTTAAACCTTTTCATATGGGAATGCATTGGACTTAATATGTGACAGGTGGAGCCCGGTATAACTCCTCGATGCATCGGTAGGTCTCATGAGGCAAACTAGTGTCTTGCCACAAGGCCTTGACAAAATCTTATTTGTAGTCTTGGCACGAGACCTTGGCTATGTGGTTATGATAGTCTGGCATTATGCATTCCATCATTATGAAAGTGGTTAGTGATTTTGCATGTGATTATTCGATTAGAAGAATATCCTTGTGAATGAGTAAATGGAATTATTTCATTTTATTTATGCCATACAATGTTGAAAGTTCAAGTTTGAACGGCTGTTGTTTTAGTTATACATTTCCTTAAATGATTATTCTTATTTATGAAAGTTTCCTCTATATTGTTATCCTTACTGGGCATTTGAGCACACCCCTTTTCTATGTTTTATTTTTCCCAGGAAGTGAAGAAGTAAATTATGAATGACCTTCAAGGATATTATGTGGGGATATGAGTGTGGATTATGGAGACATTATGTTGTTGTAGTAGTTTTTCATTTAATGATGTAATGTAAAACTTATGAATATATCTAGTGTTTCCAAGGCTACTAAACCAATCGGTCTTTCGAGATTTGATCTTTCTTGTGATCATGCCAATGTTATGTAATAATGCACTGACTCTAGGTAACTAGGGTCGGGGCGTTACAGTTGGTATCAGAGAAAGTTTAGTACAAACCATGGAAGCTAGATTTTGATAAACTCTGATTAGAGCACATAGACCTAAGATGAACTTTGAGGATTAGTATAGAAGAACCTCCTAGAATTTTGGTATTGTAGAGATTTTGTTAGTTTTCCGAGAAATACATTGCTGTCTAGATACGAGCAGGTAGAGGCGGCTCTGGCACAGATGTACCTAGGGGTAAAACCTGAAAACACCGCTTTGAGCTAGACTCGAACGGGAACTGGTGCACGACAACGGGCCTTGCTGCACTCTTGGTTACGACACTCCCGGGGGATATGCTTAGGATAACTCTCATTTTCTTTACAAATCATTATGAAGGGTTTATGAGTATATAATTCCTCAAAGAAAATTTTTTTATGATTATGGATTATATCCATAAATAGTTCAATTTATGTTAAGTGTTTTATAAGTATGGGATTATGTATTTTGATTCATAAACTGATCTAGTTTATGCCATTGTTTAGAAATGGCGCCTAGTGGAAGAAATGGAAACCGTATCAATGCACTCACTCCATGTAGGGATTTCCCTCCTGCTTAAGATAATTATAGTGGGGATGGTGATGCAACTGGTGCCGATCAGCTAATCACCATACTGGGACAACTTACTCAGGTTATGAATAATAACCTTACCTGTATGGAGCACCGTGATCCACAGCTTGGAGGATCAATGTTAGATCGATTCATGAGGCAACAACCACCAACGTTCAATGGGAATACAAATCCCTTAGTAGCCGTGCAATGGATAAATTCCCTAGAGAAAATATTTCAGGCTTTGGGGAGCAGTGAAAGGGAAAAAGTTATCATGGCAGTTTACCGCCTCACTGGAGATGCTGATCAATGGTGGTCATTGATTCAAAACATGAAGGAAGATGATGAAGTATCAAATATGGAATGGAGGGAGTTCAAAGATCTGTTTTTAGAAAAATACTTTCCTCGCGACCATCGAGCAGATATATAAATGCAATTTCTGAGTCTGAGGCAAAAGGAGAATGAGAATGTCACAAAGTATGAGGCTAACTTTACAAGGTTAGCGAGGTATGCTGGAGATTATATTCGCAACCCAAGAAGTAAGATTGATCATTTCTTTGATGGGTTAAAACCATTTCTCCGTCGATCATTAGTCTCACAATCCTTTTCATTGTACGAAGACATTGTCTCATGTGCTATGAAGACCGAAAAGGAATTCTCTATGTCTTTTGACTTTAAAGCAAAGCAAGAGAAGAAGAGACCTGCTGATCAATCTGGGAATAGAAATAAGGGGAAGAAGGGAAAGGTTGAATATCCATCTTGTGGTAAATGTGGGAAGAAACATCCTGGTACTTGCTTGAAGGGAATGGGAGTCTGTTACAAGTGTGGGGAAAAAGGCCACCAAGCTCGTGATTGCAAGGGGAAGAAGGAAGCTACCAGCGTTCAGTGCTACAATTGCAGGGAGATGGGGCATTATGCAAATGCATGTCCTAAGCGTCAGGAGAACTTACCTCAGAAAAGGCCAAGGGATCAAGGCCAGGCTTATACTATCACTACTGCTGAGGCAGAAGCTCCGAAAGACATGGTGGTAGGTAATTTAATGGTTTCCTCAAGTTTAGAAAATGCATTATTTGATTCTGGATCATCGAATTGTTTAATATCTTCCCAGTTTTCTAAGAAAATTAGATATTTCCAATTTGATTTAATAAGGGAGCTGTCAGTTAAAACTCTTAAGGGAAGTATCATTGCAACAAAGTTTTGTGAATCAGTCCCCATTAGAGCACATAAATGTTCGTTATCTGCTGATCTCATCGTCATACCTATGATTGAGTTTGATATAATCCTCGGTATGGATTGGCTTTCAGACTATGATGCGAAGATTTATTGTAAGAAGAAAGAGGTTACGATTCTTGATGATAATGATAAGGAACACCTTATCTTTAGAGCAGAATTGTCACCACCTAATTCTTATTTAGATCCACCCCCAGTAGCTCAACTTAATTCAATTATTGGGGAGGAAGAGAATGAAATAACTGTCGGTGAGGAAAAGAATGTTCAAATAGAAGATGTACCTATTGTGAAAGAATTTGTAGATGTATTTCCGGAAGATTTACCTGGACATCCTCCAGAACGAGAAATTGAGTTTTCCATTGATTTGATTCCTGGATCAAAGCCTATATCGAAAACCCCTTATAGAATGGCCAATGTAGAATTAGTTGAACTAAAGAAAAAACTAGAGGAATTGAGTAATAAGGGATTTATTCGCCCTAGTGTTTCTCTATGGGGAGCCCCTGTTCTTTTTGTTAAAATGAAAGATGGATCTATGAGGTTATGTATCGACTAGAGGGAGATCAATGCTATAACGATAAAGAACAAGTCTCCCCTACCTCGTATTGATGATTTATTTGACCAACAACATGGAGCTCAATACTTTTCAAAGATTGACCTTCGATCTGGATACCATCAGTTGTGTGTGAAGAAGGAAGAAATTCTGAAAACAGCATTTCGAACCAGGTACGGGCATTACGAGTTTATTGTAATGCCGTTTGGATTGACTAATGCACCATCTGTATTCATGGATCTGATGAATAGAGTTTTCAAGGAGTATCTCGATGAATTTTTGGTGGTATTTATTGATGATATCTTGGTATACTCCAAAACCTACGAAGATCATGAAAATCACATGCGCATTATCTAGAAGACTCTGAGGAGGCATGAATTATATGGGAAGTTTAGCAAGTGTGAATTCTGGATTCAGGAGATTTCTTTTCTTGGCCATATTGTCTCTAAAGATGGAATCTCTGTTGATCCTTCTAAGACCATGGTAATCCAAGAATGTCCAGCACCTACGAGTATAACTATGGTACGTAGTTTTATTGGTTTGGTAGGTTATTATCGACGTTTTGTCCAGAATATTGCCCGATTGGCTAACCCATTAACGAAGCTCACACGTAAAGGGGTTAAATTTGTTTGGAAAAAAGAGTGTGAAGAATGTTTCGAAGAACTGAAGAGAAGATTAGTCAATGCTCCTATATTGACTCTACCATCGGGGAATGATGGGTTCGTTATTTATAGTGATGCATCAAAGAAAGGACTTGGTTGTGTCCTTATGCAGAATGATAGAGTTATTGCCTATGCATCACGACAGTTGAAAATTCATGAACATAACTATCCTACTCATGATCTTGAGTTAGCAGCTGTGATCTTTTCTTTGAAGATATGGAGGCACTACCTCTACGGTGAAAAATGTGAGATTTATACTGATCACAAGAGTTTGAAGTATATTTTCTCAAAAAAAGAACTCAACATGAGGAAAAGGAGATGGCTTGAATTACTGAAGGATTATGATTTTACGATACACTACCACCCGGGGAAAGCAAAAAAGGTGGCAGATGCTTTGAGTAGAAAAGATCATGGAGTTTTGAACAATATGAGAATTGAAAGGGATCCAATTTTCATGGATCTAGTGATGATGGACATGGGAATAACCAGGGAAGGTGAAACATCAATGCTTTTTCAAATGGTTTCCAAACCATATTTACTAGAAAGGATTAAGAGTTCTCAGACCGATGATGAAGAATTCCAAAAGAAGATTAATGCTGTGAATGATGGGATATTGAGAGACTTTGTGTATTAAGATGGAATTTTGAAATTTGGGAAGAGACTTTGTGTTACCAATATACCAGATCTAAAAAGGGAATTACTGGATGATGCTCATAGTTCCAATTTCTCTATACACCCTGGGAGCACCAAAATGTATAGATATTTGAAGGAACATTTTTGGTGGGACAACATGAAGAGGGAGATTGCTGATTTTGTGTCAAGATGTATGGTTTGTCAACAAGTGAAAGCTGGAAGGCAACATCATGGAGGATTCATTGAACCTCTTCCCATACCGGAGTGGAAATGGGAAAATATTACGATGGACTTTGTCATGGGGCTACCAAAGACTCCTAGAAGGAAAGATGCAATATGGGTTATTGTTGATCGTCTTACCAAGTCAGCACATTTTCATGCTATAAGAGAAGATCTACCCCTGGAACGTCTAGCAAGACTATATATTAATGAAGTTGTGAGACTTCATGGTGTACCCTTATCGATTGTTTCTGATCGTGATCCCCGTTTTACTTCAAGATTTTGGAAAAGTTTTCAGAAATCCCTGGATACTGAACTTCATTTGAGCACTGCTTACCACCCTCAGACAGACGGACAATCAGAACGGACTATTCAGACCTTAGAAGACATGTTGAGATCTTTCTCACTTGATTTTCATGGTATGTGGGATCAATATTTACCACTGGTAGAATTTTCCTATAACAATAGCTTCCATTCGAGTATTCAGATGGCACCATATGAAGCGTTATACGGAAAGAGATGTCGTACACCAACCTGTTGGGATAACGTTGGTGAAAGAAAACTTGTAGGCCCAGAACTGGTGGAGGAAACGGTGGAAAAGGTGAAAGTAATCCAAAATCACATCAAAGCAGCTCAAAGTAGGCAGAAGAGCTATGTCGATAATCAAAGGAAGGATTTGGAATTTCAAGTCGGTGATCATGTTTTCCTGAAGGTATCTCCATGGAAGGGAGTCATACGTTTTGGTAAGAAACGTAAATTGAGTCCCAGGTACATCGGACCCTTCGAAGTTCTAGAACGAATAGGGGTTGTAGCTTACCGATTGGCAATGCTGCCAAGTCTCTCCAAAGTTCACGATGTGTTCCACGTATCTCTGTTGAGGAAATACATGCCTGACCCAACGCATGTACTCACCTATGAGGAATTAGAACTGGAACCCAATCTGTCTTATTGTGAAGAGCCTGTCAGGATTCTTGATACAAGAGAACAAGTACTGAGAAACCGGACGACGCGTTTGGTAAAAGTTTTGTGGAGAAACAATAAGATGGAAGAGGCAACGTGGGAACCCGAGGAACTTATGCTGAAGAACCACCCGAGTCTTTTCATGCGGTAGTATTCTAGAAATTTTGAGGACGAAATTATTTGAAGGAGGGGAGAATGTAACACCCCAAGCTTCTACGGTATGCTTCTGTTTGAATAATTTGATAGCGTGTGTTGTACGCAACACCGAGTTCTAACAACCAATCAAACTAGCCGTTATGAATAGTAATACCTACTTTTTGAAATTATATATATATCTTATATTTCAAAATGGACTTAATTTTTGGATTTGGAATATCTAATTTAGCCTAAGATGAAATTTTGGTACTTTTCGGATAACTTTAATATTTTGATGAATAGTGAAAATTACTAAATTTTAATTAAAAACAACTTTTTTAATCAAAATAATTAATAGAGATAAATTATGAATTTTAGTGGTTTTAAAGTATATTTAGAATATATTTTTACCATTTAATATAATTTTGGTCATTGGTCATAATTTTACAATTAAACCGAACATAAACAAGTGTCAATCTTTTGATAGTTATTATCTCTTAAAAACACGCATTTTGTTTTGACATCGGAAATTAATTTTAAATTAATTTCTACCACTTCTGTGTTTTGAATTTAGAAAAATGGATTCCATATTTGGAATCAGGATGTCCAAATTGTGTAAATAGGTAGCTTTTATTTTTAGTCATTTTGAATAATTACTGTGGTAAATATTTTATTTACCATGGTTAAGGGTAAATCTGGTAAATAAGGGTTAAAAAATAATATTATAATAATACTAAATTACCCTAAAACGTGTCCTAGCCTTATTGGTTGATACATGTTCGACCATAGGCGTATTTGGGTCGATTTTGGGACCCCATGGTGCCACTTGTAGGTGATAGGGACATTTTTTTTAATTAAGTTAAAATGAATACAAAAATGACACAAGCATATATCTTTTAGAAAAACAATTATTACATAGGGTTATATATGTTGGATTTTAGATTATAAATATTCATTAGAAATATACAAATATTTCCTACATAATGATATTTTATTTATAATTTTTAGACATTAAAGAATTTAATTTATTTATGACACAATGATGATGTAGTAATTACTATAATAGTGAAAAATTAAACTAATTGATATTATAAATACCCAAATAAATATAATATGAAACTTTTAATGAATTAAACTAATTTTATAGGATAATATGATATATTATGATTGATGTAATTGACTTTTTTCGAAGTAATAAATCTTTTATGAGTTTAAAATAAACCAACTATTGAATAGTGTCAAAATTGACATAAAAGAGTTCTTAAAACAAATATTAGATTATTAATTGATATTAAATTCTTAAAAATCTAAGGTTCGGCCAAGAGACTTATATCATGATAGATTCATCATTAATGGACCACTTGGGGGTCTCTTGGATATATGTAGTAAGTTTATTAACCATATTATATAAAAATACAAAGAGACATTGTAAAAGTGAAACTAATTAACTTAGAGTTAATACTTAAAGATAAGGTTAATATAAGTACCCAAACCAGTCTAAATTATATTGGTTGAGTTGTATTAGACCCATCCCCACCTTAAAATTTAAATAATAAACTTTGGAACCCTTAGAAACCGAATATGAATTTATTATAAATTAATATTTCTAGCTTTTCCAAAGGTGCCCCTCACCCCTCTTATAAAAGGGCACTCCTCCTTCTCATTTCTTCACACCTTCAAAGCCTTTTGGTTCGGAAAAACTCTGCCCAAATACTCTCCCAACTTCCCTCACTACAACCTAGGGGCCTTAGTTTGATCCTAAAGCCAACCTAAGGAGCCCTTTTGATCAAATCAAAAGGAAGAACCTGAAGAAGAGGTAATGATTTCACCACCCTTTTCCAAGTTCATTTCTTCTTCCACTTCTTCTTCCTTTGTTGTTACCATTCTAAAATAATAACTCCAGTATCATATATATACTGTGATGTTATTATAAATATGGTACAACCATATTCAGTATTCTATCCACCCTTTGAATAACATGTCACCATACGTGCGTACGTACGGCTTACCGTCTCCACGTCGTGGTGTAATTGCTATTCAATATAATATTATTTGGATGGGTATAATAATGACGTTTAACTTAGGTAAATAATAAATATAACATGTTAATAATTCTGTATATATGATATACCATCCATTTATATATTATTTTAATATCAAAAGAATGATATTGTCGCTCGTGCGTACGTACGGACTATCGTCTCCACGAACGCGATGAGATTCATTCTCCATCATATCCATTCAAGTATAATTATCATTTGATGATTTAAAATGATGTTTAAGGACTTGATATCATTCTGGATATGAATAATATACAACTTATCCTTTACAAAAATGTCTTACGTACCAAAACATATAAAAGAAAACAAGTAAGTTAACACCCGAAACAACGATAATACTAAGATATTATTATCAAATCGATATTAAAAGATCATATATGATATAATATTAATGTATATGATTCTTGTATAATTTGATAACAATTATTTCACCATTATACAGGAGGTTAACCTACCCCAACCAAGGAAAAGTACAAGGTAAGGGTTATTTCACAATCTCTTCATTATCCGAGGTTGTTTATATGTAATAATCTACTGGGATCTCTTTATCATCCACATCCATGTTTTCATAAAAATTTATTTCAAAACATTTTTATTAATTACAAGAATATGGGTTAAAGTCATTTATACCCTTGTTTGACTTTTTATAAGAGGAATCTTTTCGTCGTTTTCAAAACAAGGACCTTTTTAACCTTTTCGACAGAATTAAGGTAAGAATGTTTTTTTAACTTATACGGTGGGTGCGACTATTTTCCGCCGTTATAAAATCTTCAAAGCTTTCCTTACAAGCTTATAAGAATATTTTCAAAGAAAATGTTTTATTTTATATGGATCTTAAATGATTTCAAAAATAGAAAGAGATATTTCTCTAAATAGAGTTTTGATTTCATCTATGTCAACATCCTTTGATGGATTTTATGCTGATTTATTATGATACAACACTTCTATATTGTATTATAAGGTTTTTTGATATGTTTGACTGTGGATGTGCTATTTTTATACCATTCATAGTTTATGGTGAAATTATTGACATTTCGTATGCTAGTTTTAATACGAATGTTTATGTTATGTTTAATCCTTTTCATATGGGAATGCATTGGGCTTAATATGTGATGGGTGGAGCCCGCTATAGCTCCTCGATGCATCGGTAGGTCTCCTGAGGCAAAATAGTCTCTTGGCACAAGGCCTTGACAGAATCTTATTTGTAGTCATGGCATGAGGCCTTGGCTATGTGGTTATGATAGTCTGGCATTATGAATTCAATCAATATGAAAGTGGTTAGTGATTTTGTATGTGATTATTCGATTAGTAGAATATCCATGTGAATGAGTAAATGGCATTATTTCATTTTATTTATGCCATACAATGTTGAAAGTTAAAGTTTGAAAGGTTGTTGTTTTAGTTATACATTGCCTTAAATGTTTATTCTTATTTCTGAAAGTTTCCGCTATATTGTTATCCTTACTGGGCATTTGAGCTCACCCCTTTTCTATGTTTTATTTTTCCCAGGAAGTGAAGAAGTAAATTATGAATGACCTGTAGGGATATTATGTGGGGATATGAGTGTGGATTATGGAGACATTAAGTTGTTGTAGTAGTTTTTCATTTTATGATGTAATGTAAAACTTATGATTATATCTAGTGTTTCCAAGGCTACTAAACCAATCGGTCTTTCGAGATTTGATCTTTCTTGTGATCATGCCAATGTTATGTAATAATGCACCGACTCTGGGTAACTAGGGTCGGGGCGTTACAATTCTGGGTTTTTCTAGGCAGTTTCTCAGAAATTGCCCTGAATGCCAGAAACACTGAAAAACAAACATATATGTGCTAAATTCTGATCCGTGGGAAGCCATACTCCCCGCGATTCAAATCTTGGCATCATAACAATTCATATATCAAGTAAAAAAGTGTAGCGAGTATATCCATCACAGAAACTATCACAACCACATGCATAATTTATCAGAGCATCTAACACAGCATCATGAAATTCTAATGCACCCTAGATGGCATGGTAAAATGCATGACATGTGATTTCCTACTCAGTGCTTATATGATGCATGAAATGGAACACCCTCATCTTATCGGGTTGCACCAAAATAGAACCACAATGATATAAACAAAAATAGAAAAAAACATGTGTGTCACCCAACGGTGAAATATCATAAACTGTAACACTTTCAAAAACTGAAAATTGCAGTTATGAGGTAATATAGTTTTTCCCTGTACACGGGTAAATTACTCCAGGGCACAGTTTAGTACTAACCACCCATACTTTCTTATCCCTATATATTTTCTCAAAATAGTAAGGCAATAGAAAAGAAGAAACCTCCTCTCGTACCACTTTGTAACGACCCGAATCCGGAGTCACATAACTGGTGCCTCATACCAATTTTTCCACATAACCTCAAGCGTGTTTCTCCAAACACCATAGGCTGCCGACTAGTAGTGAGGGCCTTGATGAGTCAGTGGGGAAACTATGCCCTCATTTGGTAAAGTATGTAGTGGAATAATAAAGATAATCAATAGCGAAAGCAGTAAATAGCATACAACAACTAAACTAAAAGTAGAAGCAATGTCTGATATAATAATGATGCAGAATGGTTCATGTATCCATGGAAAGAAGTAATCAAAACAACGTGCTGAAATACAACTAAAAACAAAGTGCGAAATTTAAACAGCAACTCCAGCAGAATCGTGAGACAAAGCCCTTTCTCATGCTCTCCAGCTCCAATCAGCAATCAAGTACCCGAGGTAGAAGGACCACAATCCCTACCTACACCTGCAACCACATAATCTATTTGGGCTGAAAAGCATGACCCAAACAGGGTGTGAGACTAATAATAGTTGGAAACCACCCTAAAATTTGTGCCCTACTATCAGTGAGTAATATAGAAAAAGTAAAAGAAAATAATTACACGATTAACAATTCTACCAATTACCATTCACATTCATTTAATTAAAAAACCAGAGAAAACTAGCAAATCTTTCTATTCCAAGGTAATGCAAGTAACACAGTAGGTATCTCAAAAGACTACCGATCACAAGCAGTACAAAACCCAAGATTATTCTTTGTCTTGGTGGAATATTCACAAAAAACCATCAAAATTAACACTGACCCTCTTGGTGGCTCAAACTAGAAGACCCCTATAGTCCAGTAATCAAACAAGGCACAAACACTCTGGGAATCTCTCACGTCAATTCCCCTATGGTCTTGCAACGATAGCTACAGAATCTCTGAGTAAGCACTTACGTCTAATTCCTCCTATGATCTCAATGCATGGGTAATCTAAGAACACTCTTGGGAAGCACAAAGTCATATTCCTGTGGGTCCTGCATACGAAACTAAAACCAACAGACCCTCTAGGGAAGCACTTAATCATCTATTCCCTCTTTGATCTCCCGCACCAGGTTCTCACAGCCCTGAGCTGTCCTGTGGTGCGTAATCGACTGTTAGCAGCCCTATATAAGTTAAACAACTACATGGTTAATAGCTACCATACAACAAAAGCAATTAAATAGTAGGAAACACGTGCAATCAATGATACCAAGTAAACTAACAATTGCAATAGGGTTTTCCTCATAGGCAACAGTGCAAAAGACGATAAACAACCAAACAGAGGGAGAAAACACCCATGGGGTGATCCTCAACCTGATTCCAAGCATATATTAGCTTCAATTAATCATAAGCCAAAAAATAAATCTAGGGAAAATAAATAATATGATCAAAATCCTAAACCCCGGATACCAGATACATGAGTATCCATAACTTTTGCAACCAAAACTTAAATAACTTCAACGTCGTTTAACAAACCACCTACCTCGATCCTCGAAGATCGATATACTTGAACCTCGGCCTGTGAATTGGCCTAGAACGGAGTAGATCTACAAAAACTTCTAAAACGTTCAACCTCAGATAACTCACATGAGATAAAGAATCAGGAAACGATTCCAATGAAGAACCAAGAACTCACCACTGCGATTCTTCTGCAATCGACGGAGTTCGATTCGGACAACTGGTGACGGATCAATGGCGCAGAGAATAATTGGCCTCCTTGGACACTCTGGATGGAATTAGGTGGAGAAGAAGACGTTAATGATCATTAGGCATGACCCCAGGTCGATTAATGAAATAAAAAATGTACACAGTGTGTAGTGGGTCATTGCGTACTTTTCCAAAATCGGCCTCCATGTCACCCATACACATCATGTGTGTGGCCCGGACATAGCCAACACACAGCTTCGAGCGGTAGAGGAGTACATGGAATTTACTCATAAAGTACACAGTGTGTAATCTAGAAATTTCTAGATTCTCCATTTTTTCTTAAAAAGCCCATAAAAGAGATCCGTACCTAAAACCGAAGCTCTGGGTTCTTACAACTGGATATATAGGGACCAAGCTAAGGATTGTGATGATGTTAGAGTTTAATGATTTTCTCTACATTGGATTTAGTATTATATTTCCAGCATTGTGACTTGTTTGGCTGTTTTCTTAGATATATATGACATGCTACATTTATATATGCTCCATTTGTTATATTACTATCAGTCTTCCATTTTTTACATTTGTTGTATGATATTACTGCTTCAACTTTTGTTCACTATTTCTGATTCTACAGTGTATACTTTTCCAATTAGGGCATAGTTTCCCCAATTAAATACCTTGGATATTGCTTCTAGTCGGTAGAATTTGGCATTTTGGGAATGCGATTGAGGTCATGTGACCAACTGGGTACAGGGCACCATTGGGCATCACATAGAACCGGGATATTACAGTTTTCATTTTGTATTTTTTTTGATGAAATCCATTAAACACATTATGTTTCATAGGAATATATTGTTAAAAATATATGGGTTGTATATTTTACCCAACATAAAAAACTATCTCTTGAAAATATTAATTATTACACACATATTATTGTATGTGATGCTATTATTATCATATTTATAAAATAGGATATAATTTATAATATGACATCTACATTAATCTCTTAGTACAGATTAAGTAACTTATCTTCCCTCAAACAACATTAATGCTTCATTAAATCAAATACTCAAGTATTTATTATCATTATTCATTAAATCTCCAAAATATTCCTTCACAAAAACCATCAAAATATCTATGATATTAAACAATACCGAAAACAAATATTTTCTGAGAAATTAACTATAACTTTAACCAACAACTGATATTAATTTTTAGGTCATAAGATCACACAGTTTCCAAAATATAACACAATGCTACAATAATGATGAACATCCCCAAAAACATCCTAAATTAATTATCAATCTCATGGTTACCAATAATATATATCTTAATTCTTAGAAATAAGTCAACTATTTATTGTATTAATTGAGATCATATAGTACTCCTATGTGTTATACATCCCTCAATTATGTGTTATTTATGATTTTTACACAAAAATATATCCCTTTAATAAAATATCATTTAATGATTATTGATATAGTTTGATATATGTTTTCAACCCCATAATGAATAAACACTAAAGAGAAATCATTTTATAATTCCCACAATCATCATAAAATTTATAATATATTAGAATATCATTGATAAATATCAATCAATAATGGAAATAGTTGTGTGTATAATGATTTAATTTATATTAATATGTCAAAATTAGAAACTTAGGTAAGAATAGGAAACTTAAATTCTCCATCATAAGTGGAATACTGAATTATTCTCAACCAATTATGTATTCTCCATTATTGATTTCTAAGAAATATTGGATCCCAGATACATAACTCTCTAAAATTCTTAGTCAGGTTCCTTTTTTACCAAATACTATGACCAAAATGTTTGATAATTTCCCAAAAGTTAATATTAACAAACCAAAATAGTTACATCTTCCCATCAGGCACATTAATTTTTAATATATGATTCTTTTGGTTCAAACTATGACTCTTTTTTCAATCATTGTTTATACATAGTCATTATTATTATAATATTGAAACAAATTATTTAACATCATACTAGAATCATCAATAATGGTTCATAAAAATAATGGTATTATCCAAAGAGTATCCCTCTCGATTATCAAACTAGTGGTGTGGTTAGACCTCTTTAACATAAATTGGGATACCATTGAGTTAATACACAATATTTCCATTACAAGGTTATTAATGGAAGAAAAATTTGTTTTATATCATAAAACCCATTTTATTATCATCATAGAAAAATAAGTTGTAGGACAACTACACAACCTATACCTTGAAAAAAAAATTATATATTATCTTACACATAAATGTATTGATTATTATTATCAACGGGTTTTTACTATATTTTACTTATCCAAATACCTAAATTAATATATAGTATGTTATATAACGTAAGGGGTCATCTCTACCATTTAAATTATGATCGACCTTAACATATCAACCATCAAACTACCCTCAACATAAATCATATCATCTAGTGTTGTTTAAAACAAACTTTGAAATCAACTATGACACCCCAGTCCCACAATCAAAATATCAAATGATTATAAATACCTTAATTATACCCCAATTTTAAAATTAGCTGATATAACCCAAATTTACCCCAAATTATTTATAATAATACAAAAAAATGAGTCACATGCATTTGAAGGACCATTTAAGATAATAGTTTTAGATACTACAAAAAAACATCAAACTAAAAAATCCCATGTCTTTTTCATAAAATGGAAATTTTTCCACTCTATAT
This sequence comes from Viscum album, assembly GCA_963277665.1. Classification (NCBI taxonomy): domain Eukaryota; kingdom Viridiplantae; phylum Streptophyta; class Magnoliopsida; order Santalales; family Viscaceae; genus Viscum; species Viscum album. The sequence goes on from OY728127.1 coordinate 1,168,098,569, forward strand.
TAAATTATATATTCCATAATAAATAGTCACCATCTCATGAAAAATTATCTAAACACGCAACTATTCTAGAAATATAATGTAAAATATTTTTCTTTATATTCATGATAAATTGAATCATAAAAAGTAGGATCTCAAACAATCAGTTAGTGTAAATACAAGTGATAAAAATTAAAGATGATAAATGATTAAAATATTTGTATAAATAATTTTGAAGGAATATATAATTAAAAAATTTAAAGGATATAATTAAATTGAATGCATAATATAACCTTGGATTATAATATAAATGGAAATATGACATGGATAAAAAACACTGGTTCCATAGTGTTAAAATTATTACACTAAAAAGATAATTCCAAGACAAATTACAATACACCGTGATCCCATACATCAACTTCTAAACATTGGGGAATTTTATGGAGGAAATATTTTGTTCCTTTCAAACATACACTAAAATATGCTATCTAGTTTTTCTAAAATGACCTAGTGATGCATCGTGGGTTATTTCTTCCCACATCCATCAAAAATTATGTAAACTTCATTCGATGAATTATATTAATAAAAAATAAAATGCATAAAGTTCAATCCATATTAATAAATAAACATCTATATTTGAATATCATGTATATGAATACTCAATATCTCCCCAATCAATAAATAGAATAGATTTCTTTATGAGCATCCTTCAAAATAACATTTTCTAGAGTATGTGGTATGTGGTAAATTCAATAATTTCCCTATTTAATCATCATCTAACATATACATCAACACACATTAATAAAATTAAAGAAATATAGAGTGTTCCAAGAGGAGAGGTATTGGATGGAAATATAATACTTATAAACAGTGGATGATTAGGAACAAAAAAGATGTAATGGATTATCCAAAATCATGTTACCCTGTCAGAAAATATTATGAGAAGATTTAAAAGGTACTATGTGAATAATATATACACCAAAAAATATAAATTTTTTTATGTGAATCATATCTCAATGATGAAAAATTGATATGAAAAAAACCTATTGTAAATGTAATATAAGGACCAAAAGAAAATGAGAGGGATACCATACTAACAGAATAAAATGAAATAAAATATATTTAATTAATTTAAGGTAATACGGATTTGAATACACTGTAAAAAATAAAATATTGTATGAAATATCAAAAATGACAAAATACTAAAAAACTAACCCATGTATTTTGAAATATTCGAATCAAAACCCTGTAAATAATATAATTTCAAATGAAATAATATATAATATTAATAATAAGAGAATCGCGATATAAAATTTAAAATTGATTTTAATTACACCATACAATAGTAAACATGGTGTATAACATAAACATGTCTCAAGGAATTGAAAATCTAAACAAATAACCCTTTATAACAAGAGTATTATCTAAATCAAATACATTGAATAATAAAGATCTCAAAATTGAATATAAAATAAAATTACTTATAATTCATTATATAGTATTAAATATGGGAAGTACGTACACCATTTAAAATTAAAATAGTCTATAATAAGAAAAATTTCTTGAAAAATATTATAAAATGACCAAAAAACATTCAAGTAAAAAAATATTTTAAGAATCCATAGATAATGAGGATATACGCAAGAATTACAGAAACCAAAAAATTTATGAGGAAATAAACATAATATTCATAATTATTTATATTAAATTTAATATGGAACAACAGTGTTGAATAAGAATATTTTTAGCTCAATGGAAAAAAATTGAGTTATAAAAAACCCTTACATTAAAATATGACATCCACTAAATTTATTTAATATCATTGTTTAGTTTTTGTTTTTGACCATGAACCACCCAATGGTTCTGTATCCAATGATTGATGGACCTGCTTTCCAAAGGTAGGTGTTCGCCGGATGGTCTGACCAGCGACTCTTAAGAACTCACATTGGTCGAGAGGATGGGTAGTCGGGCTCATCGCACCCTTTGGGGGGGGAATTATTGCCTGTTCTGGGACTCTCTTATATATTTAAGACGTATTCATATGTTCGTGAATCTTTGTTTTATACCCAAACATAGTATCCATAGATTTAACCTTGGTGGGAAACGGTCAGCTGGACGCAGGGTTTCGGAATCATTTATGCCCGAGGTTTACCATCTCTTGTTGGATTAATGACCCCGAAGAGTCGTAACTCACTTGAGGTGGCACTAGGAGTGGCGCGGTGAACCGATGTGAAGATAATCGGATCGACCGGTTGTTGGGATTTAACCTCATAGAGGCTTCCTACATACCCTCCTTAAGAGGTAGGGATCAATGTCCACGTAGTTCGCATCGATGCGTCTGAGAACCGACTTGAATGTGGACCCGGGGGTCCGATGCTGATCGGGCTTGAACCTCTTGGAGGCTTCCTATATACCCTGCTTAGGAGGCAGGGATCAAAGTCCACGTAGTTCGCATGGAAGCATCAGAGAACTGACGTGAATGTGGACACGAGGGTCTGATGGTGATCGAGATTGAACATCTTGGAGGCTTCCTATGTACCCTACCTAGGAGGCAGGGATCAAAGTCCACGTAGTTCTCATTGGCTTGGGACATACGCTCTGTGGTAGCCCGGAATGATGGGCTGGGGCTTACACTCTGAGGAGGCCCATGGCGATGGATTGGGGCTTACACTCTGAGGAGGCCCATGGTGATGGATTGGGGTTTACACTCTAAAGAGGACCATAAGAGGATGTCATGGTCAATGCTTACTCTAAGCCCATGTGAGTAATGCTCGGTGTAAAAAACAAGATGCAGTAGGGACCGGAGGATCACTCCACGAAAGGTGCGTCCGTGAGAAGTGTATTGGGGCTTACGCATGAGGGCGGCCCATAGTGATGGATTGTGGCTTGCACTATGAGGAGGCCCATGGTGATGGATTGGGGATAACACTCCGAGGAGGCCCATGGTGATGGATTGGTTCTTACACTCGATGGAGGCTCATGGTGTGGATTGGGGATTACACTCTGAGGAGGCCCATGTGATGGATTGGGGCTTACACTCTGAGGAGGCCCATGCGACAAAGCGCAACCGGAGAGGGAAAGGGGGTGCTCTTGTGCCCATATCCTCTCCTGCAGTACATGAGGGCTTCCTTCTAATGGGTATTTTACTACCCCGAGGAAACCTTTTCAATTAGAGGGGAAAAAAGAGGACTCCCGAGATCAGACACCACATTACTGTGGGAATGTGAACCCATGAATGCCTTGAGAATCTGCTCAAGGGTTGGGGAAACCCCTTTGCCCCTTTTTACCGTGGGTATGTGAACTCAAAATGGCGTGCTAATGCGCCTGAGGGTTACACCACATGGATCTGTTGGCTCTGGTGGAGGCCTCGCCTCTGGGCCAATGAATAGGCCGATGAGGGAGTCACGGGGTATTAGGCCGGATCGGGAGGATCTTATGTTGCTCGAGAAATGGTACCTCTGATGGTTTTGGTTCCCTTCACGTAGGGAAGTTCTACGCAGCTAAAGGGGTCGTCCACGGACCAGGGTGCTCCACGGACTAAGAGGCTACCCATGAACCAGAAGGGTTCGCGGACTGACTGGTCGTCCGTGAACCAGGGTGCTCCATGGACTAAGAGTTCATCCACAGACCAAGAAGTTCTGCGGACTGACTGGCTGTCCGCGAACCAGTAGGGTCCGTAGACTGATTGGCATCCTACGAACCAAGGTGGTTCACGACTCCGGGTTTGATCCGTGAACTAGGGTGGTCTGCGGAGGGTTCCATTTGAGCAGTGGCGGCCAAGGACAGCGCCGATCAGGGGTTCGTGGGTCGAGGCTTTTCCCTTGTAAGAGGGTGCTATGTGGTACGACAGATCAGAAAAGAGGCATAAACTCCCTGGTCCATGGGGAGTGCATCCGCAGAGGTGCTATGGTTCGCGGTCTTCCCTTTTTATGTTATTTTTAGTTAGAGGTTCACCAAATTATTATGAATTTTCGGTTCCTCATTAGTTCGTTCCCAGGTTTATACCTGCTCTAGTTCAAGAACTGGAACTTCATTGTTTGTAAAATCCTAAGCCTTCCTTCGAAATCCTTCCACCCGAGTCTGATCGCTCTTCGCTTCTTCTACCATTGAATCGTCTGAATCCCAGTCCCTGAACCCTTCCTACTTTCCCCTTCGGTCTCCTTTTATAGAGTGGGTAAATTGATGTATCTGTGGTCATGTGGCACCTTTTGCGGAGGCCCATTACTGAATACCTGGTTTACAACTAACTTGGTCAATCCGTAATTTGTGGTGGGTATTGAACACTTCTACCCCCTACAAACTGAACTCCGGGAGTGCTTCACGGCCGTAGAGGGTTCCGCCTCTATTCCACAAACGATGGAGGCTGCGACATGAACTGGTCGACACGGTCCGCGGTTGGGGCGGTTCACGACGGTGAACTGAATCGACACCCATTCTGACTCACGACCGCAGAGGATCTCCGCCTCCATTTTGCGAATCACGACGGTTCGCAGAGGGGGTGCGCAGGGCCTGGCCACGTTGCGTTTTCATGGGACCGGTATGTGGAACGGTCATTCTTATGTCCCTTCATTGATTTTTTTCTGTATTATTTTCCCCAATTCTTTGAGGGATTTGGTTAGAATCTCCTTTCCAGATTTTTCAGGACCCTACAAATGCTCCCCATCGAAATGGGGTCCAATCAGAACGAAGTGGAGGCCATTCCGATGCAAAGTGGTCCTGAAACTGATATGCTTTGCGTTAGGGTAGTGGACCCAGTACGGGACCACGCCTATAAATATGGGGTGGACTTCATTTTTCCATTACCAAATTCATTGCGAAACCAGAGCTCCCTCGCCTTTGCGCGCTCATTCCTTTGTGAGGTGCCTCATCCGTGAACCGGCTGTGACTTCCGCGAACCATTCCACCTTCGTGATCACCTTAGTAATTGATGACGGTATGTGGAGGAACTTGCTTCGTTGTTTTGGTGATCCATGGTCTCGATGCTACGTGGACTGAAATAACTTGAACTTTAAAAGTTTCTAAGTCTTCTGAACTTAATCACTTAAATTCGGGATTGAAATTCCACATAGCAACTTGGTTCGCAGTTTCTTGGACAATTCTCTGTGCGCCAGGGTTTTGCGGACTGATTTCACGAAGGGATGGTTCGCGGGATTCTGTCATCGCGAACCATCCTTTGAGGCCTCCTTGCGGACTTTTATTATGAAGGGCCTCTTTGAGTACTTTGATTATGAAGGCTCCTCAACTGATCCACAGCCATATATCTGGTATTTTTGTCTAGATTTTTATTACGGACTAACCAATTTTTGGCTCTCATTGTGCAGGGATAAAACATAGTTCCCCCTCGTTCTGCACCGAGGCCTACTGCAGAGCCGCTCCCAATTGATTCAGGGAGATGTTTGGCTATGATTCACAGAGCGGAGAACATCCAAGAGGACCCCAGTCGGTCCATCATTCCTGACGATGGTGCCTTGAAATATTTTCTCCCTACTAATCTCCTGGATTATCCACTATCAAATTGACTTCCACTTCTTGGATTTGGTCTTCAAGACGACTTCCATATTCCGCCCCCTTTCTCTGGTCTTCCTTCTCCTTTCTTGGAAGTGGCATCCAAGTGTATTCAGGCAATCCTTAACCAATTGGGGGAGATGGTTTCCGAATCTGACCAGAATGACGCTTTTATCATGAGGGGCTCTGTTTGGAACCAAAGTGATCACCATGCTCGAAATTTTTCTTAGGAATCTGTATTCAAGATTTACCCTTCTATTATCAACCTTGCTTGAGTAGATCCCGATGCGAGGTGGATTCCTAGGTGGGATCTTTGATCTGGCAGGCTCTTCTCGAAAGACTGGGCCTAGGCTTTCTGGGTCCATCATCACTATCGGGAGTCTCACAAATCATTGGAAGCAGTCAATTTATATTTTGTAGTGTGGGCCTCCCAATTTTCCATTCACCCACCTTCCTTGGTCCTACCAGAATTACTTAGTGGCTTGGGTTCAATCACTAATACTTTCCACCTTGCCCATGGTGAAGTTGGTATTAGTCTGTGGGATATCCATTAGTTGGGAGGACTCTTGATTATCGGTGAAATGTATGACGAATTTCTGCCTTCTCCTGACGCATTGGACGACGTTGAACAAGTGCCTTTATTGGCGAGGGATTTGTTGGTTATGGTAGAGCAGTCAATGGGTCAGGCATTGCGTGCCCGCTCTCCTATTCCTTATAGAACCTGGATAGGATTATTTCTGAACACCACTGGTCCTGTGCTGATGATCAAGCGCCCCTGGAATCATCCTTCTTAGCAGTCACGAACCACCCCAAGTTCCTACTGGGCGGTTCTGGAGGCAGGTGACAACCTCTCATGGGGTTACGAGGTGTGCCCTGATGAGCCTCCTATGCTCCGGCTGGAAGGCTAGTTTGCTATGTTCTTGAGCGAGTGGCTATTCCCTTCCTAGGATATTAATACTGGCACCAGGGTTTTCACCCTGATGATGGCAGTTGAGATGGCAGAGGGCTGCCTGGTGAATTTAGTTGTGCCCACACTGGCTCATATTTATGAACTGCTGAGTCATTTGAAAAAGGGCAGGTCACCCTTCTGTCTGAGTGGGCCATTTCATTTTTTGTATGGCTGGGTAGCAGATCATTGTCGCTTCTATGAGTATCGTCACAACATAATTATCCTGCTCTCTACTTTTCGGCCTACCCTACTTGATATAGCTAGACTTCGCCTGAAATCCCTCAGTCCTGGTGAAGTCCTCGAGCTTCTGAGCGACTTTTTCCAGTTTACTTTCACTCCTTACCCCACCCCTTCTGGAATCTTATTCGATAACCGTGGGGGGATCCTAGAGGAGCGCTCTTACATGATCTCTCTACGGGACAGATTTCTATCCGCGTAGATCGACGTGGTTTCTATGTGCGAGTTGTATGTCCTGTATCGCTTTTTTCACCAGTTTGGGTGCATGCAAGTCCATGTTTCCCTTCCCCCTCCTCAGTCTCAAGGACTGCACCCAGCCACACTTCGTCAATGGTGGTTGATGGTGATGTGGGAGGGATCCGACATGAGCATACCCCTGCCTGTCATGGGGGCAGCCTCCGGCCATTCCATGGAGTATGCAAAGGCATGGGAAAAATACTATCCCGATGGGATTCTAGGGAAGGCCATGCGGAAAATTCCCAAATCAGGAGGTACTGCGGCTGCCACGTCTATCGCACCTTCCCCATCAGCTATAAGGGTAGATCGACTACTAGCTCATCGATCAAAGCGACTCAGGGGATTTTCTTCTCCCAGCCCTATGGTGTCCGAAGTTCAAACGGGTTCATCCTTCTTGGATGTGGATGAGGAAGACCTTGTTCTTCTGAGTCCCAGTGATACAATCCTGGAATTTTTTCAAGTTGATACTGGGCTAAGAAACTTGATCCCCAAGACTGAAACAGGGTTAGAGGCTCTAGAGTTTTCAATTTTGGAGCCGACTTCTAGTGAGCACATGCTTGTGCGGGTTGCAATGCCAGATTTTGTTCCTGTTCCATCCAGTGAGGATAATAAAGATCCCCGTGTCAGGCGGAGCACCGGGTGGTGCGCAGGTGGTCCTGACCTCTGATTTTCCAGATCATTGCCGAAAGTCCTCTAGCTGAGATGGAAATTAAGACCGAAGCTCTTAGACAGCTCTTCGTGGGCTTGGGGTCGGGTGGCTTTGACTATCGGTAGTACCATTCTCTTGCTTTCCAAGTTGTCATGGCCCGTGAGGAACCTGCCACTAGTGAACCTAAACTTACTCTCTTTGCTGCCGCTCATCGCGGGACCTGAGCTCTGGAAAAAGCCACGATACATCTCCATCAGCTGATAGAATATGAGGTGATCTCTCGAGATCAAGAGACCGTCCTATCCTCTGAGTTGCATGAATGTGAAGAACGGGCAGCGATGCTGAGGAATCAGATGTCAGCTATGACTAGTCGTCCTGAAGCCACCATTAAAGGGATAAATGATCTCCAAACAACAGTGGAGCGTAATCATCAGGTGGCTAAGGTTGAAGCTAGGGAGAAGGCCATGTTGGAATAGTCTTGCAACGACCTCTGCCGCACGGTCACTGATCTGGTGGAGAGAGCGAGTCAGGTTCTTTTATGACCATCGTAGCCACTCTTGTACTCTCTGTTTTACATACCCCTCTCCCTCTCTTTTTATTGTGAGGGAGAGACCCCAGTTTGTGGACGTCCTTCCTTTTTTTTTGTTCGAACGAAATACAATCTCTGTTGATCACTTGTCACTGTAAAACTTGATTGTTACTTAGACAATTGTTGTGTAAATAATGATTCACTGAATCTGAATAAATCGTAACTCTGGAAAACAAAATTTTACTTTTTCCTAGACCATGGGGTCTAGCAAGCATAGTTCGACTATTTCTAAGGTCTTTTTGAAAGTCCCCACAAACTTTTCGTCTTTTTCTTTTTAATGCCCTTATTTTTCCTTGTCCCGTTTAGTGTGAGCCCAGCGGGTATGACATGACTTTTGCTTAGGTCACCCTTTTTGGGTTTTCAGACTAACAGGCTTTGTGCCTCTTTTTGTGAGCGGTTTAAAGTCTCACTGACAAGACTATCATTACTGATGTTTTAGGTCGAACTGTTTTGAACAAACATGGTGGGGAAAGGGCCCCAATGGGGTTTAGCTGATTCAATGATGTCTCAATACACTTTAGATGCATGTGGGGGGGGGAGAACATGTCTAAATTTTAATGGAATGCAGGGCATGCCTCAAGTCATGAGAGTCGCGTCGGCATACAGAGGTAGGAAGAGCGTTGACTAAGGAAATATTTCCTTTGGTAGATGCGCCAGGGGTGATCAATATGCAGAGCCGCTGTGGGTATGGTATGCATAATCGTGCAAAGGTGTCCTTAAGTCAACGATTATCCATTTATGATGGCCAGGGGACTTCATGGAAGTCCGGCTCATGGAAACCAAAATGGGTGGCTTGGAAAATTATGAAAACCACCAGGGGTGGCTCAGAAGGGGAGTGTGACATCTGAAAGGGTTTTGGGAATATCTTTACTAATCAGGAGCGTGGTCAAGAGACCACTTCCCTATGCAATTATTTAGCGTAAGTTATGGTTGAGGCTTGGCGCAGTTTAAAGTCATGTAGCCGGGACATCATTTAAAATGGAACGAATTCTCCTGGTTCTCAGTAATCTTGTCAAAGGCATTCCACCATATTAAAGAAGGGTTATGAAAGTGGTTGGTAAACTATATCTCATAGGGTTTTCGAATCCCATGATAGACATGGGGGCTCAGGGGCCAAGGGGCATATGGAGAGAAGCATTTCCTAAGGAAATCATGCCTTTGGTAGACGGTCCAGGGGCTATCAATATGCAGAGCCGCTGAGGGCATGGTATGAATAGTCATGCAAATGTGTCCTTAGGTCAATGATTGTATTCCCCCGATAGCCAAGAAACATCATGGAAGTTGAGATTTGGGACCACCAGGGGTGGCTTATGAGTGTTCTTCTTTTTATGAGTGAAGATTATGGTTTATGATGAGAGGGTGTCTGGATATGGGGGAAACATCTAGACTAAACTTCCTAAGAATGGGTGAAGTAATCCCTTCTCATGCGGGTGTGAGACGGTGACTTGTGCCGATCTGACCCGTGCACTGAAGGATAGAGAAAAGCCTTAGTTCCTTATTGAACCCATGGTAGGTTTGACTGTGCAGTTTATCTTCATGTGGTTAGGACATGTTTCGTGTAGTTATACATCATGCGGTAAAGATAAGGGGCATTATTTAAAGGTTTCTATGCAGTTTAACGTCATGTAGTGAGGACGGAGGGCATTTTTTTAAGCCAGTGAAAATGCTTGTGGTTGGCTGCATTTCCCTAGACGGTTAATGCTTGGTCTTTGCAGTTTTATGCCAAGCGGCCAAGATGTCCTATGCAGTTTAACATCATGCGGTAAGGAAGCAGTTTCAAAGGTCGCTCTTCATCAGAATGTAACTGGTCTTGAATATCACAACATTCCCCAGATGTGGAGGGGGTTTGATCGGTGGAAATCATGGTTCTGGGGATTCTTGGATCAAGAGAGTTGATATGGGGGCTCTGAGGCCGGTAAGCATACAAAGCTAGGAAAAGTATCGCCTGTGGAAATCTTGCCTTTAGTAGCCGGGCCAGGGGCTATCAATATGTAGAGCCTTTGAGGGCATCATATGAATAGTCCTGCAAATGTGTCCATGGGTCGATTAATTTCCACATCTGATGGTCGTGAATGGTTATGAGGATCCACAATTATCTGGGCCATGAAGTCTATCATTTGGTAGGAAAATGTCAGGACATGTCGGGCATACTCGTCCCTCGTTGCTATTAAAGCTTAGAGAGCTCCCTGTACTCATTTTTTTTTGAGTGTGGGGGTGTACCTATATTCCATGCATTTTAACATCATGCGGGACGGATTAAGTACTCCTACTTTAGCAGTCATAGAGCTCGGACCATTGGATGACTATTACTACAGTCACTCAAAGGATAACAAGGTCAACATGTTTTGATATACTTGGAACAAGGTGGGGAATGATGGTTGTAAACTGCAACTTTGAGTTTTCCAAGATTAGGAGGTGTGGTGTGGGGGCTCTGAGGTCGATAAGCGTACAAATTTAGGAAGAGTAATGCCCATAGAAATATTTCCTTTGATGGATGAGCTAGGGGTTACCATTATGCAGAGCCGCTGAGGGCATGGTATGCATAGTCATACAAAGGTGTCCTTAGGTCAATAACATTCCACTTCTGAAGGCCATGAATGATTATGAGAATCCGAAATTACTCACAGTGCATAGTTCAGCACGTTGGGATAATGGTGTCTGGGTATACAAGAAACATCCTCACCGCAATTCTCGGTTGAGTCAAAGTAGCTTAGTCCTGGCTAGATGTTCGTTGGTGTAGGTCCCTATGTGAACCACTGTCGAACACATAGGCTATACAGATTGGGATACCCTGGAAACACATTGATGTGAAAAGGGGAATGAACTTGTAAACCACTGCTTCAAAAAAAATTGGATCTGGAGATGTGATATGGGGGCACTGAGGTCGTTAGGCGTACGGTGCTAGGAAGAGTATCGCCTGTGGAAAACTTTCCTTTGGAAGATGAGAAAAGGGTTGTCATTATGCAGAGCTGTTGAGGGTGTGGTATACATTGTCACGCAAATGTGTCTACGGGTCGAGGACTTTCCACTTCCGATGTCCATGAGTGGTTATGAAGATCCATAATTATCCAGGTCATGGAGTCTGATGTATGTAGAGGATGCATCCAAATGTGCATGGAGTATCTTCATCTCGTATCTCCATGTGTATTGGTTAGGTCACGACGAAGTCTGTGCAGTTTAACGTCATGCGGTGAGGACGAAGTCCGTGATGTTTATCATCATGCAGTAAGGAAGAAGTCCATGCCGTTTATCATCATGTGGTATGGACGAAGTCCGTGCAGTTTATCGTCATGCGGTAAGGATGAAGTCCATGCAGTTTAACATCATGTGTTGAGGACGAGGTATACACCTCGTTCAGGTCTGGTCCATATACGGGGGAAGGGGAATTTTTAACATTATTGTCCGTGCAGTTTAATGTAGTGCGTAAAAGACACAAAAATACCCCCCATGCAGGTCTAGTCCATACAAAGGGAAAAAGGAGAATTTTTTTAAATATTGCTATCCGTGCAGTTTTACGTCATGCAGTAAGGACGAGAAGTACACCCAATGCATGTCTGTTCCATACACGAGGGGAAAGGGCCCCTTTTTTTATTTAGGGGGCTAGGCCAGGATAGGGGATCCTGGCGTCGCTACGTATCCTACGAGGTCATGAATCAAGCCGCACGTAGTTATTTGGAAGAAGTACACCCCGTACAGGGCTAGTCCGTACATAGGGGGCATGGGAATTGTTAAAACTTCTTGTCCGTGCAGTTTAACATTGTGAGGTGAGGATGAAGAATAAACCCCATGCAGGTCTGGTCCGTACACGGGGGGAAGGAGGCATTTTCAACTGTTATTCCGGGGGTTGGTCCAGGATAGGGGATCCTGGCGTCGCTACGTATCCTGTGAGGGCAGGAATCAAGCCGTACACAGTTCTCTGAAATTTATGTAGTTTAATGTTGTGCAGTAAGGACGGACATCATCCAGTTTAAATGGTGGGGACATGGGGGTATTATTAGATTTTGTGAAGTTTAATGTCATGTGATGAGGACGTGATACTCCTAGTTGAAGGTCATAGAGTTTGGACCGTTGTGTGCTCGGTAGTTTAATGTCATGAATTTCGGACGATGAATACACCCCGTGCAAGTCTAGTTCGTACACGGGGGGAGGGAGCAATCTTGAATCTTATTATCCGTGCAGTTTAATGTCGTGCGGTAAGGATGAACTCCATGCAGTTTAACGTCATTTGGTAAAGATGTAGGGGACCCGACGTGAAAGGAAAAAAGGGTGTATATGCAGTTTAACGTCCTGTGGTGAGGACGATCTCGCTGCAGTTTAACGTTGTGATGTAAAAATATTATCCACTTTTGGTTTCTATGTGAATTACTTCTATAAGAATCTCACATTTGTTGGAGCGGTTGTAAATTGTCCGTCCATATAGATCAGGGTATATGCTCCATTTGAGTAGACCTTGTGTACAACATATGGTCCCTCCCATTTGGGCTCCAGCTTTGGAGGCTTCTTTCTAGGTATCATTGGGGTCCGGAGGGCCAATACAAATTCTCCTTCCAAGAAATACTGGAGACGGACCTTTTTGTTGAAGGCTCATGCGATTTGGTTCTGGTATACCTCCAGATGTTGAAAAGTGTGAAACCGCTTCTCGTCCAGGTTTTCCAATTCTCCTAGCCGCTTTTTTGACTACTCATCATTGGATAATTGATCACGCACGGCAACACAGAGTGAGGGAAGATGGAGTTCAATGGTCAGGGCCACCTCTATGCTGTAAACCAATGAGTATGGGGTAACCTAAGAAGCGGTGCAGATTGTGGTTCGATATGCCCACAATGAATGGAGGAGTTTATTCGGCCATGACTTCTTGTATTTGTCCACCATTTTATGGAGAATGTTGGACATGGTCTTGTTGAAAGCCTCTATCTGTCTGTTTCCCGCTGCATGGTAGCGGGATAAGTGGTTAGCCTTGATACCATACTCGTGGTGTAGTTTCTCCAATTCAGCAGAGCAGAAGTTGGTGTCGTTGTCCGTCAGTATGGTATTAGGGATGCCAAATCTGGTGATGATATTGGTCTTTAAAAAGCTGACAATATTTCGTGCCCCGACTTCCTTGAGGGGTATGGCTTCTTCCCATTTGGAAAAGAAGTCAGTTGTCATGAGGATATACTTCAGTTGTTTGTCCGTGGTGGGAGGATATGGTCCCACGGCGTCCATTCCCCAGATGGAAAACAACCTGGAGTACTTTTCTTGATGATGTAACTCCGGGGGTTGGTGTATGAAGTTTTCAGGAATCTAGAATGAGTGGAATTTTGTGGTAAAACGCTCGCAGTCTCGTGCCACTATGGGCCAGTAGTACCCAAGCCTTCGAACCTGATGGGAAAGCATGGTTCCCGATTGATGTGCTACACACACTCCGGCATGTACATCAGTCATGACGGAAGCGGTTTCCTCTCTGTAAATTCATCTGAGGAGCACTCCATCGAGGCCTTGTTTGTTGAGGACCTCTTGCTGACCCGCGCCACTATATTGGACAAATTTGATTTCCCTTCTCTATATTTTCTCTCATTCAGCCCGGTCTGATGGAAGTTCTCCCCATTGAAGGTAGTTTGAAATGGGGTCATCCAGCTGGTGGTAGGAGCATATGGCTCGAGGACAGGACTGACTTCATTGATTTCTTCTGTCTTGGTCTGAACAAATGGAAATACTATTCGATGGTGATCAATACTAAAAATTGTTTCATCCCGGCCTGGGTCAGCTAGGGTTGTGGCCACGTTGGGTAATGCATCATCCTGGGCGTTTTGAGACCGGTTAATATAGGTTAATGTTGGTTCTATGGAGAATTCCACCATTAAAACTTGGACATGGTCAAACAGGGGGATCATCTCCTTCTTTTTAATAGCATAATCACCATTGACTTCCTTGATGAGCAACTCTGTGTCACCTTTGACCTTAAGATGTTGTACTTGTGCATCGAGAGCGAGTTCTCGGCCTGCAATGAAGGCTTGATATTCCTCTTCATTGTTCATACATCCTTCTGATAGGAGGAAGTAATATGGAAAGACTGCCTTCTCTAGGGACACGAGTATTATCCCTAAACCCACTTTGTTGAATTTGGGATCCTCCATCCTCTTCCCAGTGGGGCTTCGGGATGCGTCGTCGAAGTACATTTCCCATGTCGAGAACTCCTTTTGAACCGAGAAGATGTATTAATTTGGTAGCTCAGTGTCCGGTGCAGTGGTCCCTGTCGAAGGGTGCTCTGCCAGAAATTCGGCTAATTCCTGACCCTTGATGGATTTATGAGGCACAAACCTGATGTCAAACTGTTGTAGGATGAATGCCCATTGGGATAGGCATCTGGTTAGCATCGGGCGGCTGAGGATGTACTTGAGCAGGTTACTCCACGAGATCAAATGGACTTCGTGATGCTGCAGATAATGTCACAGCTTTTGAACTGCGAAGGCCAAGGCCAAATAGTTCTTCTTGATATTTGAGTATCGAGTCTCAGCATCAATCATGGTTCGACTATGGTAATAGAAACTATTTTCGCTGTCGGCGTCATTCATTTGTGCGAGGAAGGGTCCCAGTGATCACTCTAAGGATGTCACGTACAGGATGAGAGGTCTTCCTTCAACCAGGGGCACAAGCACCAGTGGGATAAATAGGTACTTCATCATGTTGTCAAACACCTCTTGGTAGTCATCCATCCATTGGTACGTGACCCCCTTCTTCATTAACCTGGCGAAAGGCAAACATTGGCCTGCCAGGTTGGCTATGAACCGCCTAAGAGAGTCTAGGTGTCCTTGGAATCCCCTCAACTCGGTGAGATTGTGGGGAGGTGGAAATCCAAGGATAGAATTTGTCTTCCCAGGGTCGACTTCAAGGCCACGATGGCGTACGACAAAGCCAAGTAATTTTTCTAAGGAGACACCAAAGGCACATTTCAAGGGGTTCATCTTCATGATATGCTGTCAGAGCTTGTTAATGATAGTCTCAAGGTCTGTAAGGTGAACTGAGTGTTGTCTGGACATGACCACTAATTCATCCACGTAACATTCAACAAATTTCTCAAGGAACTCTTTAATGATCTGATGCATGGCATGGTGATATGTGGCACCAGCATTTTTGAGACCAAAGGGCATGACCCTGTAACAAAATACCTCTTGAGGGGCCCTAAAGGCAGTGGATTCTTCATCTTCTTGGGCCATCCTGATTTTATTATATCCATAATATCCATCCATGATGGATAGATCCTCATACCCAGCCGTTTCATTGATTAACAACTCGGTGATTGGAACCGGGATGTCATCTTTTGGACAATGCCGATTATGATGTCTGAAGTCAATGCAGACGCGGATTTGTCCATTCTTTTTCTTGACAGGGATGATGTTGGCCAACCAAATGGGGTACCAGACCTCCCAAATGAAGACTTATTTAATGAGCTTATTGACTTCAGCCTCTATTTTGGCGGCATGTGAGGGATGCGTCCTTCTGGCGGCCTGTTTATAGCCCCGGTGTTCTACTGGAAGACCCATGTGATGCGTCGCCACATCGGGATCAAGTCCAAGAATTTCTGTGTAATTCCAAGAAAAAACATCTCGATGTTTCCTCAGGAAAGATGTATATACCTCGTTCTCCTCGGGGGACATCGCTTCACTAATGAGAGTAAGCATCGAATCTTCCTCGGTACCCAGGTTTATTTCCATGAGTTCTTCCACAATGGTGGAGATACCCTCCTCAAATGCAAGAGGCGCATCCCTGAGATCTTCCCCATGTTCTTCTCCCAAGTCCCCATCTTCATGATTTGATGAGGAGAGAGCTTCCGGTCTGGGACATTGAGGGTTTGAGGGAGAGGTGTCGTGGGCATCCCCGCTTGAGTATTCATCCGCAAATTAGGGGTTGATGGACGTTCCCGCATTGTCGTTCTTAGCCATTGTGGCTGAAGTCATGAGGACATCTGAGTGCCTATCCATACTTGAACTCCTACTCTCAACATCGTTGATGGGCAGGACATAATCTCTTTCAAGCTACCTAAGGGGGTCATCATGTACCATTTCTAGGCCATTTTGAGCGGGGATCCAGTCGACAGCATCGACCAAAGGATTCTTTTTCATTTTCTCATAGAACCCAGTGTCAATGTAATGTGACTAGGAGAGCTCGAAAGGGGCCTGGTCAGTGTGCGATGTTCCTATTTGTCCATTGACGCAGTACTTGATACACTGGTGATAGGATCAAGGAACAGTCATGTGCCTATGGAGCCACGACCTTCCTAACAGGGCATTGAATGTTGTGCTCTACCGGACCACTAGGAATTATGTGTAGGCTACCAGGTCACCAAAATGGGTCTTTAGCTTGATTTTTCCCATTGGATTCTACTCACTCTTGTTGTAACCCAACAGAGTTGTGGCCGAGGGAATTAGGTCTTCCTCACTATAGCCCAACTTACAGGTCCTCCCCTTTCTGTGATACTAACGGTTTGGGCCGGGGTCCAACTATAGGGTTGGTTTTGGCCGCAGCTGCGCATCCCTTGGTATCCCCTACCACTGCGATTCCTCCTCCCGACTCCTCATGCAGGGAACTCAGGTTTATAACCATACCCTTCTTCAGGGAATGATGCCATAAGATGGATGACATTAATAGAACCAAATATTGGCTCTTCATCCTCTGACAGGTCAACCTGGTTGGCTGTCCCTGATGGTGCCGTTTCGTGGGTCGGTGCCCGTGTCGCCAAATTTGAGTTCCTGAAATCTGCTAGGGTCAGGACTAATGTTGGACCTGTCACGGACTACTCCTCTTGCGATTGTCTCCTCCTTATTTGATTACGCCCGGATGACCGGCTCGTGGAGGGCTGTGAGGTCGGTACTGTCGGCTCTATGGCTTCATAGGTTGTTGGTGGAAACACCGGCTGCTGTAGTTGAGCTCAGAGTATTCCCTGGGCTCAGTTTATAGTAATCCGAGTCATCCAGTTGTCAAATTTCTTCCCCTGCTTGCTGGTGGATATCATCCACCCCTCATCTTTGTCGGAGTTGGTGGTAGAGATACATGCCACATGTGCTAGAGGTGGCCCCAACTAGACCTATCCAGAGTCTACCATCCTCTACAGGAGGTCTTTGAAGACGAATCATTCTCAGATACTACGGCCCAACATCCGATGGTAGGGGCGATAATATAGCATGTTATCGCGGCTGACCTCTTCATGTTTCCATGGATCTGGGAGGCGGTGCATGTTTCAGTTCATGGCGTCAATGAAGTATCCGAAGACTTTATCGTCCTGGAATGAGTATACTTTTTTCCTTCATTCCTCTAACAAGTTCCACTCCAGTCCTCACTGATTGTCCCGTTTAGGCGGAGGCAGCCGCTGATATGCTGGAGGCCCTTGACGATTTGGTGGAGGCATGAGCAGTGGATTGGGCACAGGGGCCGGCTTGAGTGTGATAGTGGACACTTTAGCTCTAGGGGATCTTTTCACAGGAGCCCACGAGGCTATTTGAGACTTCGAATTAGTCCGCTGTAGGGAGTCCTCAATTCTCTAGGCAATGGACGAGAGATGGAGGAAGTCAATGGTACACTCCACTGGTATGAGTGGTTTTCTCAAATCATCTTGAATAATATCAATGCATATGGCTAGCATCTCATCTTGAGGCATTTTCCTATTCAAATAATAGGTCAGACCTCTCCATATGGAGATGAAATCCGAGACCCTCTCATTCTCCCTCTGCTTGCAGTTCATGAGATCGCTAACTGTTGTTTTAGACAAGGTTGAGCTGAAGTGGAATAGGAACTGCTGCCGAAGGGCCTCCCAGCTCTGTATTTACTAGGCTGGCAGACTCGTATACCAGACGAAGGTGGATCCTTTCAAGGTCTGTATGAAGCATCAGAGTTTCAATGCTTCTTGTTGTTCCGTAGATCCCATCATAGGGTCACAATAGGAGTCATAGTGCATCAAATGCTGCTCTGGATCTCCTGATCCATTGAATATGGGTAATATAGGGCTCCCGAAATTGTGTGGAGGTGGTGTGTTTCTCACCCAATCTGGGTAGGGTTTCCGCTCTGGCTGCATCGGAGCGCGTCGACCTTCCATCACTTCTAATCGAGCCGTTAGGGCCTCGATGGTGTTGGTGAGACCCTGGTTTACATCCTGCTGGGCCCGGTCCTGGGCAGGCATAGCCCGAGGCATTTCCTCAGGATCCGGATTCTCCGACACCAGGGGTGAGTGTGCCATTTGTGGCACCTTCGAAGGGCCCAGGCGTACTCGCTCCAGTTGCTTCTTGAGTGGAGGGAACTATTGGTATTCATCATATTCTACGTTTAGGTAGTTGGACGGGCCGGGCGCCTCATTGGACAGGAGCCCTGACTGTATTTCGTTTGTCAGGGAAAACCTTAGTCTTTGAGGGGCACTTGCTGGGAGTGCATGATGTGGCTCCTCCTAAGACTCATTTTCAATAAGGCGGTTCCTCTGGAGTAGCTCGATGTTAAGACGCCTCAATTATTTCATCTCCTCTTCCTGTCGATCGAATCTCTCTTTGAGCGTGAGTGGCTCATTTTTGTCAAGAGAAGGAGTCGGGTTAAGGGTAACCAGTCCTTTATTCTTATCCCTATTGGAAGCTCGTAGGGTAGGTGGAGGAGGGTTGGCTGGATGGACGTCCATATTTAGGGCGGCCCTCTAGTTCCAGGTGTGCACACATAGGGTTCGTTGTGAGTCACACCCTGACAGGAACAATCATCTCCCGATCCCTCTTGATTTTCAGTATCTCTGGAGTCACCCATGTGGTTGACCTATATGTCGTTGATAGATGCATATCGAGGGGCATACAAGATATCATCTTCCAAATTGGAAGAGGATCTCCCGCGTCTTCTGCTGGCCTTCCCTTTTATGTCTTGGGAATGCCTTCAGAATTCTTGACAAAGGGTGATGCAGAGATTTCTTTGATGCGACCTTACGGTGCACCTTCATATTAGAGGGGATGATCATTCAAATGATGGGATAGGACGACAACCTCATCTTCTGACTATCCTCCCTTGACGAGAGAATACAGATTCTCATGGGGGAGGTTGTTATTGATGGGGTAATAATTCCCCCAGACCTGAGGGCTGGGGTTGGCCCCGTTCCATGGACACTGAGTCTCTTACCAGTTTTATTAGTCTTACGGGGGAATTTGTTGTTAAAAATTCCCCCAGCCCAGCAGGTTAGGGTTGACCCTGGATTGCGGCAGTTGATGTGGCTATCACTAACTTCCTGATCTTGTCTTCCCCCATTCGGGGGGGAACTGGGTTTGATGCCAAGTTCTTCAATGAATCAATACATTCTGGGGAGGTAGTCAAAGATCGCTAATTGGCCTCTCTTAGTCAAGAGGCCTATTGTATGCTCTTGGTGGCCTGATTCAGGAGTTCTTGATTATCTTGTTTCTGTCGGGCCTGACGCTTCTGGGACTTACTCAAGGCATGACTATGTTGGGTGTGTTGGCTTTCCTGAATAGGGAGACCACTCGATTGTCATCTTGATGTGACGACGTTGCAAGACACCATGCTGAATGGGTTTTATTGGGTGTGGAGCGGAGTGAAATGAAGAGCTCTGTTTTCCCCCATCCCCTGATATGGACTCCCGTCGGAGAATCACCGATGAGGTGGTGCAGTTGGTGCATTGCATGGAGGCAGGCTATCTTTATGTTTCCTTTACGCCTCTCGGGTCGCTGTTTTTATGCTGAAGGAAGAGCTTCCAGGTTTATGTTAAACATGAGGTATCCTATCTTCTTGACTTGGTATACATACCCGTCGTAGTGAAGGAAGCTTGATTTCAGCCAGCGGAGGGTCGTCCATATATTCTGGTGGATGTCGTGCACGTATTCTTCCGAAAAATCTCTGGGTATGTCGAACTGGGAGGTGTATGTATGCCTAAACATAACTGGTATATCATCCCTAGCCAGTCGTTTCCTGAGGTTCAGCATATCAGCATACTCCTCCGCTAGTGACTCCCCTACCTGGTCGGCCCAACTGAGACGCTTGCTGTCAATGTGGTCAGAGGCAGTGGGACCGGTAGGTGCCGAGTCATTATGTGGGTGATCCCGAGGTATTTTAGAGGATGAAAGCGGCCCTAGACTGTCTCCTGATTGTAGAAGTTTTCATCGGCGTCTAACTGGGAATCAGACATGCTTGATCACGTCGTTCTGAGTGCCACGACATACGAGGGACTTTCGATTCTTGATTTGGCAGGAGGAGGGCCTTCCTGTCGATATAATATGTCGTCGTGGAGAGGACATTTGCAATGGCATTCGTAATGGTGAGGACTACGATTACTACATGATGCTTGACCACATAGAGGACTTTTACAATGCACACCCTGGAATGGACCTCCAAGACGTGTCGTAGAAAGGGGAGAACCTTTTTCTGTGTAGTGTCATTACAGGGAGGACCTTCGCAACAACTTCCATCATGGTGAGGATGACCATTATGGCATGATGTTCGATGTGCATCATGGGGAGGACCTTCAGGACACCCAGCGACAAGGGGAGTACATTCTTGTTTCTTTGGGCCAATGTGGGGAGGACCTACGAAATGGCGGTCGTTGTGGCGAGGACTACCATCACAGCTGCGACAATGGAAAGGACTACCATTACTGCTTCTGTAGCGAGAATATCTGAGGGATACATCCTGGGGAGGGACTATAGAATGTACCACAATGAGGGGAGGGCCTTCTCGTTTCTTGACGTCTCTACGGGGAGGACCTCCGTTATCAAGGTGGTGAGGACCACCACCGTGATCTGATTCCTAGATGCGTGGAGTTCCGTTGCAGCATAACCCCTGGGGAGGACCTTCAGGGTAGACGATGACAAGGGGAGGTCCTTCCTGTCGTGATGAGACGTCACTACGAGGAGGGCCTCCGAAGTTTCGACTATGATAGCGAGGACAACAGTCATAATATGTGGTCCCACTTTATGGAGAGTGATTGTAGTGTATAACTCGGGGAGGACCTTCAGGGTGGACTGCATCAAGTTGAGGACCTTCTTGCAGCTCGATCGTCTGGTCACGTGGAGGTTTTCCGTGACTCGCCTCAAAAGAGGAGCTCACTTGATCGATCATTATATGCCCGTAGGGGAATCCCCCATAGGTGCTCTGGGGAGGACCTTTAGAGCTGCTGGTAGAAACATTGCGGGGAGGACCTTCGCAACTGCTACTGCCACTCCCATAATATAGTGATGGGTGGGCAGGGTTCGGAGCCTTTGATGTATGTTTAGCGGCATTGGGAACCCTAGCTTCCAGAAAAGTTGATTCATGACCTCCCTATTTATTTTACGGCTGCATTTGGCGCATTCGGGGCGCTCATTTGCGGGCAGCGGGGACAATCTTCTATTGACAACGACCTTCACCTCCTTTGGTTCCCTGTATAATAGGGTCCCATGATGTTGTCGGGATACTCCAACGAACATCTTGACATTTAGCAGGGATATATGCCTACTCTGGAGAATCCACCTTGATGGATGGGTGTCCCCGAGTTGGAATGAGTGAAGCTGCTTGATCTGGCTTCCCTTGCATCGCGGAATATGGTCGGCGACCCTCATGGGCAGAATTAGGGATGCATATCTGCTTCAAGGTGGCTATCTCGTCTCTTATATGAGTCGCCTCAATTGGGGAGACGGGATCACGAGCCTGAGTCCTTGCTATTTCCGCTGATGCAATTACATTCTGGAATGTCTGTAGGATATGATATGGGATCGATACCTACTCTTCCATCATTTCCAGGATATGTAGAGATACATCTTTGTCTAGAACAGGTATGAAGGCCCATTTTGGTATTAGAGTAGGAATATCCTAGTTCGGTCCTTCGGTGGTCAGTGGGTACTAACAATTATCCTATGTCGGGGTAGGTGAAAGAATTTTCCCCTGTACCAGGATATGCTGGTTTATCACTCCATTTTCCACCACATCGGGATGGCAAACTTTACTTCCATCTATAGGGAGCTGGCCCTACATATATTGATTTCCCACCGTATCGAGTCAGTGGCCTTTTTTGGCAGGGAGACGTGCCCGCCTATGATTTTCCGCCACATCTGGGTGGCGGGCATTGTTGATCGCCACCATATTAGGATGGCGGGAATCAGAAGCAACTACTAGGAGCTAGTCCTGCAGGTGTCGGGTTTCCACCATGTTAGGTTGGTGGGCTTCATGACCCTAGGCAGAGAGAGGTGCCTACTGAGTAAGTGTCATCCTGCGTGAGCGACTGGCTTGATAGAGCTTGGCGGGGGTGCGCGCTGGCTCGTATGATGCCTCCATGTCTGGATGCTAGGCTCGGAAGGAGCAAACAGTTGTAGGTTCATGTTCGTGGTACGTCTCCATTGCTGGGAAGAGGAGCTCCTCCTCAGGGACCAGGGTGATGACTGGTCCCCGATTGTAAGTCTGCCACCCTCATCGGGCGATCCAAGGGGCCGGATCTCGGAGAGCATGGGCCTGAATCCTCGGGGAGACATCCTCCTCGGCGTGAGGATGTTGGGTCACAGCGTGACTGCGATGACGTCTGCGGGTGGACGCCTTGGAGCATAACCTCCGTTCGGTGGGGATGAAGTCCTCAACGTAGACCTCATCCACCTCCCAAAGATATGGTAAGTACACATTGTCTCGTTTTGGGGATAGACTCCCGAAACGGTTGGAGACAGCAATAGGGGCTGTCTAGATCTGCCTTTGTGGCCGCTGCTGGGCAGGGGACCGGTGAGTTCTGGAAGATTGGAGGGCATGCATGGCTGCCTCCACCATTGGGAGAGTACCGTTCTCGTGGTACTCTCAGATCAGCGCGTCTGAGACCCAACAATGAAGACACTGGTTGGGTGACAAGGTCCTCCATAGGTGAGGATATCCGGTCCTGGCATTGTTGGAAGTGCGCACTTGTGAGTTCCTTTGTGATGCCATTGGATCAAAGGGAGTTCTGAAGGTATTACCTGCAAAACATTTTAGCAAGTACAAGCAGCAAACCCGTCAAAGCATCATCTCATGATCCCATGCATAATTAATGACCTTGATTGGCCCTCCTTGTGAGTAAAAGGGGGAACAGGGTGGGATTAAGTTAAATCTGTCTTGCTTGGTTAATGATTCCCGGCAGGTTCACCATTTTTTGTTTCGTTTTGGTTTTCGACCACGAAACTCCCAATGGATCTGTATCCAATGATTGTTGGACCTGCTTTCCAAAGGCAGGCGTTCACTGGATGGTCTGACTAGTGACTCTTGTGAACTCAAATTGTTCGAGAGGATGGGAATTCGGGCTCATCACACCCTTCTGTGGGGGGATTATTTCCTGTTTCGGGACTATCTTATATATTTAATACGTATTCATATGTTCGCGAATCTTTGGTTTATACCCAAACATAGTATCCATGGATTTAACCTTGGTGGGAATTGGTCAGCTAGACGCAGGGGTTTTGAATCATTTATTCCCAAATTTTACCATCCCCTGTTGGATTAATGACCCCGAAGGGTTAGAACTCACTTGAGGCGGCACTAGGAGTGGTGCAGTGAACAGATGTTAAGATAATCAGTTGAACCGGTTGTTGGGATTGAACCTCAGAGAGGCTTCCTACATACCATGCTTTGGAGGCAGAGATCAAATTCCAAGTAGTTCGCATGGATGCGTCGGAGAACCCATGTGAATGTGGACCTGGGGGTCCGATGGTGATCAGGCATGAACCTCTTGGAGGCATCCTACGTACACTGCCTAAGAGGCAGGGATCAAAGTCCATGTAGTTGGCATGAAAGCGTCGGAGAACCGACATGAATGTGGACCTGGGGTTCCGATGGTGATTGGGATTGACCCTCTTGGAGGCTACCTACATAGCCTTCCTAGGAGGCAGGGATCAAATTCCACGTAGTTCGCTTTGGCTTGGGACTTACGCTCTGAGGCACCCCGGAATGATAGATTGAGGATTACACTCTGAGGAGGACCATGGTGATTGATTGGGGCTTACACTCTGAGAAAGACCATGGTCATGGATTGGTGCTTACACTCTGAGGAGGCCCATAAGAGGATGTCATGGTAGATGCTTACTTTAAGCCCACGTGAGTCATGCTCGGTGTGAGAAACAAGAGGAAGAAGGGACAAAAGGATTACATCACGAAAGGTGCATCTGTGAGAAGTGGAGTGGGGCTTATGCATGAGGGCAGCCCATGGTGATGGATTGGGGTTTACACTCTGAGGAGGCCCATGGTGATGGATTGGGACTTACACTCTGTGGATTCCCATGGTGTGGATTGGGGATTACACTCTGAGGATGCCCATGTGATGGATTGGGGCATACACTCTGAGGAGGTCCATGCGACAAAGCGCATCGGGAGAGGGAAAAGGGGTTCTCTTGTGATCGTCTCCTCTCCTGTAGTACATGAGGTCTTCCTTATGATGGATATTTTACTACCCCGAGGAACCCATAGCATGTGGAGGGGAAGAAAGAGGACTCCGGAGCTCAAACTCCACATTACCGTGGGAATGTGAACCTAGGAATGCTTCAAGAATCTGCTCAAGGGTCGGGGAAACCCCTTTGCCCCTGTTTACCGTGGGTATGTGAACTCAAAATGGCGTACTGATGCGCCTGAGGGTTACACCACACGGATCCGGTGGCTATGGTGGAGGCCTTGGCTCGGGGCCGATGATTAGGTCAGTGAGGGTGTCACGTGGGATCAGGCCGGATGGGGAGGATCTTATGTGTCTCAGGAAATGGGAACTCCGAAGGTTTTCATGCCCTTCGTGTAGAAAAGTGCTACGCGGCTGAAGGGGTCATCCACGAAATAGGGATTTCCACGGACTAAGAGGTCGTTCGCGAACCAGGATGGTCCACAGACTGACTTACCGTCCACGAACCAGGGTGGTCCATGGACTAAGAGGTCGTCTACGAACCAAGAAGGTCCACTTACTAACTAGCCGTCTGCGAACTAGGAGGGTCCGTAGACTGACTGGCCATCCGCGGACCAGGAGGGTCCGCGGACTGATTGGCATCCCACAAACCAAGGTGGTTTGCTACTCCGGGTTCGATCCGCGAATCAGGGTGGTCCGCGAAGGGTTCCACATGAGTAGCGGAGGCCAAGGGCGGTGTCGATCGGGGGTTCATCAGTTGAGGCTTCGTCCGCGTAGGAGGGTGCTATGTGGTGCGATGGCTCGGAAAGGAGGCATAAACTCTCTGGTCCACAGAGAGTGCATCCGCGGAGGGGATATGGTTCGCGATCTTCTCTTTTTATTTTATTTTGAGTTCGCGGCTCACCAAATTATTATGCATTTTCGGTTCCTTATTAGTTCGTTCCTAGGTTTATACCTGCCTGGGTTCATGAACTGGAACTTCGCTGTTTGCGAAATCCTAAGCCTTCCTTCGAAATCCTTCCACTCGAGTCTAATCGATCTTCGCTTCTTCCACCTTTGAATCGCCCGAATCCCAGTCCCCAAATCCTTCCTCCTTTCCCCTTTTGTCTCCTTTTATAGAGTGGGGAAAGAGATGTATCTGCGGTAATGTGGAACCTTTTGCGGAGGCCCATAACCGAATACCCGGTTTACAGCTCACATGGTCAATCCATAATTCATAGTGCGTATTAAATGCTTCTTCCCCCCCCCCCACAAACCAAACTCAGGGATTGCATCACGGTCGTGGAGGGTTCCGCCTCCATTCTGAAAAAATGGCGGATGCAGCTTCAACCGGTCGACGCGGTCCGCAGTTGGGGCGGTTCATGACGGTGAACCGGATTAGCGCCCATTCTACCTCGCGATCGTCGAGGATATCCGCCTCCATTATTAGAACGACGACGGTTCATGGAGGGGGTGCTTCGCGGGGCCTGGACACGTTGCGTTTTCATGGGATTGGTCCGAAGACCAATCCATCTTGTGTCCCTTCTTTGATTTTTTTCTCCATTTTTCCCCAATTCTTTGGGGGATTTGGGTAGAATCTCCTTTGAGGATTTTTCAGGTCCCTACAATCATGCATATAAAAAATAACTATCATGAAAACCTATTTAAGAAAATTATTCATATATATAACCTTATATAAACATAAATCCTAATTATTCTATAAATGAATATGAGTTACTTTTTATCTATTTTCAATGTCAAGCTTGAATAATCATCATCTTTTTGAACAAATTTTGTAATAGATATGTTTCTATTTATTGTAATCGCATCATATAAGTTAATTTAATTTGTATTATTTATTTATAAATAATTTTATAACTTTTTATATGATATTTTGGGATACAACCCTTAATGATTTAATCTATGATCAGTAAATTTTAGTTATTTTAGATAAAGATATATTGGAATCTTAATTAATTAATTTAACATTAATGTTACCTTGTGCAAAAAAATAAATAAATATTTAATTATTAATATAATTTATTTTAAATAATAATTTTATCGTTGAAATCCTTTATATTATTTTATAACATCATTCAGCTAGGTGGGTAGATCGAGCAATACACAAACCATAAAAAATCAATTGATGATTATGATTATGAGTGTTGTTTCATTCTAAATAATATCATTATTAAATAATAATAATGATATAATTTATATTATTTTATTGTTTTTAATCATATTTTAAGAATACTTAATATATAATAAGTAAACTAAATAAAAAATTACATAGGTTTATTTTTCTTGTAGTAGAACACATAATACACTATTAAAATTTTAATTTCAAAATTAATAAGAGTGAAAGAAGGTAGATTATAATTAGAACCTTCGTAATCATAATTATATTATATCTGTAACATTTATATTTCAAATTTCTCCCTTATAATCTATAAATACTATAATTTTTCTTCACATTGTAGCGGTAGTATTCTGCACAAAGCACAAGTGATAGTTTTATTTTTCTTAAAATAAAAGGGGAAAGGTGGTTTACAAATATTACAATAGAATAATAAAATTTAGTATAAAAGTAATGAATTTTTTATTTAATAATTATATTATAATAATTGTAAATTAAATATAAAGGAAATATGTTACGAAAAAATGAGTAC
This sequence comes from Viscum album, assembly GCA_963277665.1. Taxonomy (NCBI): domain Eukaryota; kingdom Viridiplantae; phylum Streptophyta; class Magnoliopsida; order Santalales; family Viscaceae; genus Viscum; species Viscum album. The sequence continues at coordinate 1,168,125,674 of OY728127.1, forward strand.
TCATGTTGAAATCTTTTCATTTTCTTTACGGGATTCCTCAAAAATAGTGGTCTTAAGATATTATAAATGGACCTGAGACTCCATTAATATAAACAGTGTTATATTTGAATTAATAAATTGTAAAATTTTAATGATGAATATGATTTTTTTAGTGGTCATTAAGGTTTTGTGGGGGGACCCTTTTATAATTTGTTATAATAGGATTTTTGTTAGTATTTAAAATTATTATAAATAGATGAAAAGTTTCACATGTAAAGAAGATAAAAAATATACAACAATGGATTGAGATATTAGATATGATCATCTATCGATTAATTTTAAAATATTTTTTAAACATATTTTATATTTTTTGCACATAGTGTTGGTCAGAGTGGAATCTCAATATGGGGTGGTGAATTGAGTTCCTACTTAAAATTTCTGTTAAAAACATTATTATAAAGATCCCCAAAATTTTTAAAATAGCCTAGTTAATCTAGGAAGTAGAGATATAGATGTCTAATTGGTCAACAGGTTTCTCAAAGGGTGATTAGTCCACAGTTGAATTAGTGAGAAAAACATCATAAACTTTTGGAACTAGTTTACCGAATTAAAAAAATATACAGACTAACCAAAACTATCTATCAAAGTGAAATTGTAATAGTTTTATGTTTAAGAAAATGTAAGGAGAGGAAAGTGGGTAAAATAGATTAACAAAAAAAATTTAGTGCACAGTGATGTAAAACAAGGGGTTTGGTCTCAAGCCGAGACATAATCCTCTCCACTTGGTGATCACGTGCCACCAAGCATTTTAGATTACAAGTAAACATGATACACAAACTATATCGGACTTTACAACAATTTTCACAAACTCTCAAGGGTTTACACCCTCTTCCATAGTTCTTCATGGGAAAAAAAACATTACAGACCACACAAAATCTCTTCCATATTTATACATGGGAAACAAATGTAGATGATGATTGATGTGATGATATTCATTATTCTCTAGTTTAAGCACAAGAGACAATGTGTGAGATAAAAAAACACACAAACATTTAATAAATGTAAAAATGAAAGAAACACAATAGGGAAATTAGGATGAGATAGAGTAAAGAAGGTTGTATGTGTCTGTAGTTAAGATTTTGAATCCTTCATGTGAGGAATATGAAGTTTGAGTGTTTCTCTAGATGTTGCCTGCAAAACAGAGTGTCCCAAATCTAGGTACTAGCTTTCAGAAATTGAGTATTCTACTTTTTGGTTTGATTGAATGTTTATGAGAAATAAAAGGCAGCCTCAAGTTGTTTTCCTAAAAATGATCTTCTTGAAGTTCTTGGGGTACGTAGTGAAGGTGCTCGAATGGTTCTTCCTTGTTCATCAGTAATTTCTTTCTCATGCATTAAACATATGGACATGCTACACCTTGTGTTTTTCTATGTTCTTATATATATATATATATATATATATATATATATTTCTTCCCCAGTCATCTTATTTCATATTTGAGGTCCAACAATATATGTAAGTACATCACGTGAAATATATCTCATACCTGGTACTATCAATAGATGGTCTCTTGATATGTCTACAATAAGCATTAATTAAGTCAGAAGCATTAAAGTTAGAAAAATATGACTGTCAAAATAATCATAAAAATTTGACAAAGTATGGAGTAGAATATTTTGGTAGACTAGTAATGATAGTCTTCAAATTGGTAGGCTTTAATCAACAGGTTCACATTAGAAACCTCCAACTATAACCTTTCATCGGTATCCTTCAGCGGTAACCTATAGCAGTAGGCTTGTATCAGTGACCTTATAACGGGGACCTTATAACAGTGACCTCGTAACAGTGACCTTGTAATGGTGACCTTGTAATGGTGACCTTGTAATGGTGACCTTGTAATGGTGACCTTGTAACGGTGACCTTCTAATGGTGACCTTGTAATGGTGACCTTGTAACGATTACCTTGTAATTAGATAAATTATGCACTGTAAGTTTAACCAATCAAGCGATGAGATTGACAGTATATGAATATTACTCTTATAGAATCAAGATAAATTAATGAAACGCAATTAACATTGAATGAAAAGATGATTAAAAAAAGTTTATCGATTATTATAACAGGTGAGTCCAACAATCTCCCCCTTTTTGAAAATCACAAATTATAACATTGAATCATAATGTTTAAGAGTTTTGAATCAAGGCTAAACACATCATCTAATTTCATTAGTGATGTGATCATACACAAATTTTATGGGTAACAATACATTTAGGCAAACACTATATTTAGGCTAGAACATATGTAACATATATATAAACTCATATAAACACTTCTCCCCCATTGGGTAACTAAGAATGTTTAAGGTGAAATATCTTCTCCCCCACTATGATTAATAGGAATCGTAGATAACAAAAACAGAGAAAATTGTGTGTTTAAAAAAGTAGGAACATATACAAAAAGAAATACTCCAATAACTATCAGCTAATACAGTCCACACTCAATACACATCATATATTTCTATTGACGCTTTTCCCTTGGATGCTAAGGATCCAGGTTCTCAAGGTGGAGGGATAGGCGAGGGATGGAAGTTATTAGTGTAGGAGGATCAAAAAGCGAAGAAGCAGTAGACCTATAGTGAGGAGATCTCTGAAGAATGGTGGGGGTCAAGCTTCTGAGGGCCTGGGTAGGACTCATCATAGGTACAACACTGGAAGATCCAGATTCACCTGAGGTAGAGGGCAGGGCTGGAGAAATAATTATGGGAGTGAAGTTCACATGGATAAAGGGTAACATAAGATTCCTAAATTCCATAATAATACTACCTCCACTTTCCATATCCGATGTTAAATCATTCTTATTCTCTATAAATTTCTCCAAATCAAGTGTCATCTCTCAAAGCATACTCACTTGATCCTTAAATTCCAGAGTGACAGGTGGAATCCTCATGTTCTCAAATAACAACTTGAAGCGGCCATGCATATGATTCTTAGTGTTACACTATTGTTATAAAAGTAAACATGTTTCTTGATGGCCTTCTAATTGTGAGCATCATCCCTTAAATAGTTTCCCACAAGGTTATGAATATACATGGTAATGGAAATGACCTGATTGTATGAGGTACCAGCCCTAGAAAACTTCTCCACCTCTTCTCTAACAACGGTCCTAAATGATTTAATGTCAACTGGAGGAGAGGCTGAAGTGGAAGTAGATTCACCTAGAGGTGCTAGAGAGAAAGCCAGAGCCTCCTTAAGTGATTTGGTTAGTCCATTGATCAACCTTTTTTACATCATCAACTTAGCCTTTCACATGTGTTTCCTGGGACTTCTTTACATCCTCAAACCCTGTGACTATTTGCTGGACCACACATTTAACATATGCAAGGTCTCTATCCACCTGAGCCCTTGAAGACATATAAGCATATAATGTAGAAATAGACTATTTCACTGATTCCATAGACTCTTCCAAAGATATTACCTGATTATTTCATTCCTTGACTACATGTATCATAGTTTACTAAGAGATAGAGACTATCATTTCCACTACAGATGTCGTGACTTCTTGAGTGTGAGATATTTTCTTGTTATCTCAGTGGTTTTCTCATTAATATGCCACCTTAGTTCTGATTTCAAAGAATCCAATTCATCCTTATTTACATAGTCTCGAGGTAGCAGAACCACTAGCTTCACAATGGTAGTTTCTGAGACAGTAGGAATTGGATGACATTTGATAGGTTGTTCATATTTAGAATCTCCATAATATAAGCCTAAAACAAAAAGGCCAGGAGATTATGTCTAGTCCACAAACTCATGAGCAACAGAAACTGACCCTATAACAACAGGTTCCTCCCCCTCAATTTGAGAATTCTCCTTAACTGGAACATCCATCTCCACCAGACCTACTTGATCAACTTCATTAATATGAGGGTCAACTACCACTTCCTCCACATAACATTCAACGACATCCAAAATAAGTTTCGCTACAACTGAATCAGCAACTTCTTTTTCTTCACATTTTACCCTTTCTGTATGTCCTATTAGCGGAATGAGACATAAACATTCCTCTTCACCTTTAGTAGTAGTTGTCTCAAAGTCAACTTGACTTGAATCAGTTTCCTCATCCTCATCTGAGGTATCTCTAAGGTCTCTTAAGACATTTTCAACCCTTTCTTCTTCACTGGTTTCCTCATCACTATCCATTAAGATATTTTCCCTTATAAGCAATCTATTTGGTGGGATAGGCTCACCAAAGGATATAGCATTAGAAATAGAACTTGAGGTAAGGTCAGGATCACTCTAGTCATCTATAGGATAATCCCCTCTTTCTTTCACAACAACTGCATCTTCATCTTCATCTGAATAGGCACACTCAACTTCATTAGGCATATGACCAGGGTATCTCTTATTCTTAGTAATAATGGAATGAGTCACTAGATTAAACTCTTCATATACCTTATCCTCATCATTCACCCATCTCATGATCCATGGATTCCAATTGATCTTAATCAACTTGTATATCACTTTGGTGATGCAATGGTTATCATTCACAACAACAGTTTCTTATTTAGCTCCAAAAAATCCATTCCCTTTCAACATAAAGGATATCAACTTAGCATGAAATCAGGAATTGGATTTGGAACTGGGATTGGTCATATATTCTAGTTGAATCATCAATAGCCTACGTAAGTTGACCTTCTGTTCATGCTTTAACATATACAAGAGAAAAACATCATGATACTTTAAAGATGCAAAGTCCCCTCTCCTCGAACTTAACACATGCTAGATAAACACGAATTGTAGATTATATTATCCTACTATTTCAGTGGTTATGACTTTATTAGGAATTAAATTCCTTATCAATTCAGATAATGATTCTTCATAGAAGTAGAACTCACTAGTGGGAGGCACCACTTTTGAGTAATAATCCTAAATTCCTTCATGTGGAACCCTCAAACAGGCAGCCCACTCAGCAAAGGAGAAACTGAAATTTACTCTATTTACTTTGGAAGTCATCTGGAGAACATTCTCATACTGCTCAAATTTGGGATACTGATAAAATTTCTTCACTAACATTGGGTAATAAGGTCCATTATTGTTTGCAAAACACTCAACCCATCCTTGAGCATCAAGTGCCTTCATTACTAAAGACTGGCTCCACAACAGCCATTCTGAACATAAATCCTTCTCAACCACTATTACCCTCTTCAATATATGTGGTTTAAGAACCTTTTCCACTATTTGGATTTCACTAATCGACTCATCTCTTGGAATTTTAGGATCAGGTGTGTATCCTTCAACAACAACTGACGACCTTTTGACTCTAGCCATCGATCTGGAGTGGTTCAAGGTTTCAGTAGAGGTTTATGTTCTAAGTATTGAGAGGAAAAGGTTATAGAGAGGGTTTGATGTGGATTGAAATGTGATATGTGTTTTATTTTATCATTTTGGGATCAAAAAAGAAACAGATAAGATAAATAATTAATATACAGAAAACGTTTTAGATTCCGGCTGAGAACAAGAACGCAAAGTCCCAGACTCAAGCCGTCTATTGGTAAAGAGGTGTAAAGACCCAGAAATTTCAGGTAAATTTTTTTCTTAAATTATTTTGAATTTTACGAGTCCACAGTTTCTAATAGTGCCTGATTTCGAGGCCCGGAGTGCCCGGAATCTATTTCTGATGTATTGTTTGGGTACGTTCAGTAAACATACGAGCAGGATTTTCTAACTTCTAAACCGGTGCTAGGAATTGATATATGAGGACACTGATGAAATCACAGCGTCTATATTCATCTAAGGGGACCTTTTCCACAGTTGCGTTTGGACGGGAGGAGAAGTTATATTTTGGGGTTTCATAGTAATTTAAATAATTTGTTGTGTTACACAAATTATTTAATGTGGTGGTTATTTTCTCCAAAGGGATGTTAGTGGTGGGGCTCACACCCCACATAACTTCCCTTGGGAGGATATAACTAATGGTGGGTCCCCCACATGCCCCTAACCCTTCAACTCCTTCTTTAACTACCATAAACCCTATTTTAACCTATGGACTTCCACTTAAATGTGTAGCCTCTCCATCTCACTCCCATTAATGTTTCCAACACAAATGCCTTAATTAATTAAATTGTCATTTTGAATTAATTTGAAATAAATAGAAATGTTATATTATTGGGGGGCCTTTTTATTATATTTTCCATGGAAATTATTTTTGGGGAACTTTGGGAGAACTAAAGAGAGGATGAGGTTTGTTCATCCAGCAAGGAACTTGAAGAACACGAAAAACAACGTTCTCTCCACGAAGAACTTCATCCTTTCTTCTTCCTCCGCATCAAGGGAGAAGACATCACCTACGAGGTACGTCGACTACGCTTCCTCCTCGGACGCACCCTGACATTGTCTTTGAATCATCTTCCCAGGACACGGTCAAGAGAGCATCAGAATCAGGGTAGGGGTTTGTACAATTTTAAGTGAATAATTTGTACTTCGTTCGTTGTTGAATTTCTTGGATGTCTTAGGCCAACTGCTATCGCCTAACATGGAGGGAATGGGATGAACGGACATGGCCCGATGACCCTCCATGATCCTTGTTTTTATTCGCAATGGAGGAGGTGATGAAGAGGTGGCAGCGACCAGAGTTGACGACGACCGAAGGCGGTGGCAAAAATGGCGGTTGTGCGCTGGCCCGTTTGAGAACCACAACACCAGGTTCGGCATGTTAGAAAGAGAACGCGGCCCACAACCGGGCCACTCGGCTGAAGACAAACCGGTCGGCCGTAGCTGGCCAGACAGAAGCATTGTGGCACCTTGTGGCTCCGCATTGTGGAGGACCGCGGCCCGCACTCTGCGGGCCGCTTCGGTGGCGAACCGGTCGGTCGCCTGCCGGCCGTGTGGAAGGTCGCGATGCTGCCTTTCACCGCATGTGGAGGAAAATCGCCCGCCCGAGCGGGCCCCTCACACCGGGAAGATTGGCATACTTTGGCAGGCCGAACAGGAGGGAGGCGCCGCTCGGCGCCGCCATTTTGGAAAATGGGGGCCGCGCCTCCAGTCTCCTCGGCCAGCTGGTCAAGCCACGGCCAGCCATGGGCCGGGGCCCATCGCCAGGCCGAGCCGCACCACGCCAGGTTGGGCTGCGCCCTGCCAGGCCGGGCCTTGCCAGCCGGGCTGGGTTGCGCCACGCCGGGTCGGGCCGCACCCCTCCGGGTCGGATCTGCTGAACCAGGACGGTCCGTCCAGCTAGCCCACCGGGCTTGATGGGTCATGCCCATTTCTCTTAAATGAGAATAACTTCTTGAATGTACGTCTGATCGACACACCATCTGCAAAACTAGGACCCTTACGATGAAACTATTATTTTGCGATACTCTAAGTGTGTTTTTGATAACTTTGGAAAATGTTTGGGTTTTGAACGTGTGTAATTCCAACCGGGACCCTGGAATTGAAAAGCCAATCACTCTCAGACCGGGCGTCCGATTGACGCGTTGTCTGTCGCGTTGGGTCTCTTTTGATGAGGCAGAACTTCGACATACATAAACTATGGAGTTAGTGATAGTTTATGTATAGAACCCCTTTTTCTGGAGGAGTGGACCCTCTCAGAATCGAGCGTGTTATGTGCGGGAACCTTAGAGCTGGATGTGACTGCGTCGACCACTTTACTGGAATCCCCTGTTGGTTCGACAATGATGACTACCATACTGGAATCCTCTATGGGTTCAACGGTGATGACTACTATTCATGTATCCTGTGTGGGTCCAGTAGTTTGACCTTTGTACTTGTATCCTGTGTGGGTCCAGCAGAGTAGCTGGTCTTGTATCCTGTGTGGGTCAGACAGCTTAGCTGATCTTGTATCCTGCGTGGGTATGATAGCTTAGATGAATCAGTTACTACATCTGATCATCTCTATCACTATAAGAAATATGTATACCTGTGTGAGCTGATTCTTGACATTCAATCATTATAATCAATGTGATTGACTTCTTTCTGTGTGGACAGGGTTGTGCTTGGGCTCTAGAGTTAGAGTTGTACTGTGATTGATAACTTAGCTATATTTATGGGTATATACCTAAGTATGGTTCATTGATACTTCGTGGTTGTATCTTTCTTCTATGGTTTATCCTTAATGGATTCTGAGAGACCTTCGGGGTCTCAGGGTCCCTACTGAGTATCGTATACTCACCCCTGCACTGGCTATGCCCACACCTCATTGTGTTGGATGTAGACGATGTACAGAGTTGATGGAGGCCGAGAGCGATCCCGGATCAGATGGTACCGGGAGGTGGACCACATGGTGTGATAGTACACGGAGCAGACCGATAGATGTAGAGTGCTGAGGTGGACATCTGTACCTACCCTTTAGGTAGGATACTCAGAGGACGTTCCAGGAGAATCCCTTTTTTGTTGTTGTCCCTTTTTCAGTTGTACTTGTTTTTCGTTGTACCTATACATTACTGTTGGGCTTGTATTTCCGACCACCTTTACATTTTAGCACTTACTTTTGTTCTCATTTTTACATAGTGCTTACTTCAGTTCCGTACTATGTTTTGTTTGTTTACTTTTTTAATGGAAATTACTTCCCAAATTTGGGATTTATGCCTTTGGTGCTAGTCGCCAGCCCCTGGCATATGGAAGGCATGCTTGGGGTAGTAACATCACAGGCCCCGAGGATGGGTCGTGACAAATTGGGATCAGAGGAATCAGTTACACAGCAGAACTCAGGACTCTGATCATTCTTTCTATGAAAAAATAGTGCTAAGAGTATTGAGTGTGGTTTTTAGTCTAGGGAGTCCAGTGTTGGTGCACGCGGCCGATGTATCCATACACTCGGACCCTGACCTCTGATTTCAGACTCATTGCACGAAAACACTGATTGCTTGTGTGTTTCAAAAGTTTTCATTGTGATTACGTTGAGACAGCTCTCCAGTTATATTGTTTTGACCATGGCGCACCTGTTTCTTTTTAGAATGGCCCCATGAAGGCAGCCAGCTAGGGATCGGAGTTACGTACGAGATGGAAGCCCAATGAGTGACGAGGCCTTGATGTAGGGTCCCATCACAGCGGAGGCACCAGCGGTAACACTACCCACTGGGCCACTGATACCACCAGACCGAGCAGTAGAGAGTGCACGCCACCTGCGTGCATTGCACGAGTTCCAGCGATAGAGGCTGCCTATGATCCGTGGAGAGACAAACCCAAATGCAGCTAAGGACTTGCTAGAGGCTATCGGTAGAGTTTTCAGATTTTTAGGGAAACCAGCCGACCTTATGGTGATCCTTGCCACTAGTCTCCTGCACACAGTAGTAGGTAGATGGTGGAGCCTGATTCTCCAATTGCATGACGAGGAATCCTTACTTTGGATAGACTTCAAGAGTCTCTTCTACTCAATTTTTTTCCCGCCACCCTTTGTGTAGTGCAGATTAAGGAGTTACTACCTCTGCAGTAGGGCAGCATGACCATAGCTCAGTACTCAGTGTTGTTTATTGACCTCTCACACTACTCCATGGATATGGTACATGACCCATTCTTCAGGTTCCGGACCTTCGAGTAGGTACTGAGGCATGAGATCCAGGCTTCGACGATTCCCCTCAGCATCCTGACACAAGTGGGGGTGCAGGAGCGAGCCCTTCTAGTGGAGAGATTTCTCGCTGAGAAATCACCAGCAGTGAGACCCACAGTAGGATGATACGTAGCAGAGTCTTCTACAGTCGATAGTATATAGTTAACACAAAGGTCCAGGTGGACCAAGCCATCAGGTGGGTGACCTCAGGATATAGGTTCGGTTGTGTGGGGAACACGAAATAGAGCAAGTATTACAAGGAGCAGGCAGTGCTGTGCATGTGGCGGGCAGGGCCACATGGCTCATGACTGCCTGACCCGCCATGCTGATGAGCAGAAGATAGTAGAGGGACCTCCTAGGTAGAGGTAGCGGTTCAACTGTGGTGGTCTGCCAGGAGCAGGCAGACGGGGAAGATGAGTTGGTCGAGCAGCGGGTGGTGGATGACGTTTCGAGGCTCTACCACGACCACAATTAGAAGGTCCACCCTGAGCATAGGGAGCTGTCAGGAAGAGGCAGGCTTAGATCCATGAAGTTGATTCCTATGACCACGGTGCACCTAAGATGATTCGAGGTACTATATGTGTCTACTCCACCCTTGATGCAATACTTATAGACACTGGTGCGAGTCATTCTTTTATTGTCACTTCCCTTGTTCGGAGCTCGGAAATTCCAACGGAGTCATTGGCTCGATTCTTATGGATAGAGACTAATATGGGAGAATAATCAATGATTACACACTGGTTCCTGAAGTGTGGGCTTACTCTAGGTGGCGAGATCTACGGCTTTGATCTTCTGGTATCGGAGTTGAGGACTTACGACGTCATCTTGGGTATGGATTGGTTATCTACAATTCATGCTCAGATTGACTGTATTAGGCGCAAGGTGTGGTTTTTCCACACGGATGGGATCAGGTTCCCCTTGACCGGAGAGAAGGGAGCCTTTGAAGTGCAGGATGGACTTATGTAGAGGAGAGGGCATCCGATCACACATCATTTGGCTAGTCTCATCCTTGGAGCGGTTGAGGTGTGGAGTCCGAGTTTTACTGTTGTGGTGGATCAGTATGTGGATGTTTTTCCTGAAAATGTTCCAGGACTACATCCTTGTAGAGAGGTAGACTTTTACATAGACCTGTACCCCTGGACAACACTGATATCTACACCAGCATATCGGAAGGCTCCCACCGAGCTTCGAGTGTTGCGGGTACAGCTGGAGGACTTGTAGGGGAATGGATTTATCCGACTAAGTTTTTCACCATGGGAATCTCTGGTTTTGTTTGCCAAGAAGTCGGATGGGAGCTTGTGATTGTGTGTCTACTAACATCACCTGAATCAGGTGAATGTGAAGAACGAGTACCCACTTCCAAGGATTGACGACCTCTTTGATCAGCTCTAGGGAGCACGATGGTTCTCGAAGATAGACCTCAGGTAAGGTTATCACCAGCTGAGAGTTCGAGACGAGGAAATGCAGAAGACGGCCTTCAGGTGTCAATATGGACACTATGAGTTCTTGGTTATGCCCTTCGGCATAACCAACACTTCAGTATTGTTCATGAGTCTCATAAATAAGATCTTCCAGCCTTACCTCGATCGTTTTATCATCATCTTCATCGAAGACATACTGATTTACTTGACTACTGAGGAGGAGCACGCCTACCATTTTTGGGTAGTACTGGACAAACTCCAAGAGCACCTGCTTTATTGTAAGCTCTCGAAGTTGCAGTTTTGGATTCGAGAGGTTCACTTCTTGGGACACATCATCTCAGAGGCTGGGGTAGTAGTGAATCCAGCAAAGATCGAGGCAGTTCTTTCTTGGGAGCCACCCAAGAGTGTGCTGGAGGTTCGGAGTTTCCTAGGTCTGGCTGGGTACTATAGAAGATTTGTGCCAGCCCACTCCAGAGTTGTAGTACTACTTTAAAATTTGGTGAAGAAGGGGATACCCTTCGTGTGGTTAGACAGATTCCATCCAAGCTTTTTGGAGATGAGGCAGAGGTTGAAAAGTGCACCCATCTTGAGGCTACCGGAGGAGGGCGTAGAGTACTTGGTTTACTACGACACGCCAGGGACCGGACTCGGGTGTGACCTGATGTAGGAGCGAGCGGTGATCGCATATGGTTCACGAAATTTGATACAACATGAGATGAACTACACTATCCATGACCTGGAGTTAGCAGTAGTGGTCTTTGCCTTGAAAATGTGGAGGCACTATCTGATTGACGAGCGCTTTACAGTCTAATCTGACCACTAGAGTCTCAGGAACATCTTCTCATAGAAGGACCTGAACCTGAGACAATGATTTTGGCTCGAGTTCCTCCGGGATTATGACTTCGATATAGTATATACTCCTGGGAAGGGGAAAGTTGTAGCAGATGCTCTCGGCCTGAGATCAGGCATTCAGTTGCTAGGAGAGCCGATAGAGCAGCTGGCCACTTTAGAGATATCCTTTGTAGATAGAGATGGATCAGCTTTTTTTCAGTCTCTCACAGTCACTCCACCACTTCCTCGGTGAGTCCGAGAGGCAGAGTGTGGGGATGTTTACTATGAGATGAAACGTGCCCAGATATCCACAGGGCAGGCACCTGATGGATTTTCGGAAGGAGGGGAGCACGTCATTCTCTTCAGGGGATGTACTGTGGTACTAGTAGCACTATATGAGGAGGTGCTGAGTGAGTTTCACACTTCCCCTCTAGTGGTACATCCAGGATAGGTGAAGATGTATCAGGACCTCAGAAGATAGCACTTTTGGCCATGTATAAAGAATGATGTAGCAGAGTTCGTTTCACAACGCCTCACTTGTCAGTAAGTGAAGGTGGAGCACCAGGTAACAGAAGGCTTGGTACAACCCTTAGTGGTCCCAGAGTGGAAGTGGGATGGGATATCCATGTATTTTATGACGGGGCTTCCACGTACATCTAGAGGACACAACTCTATCTGGGTGATTTTTCACCGACTCACCAAGTCATCCCACTTCTTATTGATTATAGAGAAGGGCTCAATAGAGAGATTAGGACGGATCGACGTTCAGGAGATCGTACTCCTTCATGGTGTGCCATCGATGATCATCTCTTATCAGGATACTTGTTTCCCTTACCAGTTATGGAAGGGGTTGCAAGAGACTTTTGGGATACAGCTTCGTTTGAGCACCTCCTTCCATCCTCAGATGGATGTTCAGGCTAAGAGGACCATTCAGACTCTGGAGGACATGCTCTATGCATTTGTCCTCGACATTGGTCATAGCTGGGAGGATCACTGGCCTTTGGTGGAGTTTGCATATAAAAACAGCTTCCACTTTAACATCGGGATGACACTATATGAGGCCATGTATGGCAAACCCTGCAGATCACCTCTGTGCTGGACTGACCCAGGGGAGTCAACACTTTGGGACCAGAGATGGTGCATTCTATGATGGAGAAGGATAAGATCATCCAGGTGTGTATGAAGTCTACACAGAGCAGAAATAAGTCTTATGCTTATAGGAGATGGAGACCACTGGTGTTCGAGGATGGAAACAACGTATTCCTATGGGTCTCACCTCGACGAGGCCTACGAAGATTTGGACGGGGAGGCAAGTTATCTCCAAGATTCATCGGACCTTTCCAGGTCCTCAGCAGAGTAGGCGTGGTGGCATACTGTCTGGCCCATCCACCTCAGTTGCATCGGGTGCACGATGTCTTTCACGTATCTCAGATGATGAGATACATGCACGACCCGACCCACATCATCGATCATGGGGAGATGTACATCGATGATGGGGCGAAATTCATGGAGGTCCTGGTGGAGATCGAGGATCGACAGGAGTGGGTCCTATGTGGACGGTCTATTCCTCTGGTGCGCATTCGTTTGCAGCAAGGGAACCTCTAGGATATCACATTGGAGCGGGAGGCTCAAATGCGTGATCAGTACCCCCATTTTTTCCCCTAGTGTGTGTTGTAGCTTTACGGGGACATAAAGCCCTGAGGTCGGGGTAATGTAAAGACAAGGAAATTTCAAGTAATATTTTTCATAAATTCTTTGGAATATTAAGAGTCCGTTGTTTCTAATGGTGCCTGATTTTGAGGCCCGGTGTGCCCGGAATTAATTTCTAAAGTTTTGTTCAGGTACGTTCAGTAAACATACGAGCAGGATTTTATAACTTCTGAACCGGTGCTCGGAATTTCAATCTGCGGAAACCAATGAACTCGCAGCATTGATATTCCTCTAAGGGGACATTTACCGCAGTTGCATTTGGATGGGAGGAGAAATTATATTTTGGGGATTCATAATAATTAAAATAATTTGTTCTGTTACACAAATTATTTTATGTGGTGGTTATTTCCTCCAAAGGGAAGTTAGAGGTGGGGCCCACACCCCACATAACTTCCCTTGGGAGGATTTAACTAAGGGTGGGGCCCACACGTACCCCTAACCCTAAAAATCCTTCTTTAACTCCCTTAACCCTCCTTTAACCTCTGGACTTCCACTTAAATGTGGAGCATCTCCATCTCCCTCCAATTAATGTTTCCAACACAAATGACTTAATTAATTCAATTTTCATTTTGAATTAATTTGAAAAATATGGCAATGTTATATTATTGGAGGTCATTTTTATTTTATTTTCCTTGGAAAATATTTATGGGGATCTTTGGGAGAACTAAGGGGAGGAGGAGGTTTGTTCATCCAGTGAGGAATGTGAAGAAAATGAAGAACGAAGTTCTCTCCATGAAGAACATCATCCTTTATTCTTCTTCTGTGTCAAGGGAGAAGACATCGCCTACAAGGACCGTCGACTACGCTTCCTCCTCGGACGCACCCCGATGTCGTCCTCGAATCCTCTTCCCGCGACACAGACAAGAGAGCATCGGAATCAAGGTAGGGGTTTGTACAATTTTAAGTGAATAATTTGTACCCTATTCTTCTTTGAATTTCATGGATTTCTTCAGCCAACTGCTATCACCTAACGTGAATGGTGTGGGCTGAATGAACACAGTCTTACGACCTTCCTTGATCCTTGTTTTTATTCGCAATGGAGGCGGTGATGAAGAGGTGTCACCAATCGGAGTTAATGATGACAGAAGGCGGTAGTGATAATGGCGGTCATGCGTCGGCCCGTTAGAGAACCATTGCACCGGGTGCCGCACAGGCAGAGGAGACCACGACCTGCAACCAGACCGCTTAGATGAAGAAGAACCAGCCAGCCATAGCTGGCCAGACAGGAGGACTGCCGCGCCTTGTGGCGCTGCACTGTAGAGGACCATGGTCCACACTCCACGGGCCGCTTCGACAGCGAACCGGCTGGCTTCTAGCCTATGGGGTTGAAGGACGTGACACCGCATGGCGCCGCATGTGGTGGAAAACGGTCCGCCGGAGTGGGCCTCTTATGCTGGGAAGAACGGCCGCCTTCGGCCGACCGGACAAAAGGGCGGCGCCGCCATTTTGGAAAACCAGAGGCTGCACCCCCCGGTCCGCTCGGCCCGCTGGCTGAGCCACGGGCGAGGCCAGGCTGCACCCTGCCACGTCCCATTGGCCCGCGATGACCCCTTAGCTGAGTCGGACCTACCAAGCCAAGACAGGCCAACCCACCTGCCCACCGGGCTTGACGGTCCGGGTCCGTTTCTCTTAAATGCGAATAACTTCTTGACTGTTCGTCTGATCGACGCACCATCTGCGGCACTGGGACCCTAACGACGAGTCAATTATTTTTTGGTACTCTATGTTTGTTTTGGATAACATTGGAAAAAAATCAGGTTTTGAACGATCATAATTTCAACCGGGCCCCAGGAACCGAAAAGGCAATAACTCTCAGATCGGGCGTCTGATTGACGCGCCGTCTGTTGCGTTGGGTTTCTTTTGACAAGATGTAACTTTGGGAAACATCATATCTGGACATAGTGATAGTTGATGTATCAACCCCCCTGGATCGAGGAGAAGACCCTCCTGGAATCAATCATGATGTGTGGGGGACCCCTAGAGCTAGCTGCGACTACGTCGACTACTGTACTGGAATACTCCGTGGGTTCGAAAGCGATGACTACCATACTGGAGTCCTCCATGGGTTTGACAATGATGACTATTGTTCTTGTATCCTATGTGGTCTGGTATTTTTACCTCTGTACTTGTATCCTGTGTGGGACTAGCAGAGTAGCTGGTCTTCTATCATGTGTCGGTCTGACAGCTTAGTTGGTCTTGTATGCTGTGTGGGTCCGACAGTTTAGATGAATCGTTGACTACATCTGATCATCTCTATCGCTATACGAAATATGTATACCTATGTGAGATAATTCTTGACATTCAATAATTATAATTGATTTGATTGACTTCTTCCCTATGTGGACTGGGTTGTTCTTGGGCTCGAGAGTTGGAGCGGAATTGAGATTGATAACTTAGGTATATGTATAGGTGTATACCTAGGTAGGGTTCATTGATACATCATGGTTGTATCATTCTTCTGTGATTTATCCTTCTTGGATTCTGGGAGACCTCCGGGGTCTCGGGGTCACTACTGAGTATTGTATACTCACCCATGAATGGGCTATCCCCGCACTTCATTGTGTTGGATGCAGACGACGGACAGCGTGACAGAGGTCGAGAATGAGCCAGGATCGGACGATAACCAGAGGTGGACGACATGGTGTGACGGTACACGGAGCAGACCGATAGACCTGGAGTGCTGAGGTGGATATCTGTACCTACCCTTCAGGTAGGATACTCGGTGTATGTTCCATGAGATGCCCTTTTTAGCTGTTGTCCCTTTTTTAGTTGTACTTGCTTTCCATTGTACTTGTACTTTACTATTGGGCTGGTATTTCTGACCCCCATTACTTTTCAGCACTTACTTTTGTACTCAGTTTTACTTAGTGCTTACTTCAGTTGCCTACTCTATTGTGTTTGTTTACTTTTATAATGTAAATGCCTTCACAACTTAGGGATTTATGACTTTGGTGCTAGTCTCCAGCCCCTGGCCTACAGAAGGCGGGCTTGGGGTAGTCACGACACGGGCCCCAAGGAGGGGTCGTGACAAGAGGAAGAGGTATAGTCTAACAGTGAGGTCCTATCAGTAAGGTCTAACAGTTTGGTCCTATTGATATGGTCTAACAGTGAGTTCCTATCGGTATGTTCTAATAGTGAGGTTTTATCGGTAAGGTCTAACGGTGAGGTCCTATCAGTAAGGTCTAATGGTGAGGTCCTATTAGTAAGGTCTAATAGTGAGGTCCTATGCTAAACAGTTTATCATACCTAACTCATGTTTGATGTAATTTTTCCTCTCATAATTCAATGTCTTTGTGAATATATCCACAAATTGGAGTTCAATACCAATAAATTCAAGAGTGATATCACAACTTTGGTAATGATATCTCAAAAATTGATTTCTTACATTGATTTGATTTTTCCTAGAATGAGATACTAGATTTTTAGAGATGTTGATGGCACTTATGTTGTCACAATTTATAGAGATATGTTTGAATTGATATCCATAGTCTAGTAAAGTGTTTTTCATCCATAGAATATGAGTACAATAACTACCAAAAGCTATATATTTAGCTTTGGCAGTAGATAATGCAACAGAATTCTATTTCTTGCTACACCATGATACTAATGACTTGACTAACAGGTGACATGTTCCATAGGTGCTTTTCTTATCTATCTTACCACAAAAAAAGTCAGCATATGAATAACTTATTAAATAAAATGGTTGTCCTCTTGGATAAAAAAATCCTAGATTTATATTAAACATGAGATATTTAAAAATACATTTAAAAATAGTTAAATGAGATTATTTGGGATTGGCTTGGAAAAGAGAACATATGCATAAACTGAACATAATTCTAGTTCTGTTAATAGTAAGATAGTGGAAAATATCAATCATTCCTTGGTAATTGTCTTGATCCACTAATTTACTAGTTTCATCAGCATCCAACTTGAAAGTGGTACTCATAGGTGTATCAGTACCTTTATTACTATCAAAACCAAAACATTTCAAAAGATCCTTATTATATTTTCTTTGATTTAGAATAATACCATTTTTATTTTGGGAAATTTGAAATCCATGAATAAAATTAATTCACCCTATTAAACTCATTTCAAATTTATCTTTAATCATTTTGGAAAAATCAGTACAAAGAGAGTTTTTAAAGGATCCAAAAATTATATCATCTACATAAATTTGTACTATTGAAACATCTTTGGAAATTCTTTAAATAAACAAAGTAGGATCCACAATTCCTTTAGTAAAACTTTTTGAAATAAGGATAGAACTATGTCTATCATACCAAGCCCATGGAGCTTGCTTCAAACCATATAAGCCTTTTGGCAGTTTAAAAATACGATTTCGAAAATGGGGATTTGTAAAACCAGGGGGTTGTTCAACAAATACATCTTCAACTATTTACCCATTTAAAAATGCACTTTTTACATCCATTTGATAATGTTTGAAATTCAGATTAGCTGCATAAGCTAGTAATATCATAATGGCTTCTAGTCTTTTACAAGAGAAAATGTTTTCTGATAGTCTATCCCTTCTTCTTGACTATATCCTTGTGAAACTAATCTAGTGTTGTTTCTAACTATGTTTCCAGGTTTATCAACTTTATTTCTAAACAACCATTTAGTGTCTATGGTCAAGGTGTCTTTAAGTCTATCTACTAATTCCCAACATTGTTTCTTTCAAATAGATTCAATTCTCTTTCATAGATATCACCCAAAATTCATCACTGATTTCATCATTGATATTGTTATGTTCTAGATGTTAATGAAAAGATCGATGTTCAACCTAGTTTCTCAGAGAAGCTCTAGTTTTTGTCCCTATATTTAGATCACCTACTATGGCATATAAATAATGATTTTTTAGAGTTATTATACCTCTATAAAGAGTTGAACTAGACTCCTCATGACTATTTGTAGGTTCAGACTCATTATGCACATATTCTAGAATGCTTTAAAAACTATTTTTTTCACTAAGGGTTCACTACCTTTGACATTAAGGTCCAAAATTGACATATCTTCCCCAATATGTTCAAGATAGGTTTTGGGTTTAGGTGGATCAATCTCATAAAATTTTACATGAACTGATTCATCAACACATTTGATTCTCTTATTATATACTCTATGGGCCTTACAAGAGGTTGAGTAACCTGGGAAAAATCCTTCATCACTTTTTGAAGAAAATATTTCAATATTGTATTTAGTGTTAAGGATAATGACTTTAAAACCAAAAACTCTAAAGTAATTAACCTTAGGATTCCTATTATTCCAATGTTTTTATAGGGTCTTCTTACGAACATTCCTAATTTAAACTATATTTATTATTTAACAATTTGTGCTAACAGCTTCATCCCAAAAATAAATAGGTAGATCATATTCAATGAGAATTGTCCTAGAAAATATATTGAATGCTCTTATTTCTTCTTTCTATAACTCCATTTCGTTGAGGTGTTCTAGGAGCAGAGAAATTGTGAGTAAAGACATTTTGGGAGAAAAAATATTCGATGTCTTGATTTTCAAACTCACGGCCATGATCACTTCTCAAGGTCTTAATTCTATGTACACTAAGATTTTAAAAAAATATAGAGTATTTGATAAAATAAAAACATGTTTCACTTTTTTGAGGCAGAAACTATACCCAAGGGTACCTAGAAAAATAATCTACAAGAATATAAACACAGTGATTCCCATTTGGACTTGAAACTATTGATGGTTCAAAAAAATCCATGTGAACCAACTCAGGAGGTTTGGAAGTAGAAACTTCTTTCTTTGTTTTGAAGGAGAATTTTTGGTTTTCCCCTTTTATAGGGATTACACATTTTATTACGAGGGAAATCCTATTTAGGTATGTCTCTAAATAAACCATTAGAATTTAGTTTCATAAGTGTGTGTACATTTCAGTGTCCTAGTATTCTATGCCACAACTAGGATTCCTTATGAATCACATTTAAATATGAAACATTTTTCTTAGCCAACAAATCTAAATTAACAGCATATACATTCTCATTTATAAGGGCAGAAAATATTAAATCATTTTTATAATTAAAAACATTACATGAATTTTTTTAAATTTAACATTGAATCCATCATCACAAAACTGAGAGATACTTAGAAAATTTTATTTTAACCCACCAACAAATAGTACTTCTGAAATTAATACAGCATTAGGGTTACCAATCGATCCTATGTCGAGGATTATTCTTTTAGCAATATCTCTTAATGTGACATATCCTCCATCAACTTTAATTAGGCATTTTAAGCATGAGTAGTCTCCTTTTTTGTGTCTTGAACATCCATTGTCTAAGTACCATAGAGTTTTATAGGAACTTTTTAGACAATTTTCCGACAAAATATATTATGTGTAGTGTAACATTGGTACCCAGATTTTATTGGGTTCAAAGAGGTTAGCAAGTAAATATTTGGGAACACATACTTGTCACACAGATTTCCTATAATCAATTGATATATTTGGAGTCTTAAACACCTTGTTTGGACCTTTAGAGAATTTTTTTTCAATAAATGGTACATAACATGAATTAACTATTTATTGTCCAGATTTTGAAACAAATTTACTTTTAATTATCCTTCTTTGTCCTGGTTCATACCCTGTACCCGTTGTATTTATTGGAGCAATCTATTTTATTAGTAACTGTGTCAAGTTATCTCTATCTGAAGTAAAGTTCTCAAGATCTCTCTTTAATTTCTCATTTGATCATTTGAGTTTAGTATTTTCATTTAACAACTGAGCATGTTTTTCTTTATCAATATACAGATCAGACTTATAATTTTTATTTAGAGCATATTGCCTTTTCAATAATTTATATTTTCCCTTGAGTTCATTAAAGGTAACCTTAATAATTCCATAGTATTTTAATAGTTCATCTTTTGTCATATTTTAATAATTATTTGATTCACCTTCATTCCCAGAATAATAATCATTATGTATATGGGAATTGGGTGTTACCTTCAATGATTCTATCATGAAACACAGATTTGCATGTTTATTCTTGTCACTATCAGAATTGTCAAATCCGCTTGAGCTATCTTCTTGAGGCACTCCAGGTGGCCCTCATAGACTTTTTATATCCATTTCCATTGTCTTCATTAATCTTCTTAAATTTAAGATTGGGAAATCAGCCTTGACATGAACATACATTTACACTCATAACATTCTATATCAGTTGTATTTTCATTCCATTTTCTGTCCATTTTCTACTATCCTTTATTTTCATACCTTCCTTTATAGATTTTTTGTCTGAGGAAAATTTTCCAATCGTAAAAATTCATGAATATCCTTTCAAGATGAGTCATCTCATTATCACTGTCAGTGTTAGAGTCATCACATGTGGAAGCATCTACCGGAGGATGAACTTTTACTTTATCTATGTTCTTTGAAGTAGTAGTATTGAATGTTTCAAATTTCATTCATGGTTATTCATCTACTTATTGATTAAATTTATGTTCTTATTCACACGTCATAAGATTTCCAATTAATTCCTTCATTAGTATTTTTCCCATGGCACAATATTATCGGATAGAAATAGAAGTTCCTCTCCATCTATCAGGTAGGAATCAGAGCAATCTCATAATCTGGTCCGTGCAGTCCTCTGGTTTTCCAAGAGGACTCATATTTTTCACTATTTCATTGAACCTGAGATACATTTGAGAAATAAGTTCATCAGTCTTCATTTTAAAATTATCATATTTTGTTGTGTATTTATTTAATCTCATTTATTTGTCATTGGTTGTTCCCTCATGAAAAATAGAAAAAGTATACCAAATTTCATATGTAATTTTACAAGCAGATATTCTATTGGATTCTTCATCACCTAGAGAATAGTACAAGGAGTGAATTGCTTTACAATTATTATTATATGAAGATTTAGTCAAATGAGACCATGTGTCCCTACAATTAGTAGGAAATACATGTTGTTCTTCAATTGTGTCCGATATTTTAGGTCACATGCTCTCTAGATACATTTTCATTTTTAATTTCCACTGAGCATAGTTATTGCCATTAATTAAAGGTGACCTATTTGTAGCAGCACCCTCGACTCTATTTTCAATAGTAACATTGAATTTAAAGAATTGAATATTTAGATATGAAACAAATCTTATGATCTTTATGATACAACTTAAGTCACAGTTGAACAAAATTTGAACAATGGATAAAAAGACCCTTTGATACCAAATGTTGGTTGGAGTGGAATCTCAAGTGGGGTGGGGGTGAATTTTGTTCCTACTTAAAATTTATATTAAAAACATTATTATAAAGATTACCCAAATTTTGAAAAGGGCCCAGTTAATTCATGTAGTAGAGATATAGCTATCAAATTGGTCAACAAGTTTATCAAAGGGTGATTAGTCCTGATTTGAATTAGTGAGAAATACATCTTCATCTTTTGAAACAAGTTTACTGAATTAAACACTATTTTACGTTTTAGCTAATGTAAGTAGGGAAAATTAGATAAAATAGGGTAAAAAATGTTGTGAATAGTGAAGTAAATCAAGAGGTTCAGACTCATGCTGAGACTTAATCATGTCCACTTGGTTACCACCTACCCCCAAGCAGTTTAAATTAGCAATAAACTTGATACACAGCCTGTATCGGGCATTACAATAGTTTTAACCAACCGTCTAGGGTTCAAACCCTCTTTCATAGTTATTTGGGGGAAAAAAAAGTACAGACCACACAAGGTCTCTTCCACAGTTATATGTGGGAATGAAATATAGATGATGTTTGATGTGAGGATATTCAGTATCCTCCAGTTTAAGCATAGGAGACAATGTGTGAGACAGACAGACACACATACTTCTCAGAAATGTAAAAATGAATGAAACATAATAGAAAAATTAGAATGAGATAGAGTTTAGAAGGATCTATTTGTTTTCAGTTAAACTTTTTACTCCTTGAAGTGAGGATTTTGATGTTTGAGTCTTTCTATGGAAGTTGTCTCTAAAACATAGTGTTGAAACTCCATGTACTAGATTTTAGGAATTGTGTATTTTGCTTCATGACATGATTGAATGTTTATGAGACACAGAAGGAATCCTCAAGTTGTTTTCCCAAAAATGATCTTCTTGATGTTCTTGGGGGTACGCAGTGAAGGTGCTTGAATGGTTCTTCCTTGTTATTCAGTAATTTCATTCTCATGCATTAAAGTTCTGGGCATGCTACACCTTGTGTTTTTCTCTTTGCTTCTATACATATATCATTCTTTCCCAATCTTCTTCTTTCATATTTGAAGTCCGACAATAGGAGTAAGTACATCATGTGAAATATTTCATGTACCTCATAATATCAAGAGATGGTCTCCTTATATGTCTACAATAAGAATTAATTATGTTAGAAGCATTAACATTATTAAATTATGAACGTTAAAATAATCATAAGAATTTTACAATGTATGGAGTAGAATAATATTGTAGACTTGTATTGATATCCTTCACATCGTAAGACATTAATCAAATGGTGAACACCCACAACCTCCAACTGTAACCTTTCATCGGTAACCTTCAGCAGTGACCTACAACAGTAGGCTTTTATCGATGACCTTATAATGGTGACCTTGTAACGGTGACCTTGTAATCGTGACCTTGTAACAGTGACCTTGTAATGGTGACCATGTAACGGTGAAGTTGTAATGGTGACCTTGTAACTGTGACCTTGTAATGGTGACCTTGTAATGGTGACCTTGTAATGGTGACCTTGTAATTAGATAAATTCTGCATTGTATGCTTAACCAATCATGTAGTGAGATTTCATGTATACGAATATTACTCTTATAGAAACAAGAAACATTAATGAAACATAATTAACATAGAATGAAAAAATAATTAAAAATGATTTGAAATTATCAAAACATGATTTGGGATTATCAAAACAGGTGAGTCCAACACATAGAATTTTAAATTTTACGATTTTGGGTTTCACTAGAGTTACCGATTTTTACCTAAGTAAATATTTCTGTAAAAAATTAAATTATATCTAATTATTTAAAATTTACATACTTATTCAAAATATTAAATAAATTTTTTAGGTGATATTTTTTAATATAATAAAACTGTACATTAACATTACTTCATGTAACAAGTAAAAACATCTTTTAAGAAAAAGATTGATTTTTATCAGAAAATTTATGTGTATATTAAATTTAACAATTTTTTATTTTCATGATATAAATTTTTGTATTATAAAATATATAATTTAGGTTTCCTTTATTAAAATAAATTCTTTTCCCAAATAAAATTTAACTAAATGAAATAACCAAAACTTGTTTTTTTGGGAAACATAACTTTTTTCCTTAAAATGTTAATCAGAAGTCTTATAAATTCAACATAATGTTTTTGTTAAACATATTTTTTATATATAAAAAATATATATATATAAAAAATGATCTATATCATTCTAGGTCTTCTTTATATAATTATGAATTTAAAAATTTACTATTTTTGGTAAACAAATTATATTTTCACTATTCACTTAAAAATCAACTAATTTCCAAAAACAATTCATAGAATGTTAATTTTGTTAATATAAATAAAAAATGAAGTTAATTATTTCATATTTAAAATCCATTATTTAAAAATAAAATTTTTTATGTAAAAATAAAGTTATGAACACCATTTCCATATGAAAATAATGTTTTTAGTATATATAATATTATTTTACTTATATTATATCAATTTATAATAAAATATTTTATAAAAATATTATTTATATCATTAATATCTTTTATCTTTAATATATCTACTATCCTAAATTAACGATCATATTACAAATTTTTAGAAGGGTAATAGTTCATATCATACATTAGCCTTATTAGTTATTTTACAACATTAATGGATTTTAATTAATGTCATTATATTAATAATGAAACTTATATATATATATATCATAATTATTTTACTTATATTTTTACCCTATAATTCTATGGCCACATCTTAATGGATATATAACATTCAATGGTTTGAATTTTGTTGTAATTACTTGCAAAGAATGATATTGAATTAATTAGTTTCTGAATGAATATGTCTTTTTAAAATATATTGGTTTTATTGAAAAATTTATTGGATGAAAATAGTTATTAACTCATCCTTTATTTCCTATAAAAAACATATATTTATCCTAAATAATACGGTTCTTTATGAAATATGTTACACAGTCCCATATACAAATAAATCTATAACACTCTCATTCTCTCACTATTTGTAATTATATTGATATTAAATACTTGATTTCCTCAAATTTTAACTAAACTATTTGAATATTTTCTAATATAGATCATACCTACTAGTACTGGAACTAATGACCATAATTTTATATTAGATAAAGGTTGGGACCTTTAAAGACTTCATAAAACATCTATAACTCGTTTCATCTTGTATTCCTATTGATCCAAAGATTGGGATGAACTAAGAAAGAAAGTGGTGACATATTTCTCCAGATCTGTAGTTCCATTGAATATTGACATATTTTTGTTCCCAAATTTTTTTGGAGGATGCGTCAAGTCCACCCACTCCAGTTATGGTTTATTATGAAGCAATGTGGGACCATATTGGGATTAGATATCCTTGAATAGAGTAGTAAATAATTATTGTATTTCTTAATGGGATGCCACTACATGTTTTCAGGTTTTTCAGTGATTACTTACATTATCCTTAGAATAATGGTGAATCATATCACGAATCTCTGTGTTGTAAACAAGATAAATAATTACCTAAATATTTTTATTTGTTATCATGTTATATTGATATCCATATTCTAATTTCATGGTGTGAGTAGCATCCCCATGTCATGTATATTTATCTATAGGTTGTTATATTATTCATAATGTTATTATTTATAAGTCATTTAACTCTAATAAACTATAAATTTATTCTATCAATAATTTTATATATTAGCCTAATACTGGTAAATTTTTTCTTCCATAGAGATAGGATCACCATTATTTTTTGGTGGGTGTTTTGTGGATGTATCTAACCCTTTTCATTGATCCTAATTATTGGATCAAAAGTTTGGTAAGGAAGAAAATTTAGTAGTGGATTCAAAATCATTGGCATTCCTTTAATGTAAGGAACATAATCCCACATTACATATTCCATTATAAATGATGTTCTTCATTATAAACTCCTCATTAACCAACTCATTGTCATATTAATTATCCGTAAAATTTTTAGGATTTTTAATGACAATGTTTATGAATGAAAATAATACAATAAAAAATCATTTTGATCAATATAATAAAAAAGGGTGCTTAATTAACTTTGGATTATTCACTAATGATCTAAAAATTATCATTCCTATTCATAAATTTAGTACAAGACTATATGACTTTCTGAAATTTACATAACATTGTTCACTGATTCCCTAGTTCTTGTCATGGAAAATAGTATAATAATCATGAAAATTGATTTTATTAAAAAAATCAGTAAACAATTATTGAGAAAATTCCTAAAAGAAGAATTGGTTAATTAGTAAATTGTTGGGATCTTACTAACCATAAAATATAAATTTTAATAGATTATGTATACTATTAGGTTAGGTTTATTTTTTATGGATTGTTGATACTGTGGATCATTTTAGTGGTAAAAATCCCACCAACACTATGGGTTGGTGTTATAACTATGATGTTATATTTTCATAAAAAATATTTTTCCGATCAAGAATTTATTTTAGTGATTAAATAATTTTGTTTGTATTTCATTATTTTTTAATGATGTTTTTATCCATTAATGATACTTTAATATTTAAGAATTTGACAAAATTGATTATACATCATATTTCACATTCTTAGTAGACTACTAAAAATGTATTTTGACCACTCAATCTCATCATTTATTCCTCCAATGTGATATAATAATATTAAAAATTCACTATATTGTTAGCTATTGTATCTATACCATGAATTATTTTTTTTGATTTTATCTTAGTATAAGACATGTTTAATGTTTTTTTCTTATTAAGAAAATACGGAATAAATTCAACATCCTTCATTATCTTCTAATACTAATTTTTATATTTAAGATTCCAATTTGATGATTTTATGAAGTTATTCAAGGATAGATAGAGAATCCTACTAGAGATATTTATATTACATAAAATATTTTTGGTTACATTCTTCATAAAAGGCGAGGAGCTCTATATGATGGAATATTATATTTAACTTATTGTTATGGTTTGTGTATCCCCTATAAAACATGTGTCTGAATATGAAACATTTGAATATTTCAGAAATATTATAGAAAATATATGGTATGAATTAATCTGTGAGGGTCTCGGGAATAGTTATGGAGATGTGAAAAGAGGATAAAATGTAATTGGTTTTTGGATAGAGACTAATTTCACCACATGATATTGGATTCGAGATCATCCTTAGTGAATGCATCAGCAATCTATTCTAGATATAAGGGTCACTTTTTTACTATATTCTCGATATTAATAGATTAATTTGGACATTATTAACACTATCTATGGTCATTAAATTTAATGATATATTTTATGGTGATTGCTATCAGAAAAAACTCATTAGTTATACAAAAGTATCGCAAACTAATAAAGTAGTGTTTGATGATCCAAAATATTCATTTTCAAGTACCATTTAATAAACTGTGAATTTAAAAAAAATTATGACATGGGGATGAAAATTATATAATTATGAGGAGAAATCCATGGGGATTTTATAGCTGGTAACCTAGGGATAACCACTAGGATAATTCATTTCTTGATGATTACCACAATGCGGACCTCTTTGGTTGATGTTGGGGTCACTTTTTTCAATGGATATTCTATTACAGGGGGGACCACCGTTGCTAGAATTATTAGGAGGACTACTATAGTTTCCTTTTGTATCATCACGGGGAGGACCTTGACCGAAATATGACTAGGAAGGACCATTATGATTTTTGGATTGTTGATTATTTTCATGGGTAGGACTTTTTGTCAAATAAAATGGGGATGACCATCATGGTTAAAGTATTCAAGATTTTCCAAATAGGGGGACATCTATATCAGGTAACTGTTTAAATATATGGAGGACCTCTAGTGTTTCTACTTTATATCATATTATAATGGGTATGACCTTTGTTTTGTATATGAATTGTTACGTGTTGGACCACTATAACTAGTACCCTATAAAGGACCATCATTCTTTTCTAATTATAGATTATCATGGGGAATACATATATGGTTTCATAATTCTCAATGAATGATATAGCATGGACCTATGTGGTGGGTTTTTGTTTCATGATAATGAGGAACATTATGGTGGATAGATCTTTTTTTCATAAGGTGGAACTCTAAAGTTGGTACCCTAGATTGGATATTTAATTTTTCATCATATGTCATTATAAGGAGATTATACCAACAATTGATTATTCTCTATCATAGGTTGAGGATAAATTGAAGTGGTCACAGATATTGGTCTAAAATTTATTAAGGCTTCCAAATGATAGTGAATTGGAATTTTTATTTTTATATAATCAATATTTGATAGTGTGTGTCAACAATGGAATAAATAGTAATAACATTAAACCATTATTGTACTCTAGTGATCAATTTATCATAGTTACAATTCCATTCTATTCCTTAAGTCCTAATGAGTGGTTTTGAATATTAGTAAGATACATTCAAGGGAATTAGTAGGTCATGAAATGGCTGTGGTTACTAGGATTTTGGGGAATCCTCATATGATGATTTAGATCTAACACATAAATATTGGAAACAACCTCCTTAACATCCTATTGGTATGGAAGATTTGGATTCTATCCCTCTAGTGAGAAAATCCTAAATAATTTTAATACCAAAATTGGGGTTGTAAATATATAATAGATTCTTGGTGTGGTGGAATAAATCTTTACCTTAACAACTCTATAATTTCATGATCCATTTCATGGGATGGGATTTTCTCACAATGGATGAATTCCTACAAAGTAATATTCACATTTTGTGTTGTAGAATCTATGTTAGTGAAAATATATTTAAGTGTATTGGAAATTACATAGTCTTAATGTTATTAGTGGAAGCATAAGTTTATCCCCATGTAGATATAAAATAAAATAAAAATCTATATTTTGATCTACATACCCACAGTATAAGATCCGAATTTTCTATTGAGGTCAATATCAATTATTTTCAGTCTAATTTTTTTTTACCAAAATGGGAAGGGCTAGAAGAGGTTCTGAGGGACTCGGTAGTGTTTGGGATTTGTTTGGGGCATATTGTTTTGGGTTTTTGATAATAGGATAAGGTGCACGGTTGGGGCATGGTTAGTAGTACCTGTTTGGATCAACTGTATAACACAAAAGTGATGGGTATTAGTTTGTTTTACACTATGAGAAGAGGAACATGGTCATAAAAAACATAAAATAAATACATGAAGTAATTCTCATGGTGTGAACATGGTTTATCTATCTATGTGACTAACCACAGGAAGGGTAGATATTTTGTCTAGCAGCTCTGCATTGGTAGTGCATAGTTAGTCTATCCATGTTCTTATCCATGTGAGGCTATATGAATTAGGATAGAAAGGGAACATGGTTCACCTATAGTTTTTCTATCTTTGTTGCCAAAAATGTTTTCCCAATAATAAAGTGTAAATTTTTTTTCCCTTGGATCCTTTAATATTTATCCACCCTTCACCTCCCTAATTTCCCATAGAAGCTCCTAAATGCTAGAGTGCTCTCTTTCCTCTCTCATAAAAGCATAGTTATTTCTTCCATCCATGTTTGGATTCAACTACTACTCATTATGTTGTATCACCCTTGGTATGTCTATGATTCAAATTTCTTAGTTGAATCACTTATTTATCCATATTTGGTGTTAATTCTATATGATCTCATATGACTAATTTTCAAGGAGTCTGTCAAGTTTCTCTAATTTATCTGATTCCACAACAAATTTGAGTCTTATTGTTTATGAGGTTTTTTATACCTATATAATGAAGGTGGTGGTTTAATATTACCCAAATATAATGTTATATATAAATAAAACTCCATTTTAAACACACTGATCATTCCATGTGTTTATCCTAAAATAAGAGATACTACCAAAAAAATGGATAGAAAATGAACTTGATGATATATATCCCATTTTACATTGTTTGATAATGTTGTAATTAACCCAAACCACCCCTACAAGTGGGTTCAAATATATTCCGAAGGCTATCGTTCGTGACTTATGAATAAACCACCCCATGGATGAGGTACCATTTTCACTTTTTAGTGGAAGCCATAAATTGAATTCAATGAATTGTAATGTGGAATTTTTAATCTGTGGGTATATTTTATTAACATGTATGTTATGTGATTAAATTTTATAACTAACTTTTTATATGGAATGTATGTTTCACATGGCCACCAAGATTACCCATAAATGAGATGGTGTAATGTAGTTAAACAAAATGATATTGGAGTGGACACTAAACATTTCTTTTAACCACTTATTATATTATCTCTTAGGGGATAGTTGGGTTATGATACCAAATTCCTATTATGTGATTATATAATATATAAATATACATGAAATTTAAAGGGTATAATTAATTACCATTACCCATAACCCCTCTATCTATTATTCTATGGGTTATACATCGATTGTGATTTGGAATTATTGGGAAGAACTCAAAGGGGAAATGGAATTATATATTGATTTACTATAGTA
Source organism: Viscum album (assembly GCA_963277665.1). Classification (NCBI taxonomy): domain Eukaryota; kingdom Viridiplantae; phylum Streptophyta; class Magnoliopsida; order Santalales; family Viscaceae; genus Viscum; species Viscum album. The sequence continues at coordinate 1,168,155,807 of OY728127.1, forward strand.
ATGAATATAAATTACTATAATGATGTGGAATAACTTTGGAGAAAGTCAGATTTATGATATTAATTGGTTATGATGGTCATATAAAGATACAACTGATTAATTGATGTTGATACTAAATGAAATACCACACTAGGGTTAAGTTAATGTCTTATATATATGCCTTGGTGTAGCTTTGATAGTTCACATTATTTTTAGAGAATAAATTAAATTCCATATATTATTACCTTCAATTCATCTTGATAATTATGGACCACCATGTATTATCTCATTTCACTACATTCAAGTCTAGCACTGAGGGTACTTATGACATTTTAAAAGGGCCCAGGTAGAAACCTTGGTGTAAAATTCCAAGGGCACACACCTTCATTTTACCCTCGATTGTTATACATTAAAATGATATGGAAATTGTGAAATAACACTTAATTAATAATGTATATATATATGAATTGGGCACATACCTAATGTTTCGTATTTATTGATATATAGTAAAATGATCATAGTTATTTTTTATTAATCCAAAAAGGTATGGTTGGCCATGTATCCCATGAGGAGCCTAAACTAGATATGGATTACTAACATTACTATTTTAAAAATATTATACATCCACACTATTCAATTTATATTTGAATACTATATAACAATAAATCCATTTGTGGTGGCCTAGAGAGTTTTACTCAAGCCCAGTTCGGGCTATGATTTGTTACCCACACATGCTTCATGGATTCATGATGGGATAATAGGACTCACCCAGCTATAGACACCATATTCCTTTACTAGGAAGGGGGTGAGTGTAGAAGACCATGATAGTTCTTTTGGTGCTATTTTATTTTATTATTTTTTGTCTTTTTGTACACTTTTGTAATGCATGTAATATTTTATTATTTCTACCATTTTTATGGACATGACATCATCATTTCTATATGTGACATAATTATGTTTCATCTTTTTTACTATTATTTTGATGGATTATTATTTCCACAGTACATTTATTACATCCCAAATCTTATTTACGGTTTACTGATATTTTAAATATATCAAAAAAAATTATTATATTCCCATTGTACCACCATAGACCCTCAATACTAGTCTATATCCATTGACATACTGGGAGGTATTATTATGGCCATTAAAAAACAGGTTCTGTTATATAAGAGTGAACAATGTTTAGGAAATCACACACAAGCAGGTTGGGAAAACATAATACTATAATTGTGTTACCTATATGCTTCATTTGGATTGTGTTGAAAATTCAATAGGAGGAAACCCATCAGCTAAGTATGAAAAATAAATATTCAAATTTAACCAATCTCTTTCAAATGTATGGAATTTCACATCGGTGTCATCATTTTTATTTAAAACACCTTCATTATATACCCATTTTTATATTGAGTTATGGATGGTGAAATTTATGGTATTATATTTACAATCAACCTTTATAATATAATTTTGTTTAGTCCAATACACACTTATTGATTTAATTCATGTTCGTGAAATCCTACCTAGTAATATTACCTATTATAATTTGATGTAAAAATATTACACCAATGAAATTAAAGGAATTATGAATCATGGAATTATATTCTCTTGAATTTAATAGAATACATTAATTAATATATGGTTTAAATCCATATATTATTTAATTATTAATGTTAATTTCACCTACTAAGTAATATTTAATAGGTGGATCTGTAAGGTAGCATAAAGGAGGGATTGGAATCCCATAGGTCTTACAACATTTCTAATAATGTGAAATCAATACCCAAGTAAATTAATGTCATAGTATAATTCCATATAAAGTTTTTTGACACCATTATAATTTTTTTTAAAATTATAGCCCTAAAATAGTTCATATCATAAAAGGTATATATTTATATATATGGGTAGGGATAATAGTGTTCCTCTTATGGTTGTGTGATAAGTAAAAAATTATTTTCCCTTCAAATTCATGTGTCTAGAAACTATAAAATTATTTTTATGGATGAGAAACTAGTAACATTGATTTTGATTTTAATTATATGTATCAATGATAGCTTTGTATTGTAGTTTATGTCCATATTACTTGGAAAATTATGAAATAGATACCTTGAAAGGTTTTATGATTAGGAATTATGCATGACTGACCCTTTGTGGTTCTGTGATTTATGATTGTAAGGGACAAATTAATATAGAAAATGGAAAATCCATGAATGTTGGATAGAAATAAAATAGGCTTATATTTTTTTATGTGATACATTTATACATGTTAATGATGAATCATTCATAAAATTCACTAGGGAGATATTATGGTGCTTTTCCCCTGTAGAATGACCTAGGTTGGTATTTATACCAGGGTATCCCTTAAAGGGATTATGGCCAAGAAATTTTATAATTAATTTATTGAAATTTTACTCAGAGTATACTATCTACCTAATTTATTTTAATTACAAATAAAATTTGAATGTCAAGATGGTTGTATGTCTAAATGCATTTAATGAATCAAATTACAACATTTACACTGCTTTCCCTTATGTTTTTTGGAAATCTCATCAATTAATTTGTATAGTATATTGGCACATTGGATGGTCCTTACTCTCCTATGTGATTGATGCCTCTTCAATATTAAAGATAATTGGTTCTCTTTATAGTAAAATTAATCATGTTCACCAAATATTATAGGTCGAATACATGGTGTACATCATGGGAGAGGTAATTATTGTATTTTTGGATGGAGTGTGGGTGTGATACCATGGAATAAAACACATGTTCACTTTTTTTAGTGTTTTTAGTTGTGCTTCCTTATATGAGTTCATGATTTTTCAAAATAAGGTACCAAATAACCCTTCTTTAAGCCACCAATTTAGTTTAAAATTGGAATTATTGCCTTCTTTTTTTCTAAATAATTTCATTTCTATTTCTTAGAATTCTTATTATTATGTACAATGATTTATGTGCACCAATACAAATAAAGGATCTATGATTTTTTTTATTTTTCATGCGTTTAACATTTTATCTTTAACTAGAAAATGAATCACCCATAATTTTAATTTTAGTCATGAAAACACTGAAAAATGAACTAGAGATTTTATAAATATGTTTTAAAAAAATATTGAGGCCACCAAATAAAAGTAACATTAAATAATAAATTGATGAAATTTGGAACAAATGATTACAAAGATACCACATTTTTAGGTAAAAATTACAATCATAGATAAATGAAACCAACTAACTGGAACTATTATCTCAAAAATAGGGAGGGATGTTTCATATTAAAATTGAATGATACTATTCTTAAATCCTATCATGATTGGTTATAGTTAAATAATATGATCAAATGAAACCACACCATTGATACAAAAGTTTGGAAAATAACTGTGATATTAATCTTGATGATGTACCTAAATGCTGATAAAGTATCCTTGTTATTTAAAAAAGTAATCAAAGGTAAACATCATATCCATAAAAAATTCAATAAAATAAATTTTCATGACATTTTATGTTAAATGTTTTATAGAATTATGACCATTAATTAACTAACAAAACCCATGTTCTTTGTATCAATATTAAATTTATTGTATAATGTGTTAATATATATAATTTTTAAAGAGTCTTCATATTCTCCCATGATTCTACAAATAATTAACTATTCTATATATTTCATAAATGTGTTATCTTCATATAGAGGGGTGGTATTATATTCTCAGTAACCATAAACATAAAGGTTTAGAATCAAAGATCAGAAGTGAGCATAAAATAATAATATGGGTATAATAATGATATATACGCAACATATACCTAATAAAGGATGGATAATAAATATTGGTATAAGGTCATGACTAATTTAATATATGTATCAATAGATTTGTGAAACATGATAAAAAAATTATCTATAAGAAGAAATCAATGTACAAAAACAAGCATAAAATTGTTGAAAATCATTAAATAAAGAAGAAAAATTCATATATTGTAGAATTACATTCATGAGATACACCATATGTCCCCACACATATAAGAAACTAAAATATACACATGAATAATTATTTAATTAGATATAAAATTTTAACTAACTCATTATAAGTTGATATAGGACCCCTCCCGTTATTCAGCCATACATTTGTGTGCCACATTGAAATCACTCACATATCACATCTTAAAAACCACATGGTAAATAGTGGGTTTTATAATCATTCAAGTTAATATCATTAAATTTTTTCATAAAGAACCCATTGTAATAAAATGGATTTAATTGAAAATATTATAAATAACCCAAGGAAATAAATTTTTCATATACTTTTTAAATGGATTCACATGATAAAGTTATTAATAATTATATTTTGAATCATAATATGAAATAACAATGGAACATAATTAGGTGTCTAATGAAATCAAGAAAATTTATAGATAAACAACAGTCAATCATTATTAAATATAATATGATATTCAATGAATATGTATATAGAGTATATAGTTTAGTCATTAATTTCCTTAATAAATTGATGAATGGTATCTGGGTGAACACCATTTAATTATAGGAATCAAAAATAGGGTATTCATAAAAGGAAAGAATTGGGGAAAATTTATAATTATACATTGTTGATGACTAGGAAAGAGAAATAAATATATGGGTTATTTCCATTTTTGATATTTCAAAAAACCTAAACATTTTTTAAACAAAGAAAATGTTATGGGTCACTTTTAGTCAATATATTTTTTGAATACATGATTTGAATACTTTTAATATCATTTACTTTGAAAGGATTCAACAATATTTTATCCTTGAAAAATGTTTTTAATGGTTTCAAAAAAATGTTATGTGAAAAAATTGAAAACATTGAATTTTGAAAAATAAACCACAATAAATACAAATTAAAATATAAAAAATACTCAAATAAAATGTGGGTTAAAATATATTTCACTTTATTTCCTATGATGGAAGATATTTTTAATGTTTTGAAAAATGATTTTTCAAACCCACATAAAAAAGTATCAATACATTATTTTTAAATAATGACAATTAAATATATAGGTAAAATAAAATACCACAAAATTTTCACTTAAATTTTAATTTAGAAAATTATATAGATGGAATAAATAGATAAATATGAAATATTATATTTTAAGAGAATGTGAATTATTCATTCCAATGATGTACTTTTTATGGGAATAAATTCAACTAGGGGGAAGATCTAAATCAATATTATTCAGTTTCCCTAGAGAGTAAAAATACATAAAATACAATATTCTATTGGAGTAAAGACATATTGGAATAAATAAGTTCATGAATAAGCATTATAACTCATCCACGAGAGTTGAGTTGACAAAAATCTTCTAAACATTGGAATATTTTGAATAAAATTTCAGTTAAAGAGATAATATGACATAGATATTCAGACCAAATTACTAAGGTAAAATACAGTCATTATGCAGTAATAAATATTTTGTAAAGATATCATATATAGAGACCCGAAGCCTGACGTACATGGAAATTACATTACTTTGGCGGAATACTTAGTACATAACAAAAACACACACACACGGATCGTAATAGTTTAGTGTCTTTGGAAACTCAGAATATAATATTCTAATCGTGGTGAAAGATCTTCAACATCTCCCATAAAGATCTTCCCTTTTTTTTACATAAAACTTTTCATTATATCCTGGGGAAAAGAAAACATAAAAGGGTGAGCTCAAATGCTCAGTAAGGGTAAACAAAAGAAATATCAATCACATCATAAGAACATAACATTTTGAAAATCATAACCTGTAAAAGAGAGCATAATTTCATAACATGGGATAAATCATAGTAGTGAAATGAAATCCCAATAATAATAACTTAAATCATGAAATTTTGTGGCATACACACATAATCATAGAGAATCATATCTTATTAGTCAAGACTCATTGCCAAGACTATCTTAGTGGACAAAGTCCACTTCTGAACCGAGTCACCCTCGTTTTAGTGCTGTTTCACTGAACCGGTATAACCTACTGTTCCAGCCATGTCTATCTCATGAGATATAAAATCTTTACCCAATGCATTGGAGGGAGATATAGGGCCCACCCATCTCTTAATGATACCATTCTTATGTGTGCCACAAAATCATAATCCATACATCATAGCATAACCCATGTAATAAAAATGGGAATCTTAAACATCCTGAAATCATAAAAAAATTCATATACGATAAAGGAATTCATAAAAATAATTCCATCACAACATAATCAAATCAATGTAATAATAGAGATAAAAACTGAACCCTTTATTATCTTAGATGGAAAATAATTTTGATAAAACACTTGAACTCCATTCTTGAGGAAAATATCCTTTCTACTTCAAAAACACTTTTCCTTTCTTAACATGTCATAAAATTTTAAACTGAAAGAAGTTGATTAAAAATAAACTTGAAAACTTGTAAAGTAAGCTTCTTGTAAATAGTGTTTTAAAAATACATTCATGCCGTATAAGTTAAAAAAAAGAACATTCTTCGTACTTTTGTCGGAAAAGTCAAAATATACCTTGTACGAAAAACGACAAAATATTCCTTTCATATCCTTTACTAAAAACTCACCGAAGGGTAAAATTGGATTTAAACAATTGTAATAGGATATAAATAATATTACATATTGAGTAAACATGGATGTTGATGATAAAATACACCCTAGTAAATTTCAAAGTATAAACAATCTCGGATAAAAATGAGATTGTGATATTTCCCTTACCTTAGGTCCATTTTGCTTCATAAGTGTCTGAACCTCCTGTATAATGATTTAAATAATGTTATTGACTTATTCCAGAATCATACTTATTTTTATGATATCATATATGGTCATATTCTTAGCTTCTTAGTAGTAATATTTCATTGCTACTTGTTATTCGGGTGTTTATAACTTTTTGTTCTTATGCGTGTCTTGTCGAATAAATTCTTATTCTTATATTTAGGTTATAGATACCTCATTTCCATAATGGTATTAGTGTAATATATATAATATTCATTCATTCAATTCCATTATATAATCATTATTAAATTAAGATCATGTAGAACGAGTCGCATCACATCGTGGAGACGGTATTCCGTACGTACGCACGAGTGATGATATCGTTCCTATGATCGTGGAATTGTATTGGAGTGTATGTATACTATTTCATAATCAATATCACTTTATAATAGTCATACATAGTCATTATTTACACCATTATACCTATCCAAGTAAGGTGGTGGTGGAAAATAGATTACACCACGGTGTGGAGACGGTATTCCGTACGTACGCACGTGCGGTGATTTCTTTTTCCATAGGATGGATAGATGGTGAAATAGGGTTGTTTCATACTTAAAATAACATATCAGTATATGAGTGATACTGATGTTATTACTTCAAAATTAAACAACTAAAGAAGAAGAAGTGGAAGAAGAAATAATGATGATAGAATCGGTAACAGACATTACCTTTTCTTTGAAGAGCTTCTTTGAGACCTTCTTTTAGGGCACTCAAATTGGTCTTTGAAGAAGAACAGGACCTCTAGGATGATACTAGGGAAGTGGAGAATATATTTTGGTAGGGGTTGGCCGAGCATGAATGCTCAAATTGGTGTGAGGAGGAGAGGGAGGAGGTGCCTTTTTATAAGGGAGGAGAGGGGCACCTTTGGAATAACTAAACATATTATTTTATTATAAAGCCACATTCGGTTTTAAATAGCTTCAAATTGATTTATTTCGAAGATAAGGTGGGGATGGGTCGAAATAATCTCATACAATAGAATTTAGACAAGTTTAGGTTCCTATTTTAACCTTATCATTTAGATATAACATTAAGTTAAATAATTTTACATTTACCGTGTCTTCTTGTGTTCTTACACTATAAGGTTAATAAACTTACTATATCAAGCCAAAAGAACCCCAGGTTGTTTATTATTAATATATATAACCTTATCTAAGTCATTGGTCCGATCCTTATATTTTTAGGAATAAAATAACAATTAATAATATAATATTTGTTTTAAAAACTATTTTATGACAATTTTGACAATATTTAGTAATTGATTTTTTTGAAAATCATAACAGAATTATAAGTTCGAAAAAATTTAGTTAAATCAATACTAACATGTCATATTAATCTATAAAATTAGTGTAATTCATAAAAAGGCTCAAATTACATTTATTTTGGTGTTTATAACATTAATAATGTAAATATTTCATTAATAAGATAATTACTACATCATCATTGTGTCATAAATAAATTAAATTATTTAATCTATAAAAATTACAAATAAAATACCATTATGTAGGAAATACTTTTATCTTTATAATGAATATTTATAGTCGAATTTATCTTATTTATAACCCCATATTAAAAATGATTTACTTATTAAACTTTGATTTTAACTATTTTAACCCTTCTTTAAATAAATTAATAATAAATGTTTTAATCTAATCCAAGTGGGCCTAAATGGTCATATTTTATTCCTAAGGTTGTTTTTGGTCTAATTACACTTTTCCAATAGAATTAGGACATGTGTTAGGGTAATAATAATATCATTTTTACCCTTAATTACCCTATTTACTTTTAACCGTGGTAAAAAAAAGTAAAAAGTTACAATTCACCAAAAAATTATTTTCATCTCATTGAACCACATTTTAGTTACTGAAATCAACCGTGTCTCTCGGATTTTCGAAATTCCACTCACAGAAGCGGTAAAATTATGTTTTATGAAAAATTCAGTTTTTTAACTACCACTTAGTGGTTTCACTATTCATCAAAAATTGAAAGTTTTCAGAAAAATACCAAAAATTAGGCCTAAGATATATTTGATATTATGAACTCAAAAATGATGTATATTTTACAAAATTCAAAACCTATCAGTTTCATTAATTAATTTAAAAATTAATTCCAGTCGTCAAAACATATAGAGTGTTCTTAAGAGATAATAACTATCAAAATATTGACACTTGTTTATGTCTGGTTTAAATGTAGAATTACATACCATGACCAACATTGTATTAAATTGTAAAACTTTATTCTAAATATACTTTAAAACCACTCAAATTAATTAATTATTTCGATTAAAAAAGTTGTTTTTAAATAAAATTTAGTAATTTTCACTATTCATCAGAATATGAAAGTTCTCCGAAAAGTACCAAAATTTCACCCTAAGTTAATTTCGATATTCCAAATCCAAAAATGAAGTCCATTTTGAGAGATAAAATTTCTAAAATTTTAAAATGTGGTTTTTACTATTCATAACGACTAGTTTTAATAATATTTTAATAGCATATCGTTGTTTAGAGAAACTCGGTATTGCGTACTACACACGCTATCGAGGAAGGTCGTTATTGCGTGTAATGCAAAGAAAGTCAAGGATGCGTGTTGTGAAAGATCCTTTTGGTGTATCATATAACACAAGACATTAATGAAATTAAAAGGAATATTTTTCATAAAATCTCGGGGTGTTACATTCTACCCCCCTTAAAATGAATTTCGCCCCCGAAATTCGTCAGGGTTATAAATGGTTCAATACTCGAAAGTTTCTTTTATAGAAACACACATCGTAAAAAGGAATACCAAAACCAATCTTTAAAAACCAAAGTATGAAACGTAATGGTTACCCAAATAAACTAATCACTGGGTTTCCACATAGGTGAAAATATAGATATGGAAGAGAAATCTAACCATCATGTTCTGATGGAGAGTGGTATAGAAGATGGCTATGGAAAAGACTTCAATCACAAAGCCATAAATTTGTGACAATCTAGGGTTCCATCTGATTAATCGGATATAAGGTAACTAGGACAACATTTTTGGTTTTCAAGATCATTTCCTTAAAGTTGATGAATTAAAAGAAATACTTGCATGATTTTGGTACAATCTTACTGTTGTTCGTGAATTGAACAATTTCCAATTCATCCCTTAAAGAAATGAAGTTGAATTTGTTATTCGTGATGTGTTAGTAGATCATGTGATAGAATGATGGGTCATTCCATCTCTTTCAAACAAAAAGGTTAGAAAAAGTTATAAGTCCATCTTATGGTTAGATTAATCGTATATGGTTCCAAAAATTAACTTGTACTTCATATATCATACCACTTAAGAAAATAAAACTAGTTTATACGAACTAGGGACTTCCTGTAGGCCAGTGGTAGGCGATAAAGGCCAGTCGCACTTCGGTTGTGGGTTCGATTCCCACAGCCTTGTCCGAAGTGATGGGTTGTCGCCCATCCTGCAGGTTTTCCTTTTTCTAAAACTATATTACTATAACATCCCATCAATAATATCAAAAAAACTTTTATCCTTAATCAATACTAACTTATGTCCAACATAATCCATTCCAATCATTAGGCTTATCCATAATACTATAGTCCATTCTAATAATATAGTGAAAATGATTACCAAAGATCTAATACCATCGTTGATCCCCATATATCATAAGATATGTCTTGTTGGTCACATTCCAAACATTCTAAGGCCTTAATCATGTATTCTCTTGAAAAATTAATACCCATTGAACCTTAGTGAAAACATGAATGCAGTTAAAAGTTAACACATTCCACATACCAAAATCCTCAAAATCCTATATACTCAAACCATGATATCACTTAGTCCTTATATCAATCATGAACTCATGAATACTATCAAACATATTAGATTCTCTTTATCCCTTCATTATGGGCATATCATCTGCTTTCCAAAAATATTTCAATCACTTTTCATGGTTACCGATGTCATATTCCTATAGAAAACCATAATGGACCAATACATAGATATTCTAATATACCATAAAAGTACCTCAATAACATTATTCTTGAATACCAATACATAAACACTTAAAAACATCATCTTCAATGATTGTCTTGAAATAAGTCCTTCCTTAATTAGAAGTATCTTTTTAGGTTAGGGCATTGAGTTGGGTAATGGCCATGTTCTCCACAAATAAGACATTGAACTCTATAACAGTCTGTCACTCTATGTCCCTTTTCTCCACATAGATAACATCTATCCCTCCATTTGAGGTATTCTTCAAGGTTCTTATTCCCTTATTTAGAAATCTCAATCATTCTTTATTTATGCTCCTCAACATGCGAACATGCATAAAAGTCTATCTTCCTCTTATTTGATGAATTAGGCATACCACTAAATTTTACCTTGTTAATCATATATCGCGATGACTAATTTGGCATAATCACAATATCTTTCTCTCTAGGCATTACGCAATTTTGTTGCTCATAGTCACCAATTTTTCCATTGGATTCAATGCTAACCGAATTCTTTCTGGTTCCCTCCAATGACTAAAACACAAAAATAATTCTGTGAGAGGGAAAATCATACAAGGAAAATAACATAATCAAGGGGGAGTATCCTAAATATATAACATCTTAGGTTAAATTCTATGATCGTTATCGTAGTTCTAGGATTTTATCATATACGTATACTTATCCTTAGGGGAATCCCTGGACATACCTTAGAAATATCTCTAGGGATCTCACTAACATTTTCGCATCCTAGTTTCCAAAGGTTGACTAAACCTTTCCTCTAATACCAACTGTAGAGACCCGAAGCCTGACATACATAGAAATTACATTACTTTTGTGGAATACTTAGTACATAATAAAAACACACACACACAAGGATCATAATATTTTAGTGTCTTTGGAAACTCGGAATATAATCATCTAATCGTGGTGAAAGATCTTCAACATCTCCCATAAAGATCTTCCCCTTTTTTTATCTAAAACTTTTCTTTATATCCTCGGGAATAGAAAACATAAAAGGGTGAGATCAAATGCTCAGTAAGGGTAAACAAAAGAAATATTAATCACATCAAAAGAACATAGCATTTTGATAATCTTAACCTGTAAAAGAGAGAATAATTTCATAACATGGGATAAATCATAGTAGTGAAATGAAATCCCAATAATCATAACTTAAATCATGAAACTTTGTGGCATACACACATAATCATAGAGAATCATATCTTATTAGTCAAGACTCATTTCCAAGACTATCTTAGTGGACAAAGTCCATTTCTGAACAGAGTCACCCTCGTTTCAGTCCTGTTTCACTGAACCGGTATAACCTACCGTTCCAGCCATGTCTATCTCATGAGATATAAAATCTTTACCCAATGAATTGGAGGGAGATATAGGTCCCACCCATATCTTAGTGATATTATTCTTATGTGTGCCACAAAATCATAAACCATACATCATAGCATAACCCATGTAATAAAAATGGGAATCTTAAAAATCATGACATCATAAAACAATTCATATACGATAAAGGAATTCATAAAAATAATTCCATCACAACATAATCAAATCAATTTAATAATAGGCATAAAAACAGAACCCTTTATTATCTTAGATGGAAAATAATTTTGATAAAACCCTTGAACTCCATTCTTGAGGAAAATATCCTTTCTACTTCAAAAACACTTTTCCTTTCTTAACATGTCATACAATTTTAAACTGAAAGAAGTTGATTAAAAATGAATTTGAAAACATGTAAAGGAAGCTTCTTTGAAATAGTGTTTTAGAAATAAATTCATGCCGTATAAGTTAAAAAAACATTCTTCGTACTTTTTTCAGAAAAGTCAAAAAGTACCTTGTACGAAAAACGACAAAAGATTCCTTTCATATCCTTTAATAAAAACTCACCGAAGGGTAAAATTGGATTTAAACAATTTTAGGAGGATATAAATAATATTACATATTGAGGAAACATGGATGTGGATGATAAAATAGACCCTAGTAAATTTCAAAGTATAAACAATCTCGGATAAAAATGAGATTGTGATATTTCCCTTACCTTAGGTCTGTTTTGCTTCGAAAGTGTCCTAACCTCTTGTATAATGATTTAAATAATGTTATTGACTTATTCCAGAATCATACTTATTTTTATGATATCATATATGGTCATATTCTTAGCTTCTTATTAGTAATATTTCATTTCTACTTATTATTCGGGTGTTTATAACTTTTTGTTCTTATGCGTGTCTTGTCGAATAAATTCTTATTCTTATCTTTAGGTTATAGATACCTCATTTCCAGAATGGTATTAGTGTAATATATATAATATTAATTCATTCAATTCATTTATATAATCATTATGAAATGAAGATCATGTAGAACGAGTCGCATCACATCGTGGAGACGGTATTCCGTACGTACGCACCAGTGATGATATCATTCCTATGATCGTGGAATTGTATTGGAGTGTATGTATACTATTTCAGAATCAATATCACTTTATAATAGTTATATATAGTCATTATTTACACCATTATACCCATCCAATTAAGGTGGTGGTGGAAAATAGATTACACCACGGCGTGGAGACGGTATTCCGTACGTACGCACGCACGGTGATTTCTTTTTCCGTAGGATGGATTGATGGTGAAATAGGGTTTTTTATACTTATAATAACATATAAGTATATTAGTTATACTGATGTTATTACTTCATAATGAAACAACTAAAGAAGAAGAAGTGGAAGAAGAAATAAAGATGAAAGAATCGGTAACGGACATTACCTCTTCTTTGAAGTGCTTCTTTGAGACCTTCTTTTAGGGCACTCAAAGTGGTCTTTGAAGAAGACCAGTACCTCTAGGATGATACTAGGGAAGTGGAGAATAGATTTTGTCAGGGTTTGGCCGAGCTTGAATTCTCAAATTGGTGTGAGGAGGAGAGGGAGGAGGTTCCCTTTTATAAGGGAGGAGAGGGGCACCTTTGGAATAACTAAAAATATTATTTTATTATAAAGCCAAATTCGGTTTTAAATAGCTCCAAATTGATTTATTTCGAAGCTAAGGTGGGGATGGGTCGAAATCCTCTCATACAATATAAGTTAGACAATTTTAGGTTCCTATTTTAACCTTATCATTTAGATTTAACATTAAGTTAAATAATTTTACTTTTACCGTGTCTTCTTGTGTTCTTACACTATAAGGTTAATAAACTTACTATATCAAGCCAAAAGAACCCCAAGTTGTTTATTATTAATATATATAACCTTATCTAAGTCATTTGGCCGATCCACATATTTTTATGGATAAAATAACAATTAATAATATAATATTTGTTTTAAAAACTATTTTATGTCAATTTTGACACTATTTAGTAATTGATTTTTGTGAAAATCATAACAGAATGATAAGTTCTAAAAAACTTAGTTAAATCAATAATAACATGTCATATTAATCTATAAAATTAGTGTAATTCATAAAAAAGTCTCAAATTACATTTATTTTGGTGTTTATAACATTAATTATGTCAATATTTCATTAATAAGATAATTACTGCATCATCTTTGTTTCATAAGTAAATTAAATTATTTAATGTCTAAAAATTACAAATAAAATACCATTATGTAGGAAATCGTTTTAGATTTCTAATTAATATTTATAGTCGATTTTATCATAAGTATAACACCATATTAAAAATTATTTACTTATTAAGCTTCGATTTTAACTATTTTAACCCTTCTTTAAATAAATTAATAATAAATGTCCTAATCTAATCCAAGTGGGCCTAAATGGTCATATTTTATATCTAAGGTTGTTTTTGGTCGAATTAAACTTGTCCAATAGAATTATGACATGTGTTAGGGTAATAATAATATCATTTTTACCCTTAATTACCCTAGTTACTTTTAACCGTGGTAAAAATAAGTTAAAAGTTACTATTCACCAAAAAATTATTTTCATCTCATTGAGCCACATTTTACTTACTGACATCAACTGTGTCTCTCGTATTTTCAAAATTCCACTCACAGAAGCGGTAAAATTATGTTTTATGAAAAATTCAGTTTTTTAACTACCACTTAGTGGTTTCACTATTCATCAAAAATTGAAAGTTTTTAGAAAATTACCAAAAATTTGGCCGAAGCTATATTTGATATTATGAACTCAAAAATGATATCTATTTTAAAAAATTCAAAACATATCAGTTTCATTAATTAATTTAAAAATTAATTCCCGTCGTCAAAACAAATATCATGTTCTTAAGAGATAATAACTATCAAAAGATTGACACTTGTTTATGTCTAGTTTAAATGTAGAATTACATCCAATGACCTACATTGTCTTAAATTGTAAAAATATATTCTAAATATACTTTAAAACCACTCAAATTAATTAATTATTTCGATTAAAAAAGTTATTATTAAATAAAATTTAGTAATTTTCACTATTCATCATAATATGAAAGTTATCCGAAAAGTACCAAAATTTCACCCTAGGCTAATTTCGATATTCCGAATCCAAAAATGAAGTCCATTTTGAGAGATAAAATTTCTAAAACTTTAAAAGGTGGTTATTAATATTCATAACGGTTAGTTTTAATAATATTTTAATAGCATACCGTTGTTTAGTGAAACTCGGTATTGCGTACTACACACGCTATCGAGGAAGGTCACAATTGCATGTAATACAAAGAAAGTCAAGGATGCGTGTTGTGCAAGCTACTTTTGGTGTAGCATACAACACAAGACATTAATGAAATTAAAAAGAATATTTTTCATAAAATCTCAGGGTGTTACATCATATCATGGTGCATGATAAGAAATATTCCTCAATAAATTAAATTTTAGACAAATGACTCCTTACCTCAATTCCATATTGTAGAAATTTACTATAAATCCTTTATAAAAAATGTAAGTATCTAATAAATTATTTGAAAAAAAAATTTAATACCCATAACCATTTATTTCCATAATTAATAATCATTCTATACTTGAATATTATTTAATTATTATATATTTTTTATATTGGATGTGAGTAATCTGGTTTGTCTTGAACTAGTTTCATAGTAACATTGATTTTAATAAATTTTCATCAAATTTTCATCCTTTTAAAATTAGAAAAGAAATAAAATTGATGTATTATAACTATTTATAATTCTATTATATAAATATATTTGAATTTATATTATGATGTTTAAAGATGAATTTTGTAATGAGCATGTTTTAATGATTATTATCGAACAAATGCCATATTATTAATTGAAGAGTTAAATTTTTATCTTACCATTCATGAAAAAACAACTCCTTATTTACTTATTTATATCAAAATTTACAAAAAATAATAATAATTCCCATAGACACCAAGGATGTAGATTTATAACAAATTTCATGTTGGTGGTTAAAATGACACAAATAAGAAGGTACGATAATTAATAGATTATTGTGAAGTGATTTATTTGTAATATAATTATACCATATGGAAAATGACCATATATAATTACTATTAATATTTTATATCATCATTGGAATTATATTTGATAATAATACAACCTATATTATTTTATTTCATAGTAGAGAAAAATTATTTTATCTTAGAATGATATTTTAGATGGTTGAATTTACCACATTCTTTGTTTCACAAATTTTTAATACGTTGTATAATTTTTCCATCCAAAATATTAATAATTTTATAAACATCATATTTATATATTAACATAATTCCCTTGACTATCTAATTATGTCAGTGATGACAAAAAAATTAAGTCAATAATTTCATGAAGGCTATAATCCACACATACTCATGGATGATGATTTCATTTACCCTAGAATTGGGATAATTAGTATTATCATTTTCATTTAAGATTAAAAAATAGTTAATAAATGTTTTTTGGATGTTGTGGCCTTCACAATTCATGAATGAATTTTTTGTTTTTTTAATAGAAATATGAAAGGTGGAAAATTTAATACCACTATTAAAATAACATAATTGTTTTCTAGTGATACCTAGTTTTTATTTTTATACATTTTTATGTAATTTTATTAATAATAATTTTAAATTTAAAAATAAAAATTAGGAGGGAGTGGTTAAAAACAAATACCTTACTTCTTTGATTATCCCCGTTATAAAGGGGGTTAAATCTTTTATATTTGGGATTTTTAGATGACTAAAAAGCTATTTAATGTGTATAAGAAAATATTTAGGATATTTTTTGGTATATGTTGGGCCGTACTTAGTGGTATTATTTTGAGGAGATATGGGGAGTGGATTCTCTTTTTATAAGTGGAAAGGGGTGACATTCCTGCAAATATAAAAAACAATTATTAATTTAAAGTCAAACTAAATGAATGTAGCTCCAAAATATGAAAATATTGGAGAGAGTAAGGGATATGGTTGTTCAAGGACTAAATCTTACTTTTTTACACATTTTTTCAACATTATTGTTGTCCCTCCCTATCGTTTAAACCCTTTTTACCTCATTTGATTTTTCCATAGGTAAATTGTTTTTACCAAATTAATTTATCATTTTTGATTGGGAATATGCTGTTTCTTATTATATAACTTATAAAAAATGATTCAAAATATTAAATCCATTTAATTTTATGATCTTTATAAAATTTATAAAAAACAATAGTAAAATATAAAAACTCTAATGTATTGAATTTTGTTTAATAAAAAATATATATGTTTTAAAATATAAAATTTGGTTTTTAAAATTAAATTAGAAATTTTTGAATTTACAAATTAAATTTTAAAATAAATATTAGGTCATTGAAAAAAGGTTTCATTAACTTCCAATTCATAATAATTTAATAATAATTTCATAACTATCATATTATGTATAAAATTGGTATTTTGACAATACACATAAAAATAAATACTTTTCGAAAAATGAAAAAATAGTCATATGATAATAATTTTACCATAATTAAAAAAATTAAAATTAAAATTCTATAATTTATAAATTTAACATTAAAAAAATTATAAAATATTATGAAAAATATATTTTTTGTGCGAAATAATTGTTTGGTATTTTATTTATTAATCTCAAATTATTTCAAATCATAAATATATCATACTTTGAAAATATTTAATTAATGAAAAAATTTGAGCAAAATAAATATATTTTATTAGCTTCTTAGCCACACTTATCCAAACAGAATCAAAACAAATCTTTAGTTCGTACTTGTTTTATAAATTTTGGTACAAGATTATTCAATGACTACTTTTCATTAGATAATATTTATATCATAAAAAATGTTGGGGTGTGTTTGGTTTTTGTCGTAACATCCAGAATTTCCCTAAAGACATGGACAATTTTTTAAAAATAAGAAAATAGACCATATAAGATTCTTAATCAATTCAAGGATGTCGTAGGTTTATCTGAGGCTCATTTAGAACTCAAAACATCGAAATGGGAATAATAAATAGGACCAAATGGTTAGGGGAAACCATGAGGCCCAACCCTCATGGTTTCCATAAAATCATACGGTTATAGAAAGTGGGGTGATGGGGGCCACATGGTTTTCCTATAACTGTTAGACCCAAGGAGCATGGACATTAATGAATTACAGGTCTTGGGACACATCTCTTTTCCACTGTTTGCACAGGGTCAGATAAACCACGAACCTAACCGTGTGAGGTGCCACCTTGAAGCACTAACTAGCGCATGGATTGACCAACCATAAGGCCAAACCATTCACACTTTTGGTAGATTGTGAATTTAACTTTTTTCCAACATTATTGATGGAACCTATTTCTCCATTCCTCCCCACTTTTCTCCAATGACTGAACTCATTCCTCCCTTGCATGAAGATCTCCCCCCCTTATCTAGGAGTCAATGTAGCACCTCAATTCAATCTCTAAATAATTCTTCTTCATATCCAACATTAATCTAGAGGTGGGAAATTTAATTCTCTCCCTTCTATTTCAATATCCTCACCCCATCTATTGTGATAACATGGGGAAATACTATTTTCCATATTCTCATAGAATTTAATGGTTTCATCATTTTCTTCTCATCTATCTTGAATCAATGGTTGATTCTAGATAAGGAATGCTCTATGAGGTCAAGGTAGGTGTTCAAGGTACCTTGCCTTCATTTTTATTTCTATACAAGGAAATATTTTAAAATGTTCCATACCCTTCTAGTGATGCGTCATTTTTTTATTTAAATCCAAAGACTTATCATGCCACTTTCAACCAAAGATTGTGGGGAATAAACCCCATTTCATTATCACCATGTATTATCCCATCCAATTGGATGTGATCAACCATAGTGTCCAAAATTATTCTTTATTCTAAATTATCCTAAGAACCTATTAGTTTTCATGACATAAATAATTTCTTAATACTTTTGTTTTAGTGGATTTCAAGGTGGAACTGTGGGATAGAACCCAATATACCATGCCTTATGAAATTGTTGAATTAAATGAATTTTCCATGTGCTTAGTGCCTGAAAAATTATTCCTTGACTGAACCATAAAATTTGAATGTCATGTCCAAGATGACTAGCATGTAATCAATTATGGAACTAAATACAATTCCCCATCTGTTAAACATGTATACAAATGCATTACCTTGTTCAACAACAGTCACCTTAGTTTTAACGGTGATACATGGGGTTTTATCATAAGGACCCCATGGATAGACTCCCATGTCGTAGTTATAATTTATTAATTCATTGTAAAAATGTCAGGGATGACACTAACTATGTTTGGTACAAGATTATCATGGATTATCTTTTTTCCCCTAGATGAGTGAATCTAATTATATAGGGGATACCCCTTGGATCAGATCAATGTGATGATTTGTTATTTTATTAAATGACAGAGACATTCCCCCAGATTTCTAATACTATGTACAAAATAAAAGGTTTTTTATTATTCTCTTTTATCACACCACTCGAGGAGTTAAATAAGGGACTTCATCCTTAGGTTACCTTGGATGGACTACTTGGCATTGGACTTCTATTGAGACCTCAACCGATAGTGAGAACTAACATTTAAATTTTCATGGATGGGATATAGGTGGCTTGATATATTTTATAAATATATTTTAAAATGAATAAAATGGTAAATACATGTTTTGAAATGAGAATTGGTCCTTTTTGGGAAATTAGGAATGTGTCCTCAAAGCCCAATCACAATCTTAGGGATAGTCCACCTTCTCTGATATTATATCACCCATTTTTCCATTGCAGGATCCTTTTGTTTTGACTCACTATCTAGGGATGACTCAGGTTAATGGGACATTCTTCCTTAGGCTTTTCGATATTAGGTTATGGTCTGGGAGGAATTCCAGACAATATATATTTACTATTTTATACTTTATTCCTTGAGAATAGATTATGTTTGGTAATTTATGCACATTGGGAAAAGTGAAATTTCATGGATATAATACTCAGTTATCTTCACCAAACTATAGCATTGTTTTCCTTACCTTGATAGGTGATGATCTGACTACTATAATTTTGATTTTAGAATGGAATTGAATACAACTCATGCTCACAGGTGAGTGTTTTTGGGATGAACTCAATTTTAGATATTTTAAACTAAGCCAACATCACTTATCGGAACATGAGGGAATCAAGCGGAATGAAGTAGGATATCTCAGCTTCAAGAAAGTGAATTTCATTAACCAGTAGAAGGATGTGTTGTTTCATGGGTACAAGTGGGGGAAGTACCATCCATTTTTCATGGATTGGAAACCTTGTAGTGTGTCACTTGTTTGAAAATCCAGGACATAAAAATCCTCAATGTAAGTGGAACCTGATTGAGTATTGGTTTTTCCACAGGATGGGTCACTACCAAGATTTTAGCCTATCCATTCCTCTAGTGTCATTTGAATGGGGTTATGTTCCAGAACTACCCCTATATGTACTGTAAGTGGCACCACATCAGTCAAAAATCAAGATTTCTATAGGCTATTCAGGCTGAGTAGGTGGTCACGGCCAAGGAAATCAGGCCTCAAAGTTCCATCGATTGCATAATAGACCTACTCGTGATACTTAGGAATAATCCAAGTTCTGTTCTTTATGCATTATATATGAAGTACATCCTATTCTACATTAGGATATTCCATGACCATCTACAATTATTAATACTACTTTTTTAGCATGTACTATAGTATCTTTCTTATTTGATACAGGTGCATTGCACTCCATTCTATCTATTGAAAATTTGAGAAGTATGTTCCTATTAATAGATTACTCTAGTGCTGTTAGGAACTTTTCCACACCATTGAGAGTATTAGTAGAAGTTATATTCATGTTCAATGAGTTCCCCATTATAATAGGTGAGTTCCATTTTCTATTGAGCTTATTTATCCACAAGATGACTCGTTTTAATGCCATGGTCGTTATGAATTGGCTTGTTCCTTATTTATCCCTAAGGTATTTATACCACTAGATGGTATCTTTCCATTCAACTGAGGAAAAAATGTATATCCATAAGGAAAAATGGAATCACTAGGGTAGTCAATCTGGACTCAAGCATACTAGGCTTGGGAGTATAACAGCCTAGATGGAATGACTCTTTATAAGAAATCAGGGAATACATCACTGTGATTTCCCTCTTATGGTGGATCATTTTAGGGATGTATTCTATGAATAATTCTCCATATTACATCTTGATAGAGAAGTCGAGTTAACCATTGAGCGTGTTCTATGTGTTGCACTAGTCACCATTCCTCCATATAGGATGCCAGCTAAAATGATCCAGGAACTCAAGAAGTATATTGAAGATATATAGGCTAAGTGTTTCATCTATCCCAACATGTCACCTTGGGGTTCACCATTCATTTTCTCCAAAAAATTGGATGGTACCCATATATTATACATGGATTATCTCCAACTAAATTGGCTTTGGGTAAAGAACCTCTATTTTTTTCCTCATATAGAAAACATCTTTGGAGAACAATGGGGAGTATCATTTTTCTCAAAGATTTAATTGAGTTCATGCTTTTATCATGTTCATGTGAGACCATTAGACACACCATTTACATAGTTTTAGAGTATTTATTGACTGTAAGAGTATTTTGTCATAGTGTTTGATCTGAAGAAGGTGAAATCAATCTAATTAATATTAGTTTCATCACCTATCATTTGTGATTGTATTCATTTATGATATATTAGTGTATTCGATAATGAAACACGACCATGAAACCCATCTAGATATATTTTTAAACACACTGCAAGTGAATCAGCTATATGTGATGCTTTGAAAATTCCAATTTTGGATCCATCAGTTCAATTCATAGTACATATAATATCTGATGTATGGATATCTATTTACACAAAGAAGGTTCATGTTGTTTTTTTCTGGGAGCATCTAAAAAATATGTTTAACATATGCATATTTTTTGGGATGGATAGTTATTAATAGTAATTCATCCAAGACACCTTACAAATGACAGTACCAATTATTAGTTTGAAAATAAAGGGCGTGAAATTTGAATGGAGAAAATCTTGTGAGACATCATTTTGTGAGTTAAATGGGAGACTCACTTCAGATCTATTTCTGATTTGGCCTAATCTAAGAAGAGGATATACATTTTATCATGATTCTTCAGCTTAAGGATGGTTTTAGTTCAGAGGAAAGGTAATTTATTCATAGCTTATTGGTCCCATCAACTAATGCTTCATTAGATAAATTTCCCCATGCATGACATTGATCTAGTAGTTTCGGTTCAAATTCTATGTTATTGGAGGCACTACCTTATGGGTGATCAGTTCATTATCAACAAGGAATATAAAATCGTCAAATACATCTCCACTCGGCATGACATAAATCTGAGGTAACATAAGTGGTTGGATTACACAAAATCATTTGACATTAATCTTGATTACACATATGGTTAGGTTAATGATTTAACTGATTCCTTGATTTGGAAGACTGATAAGAAATCCATCAAGGAGGCTATTGGAGAGTGGAAATTGATGGATCTATTCTCTAAAATGCACCTAAAGGTTTAGGATCTTCATGGAAAACATGTTCTAGTAGCACTAGTAATGAAATCATTCTTCATGGAATGGATCCAGATGTGGATCATGTATGATTATAAGGGACACATTTTTAGGGAAAGAGACATAGGAGAGAACCCACCTCCTAGTTGGATTTTTGATGAAATTGAATCCGTACATTTTTATTGTCATTTGTGGGTGTCTATAGATATATGGGAATCAATGATGAGGGAATATTAAGACTCTGTATTGGAAGTCCATATTTATCATGCCATGCTGTATAGATATGTGTGCCATTGGGATGAGGATTCGAAGGGGAAAGAAGAGCATGCTCCATAGGTACAGCCTCTAGTGCATGCGAGTTAGCCCCTAGATTTGACAGCATTTGGGTCATGGAATTAGAAGAATGTCAGAGTGAGTTAGCTATGTGTCTTTTATGGTATTGAAAGGGGAACTCATGGAGGATATCATTCTATAGAATAATTGACTCAAAAGTTCCAGTCATAGAACCCACCTCTATTTTGAGGTTCTTGAGAAACCCTCTAGAAAAAGGTTGAAGATGGAAACCTAAATTCCTATAGGTCTAGTAATGAACTGGTGGGATGTTTAGGCTTAATAAAGTAGACACGATGGATTGTATTATAATTATTCTGAGGTATGTTTCTTGGAGCACTTATTTCTAGAGATGATTAAGGGGGAGATTTATTAGGTGTTCTTGAGCCTATAGCATGGATATATGTTCCCTATGGGATATAGTGCCACTTTAACCAAGTTAAATCATTTCACACCATGTATGGTGGTCGATTTCAACTTCAGAGTGATGCATTTTAAGGATCATTTTTTGACCACCATTAGGGTGTAGGTGAACATCTTCAGGATAGAATCATTCACAGTGATGGTGAATCTGGTGCTCATACCTGAGGGATGTTCTATGGATCGATTTTATAAGATCTAGGTGATGGAATGTCAATATTTTTGTGGTGACTCTTCAGATACATGGTATTGAGGCTGGGAGGAGTCTCAGTAGGGAATTCAGGATTGAGACTCAACCAAGCTTCCTTATAGTGGATTGTCAATGGAGTGTTTCTTGTGTGTGTAGTTGGGTTATGTGCAGGCTTAGAGTGATTGGTCACTAATGGAGTGTAGATCATATAGACTGGTGGAGAATATTGAGAGTGCCTCCATAACGACATCTATGATATTCAAAAATTACAGACTCGACACACTCAAGATTCTAAGATAGGACCACTTCTGGTAGCCAGTGATAGTAGTTGACTTTCAACTACACACTGAGTTCATGGAAGAGGTATTGGGACCTAGTTTTGGGGTTAGAGGCCAATTTTTGGTGAAACAACATAGGGAGTCCATTACTCAAGTTTTCAAGCTTCAGGATTGATCCACACAATGGAGCATTCATGTGTAGAGCACACTGCAGAACCGGTTAATATTAGATTTAAACCATGGTCATTACAGTTGCTTCATTTGTTTTATTTGAGAATTTCCTTCCTATAATAATCTCTATTTTTTTTGCTTGAGGTTCATGATATGTATCTTTGGAGGAATAATACATAGTTTAGTAGGTTGGAATCAGTTTGGATGTGTTATATGCATATAAGTTTATTGGCATTGGGAATGTTTAGGAGCATCTTTGGATGTAAGGATTGTGAGGTGTGTTAGTATCTGTTCATCATCTATAATTTATAATTGATTAAAGTTCAATGAAAATGCATATATTTTTATAATTTCATGAGATGAGGGACCTTATAGGTTCCTTGTGTGACTTGGAAATGTTGTGTGAATCAATGAAGTGTGGGAAGTGATGGGTGTCTGATATGACATGGGATCACCTAATGAGGTTCAGGAGTTACGATGCATCACTAGAGGACTTTTCAAACCTGTAATGGTCAATGGACAACTGGTTTTATTTATATATTGGGTCAGGATTCAACTGAGGTAGGTAAATCCTAATATAGGGAGCCCTATAGAGGTAGTTGATATTTTCCTTGTGAACTAGGTAGTCCAACATAATTTTAATGCGATGGGTATGTTTGGTACCATATCATATTTATGATATATATCTTTATAATGATCTATGTTATGGTGGGGATACAATAACGTCCCATGTTTTTTTGAGGGTCCAATTTCTATCCCGTTTTTAATTTTTTATAGTTTGGTGGGTATTCCAACTCATTTTTCGATCAATAGAACATAATTCCAACTTTTACTTTGACTAAAGATCGTGTTTTTAGATTATTATTAATTATTGGAATAAATCATGGAGTTTCAGTGGGGTTTTGGGTGCATCAGACTCTGAAAACCCATCTTTCTTAGAGTGATCATACTAGGGATAATGGTTGGAAAAAAATATGTGTCCTCCAAGGAGTAACATTACATCCCTCTAAGTGCTCTATGAAACATTTTTCAAACCTTACAAGAGGAGGGAACCTGACATTTTGTGTATTATGTCATTTCTAGAAGAGGTTATTCTAATTTTTTTGCCTGGTCTACACATGGTTATCCAAAATGTACAATTTTTCCATGTGACTCATTATAATTATAAAATTACCCAAAAATACTCCCCTATTTCTTCATTTATCGTCATTTTTTCTCCTCCTTCACCCACAAACATTAGTGGGGATCACCCATTTCTTCCTCCGATAGGCATTGAGCTCACTCCTCCATCTGGGATTGTTAAATGATTTTTCTATGGTTTTGGATCCATATCTATAATCCCATGAATAAACATTATTATATTATTTTTTCCTCTTTCCTCACAGATTTCTACATTTGTGAAAGCCTATTTACCCTCTTTTCATGGTGTTTATTATAAATTTTGATTTATTACAAATCATCATGAGTTAGAGTGTAGAATCTTGATCTTAGAAACCTATGTCAATGTCTACTACAATTACATTAGTATAAGATTCATGTAAATTGCATCCCAAATGACCAAACAATTTAATAGTTTTGGTAAATAGATACATACAAGAGCCTAGTATTACAATATAATACAATAATTACATCATATTCTTTTTCACGTATAATAAAAATATTATTTCATCTAGCATATCCTTGAATACCTATCTTAGTACACTTCATGGATTCCTAGGGAATGGAAAAAAATAAGGGTGAGCTCAAATGATCTATAAGGGAAAATTACTATGGAGGAAATAATAAATTTATTATAATAATAATCATGGTAAAGTAAATAATTGATAACACATTTCATTCAAACAACTTGATAAGGATATATAAATATTGAAAGGTAAGAAACAGATATGTGTTCATTTTAATCAATAAAATGAGAATAGAATGAATTCCTAGATATTTAAAAGAAAAATATTATTGAAAAATAAAAAATGATTTTAAATGGGGGAAATGAATAATTATTGGACATCATGTTTTCTATGTACATAGTTCCCTTACCGTTATGAACTTTTATTAGACGGTTGAGAATATGGGGTCAAAACCCATTTAATTATGGCCAGATAACTCATCGCATGATACTACTGATGCAATGTGGGGCTATCTATTACTCGGCCCTCATGTCACACTTGTCCAAATCATTTCTCAAATATTGAAATATCTATTTAATTAATGAACAATATAACTTATCAAATATCTATCTGGAGTATAAGATATAGATTTATCAGTATTTCCCTTTCAGTCTAATTAATATCTAGTATAAATCATATGTAAAAATGTTATATGGTTCAAAAATAATCATATAAATGATAAATTATATTTAGGTTTATGGGAAACATAATATTCAATCAATACTAGAAATTTAATACTTCAGGGGGAATAAAAAAAGTAATCAAGGTTCTGAATTTCAATAATATCCTTGGGAAAATCAATCATAACACACACAATGAAATAGTAAGTATGGGTTTGATAAAATATATCCCAAGTGGAGTAAGGATAAAGGGTTGTTTTCATTGATTAATGTTAATACAATAACAAATGTTTTAAAAACAAATTGGTGGAAAATATACATTAAAAAAATAGAAAACCCTTCTCATTCAAAATAACTTTTAAAATAATTTATTAAAAATAAAACATATAAATATGCAATGTAATATTCAAATAATTAATGTGGATAATTCCATAAATGTTTTACAATGAAAAAAATATTTATTTTACATGAAAAAAGGTATGAAAAGAAAATTGATCATAAAATGACAAGAATATTCTACTGAAAACATTTGTAAAATAAAAAATGTTAAAAATTAATTTAATAATTCATTTTTAAAATGTTAAATATATTTTTCAAAAACCATTTTAGAAAACTCAATTTTTTGAAGAATTCACGTTCTCCGACCAAAGATATAATTGAGGTCGAGTTTGAATAAAAAAAATTTCTAAAATATTTTCAATACTAATGAGTTGAAAAATGATACTATTTGATAAAAAATTTCATTAATAACCATAATAGAATAAAATCAATGGGTTTATTAAATGATTTTCATATAATTTACAATAATTAAATTCAATTGTAAACAATCCAGAATAAAATGAGATTGGGAAGTAAACCCCTGAAAATGTGATAATATTGAAGTGAGAATAAATCAACGAATAGATTATGTGTATCAAATTTATATCCACATAATATAATTATAATGAAATCAATATATATTCAAATTCATCTATACGTAAAATCATGTTATATTAATAATAATGATAGGGTAATATAACTCAATGAAAATTACTTGAGTTTTGAAATTTATTTACCACTTGTTAACAATATATTGAAATACCCTTAGATGAAATAATTCAAATGGAAGTCAAAATATCTTGAATAATGAATTAACAATTATATTTCATGTAAAATTTTTAGTATTTACACCATATATCATAAATTATATGCACATAAATAAAGTATGACTTAAATAATGGAAATTGGCACAATGTCCCTTACCACTATGGTAACATATGAATTGGAAGACTCAAAAGTAATAATCCTAAAATAAAACATTTAAATACCATAAATATAATGTAATTAATGATATAGTATATTAATTGGGATATTAGGTACACCACAAAAAATAAGTATGTGGTGTTAATGGAATATGCCCCACTGAAGGAAAATTAAGACAAGAATCTCATACCTCATATTTCCTTTCAGGTGAAAATTATTTAACCTAAATTATAAGGGTTTTAAATAAGTTTAAAAATTAAAATATAACTGTATAAATATTAATAATATCATATATTGTCACGAACCGAATCTGGTCGCCTTCAAAATCGGCACCAGACCCGGTCCATGGCAAGACCCGAAGGGCGTTCCCGATCCCCACGGGCTGGCACAATTCCCCGGGTATCATAAAATGAGAATTGGGAACTATTATCCAGAGTTTATAATCTTAAAACAACAAAATAATCCAATAAAACAAATCTGGATTTTTCAAACCAAAGATTCTTTTAAAAAAATTCAGAACTGAATTACATAGCGTAAAACAACTAAAAAAGACTATACCAATGGTAAAAAAACCAAAATGAAATAGCCCAAGAACCTCCACATGGAAAGTGGCACCTCCCTCAAGCCATTCCCGCAAGACATTACCACCAAGGAACTGCTAGAAACCCGAACCAATGGTACTAAAAACTGTACCCAACTTGCGACAATAAAAATAACCAAGTCTACTTACACCCGATGGTGTAAGTAGGGTGTGAGCCAATGACCATTATGATACCACCACAAAGATATTCCATGTGATAAACATTTAAAGACGAAAAGCATGCATGTTTTTAAAAACATAAAAAAAACTAGTTACAATTTCTAAAAGATGTGACTTTGAATAAAAACATTTTTCAAGTGGGCTATTTTAACGGGTTAACACTTTTGAAAATAAACAACAAAGCTTCTGAATTTTCCAGCCAAATGTACCGTATGCTGACGGTAAGTATAAAGTAACTAATTACCACAAGCAATTGGAAATAACGCCTAGGCACTAGCTAGATGTGGGTCCCAGGTACCTCGTATCTCGGTGAGAGTAACCATCACAAATATCCATTCTCGTGCACGAGCCACTAGTAGGGAACATACCCATAACCTAGTGTTCCCCAATCATCATCATCATAGTTTAGTTAGAGTTGTAAGTGTCAATCTTGTTAAGTGAAACTGAGGCAAAACCCCACAAATTCACTAGCATACTAGTACACGTCCACCCACCTAGATACCCGGGTTTTCCCTTTGTGCTCAAACATGTTAAACAAGCCAAGAAATATAGTTTTCACATGTAAATAACACTTCCACATCACATATTAACCAAACAGACCCATGTACATCAAATAACTCACAAATTCCACTTTTCATTCAAATTTATTTTGAAATCAAACTCACACCAAAATAGCCCACTACATTTTTTTCATAACTTTCACAATCCAACACATCCATTAACAACTTTATGAAGTCCCTAAAAATATGATAAACATCACATAAAGGAACTATTCACATTTAAAATGTCTCATTTGAAAGTATAAACAATCCAAAGAAGTTTTCCAATATGGTTTCACATCTTACATAAATCATTAAACAACTCAAAAATTTCATAAAACAATTCTAAATAGTGTACCAAAGATTTTCAAATAGAAACCATTTAAAAACCATATTTCAAGGACAAAATCACACCAATACAAATTCAAAATAGAATTGGAAGCCACAAAAACATTTATTAAACAACCCCCATGTGTTATGCAAACACCTCAAACAATAGCACAAAAGATCCACATGAAACACACACGTTTTCAAAATCACTTTCATGAAGTACAACAATGTTTTACACCTTAAACCCTTAAAAAAACTATTTAAGACCTAGTGTCACACCAATACCCCAAAAAATCAGAATTTTCATCCCAAAAAATATTTATTAAAACAAATTCATTTGTTATAAAACAATCCCAAACAATACCCAAAGGGGTACACATGAAAAACACCAAATTTTAAGCTAAAATGAAACTATAAAAATAAATGCTTAACCAAATCGAACATAAACAATTTTTTCACCACACACTGTATATTATAAGAATGCATAATAAATAATTCAAGCAAACTAAATCATCTAGAAATGATTACACACGGAATCACCTACCGGAAGTGTCAAATCCCTCAAAACTTGGTTCGAAACGTCAACCGCACAATCGCCGCACCACAAGGAAGATAAATTCAGACCTAGATCACAATATTTGACCAAAAATACACCAAATGAAATCCTAGTATCAAACCCTAACTTCTAGAAATTTTATAACACAGTGAATGAGAGTGGAAACCCTAAGGGAAAAGGAAGAAACCAAGAATTAATCACTTACCCAAAACAATCCTGATGAAAACGACCCAAAATAGACCAGAATCTGAATTTTAAAACAGATATAATTTTAATGGATTTTTGAACAAGAATTATATGGTCATGTAGGAATTGTAATGGGGGAAAAGAGTAATAATAGAATGAGTTATGATGGAATGAATTTACCTCTTCAAATCTGCCTGATTTTAGAAACCCTAATAAGTTTAGCTCTCACTCGCGATGTAGAAGAGCTCCAAAGATGGTAGAGAGAGCTTGGGCGTGCTACTGGGTTCATGGGGCGCGTTTGAGGTATCGAATCACAGAAAAATCCTTAAACATTAATAAGTTATTAATTAAAAAAAATTATTTTTAAAACTGGAATTGGGCTTTCGGGCAGGCCCAATCCCTTAAATAAAAACAAACATAAATCTTGTTAATGGATTTCCAAAGGCTCCAAATTTTTATTTTTGTGTTAATATATCAGGGGAGGAAATTTATGATTTGGAATGAGTGAAAAATATTAAAAAATGAAAATGTTATAAAAGAAATAAAATTTATTTTTAAATATGGAATTGGGTTCACGGTTTGGCCCAATTCATGAAAACTCACCTATTCTCTATAAAACCTTTGGAAACCCCCAAAACAAATAATTAATGGAAATTAAAATAAAAATACATTTAAAATAATCTATGTATGTGACAATTCTCCCCACCATGAAAACCTTTCTCCCCAGAAAGTCACAGCAAGGCCAAATCAACAACCAAACCCAACTGAGAAACCAAGAGGTACTCCCTTGTCAGGTTTCTCCCCCAAAGGTCAAAAAACCTCCAATGATAAATGAAGGATGGAATACTCTGACAAACCAAACATACACCACTTTCCTAAAACCATCAAGAACATTCTAGCTTTATCCCAAATGAAAACTCCTCAATCAAAATCTAAAAAATACTCAAGCAATTCACCCAAACGAACAACAACTTTGAATAGGGTTGCACTTACCTTACTTTAACTATATCATTGGGTGCTCTCCAGTCCCAAAGTTTACTCAAGAATGATGTTGTTAGCTAGATAGCTCTGAACGAGACTATCTACACCAAGAAAAGACCATGGAAAAATCTATGTTACTGGTACGGGGGGACACAAATACGCTCCCCACCATAAGAGACAACCAATAATTTTTTTTCAAGACATAATCATGAGATAAATAGGGGGAGGCCTAAATGGACTCACCGGTACAAAGGATATACTTCCAGCAGAAATTTAAAAAATAAATTATATAAGACTCATAGTGGGTCTCCCCACCCTAAGAACCAACCATCTTAACCAACCAGCACTGGCTGGTAAAGAAAGACCTCAAAATTTAAAGAGTTGGGGCGACCACATGGTTAGTTTGCACGGTTTGGGAAACCATACACTAACAGTGGGGATCCTTCTATCCACATTGTTTTCTGGGGCATGGTCACTATTAAACAAGTAAAAACTGTGTTCTCAAACAGTGTAGACAAACTTCAATCCTTTCTCCAAAGACTCAGTTGAAATCAAAGGGGGAGGAAATAACATTGGGTGATGACATGGGTACAAGGCCCTCCACCTATTTCCACCGAACATGAACAACAGAAGAAATATGATGACACCATAGGTTTAAAATATTCGTATCTTTCATATTGAGGATAGGACTTTGTACAAGGGTTTAAACGACACTGGGGTTTCCCCTGACTACGCGCCAGCTTCTCTCCAGGACCTATGGCTGGATCTCAAAATATTGAAGCATATTCGGGCTCACAGTTAGGATGTGGAAACCCCTATATGGAACTTCTTCTTTTGATGTCACAAACAACTACACCGCATACCCCGATGGGTTCATCAAGCCATAACACACTCCATAACTCACATTACCAAAACCAGCCATTTCACAGAAACAAGGGATCAGAAGATGCACACACATCGCACCTTGTTTCTTTGGGTGAGAAATAATAGAAGGGAAGGACAAGTATAAACACCTTCCTCTAAGATAGAGGATTTGATGTTTTCCCCAAGGGAGACATACTCCCAACATAACATAGAACCTCTGAGGATTGTGTGACTTTCGCATTTACACTCAAAAGAGCACACAACATCACAATGCATCACCGAACAAGACCTTTGCGATTGATAGATACAATATATGGAATGGGACCATATTCCAAGTCCCTAAACAACAGATAAGATTAAAAAGTGGACACAATATCCTATCATGACCAAAATCTATAAATTGGTGGTTTAATAATAAATCATTCTTCAAAGAAACTATGAAGAACCTTGAGGCCCTCTTAGACACCATCATGACACTCATCCACACTAACAACCAAAGAACACTTCCACCTTCGATGAATCATGAAACTTAAGAAACTAAGGTCTTTTTCAACCTTCCACAAGCACTATACCACTAAAAGAGGATCCAAAAATCAATGAAATGAATGGGTTTAGACTCAATCAAAAATGATCGATAAACTATTCCTTATATTGATAAACTTGAGGATTTTCCAATGGTGAAACAATACGGGTTGCACTTCAGTTGTGCATTAACCCTTAATGGGGGCATACCTTATCCAATGAGAGAACCCAAGGACCCAACCATGTTGGTCCATTAGTCAAAACATGCCACAAACCAGATCCAAACACATGAATGGAACCACCATAAAGGCATCCCAAATTTTTTTTCAAAAGATACCACTAATCGTCCTTACAACACAGCTTACCAACCAAACACAAACCCAAAACATAGTTCAAACAGAAGGGGTTCTTGAACTCAAAACATCCCACAATATCAACATTTTCAAAAACCCATAATACAAACCATACCAAACTATTCATAAAGACATCATTTTTTTCTTTGAAACAAATTCTTTGAAAACAAACGGTTTAGCAGTAAGCGTATCCACCAATGGTACCCCATGGGCCTCACACATGCATGTTTTTGTGCCACACTGGGCACCCTCCTCATATCCATCCCAGCACTCATCTAGTCATTCCATCAACCATCCATCATCCCATATAACCCCATGCATGTGGTCACTCACGGAAATACCAAAGGTTAAAACAAAAATTCTTTCCACTTTTCAAAAACAAAATGGTCAACCAACCCAACCTTTTTCTCAAAACTGCTAACAATAAGATCAAAATCCCAATTCACATCCTAAATAACATTTCATAAAGACACAACCATGTGGAAAAGAACTCACATTAAAGATATTCATATCAATTTCAAAACATCTCATCCCATTAAAACACACTTTGATTGTTTAGTAAACTCTATTGGAAGCACTTTTCAAAACCAACTTCAATATAGTTCCTTCTTTCAAAAGAGGTGTAAGCACACCATTTTCTATTTCAAAACAATTCTAAAAATTCACTTCCACCATTTCATAAATCAAAACATTCCCTCTTTATTGGAAAATCATTTCACAAAAACATTACACTTCTTAAAACCAAAGTGCCATGATTTCAAAACCTAAGCACAAAACAATGTGAGAGGAAACTAGTTTCAGTGGGTAACTTGGAAATATGGTTGGCGGCCATATTCCAATCACTTCACTGTCACAGAGAGTGTTCTAGGGAATATCTTTGGCTCCACATGGCTTTCCAGGCCTTGCGAGCTCACTAGGACCATTAACCCAACTCTCTTTTCATTTCCCTTAATCATCATCGAACCAAGAAAACCAAAGGACTTAGATAAATTCTGACTTCTCTTGGAAACTTGAATCCCATTATGAGGTGTGGTGATTAGGCACAGTACCCATAACTGGAATTCCATGTCCCAAAAATCCTAAATCCAGACTATCTCGAATGTTCCCCAAATAACATGACCCAAAGAGTTAACCTGAACCTCCTCTAATACCATTTTGTCACGAACTGAATCTGGTCGCCTTCAAAATCGGCACCCGACCCAGTCCATGGCAAGACCCGAAGGGTGTTCCCGATCCCCACAGGCTGGCACAAGTGCCCGAGTATCATAAAATGAGAATTGGAATGATTTTCCTGAGTTTATAATCTTAAAACAACAAAAGAATCCAGTAAAACGAATCTGGATTTTTCAAACCAAAAAATCTTTTACAAAAATTCATAACTGAATTACATAGCGTAAAACAACTCAAAAAGACTATAACAAAGGTACAAAACCAAAATGAAATAGCCCAAGAACCTCCACATGGAAAGAGGCACCTCCCTCAAGCCATCCCCACAAGACTTCACCACCAAGGACCTGCTAGAAACCCAAACCAATGGTACTAAATACTGTACCCAACCTGCGACAACAAAAATAACCAAGTCTACTTACACCCGAGGGTGTAAGTAGGGTGTGAGACAATGACCATTAGGATACCACCACTAAGAGATTCCATGTGATAAAAATTTAAATATGAAAAGAATTCAAGTTTTCAAAAACAAAAAAAAACTACTTACAATTTCTAAAAGATGCGACTTTGAATAAAAACAGTTTTCAAGTGGGCTATTTTAACGGGTTAACAATTTTAAAATAAACAAAAAAACTACTGAATTTTCCAGCCAAATGTACCGTATGCCGAAGGTAAGTATAAAGTAACTAATGAGCACAAGCAATAGGAAATAACCCCTAGGCACTAGCTAGCAGTGGGTCCCAGGTACCTCGTATCTCAGTGAGAGTAACCATCACAAATATCCATTCTCGTGCACGAGCCACTAGTAGGGAACATACCTATAACCTAGTGGTCCCAAATCATCATCATCATAGTTTATTTAGAGTTGTAAGATTCAATCTTTATAAGTGAAACTGAGGCCAAACCCCACAGATTCACTAGCATACTAGTACACGTCCACCCACCTAGATACCCGGGTTTTCCCTTTGTGCTCAAACATGTTCAACAAGAAATGAAATATAGTTTTCACATGTAGATAACACTTCCACATCACACATTAACCAAACAGCCCCATGTACATCACATAAGTCACAAATTCCAATTTTCATTCAAATGCATTTTGAAATCAAACTCACACCAAAATAGCGCACAACATTTTTTTCATAACTTTCACAATCCAACACATTATTTAACAATTTTATGAAGTCCCTAAAAATATGATAAAAATAACATAACAGAACAATTCACATTTAAAATGGCTCATTTGAAAGTATAAACAATCCAAAGTAGTTTTCCAATATGGTTTCACCTCTTACATAAATCATTAAAAAACTCAAAACTTTCACAGAACAATTCTAAATATTGTACTAAAGCTTTTCAAATTGAAACCATTTAAAAACCATATTTCAAAGACAAAATCACACCAATACAAATTCAAAATATAATTGGAATCCCCAAAAAAATTATTAAACAACCCCCATGTGTTATGAAAACACCTCAAACAATATCACAAAAGATCCACATGAAACGCACATGTTTTCAAAATCACTTTCATGAAGTACAATAATGTTTTACACCTCAAACCCTTAAAAAAATCTTTAAGACCTAGTGGAACACCATTACCCCACCAAATCAGAATTTTCAACCCAAAAAATATTTATTAAACCAAATTCATATGTTATAAAACAATCCCAAACAATACCCAAAGGGTTACACATGAAAAACACCAAATTTTAAGCTAAAATGAAACTATAAAATTAAATGCTTAACAAAATCCAAAAAAAAAATTTCACCACACACAGTATATTATGATAATGACTAATAATTAATTCAATAAAACTAAATCATCTAGAAATGATTACACACGGAATCACCTATCGGAAGTGTCAAATCCCTCATAACTTGTTTCGAAACGTCAACCGCACAACCGCCGCACCACAAGGAAGATATATTCAGACCTAGATCACAATATTTGACCACAAATTCACCAAATGAAACCCTATGATTAAACCCTATCTTCTGGATATTTTATAACACAATGTATGAGGGAGGAAACCCTAAGGGAAAAGGAAGAA
Organism: Viscum album; assembly: GCA_963277665.1. NCBI lineage: Eukaryota > Viridiplantae > Streptophyta > Magnoliopsida > Santalales > Viscaceae > Viscum > Viscum album. Next base: position 1,168,191,704 of record OY728127.1, read on the forward strand.
ACCAAGAAGTAATCACTTACCCAAAATAATCCTGAAGAAAACGACCCGAAATAGACCAGAATCTGAATTTTAAAACAGATAAAATTTTAATGGATATTCAAGCAAGAATGAGAAAGTCATGTAGGAATTGTAATGGGGGAAAAAGAGTAAGAATATAAGGACTTATGAAGGAATGAATTTACCTCTTCAAATCTGACCGATTTTAGAAACCCTAATAGGTTTAGCTCTCACTCGCGATGTAAAAGAGCTCCAAATAGGGCAGAGAGATCTTGGGAGTGCTATTGGGTTCAAGGGGTGCGTTTGAGGCTTGGAATCACCGGAGAATCCTTAAAAATGAATATCTTATTAATTAATCAAATTTTATTTTTAAAACTGGAATTGGGCTTTCGGGCAGGCCCAATCCCTTAAATATTAACCAACATAAATACTGGTTATGGATTTCCAAAGGCTCCAAATTTTAATTTTGGTGTTAATATATCATGAGAGGACATTTAGGAGTTGGAATTAGTGAAAAAAAATATTAAAAAATGAAAAAGTTATAAAAGAAATTAAATTTATTTTTAAATCTGGAATTGGGTTCACGGTTTGGCCCAATTCATGAAAACTCACCTATTCTCCATAAAACCTTGGGAAACCCTCAAAACAAAGAATTAATGAAAATAAAAATAAAAATAAATTTAAAATAAGCTATCTATGTGACATATATTATGTTCTAGTAAAATATTATTACTCATTTTCTAATAGTCTTTCATTATTTTCATCATTTTGGGTGTTCATTGTAATGTTTTCCAAGTATGTTTTGACTTGTTAATTGTTGTTCCTATTACTTAAATCAAGATTTAATCACCTCATGTTTTTAAAAAATGATTTAATTATAATATATATTCAATATATATGTATTTTTAGTAATCCATAATATTTGGATATAATATTTAAATGCATCATTCATGGAGACAATAGGTCGTACGTACTCATTAATGCAACTTTCATTTCTTTGTCTTATTAAAAGGATAAAAAGTAATTTATATATATTTATATTATAACTATATTATAATATATATTTCATAAATGTAACATTGGTTAAATAAATCCATATTTTATAAATTCCATTTATAGTTCGGACGAATCACGTCATTTTGAGGAGACAGTAGTCCACACTTTCACAAACAATGTAATCGTATTAACAAAAAATGGAAATCATAAAAGTATGTGATATAATTTATTATAAAAAATAATGAATAATAAATATCATATATATCTTATATAAAGTGTTTTTACATCAAAATTCCCACCATGATATATGAAAAAGGTTGAATGAACAATCATCATTTCATGAAGTGGAAGTTCTTCGTACATGAACGGTAGGTTCGTTACCCATTTGATGGAACAGTTTAATTTTAAGTTGAAAAAATAATATAAAAATATATATGTATATTGATGATATTTAATTGGTTATTTAATCATATATAATAATATCTTACGTGGTGTATAATGAAAATAAAATAAAAGAACTTCAGGAAGGGTGTTACCTCTACTTTCAGTAACTCCTTTTAGTTTGCATCAAGGGGTTCCTTGGATGGATTTAATCATATAGGGAGGATTATATTATTAGGGGAGATATTTTGGTTGATTATTTGAGAATATTATTGGTTAACCAAAGTCTCATAGATTTCTAAATAAGATGGAGGGTGAGTTCCATTTTATAGTGGAGGAGGAGTGGCATTCCTGTAAATTTATTAAAAGAGAATTATAACCATGTATTTTCCATTTAAATTGTGATCAATAGGTAAAAAAATTGTATAATAGGTATAATAGGGTAAAATGTTTTTTGTAAAAATTATTTTGGACATGTTTCTCTGTCATTATGCACTTAATTTTACAGCTTTATACACCATAAAGCTAATTTTTCATCGAAATCATTGTAATTAAATTTAATTACATTCACTAATATTTTGGGTAAAAAAATAATATAAACATATTAGAAATTAGAAATTATTATTATTAGAATTATGGAATCCATTTTTCAAATTATAATCACATACATGGTCGAAATTAATTTAAATTTAGTTTTATAGATGAGACCACACTACATGTTTTTAGAGTAAAAATGTTCTAATGTTTCCTATGCTTTTATATACAATTTCAACGTGAAGTTGATTAAGATTTCCTAAATTAGATTAATATCAGTTTTATTTATCTAAAAAAACATTAAAATCAATTTAATATATAATTTATCCTTTGAAATAAATTAGGTGGAGAAACAGTTTTGAATTAAAATTCAGTATTTTTTACTATTCATCAAAATATGAAACATCACATAAAAATATCAAAAAATTAACCAAAATATTATTATGATGTTATAAATACAAATATTAATTTTATTTTGATATATATATTTTATTAAAGTGTAAAAAAATTTGACTTAAAATAGGTTCACTATTAAAAGAAGGTAAAATGTCTTTTAGAAAAATATAGGTTTTTATCATAAAATTAGGTTTGTTCGTATTTTTTCCCTATTAAATATATTGTATTAATTTCATAAATATTTTATTGAATATATAATATATATTACATTAATACCATTCACTAATTGTAATTTTTTTAATTTATTAGGATAAAAGAGCATTGTGAGCATAAAAATAGGTTTCTTTTAAAATATTCCCTTTATATTCAATTGGGAATAATATTTATTTATAATTAATTTGAAACCAATTAATTCATTTTATATTTATATAAAAAATATATTTTCATATTTTAGTAAATACTATAAAAAATCACAAATTAAATGCGAATGTTATATCTTATTATATTAAATAAATGATATTTTAGTAATATATTGTTGTTCTGTAAAACTCGGTCAAACATGAAATGAAAACAATAAAAGAACATCATTGTTATGTGTAACAAAAGATAAATCAGTATTACATGTATTTCAAGATATATAATATATTGAATTTATATAAAATATTAATTATATTATAAATTTTTGGGATATTATATTCCCTAACATGATTTGTGTTGCGTGTTCTACACACTATCGAATAAAATGTTATTATTTTATAATTTTTGGTATTTAAATTCACACCACCAAAATCAAATTTCAACCTCTCAATTTAAACTCTAACATGATAATAAATGTTTTGATATTTCCTTTGTTAAAATCCCACATCATGATAAGTATTTGTGAAACATCCTCTAGAAAAGAGAGAATAAGAAGTACAAAGGTCATGCCGAATGACATATTATTAGGTCTATAAGTAAGTGAAAATTAGTTGTAAGATGATATGTGTATATGGTGGAATAATGTAAATATTTATAGGGTTTATATAGTTCATCAATAAAAATCAAATGAATGATCAATGGAACTTTTAGGGCCTCAATGTCACTAATCAATAATGATTTAAAAGACCATCAGTTCAACAAAAATTAAGGTATTAGGAAAACATTTTTTTATATATTTATAATGTAGAGTAATTATTTTATCACCTAGTAATATATGGAAATATACTTACATGATATGTTTTAATTCCATACAAACAATCCCATCTTTTCTTTATATTTTTATTAAATTACAATTCGTTCCTTACTCCATGAAATAGATATCCTAAAATAATATTTGATGCCTGAAGCACTAAAATACACATTCAACATATCATAAGTCCAATAAAAGAGTGAAAAGTCCTTATATTTGTCTCTAAATACTCATAAAATCCTATATCTATAATACATAAAAATTTAAAAATTAAAAATGAAACACTACAGTTTCATCATAAATATTTATTCATCAAATTATTTAACTGAAAACAATGACATATTGACATGGACATTATTTAGTTTAGTTTTTGGATTGAAACCATTATCATTCTTCAATCATGGGTTCAAGTACCACATAATTTCCATACATGATGGGTTCTCACCCATCATACATGTTTTCCTTTTATAAAACCAAAATAATATAATTTCAAAAATAATTATGTTGGAAATCATTGAAATAATGTTAATAAAAAAATATCCTTTTAACTAAGGTTTTCAATATCACTTCAATTCATAAATACTTCTTCAATAATATTTACACAAAGTTTTTTCCTAGGTCTAGTTTTTTTTAGGTCATTAATTTTCATTTTATATTAATATACTTCTTCATTTTTTGAAAAGAAAATTTTAAAATATTCTAAGAGTATCACCCAAGAGTGTAAATATAGGTGCACAATAAGGAATGTTTTCATGTAATAGTTTAATCTTGAGTTAATCCAAATGTTCCATATCAGAGTTGTTACCCCTAGGTACATCTGTTCCAGAACCACATCAACAAATAGTATCTAAGAATGGATGTATTACTATTAATAAAAACATAATCTTTACCTTACCAAAATTATATGGTGTTTCGATAAACTTATCCTAAAATTCAGCCTCATATTTTTGTTCTCTAATATATGTTTTCCAAAATTAGGATCTTATGGTTTCTACTAAATGTGGTCAAATACCAACTGTAGTGACCCAACCTCATTATCCTAACGCTTGTGTCTGCTACTATTACATTGTAATTATATACAAGTAGTTCATGTCCCAAAGGACTGAATAGTTTAGTAGTCTTGTTAATTAGATTAAAACATGAGTCTTGTATGATAAATGAATAAATTAATTACTACATAATTTCTTTTGGGGATAACAATAACATTATTCAATCAAGAGAATCCTTTAATATCATTCTTACTACACTTCAGGGATTCATGGGGAATGGAAAAAAATAATGGTAACCTCAAAATCTCACTAAGGGAAAAGTAAAGTAAAATAGATAAATAATTGATCATAATAATCAGCATGACAATGTAAATATTTTATAACACATTCCATTTGAACAACTAGATAAGTAAATATCAATATTTAATGGTAAGAAACCACAACTGAAGACATTTAATCAATAAAATTTAAATAGAATGCGACTTTATATATGCTAAGGTGAAAATCTCATGGATAAATTATAAATGAGTACAAATGAGAGAAAATTATATTTATAGGACATTATGTTTCCTAGGTACATGGTACATTTACCATCATGTCCTTTCACAATAAGATTTAGTATGTTAGGATAAACCCATCTAAGGCTAACAACCTGACTCATTTCATTAGATTGCAAATGCATCTAGGGGAAATTTATAACTAGTCCCAACTCATGTCGTACTGATTCAAATAATTCATCATATATTGAATAATTGATTTTATTGATGAATAATGTGACTTATTAAATATCCATAACGAATAAAATATACAAATTTATCAATATTTTACCATTTTATCGAATAAATATCAAGTACACACCATATGTGAAAAAGGTAATATGGTTTAGTTAACTATAATATTCATGTTAAATTATATGGATATTTAGGGGAAACAGAATGTTCTATTATCACTATAAATTGAATATTTTAAGTGGAATACAAAAAATAGTATCAAGGTAGTGAATTTCAATACCATCCATTTGTAAAGAAATCATAAATCATCCAGAGAAAGAATATAGATTCTATCAATACAAAATATTCCTAATGGAGTGATGATTAAGAGTTTTTCATTGGTAAATAGAAATATAATAAAATGATACTTTGAAAACACACTTTCAAGAAATATCCATTTACATTAAAAAACATTTTAAAAATATTTATTGAATATAAAATTTATTAACATTTTATTTAAAAATCTTCCATATAAACTTTTAGAAGAATATTTATGGAAATGTCCACAGGTAATTATGTACATTCCATAAATTGTAAAAAGATCAGTCCTTTTCCCTGATAAAAAGTTATGAAAACACAGTTCTTGGAAAAAACTTAAGAATATTACTTTGAAAACATTTATAAAATAAAAAATTTTAAAACATTATTTAATAAATTATCTTTTAAAGGGTAAAAAAGTTAAAACCTTTTTCAAAAACAGGATTTTTAAGGGAAAACAGTTTCTCCGACCAAAGAGTTAAATGAATTCAGATTTACATAAAAACATTTCATAAAAAAATTAATACGAAAGAGTGGAAAAATTGAGTTTTTACTTGACAAATATCATTACAAACCATATGAGAATAAAATTAAAGGTTTTATTAAATGATTATAAACTAATTTCATCTAATTGTTGTTTAAGTGTAAAAAATCATGAATAAAAAGTGAATGTGAAGTAAACCCTTCAAAAGACTTTAATTTTGAAGTAAGAATAAATGAATGAGTAGATTATGTGTATCAAATAAAAATCCCCATTTTATAATTTTAAATAAATAATTATTTTTCCAAAATTATTTATATATATAATCAAATAATATTAACTACTGTGAGGAACTAATATATGTCAATGGAAAGGAATTTAGTTTTCTAATTTATTTACAACTAGGTAACATTAGGTTCAAATTACAATAGATGAAATAATTCAAACATATACTAAAAATATAATTAATAATTAATGAATAAAGATATTACATATCAATGTGGTAGTATGTATATAATATATAAGTAATTTGGTTCACACTAATAAATCTTGACTCAAAGAATAGAAATTAAAACGATGTCCCATACCACTGTTGTAGCATATGAATTGGGAGTCCCAAAATAATAATCCTAAAATTAAAAATTTAAATACCATGAATATAAAATTATTAAATTTATATTATATCAATAGGGGTAATAGATACACAATATAATATAATTAATATGTGGTAATGGCATATACATCACGGAAAGAAATATGAGACAACAATTCCTTACCTTGTGTTTCCTTTATTGTGATCATATTTTAACCTAATATATAAGGGTTATTGATATATTAAAAACCAATAAAATATCCGTAATAATATTTATTATATCATATATTAAGTACATTAATATCTTATTACTTCTTTTCTAACAATCATTCCTTATTTTCATCGTTTCGGGTGTTAATCTTCATGTTTTCTGATTATTTTTTGACATGTTACTTGTTATTCAAATTACATAGATCATAGTTTAATAATATAATGATTCTAAACCATTATATAATGATAAAATATATTTATTATATAATTATTTATAATAATTCATTATATTTGGATATTATAAATGAAACACATCGTTCATGGAGATGGTAGACCATATGTACTGATGAACGCTACATCCATTTATTTTTCTTATTGAAATGAAGAAAAGTAAATTATATGAAAGTATATTTTAGAAATATTATCATATATATATTTTATACGTAACAAATGTTTATTAAAACTATCCTTTATTAGTTCCACGTATAGTGTGAACGAATCACATTTCTTTAAGGAGGCAACTATCCACACTTCCACAAATGATGTAACACCCCAAGATTTTATAGTGTGTTATTTCTTCAAAATAATTCAATAACTTTCACTACACGCAACACCAAGTTCAATCGCACCATGACTTACCAAACAAGCTGTTCAAAAGAGGTTATGAATAGTGTCAACTAAATTTTAAACTTTATATAATCCTTATAATTTTAGAATCCATATTATGAGTTTCTTAGACATAATGTAAGAACAAATTCATTTTCAGTATTTCACTTTTACCAAATTTTAATAGTGAACCCTTTTTAGATACTATATTTTAAACTTTTTGACTAAATGGGGACATCAAAAATTTAAAATGAAACATCCCAAGCTTCCACGGTACGCTAGCGTGTGTTGTACGCAACACCGAGTTCTAACACACCGTAACCAATCAAACTAGCCGCTATGAATAGTAATACCTACTTTTTGAAATTATATATATTTTATATTTGAAAATGGACTTCATTTTTGGATTCGGAATATCGAATTTAGCCTAAGGTGAAATTTTGGTACATTTCGGATAACTTTCATATTTTGATGAATAGTGAAAATTACTAAATTTTAATTAAAAACAACATTTTTAATAAAAATAATTAATAGTGATAAATTATGAATTTGAGTGGTTTTAATGTATATTTAGAATATATTTTTACCATTTAATATAATGTTGGTCATTGGACATAATTTTACAATTAAACCGAACATAAACAAGTGTCAATCTTTTGATAGTTATTACCTCTTAAAAACACGCTTTTTGTTTTGACAGCGGGAATTAATTTTAAATTAATTTCTGCCACTTCTGGATATGAATAAGATACAACAACCATGGCTTATGTAACAAAACATATAAAGAAAATGAGTAAGTTAACACCCGAAACGACGATAATTCTAAGATATTATTAACAAACCAATGTTAAAAGATCATATATGATATCATATTAATATATATGATTCTTGTATAATTTAATAACAACTATTTCACCATTATACAGGAGGTTAACCTACCCCAACCAAGGAAAAGTACAAGGTAAGGGGTTTTTCATCTCACTCCTTATTCCCGTGAGATTCATGCCATATTGCCACCATCACCTTTTGTGTGGTGTATGTACTGCCCATAATTATGTTATTTGTGTAATACACTCTAATATATGAGTATTTACATAATTATTGTATGATACCTCTTTTATGGGTTGTATGTTTCATAAGTTACCAAATTGGTAAGGGTTATTTCACAATCTCTTCATTATCCGAGGTTGTTTATACGTAATAATCTACTGGGATTTCTTTATCATCCACATCCATGTTTCATCGAAATGTATTTCAAAACATATTTATTATTTACAAGAATATGGGTTAAATTCATTTAAACCCTTGTTTGACTTTTTGTAATAGGTTTATAAAGGAATCTTTCCGTCGTTTTCAAAACAAGGTCCTTTTTAACCTTTTCGACAGAATTAAGATAAGAATGTTTTTTTTACTTATACGGCGGGTGCGGTTATTTTCTGCCGTTATAAAATCGTCAAAGCTTTCCTTACAAGCTTACAAGAATATTTTCAAGAAAATGTTTTATTTTATATGGCTCTTAAATGATTTCAAAAATAGAAAGAGATATTTCTCTAATAAGTGTTTTGATTTCATCTATGTCAACATCCTTTAATGGATTTTACGCTTATTTGAAGTTGATTTATTATAATACAAAACTTCTATATTGTATTGAAGGTTTTGTGATATGTTTGACTGTGGGTGTTCTATTTTATACCATTCATAGTTTATGGTGAAACTATTGACTTTTCGTATGCTAGTTTTAATCCGAATGTTTATGTTATATTTTAAACTTTTCTTCAGATGAATGTGCTAAACAAGTATGTTCCGTGTTGGGGACCGGTAAAAGTAAGCCCTCCAGGTTGGGGACTGGTTAAAGTAAGCCCTCCAGGTTAGGGACTGGTAAAAGTATGCCCTCCGGGTTGGTGTCCGGTTATTAGAGGCACTCCGGGTTGGTGTTCGGTTATTAGAGGCACTCCGGGTTGGTGTCCGGTTATTAGAGGCACTCCGGGTTGGGTTCCGGTTAGAAGTAACCCCTAGGTCTTGGGATGAGGCCTAGACAATGAAATTAACGTTTAGCATTATGCATTCCAACATTATGAAAGTGGTTATTGATTTTTGCATGTGATTATTCGATTAGTAGAATATCCATGTGAATAAGTAAATGGAATTATCTCTTTTTATTTATTCCATACCATGTTGAAAGTTCATGTTTGAAAGGATTTTGTTTTAGTTATACATTTCCTTAAAAGTTTATTCTTATTTATGAATGTTTCCGCTATATTGTTACCCTTACTGGGCATTTGAGCTCACCCCTTTTCTATGTTTTATTTTTCCCAGGATGTGAAGATGTAAGTTATGAATGACCTGCAGGGATAGTATGAGGGGATTATAGTGTGGACTGTGGAAACATTATGTTGTTGTAGTATTTTTTCATTTTATGATGAAATGTAAAACTTATGAATATATCTAGTGTTTCCAAGGCTACTAAACCAATCGGTCTTTCGAGATTTGATCTTTCTTGTGATCATGCCAATGTTATGTAATAATGCACCGACTCTGGGTAGCTGGGGTCGGGGCGTTACAGTTGGTATCAGAGGAAGTTTAGTACAAACCTTGGAATCTAGATTTAGATAAACTCTGATTAGAGCACGTAGACCTAAGATGAACTTTGAGGATTAGTATAGAAGAACTTCCTAGAATTTTGGTATTGTAGAGATTTTGTGAGTTTTCCGAACAATACATCCCTGTCTGGATACGAGCAGGTAGAGGCGGCTCTGGCACAGATGTACCTAGGGGTAAAACCCGAAAACACCGCTTTGAGCTAGACTCGAACGGGAACTGGTGCACGACAACGGGCCTTGCTGCACTCTTGGTTACGACACTCCCGGGGGATATGCTTAGGATAATTCTCATTTTCTTTACAAACCATTGTGAAGGGTTTATGAGTATATACATCCTCAAATGAGACATTTTTATGATTATGGATTATATCCATAAATAGTTCAATTTATGTTAAGTGTATTATAAGTATGGGATTATGTATTTTGATTCATAAACTGATCTAGTGTATTTCATTGTTTAGAAATGGCGCCCAGTAGAAGGAATGAGAACTCCAGAAATGCACATGATCCAAAGAGAAGGAAGGATCATATCTTTCATGGTCTTAAGCTAGAATTTATAAGAGAAATAGTCTCCCATGTATTATCATCATATGAAGAAATAATATCATGTGTTGATAAGATAAGTAAAGAGTTTACTGAGTCCTATGGCTTTGAAGGGAAGCAAGAGAAGAAAAGGATAGAAGAGAGAAAGATGGATAAAGGGAAGAGGGAAAAGAAGAATTTTCCCATATGTGGTAACTGTGGAAAGAAACACCCTGGAACTTTCCTGAAAGGAATGGGAGTTTGTTATAAGTGTGGAGGAAAAGGGCACAAAGTACATGACTGCAAGGGTAAGAAAATGGTTTCAAATGTACAATGCTTCATTTGCAAGGAGTTTGGACACTACGCGAACCTATGTCCCAGTCATCAGACTATGCCGCAAATGATGCTATTGGATAATAATCAAGTTATGATACTACCACAGATTAAGAGGAATGATTAGAGTTATTATGTTGATTATATCAATTGAGTGTTGTATCAACAATGTACTTGTTATAATAATTATGGAGTATATAAGGATTGTACTGCAGTACTATTTCATTAAGGACTTGAGATGGTGTGGAACAAAGAAAAGTGACTCAATAGCAGGTTAAATGTTTGGAAAATATATGGTTGAGAGAAAGATAAACCATAATATGGTTCAGATACCGAGGTGGTGATTTTCGAATAATACATGATTATTTTGGAAAAAATATATTGGATAATCTTGACTACCATGGAACTGATTAATGATTTGTATATTCCATCATTGTTGGGGTTTACAACATTTTTGGATTGATGAAGTATATCCAGCATTCTATATGGAATAAGGGAGCATGAATGTAATCAATAAGGAATATGGTAATACATGATGAAGGTATTCATATGCTATTACGGGGTAAAAAGGATCTATATTATGTTTACCTTCCTTATAAATGTTAGACTGTGAGTTTGGACAGAAGTATTTTGGATAGTTCTAGTTTGGATTATTTTGGATTGCCATAAAAGGACAACCCGGAGGTCGGGCGGCAACCCGTCGCGTCCGGCAAGGCTGCGAGACTTGAACCTGCAACCGAAGGGCGACAAGGGTGTATCACCTACCACTGGACCATGAGATGTCCTGGATTAAATAATTTAGTTTTTATTAAAAGATCATGTAGATGAATTATAAATTCGTTTATTTTGGAACCCTATACGAATAGTGTAAATAGAATTTTTTTTACATTCTATTATCTTTTAGAGTGAATGATGAGTTTGTGGTAGAAATTTATTAATGGATAAAACTCTAATTATAAAGTAAGTATATCTCCTTATGATCTTAGCCAATCTCATAAATAAATTCCTCAATATTATGAAAAGCAACTTTGAACAAAAATGTTGTCCTAGATGGTACCTTAAACCATCACTAATTCATGGCTTTAGGATTGTTGGCCTTTTCATAGCCATGTTCTCTACCACTCTCCATCAGATAATTGATGGATAGATTTCTCTTCCATATCCATATTTTCCTACATGGAACCCTAGTATGTGTTATTTTCGGTAATCTTCATACTTTCCACTCTTTATTTTAAATAGAGGCCTCGTTAATTCATTTTTCGATGTCGGATTTCAATTAAGATATTTTGAAACGTCAAAAATGTGTTATCCTAATACCCTATGTTTTGTTGAACCGATGGTATTTCAATTCATCATAGATTGATGAATTTAAGGACCTCAATTTTATACTTGTTTGTGATTGATGACCTCAATCACTACCTATAAATATTTACGTTTTTCCTCCGATTATATGTCTCCAATTTCCACCAATGTTCTCCTAATTGAGATCATAATTTGGTGGTGACCCTTTGATTTCTTTTTTCCTTATATTAAGACTAAATTTTAGTAACCCAATTTCCGATGTGGGTTTTCCCACAAATGTATTTTCTACTTTCAACCTTTTATTTTCGAAGAACAATTTCAAATTGCAAGGACGCAATTTATTGAAGGAGGGGAGAATGTAACACCCCAAGATTTTATAGTGTGTTATTTCTTCAAAATAATTCAATAACTTTCACTACACGCAACACCAAGTTCAATCGCACCATGACTTACCAAACAAGCTGTTCAAAAGAGGTTATGAATAGTGTCAACTAAATTTTAAACTTTATATAATCCTTATAATTTTAGAATCCATATTATGAGTTTCTTAGACATAATGTAAGAACAAATTCATTTTCATTATTTCACTTTTACCAAATTTTAATAGTGAACCCTTTTTAGATACTATATTTTAAACTTTTTTACTAAATGGGGACATCAAAAATTTAAAATGAAACATCCCAAGCTTCCACGGTACGCTAGCGTGTGTTGTACGCAACACCGAGTTCTAACACACCGTAACCAATCAAACTAGCCGCTATGAATAGTAATACCTACTTTTTGAAATTATATATATTTTATATTTGAAAATGGACTTCATTTTTGGATTCGGAATATCGAATTTAGCCTAAGGTGAAATTTTGGTACATTTCGGATAACTTTCATATTTTGATGAATAGTGAAAATTACTAAATTTTAATTAAAAACAACATTTTTAATAAAAATAATTAATAGTGATAAATTATGAATTTGAGTGGTTTTAAAGTATATTTAGAATATATTTTTACCATTTAAAATAATTTTGGTCATTGGACATAATTTTACAATTAAACCGAACATAAACAAGTGTTAATCTTTTGATAGTTATTACCTCTTAAAAACACGCTTTTTGTTTTGACAGCGGGAATTAATTTTAAATTAATTTCTGCCACTTCTGGATATGAATAAGATACAACAACCATGGCTTATGTAACAAAACATATAAAGAAAATGAGTAAGTTAACACCCGAAACGACGATAATTCTAAGATATTATTAACAAACCAATGTTAAAAGATCATATATGATATCATATTAATATATATGATTCTTGTATAATTTAATAACAACTATTTCACCATTATACAGGAGGTTAAACTACCCCAACCAAGGAAAATTACAAGGTAAGGGGTTTTTCATCTCACTCCTTATTCCCGTGAGATTCATGCCATATTGCCACCATCACCTTTTGTGTGGTGTATGTACTGCCCATAATTATGTTATTTGTGTAATACACTCTAATATATGTGTATTTACATAATTATTGTATGATACCTCTTTTATGGGTTGTATGTTTCATAAGTTACCAAATTGGTAAGGGTTATTTCACAATCTCTTCATTATCCGAGGTTGTTTATACGTAATAATCTACTGGGATTTCTTTATCATCCACATCCATGTTTCATTGAAATGTATTTCAAAACATATTTATTATTTACAACAATATGGGTTAAATTCATTTAAACCCTTGTTTGACTTTTTGTAAGAGGTTTATAAAGGAATCTTTCCGTCGTTTTCAAAACAAGGTCCTTTTTAACCTTTTCGACAGAATTAAGATAAGAATGTTTTTTTACTTATACGGCGGGTGCGGTTATTTTCCGCCGTTATAAAATCATCAAAGATTTCCTTACAAGCTTACAAGAATATTTTCAAGAAAATGTTTTATTTTATATGGCTCTTAAATGATTTCAAAAATAGAAAGAGATATTTCTCTAAAAAGTGTTTTGATTTCATCTATGTCAACATCCTTTAATGGATTTTACGCTTATTTGAAGTTGATTTATTATAATACAAAACTTCTATATTGTATTGAAGGTTTTGTGATATGTTTGACTGTGGATGTGCTATTTTATACCATTCATAGTTTATGGTGAAACTATTGACTTTTCGTATGCTAGTTTTAATCCGAATGTTTATGTTATATTTCAAACTTTTCTTCAGATGAATGTGCTAAACAAGTACGTTCCGGGTTGGGGACCGGTAAAAGTAAGCCCTCTAGGTTGGGGACCGGTTAAAGTAAGCCCTCCAGGTTAGGGACTGGTAAAAGTATGCCCTCCGGGTTGGTGTCCGGTTATTAGAGGCACTCCGGGTTGGTGTCCGGTTATTAGAGGCACTCCGGGTTGGTGTCCGGTTATTAGAGGCACTCCGGGTTGGTGTCCGGTTATTAGAGGCACTCCGGGTTGGGTTCCGGTTAGAAGTAACCCCTAGGTCTTGGGATGAGGCCTAGACAATGAAATTAACGTTTAGCATTATGCATTCCAACATTATGAAAGTGGTTATTGATTTTTTCATGTGATTATTCGATTAGTAGAATATCCATGTGAATAAGTAAATGGCATTATTTCATTTTATTTATGCCATACCATGTTGAAAGTTCATGTTTGAAAGGCTTTTGTTTTAGTTATACATTTCCTTAAAAGTTTATTCTTATTTATGAATGTTTCCGCTATATTGTTACCCTTACTGGGCATTTGAGCTCACCCCTTTTCTATGTTTTATTTTTCCCAGGATGTGAAGATGTAAGTTATGAATGACCTGCAGGGATAGTATGAGGGGATTATAGTGTGGACTGTGGAAACATTATGTTGTTGTAGTAGTTTTTCATTTTATGATGAAATGTAAAACTTATGAATATATCTAGTGTTTCTAAGGCTACTAAACCAATCGGTCTTTCGAGATTTGATCTTTCTTATGATCATGCCAATGTTATGTAATAATGCACCGACTCTGGGTAGCTGGGGTCGGGGCGTTACAAATGATGACATCATATTTACACAAATTGGAAGGAATAAAGGTATTTGCTATATAAAAATTCGGGAATAAAAAATAAAATTTTAATATCATATATATCAGAAATAAATATTTTTTCCATCATAATTTCCATTGGGAGATGTGTTAAAGGAATTACGAACAATCATCATTTTTTTGATGCGGTATTTCACCATACACAAATGGTAAGTTCATACCCATTTGATTGAAATATGGTAATTTTATGTATAATACATATCTTAAAAAAGTATAATAATATTTATCATATATTGGAAATTATTTAATCAATTTATTAAATGATTTTAGGGGTGGAGAGTGAAAATAAAACAAAAGAGGTTAAGGATGGACATTATCTCTTATTTTGTAAACATCTTTTGGTTTTCACCAAGGGATTCCACGAATGGATTTATGACCAAAGTGAGGAATTTATGATAATTTAAGGGATATTAATAGGCTATTTGATAGGAATTTTTGGGATCAACATGGCTTGATAGGTGTGAATAAGTGGTAGGTTTGAGTTCTTTTTTTAGTGGAGGAGGAGTGACATTCTTGTAATTTTTTAAAATGGAAATACCACCAGAGTTTATCTGATGTATTTTGGCTAAAATTTTGAAAAAAATTCCTAAATATTTATTATAGGGTCTAAATGGTTCCAAAAAAATGGATTCTATCCCATTTTCTTGGTCATTTTGGCTTCTTTATAGTTTAGTCCATTCTTAAGATAATTTTATTCGTAATCATTGTAATTATTTTTTAATAACATTCAATTATATTTTTGTTAATTTTTTTCATTATTATTTAATATAAATTATTCTTATTATAAACATAGAATCCATTTATAAAAATTAAAATCACATAAGTGGTAGAATATATTTTAAATTTAATCCCACAGACAGGGAAACAATGCAGGTTTTTTAAGTAAAAATGTTCATAAGTTTCCTATGTTTTTGTGTCCAATTTCTATTTTAAATTGTTTCCAATGACCTAAATTGTATTAATTAATGCTAAATTTTTCTAACTAGACTTTAAGGACAATAAAATATTTAATATTTCTTTATAACTAAAATAAATGAAAATGTAGTTTTGATTAGAAATTCAATATTTTCACTATTCATTAAAAAATGAAACTTCACAAATAAATATAAAAAATTCACCCATATATAATTTTTATATTCCAAATGAAAAAATAATTTTTATTTTGAAATATAAAATTTAAAAAATTTACAACAATATTATTTAAAATATGTTTTCCATTAAAATGCATTAAAATTTCATTAAGAAAAATATAGGTTTTTTGCGTAAAATTGGGGTTTTTCTTTTCTTATTAATATGAATAACACTGGATAAATATCCAAAATATTTGGTTGAATATATAATATAATTATATATAGTACATTAAAATCATTCACTAATTTTAATTGATTTAAATAATTTGGATAAAATAGTTTTGTGAGCATAAAAATCATTTTCAATAAAAAATATTTCTTTTATATTCAATTGGTTCTTATATTCATTTTTATTTAAATTTTTTCAAATGAATTTGTTTTATATATTTGGAAGTTATATTGTTTTATAAGATAGTTAATAATATTCACAAACACAAATATAATGGTTAGGATATAATTTTTTTATTAAAAAATAATATTTTGACAGTATATTGTTGTTTAGTAAAACTCAGTCTTGAATGTAATGCACACTGTTGAAGAAATTCAATATTATATGTAATTAATGATAACTCAATATTATGTGTATCAAAAGCTATATCATTGATTTAATTTATTTATAATAGTAATTTTATTTTAAATTATCAGGATATTATATTCCCATATGCACTTGGTGTTATGTTTCACTGATGCCAAATGTATAATATGTTTTTATTTTAGAATATTTTGGTAATTATATAGAGGCTATGATAGGTTGTGTGGGTGTATAACAACTTGAGCTAAGTATTTTTCATGTTTTATTGTGATTTCAAAACTATTTTGTGGGAGTTTCATTGAACATGCTATTGGGTAGATTGAGAGAGGCCAAAATTAATTAACACTTTTTCCTTAATTTAATTCTGAGACAATAAGGTATGCATCTTATAATTCACAATCCATTCCATCCATGACTGACCATGCTATGGGGAATGAGACCAATTTTTTTGTTAAATCAGGTGTATTATTTATATTAAATTGATTTTTATTTAAATTAATAATATTGATTTACAACTTCCATAGGAGTTTTATGGGAATGAACTAAGGATTTAGATGGAATTATCCATATAGTTTTAGGTGATACAATCATCAGGACAAGTATGTCTTGAATTATTTAGGTGAATTTGATCACTGGTTGCACAATATGGTTATTGGGTTGAGGCAATGATGTTGTTAGGTTACAGGTGAGACCCATGTGATGATTGTATGGTGTTGACCATCATATTAGCATTATTTTAATTGGGACATGAGGTGTTGGATTAGAGTGTAATAGAAACTATTTGGTGATTAACACTCACCTGTGTTTGAAAATTCACCATTTGGCGTCGGTTCCACACTGTAGGACTTAAATGTTGAGGTGGTATTTACCACTCATTTGTTTATAGGCCTCTATTAGTTGTGTCTTAGGTTGATGATTGGTGGTTCTTGTTGTATAAATACATGGGATAGTGAGGCTCCACTGGTTAATAGTTTTGAGATTGTTGGTTGGGGATGAGTCTTGTCATGCTTGAGTCCGTCAGGCTATGATCAGTATGAAGGATGGACATCACCATTCCTCCAGATATTGATTGTTGAGCAGATATTGATATAACTTGGAAGTCATCCTTTATTTTTTCATCCTATGTTATTATTTGAGCCGATAAGTTATCTTATGAGTTGAGGTCTATGGGACATGGTATGTTATTATTAAGGCATGACTTAGGGAAATCATATATTATTGGACACAATGTGTTTTTTGGCATGATGCTTTAACTAGTTTTATTAGTTTTAGAACATAAGGGTTCACCTAGACTAATTTATAATAGGATATTTCTAAGGCTTAGGCTAGGGATACTCTCCACTAAGGAATATAGACATTGGAAAAAATGGGTTGTCTCTCTCTTGTGGCTATTATGCATAAGGGGAGAAAGTTATTATTACACATGTGGGTAGTGTTTTTTTACATTGTTATTTAGATACACCTTCTAAATAATAGATTTAACATAATAACACATTGGTGGTGGACTACTAATATTCTTTCTCACACCATGCACGGGCCCTTTAGGATGCATGTAGATTTTATGGATTTGTGATCGGGTAAATTTTGGGGCTATAGAGTTAGACCTTAGTGCAAGGCAGTTTAGAATGTGATGAATGGAAAGTAACCTTGGTGTTCATGCCTCAACTGATGTATATTTTTTTCTTTTTTATCAATATATTTTTTATATATATGTACATAGGTCATCCATTAGTGACCCTCCTACTTATTAATATATATTACATATCTTGTAGGCATGTTAGGTTTCATTGTATGCAAATGGTATTTTTTGATTTTTAATTCTGAAAGTGGTATTTATCTTGTTATTATTATTTTTTCTCATGTCTATTTTTCTTACTCTGTGGGTGGGTTACTTATCCAGTGTCTATTTTTCTTTATTTTACACTTCATATTATTTATTTATAAGGACCATTATTATTCATCACTCGAAGTCATAGTCTCCTCCCTATCACCCCTTTATCCTCTATTTTATTTGGAATCATTTGGGATATTGGGTGGTGGACCAAATGCAAGTTCCACTCGACCTAAATCACTATTCAGATGGCTAATTGGGCCAGGGTGCTTCATTCGATACCAACGAAGCTTCTTCAACATGACATAAAATATATACATATTTATCTATTGGTAATTATTCATCTGAATATATTTATCTCTTAGTAGATGTTTTAACAACACTTTTACCACATAAATATTTCTTAAAATATTTTATAGTGTCCCTGGTCTTTATGTAGAGTTCTGGTAGAGATAGATGTCACTAATTTTACTATTACAGACAAATAATTTTCATTCACATTTTTCTTAATTTACTATCAAGATAAAGGGTGTCCATTGATTTTATCATTTATATTTTCATTTATTTAATTCAGACCTTCTGAATATAGCCACACATATATCATATGTTTCGTAATTTGGACCTCCTACAATTACATGAATTTTAACCAATGATCTTATAGTCATTAAAAAATTGGGGAATCCTTTCATAGAAACGTTAGGAATTGATTTCAGACTCCAATTTAGTTAAATTAGATTCCTCATCATGATTATATAAAAATTTGTATTTAATGTTTAATAACCCTTTTAAATTTAATGGGGTCGGTGTAGATGATAAAATGAACCTGGATATTTATCGGGATTCAATTCAACCATTTCAAATAATATATATGAACACATACTAGTGACTTTCAGTTTTAAAAATTGAATTTATTGAAAATATTATTTTATTCCTTAATTATCAAAATAATTAGTCTAATAATAATATTTATAAATCCCCAAGGTGATTTTTTTTCAATTTATGTAATAGAGAAAACGGATGCAAATAACCTCCACTGATCACTATCATTTTTAATTTAGAAAAACTCTAATTTTTTTATTTTTTTACCAACTCATTTAACTTCCCTATATCACTCCATTTTCGGTTATGTGTATATAAAAAAGATGAAAAATTTCCTGGATTTATTCAATCTAAAATCCCCTCATTATTATCCATAACATGTGAAATACATTTTTCATTATGATTCTACCTGTGGAGTTATTGCTCAAATCCAAGGAGGAAAAACATTCATCTATAAATAAAATTATATAAAATTATTATTTGGTTTATTTTCCTTATTAATCCTATTTTTTAAAAAACTACATTCCCTTAATATATTTAAAAAATAAATGTATCTTTGTTATAGTCTTATAAATATTCATCATTTCATTTTGAATCAATTTTATAATCTTTGATCTTTTCACTCAAATTTTCTAAATGGTCTAATTCACCAATATCTCCACCTATATTTCTCCCCCTCATCCGAAATAATAATAATAATCACCATCATCATCATAATCATTATCTTCATCATCTTCATAGAAGTTCATGGTGGTTACATGAAATGGAAACAACACACACATCACAAGGCCCACAAGAACATGTCATGACCCACTCAAACTTTTCACCCACTCCACAGATTTACCATTACATTTTTTGGATAAGTCCACGTGGCCTGAGGGTCAATACATGGTTTGTCACACATGCATGCATCACTCCTACATCACTACTTACGTCACCACCTACCAGTCTTTGATGCTTCTTCAACTGCCCACCTATGGAATTTCCGGTTTCATAAATACCTTGAGGGGATTCTAGGAATCAATACCTAGTCTCCTGGATGTGGATGAATGTGGTGAATACTAATCACTGTGGATTATGACACATAATAATAATAATAATAATATTATTCTTAATAAATATAGTAGTAATTTCTATTTTGAATAGCATATTACAGAAAATGAAATACAGACAAAATCATCAAACAGGTCCCTAAAGGATTGTAGTATCATGTCCCCATAATGGAATCATTTTATTTCCAATGGGTCCCCAATTTATTATTTTACCAAGTATAACATAGTATTAGAAACCGACTACAAATATTGTGAGAATTCATCTAATATATTTTACATCAATGCCCTCTGTGGATTTTGTTCATCCTATTTTCGTTAACAGCATGTTTCTAGAAATAATTATTATTTTTTCGAAGATTGTGCATATTTTATACTTGTTAACTCTTATGAGTGACTATTACATTTCAAATCCACTCTCAGTGGTTTATAACTTCATCCATTTTTTCCCACATGAGTGGACAATTGACACCACAAATCACTTTATACATCCATACCAACCATTATTCCTAATAAGCATGTCACTACCTTAAATAAAACACTACACTACACAAAAAAACCACAACAAACAAGTTCTCTAAAAACATATTAGTAACCAATTTCATCTCAATCGAGAAATGAGGTGCATGAAATTTTATAGTCTAAGTAAAAACTTATGTCATTATATATTTGATAAACATAGAATTTATATTTGTTTGACCACCAAAAAGAGAATAAAAACAATGAATACTAATTTCAAAAAAAATAAGATTTAAACAACAATAAAAATGGTTTATTGAACACCTACTGGTCTATGAATTACATTTTCCCTACCTTGGGTATAATAATAAATTAGGAAAAAGCTCATCTATGAGTCCAAATTTGAATCACAAACAAATTGAAATAAACTTCCAAACTCACATTGCACATGTGTTCCATCCTTATCCCATTAAGAAATAAATTATAAATATAAATAAATTTGATAAATTAATATGAAATAATTGTATGAAACAATCATATTTTCTAATTAATCAAATATTTATTCCATAAAAATATATTAAAATTTATTTTTTATATCATACTCGAATTTTATCACATCCTACAAGTGAAGATATATCATACAAGAGAAATCCATCTTTCTAGAACAAGTTAATTTAATAAGTTCACAATAGTCACACTAAATCCATAAATTAGTTCACTATATATGATTTCCAAACTTTTAACCAATTATCACCTCACTGTTTTCTATATATACTTCCAAAACATAACCTTGTGCTTCATAACTATATCTGTGAAATATCCAACAAAAGTCTCTAAAACTTACACCACTTAAAGATATTCCTTCATTAAATTCTATGTAATTATTGATCTAGTTTTCACTAGGTTCATTTGTAATTAATTCAATATAACATTTTACATCATGAAATTATGTTAAATATTAAATCTATTAGGTTTGTCAATTTCATTTAATGATTTTTTTATGAATCCATCCCACAAGATGCCAACATCTTTGAAAGAAGTTATGATATGAGAGCGATATTATTATAATGAGATAATAGTACTTCTATATTTGAAGGAATCCACATTCTATCATAAAAGATAAATAAAATTTATAAAATCAGTAGTGAATGTCTTGAGGAGATGATATGGGAGATTCACATTAAAACAAATATCATCCACATCTATAACCATAGAAGCATGTGTCAGTGGAACATCAAACATATCAAAATACAATTTCCATAGATACCATGAAATGAGTTAATGAAATAAATTGAAATCAATTAAATCTTCACTATATCTATACATAATCCATGTTGATTCCCTAGATAATCTAATTTATTTGAGAAATAAGTGAGTAGACATCATCACATAGTCAATTTTATATTAAATGAGTGATTTGGATGGAGGAATTAAAAGTTTATTTAAATTACTGATAAAAATCTTATACCGAATATCAATTCTATTAAAAAAAGATAAAATACATTACAATTATGTATACCATTAAATTCATGTTCTTGAACCATAATATTTAATGGTTTGAAACCATAATTACAAATATCATGTTTGATTCTAATAGGAATATCTTAGAGAGATCCTAGGAGCCTATAAATAATTTTGATACATTAATCTATAATATTTTCAAAATATGGTATCATCTAAGAGATTGGAACTCTATTATAGTTTTATTTCCAAAAAACGAGTTAATAGAATGAGAGAAATTATCAATTTATAATCTAATATAACATTATAAAAATAATATCACTAGTCAGACCAAATGAACGAATCAATGTACTGATAGTGACACATTTTTAATCTTTTTATTAATATTCTATTCAATTAGGACTCTATGTTATACTAATCACATAAAATACATTATTAAATGATATCCTTAAGAGAGTCATTGTAATATCTAATATTTTTTATACCTATCCCATCATAATATTTACCTTGCCAACATTATTTCCATGGAACAGTTATATCCTTATTCATAAATATACTAATATTCAAAAAAATTTATTAATATTAAATTTTATGTTTCATTCAATGAAATGGTCATTCATAAACAATAAAATACTGAAGTATCTTAGATGTAGAAACTCGGGTAGTAAGATGTATCACACTATCCATGGTAAGAGACTTACCCACGCATTAAGTGGTCTAATTAAGTACTTTAATATGATTAACATCAAAGTAATCATCTGTGGGTTTTCATTAAAAAAAGAATGAACCCTGGTAATTTAACGGAATAAGCCATCTTTAATCCATAAGAAGTAAATCAATTCAATCATTAAATCTTAACTAAATCCATTTTTAAAGTGCATGAGGGACATATTACACCACATTTTGTAACCAAAACCTAGCTCATAGTGATGGGAGATACACTTTTGATTTTCAATGTTCCATTTAGATCCATTAAAAATAATATAATATCATCTACATATAATATATAAATAGGAGAAATCAGTCCTGTACCAACCTGAATTTTTTTTAATTCACCATATTCAACCATTATAAAATAAACTGAATAGATAAATCATAATATTTACCAAATAATATAAAAAAGTGGATAATCATATTAGGCTTCATAAGTGCATGAAATGTTTCCCTTATAAATACCATTGATATAAATAAAAATTAATAATATTAAAAAAATCATTATTCTTATTGATAAAAGTATTATTATAACACTAATACCTTAAAACGTGAAATGAAATGTTCTATTTGATTCAACAAAATTACTTATAAACATATATCTTTATTTAAACATTCCTATTATTACTTTCATCATAAATCGATTAAGTATCTCAAAGGCAATGTTCAAGAAATCATGTCTCCTAATGACAAGAATAAATAAAAATTGATTAGGGGATACCAAATTATCAGTCATCGTTGTAATAATATTAAAACTTATTTCACCAAAATTCTTTTAAAGTGAGATGGATAAAATAAGTAACAAAAATAGAATAATATCATCATTATTAGAATCATTAATATTCATATTTGTTTTAATAAATAATACTTTTTGATATTGACCACTTCTAAAAAAACCTAAATAACTCTCTCATTATCTAAGTTAATTAGATCCAAATAATATAAAAAACATGTTTTAAAATCAATTAAATATATCTACTCATTAAAAATTCAGTCCAAATACAACAAATATTATCTCCACATCCACTAGAATCACAATTTCAAATTATGTTTTCAAATTTTAAAATATATCTAGAATTAAATTTGAATGTAATTGTTGGTCTTCGACACCATTATCAATAAATATATTTTAATAGTAACTCATAATATTATTCGTTGGATCCACCATATTCTCAATAATTACACCATCATGAAGGATAAATTTCAGTGGTATTTTAAATTTCATAGAATTATAAAAATTATAAAATAAATAAAAATTTATATCACTGTATTTTAAAAAATTAAAATTATAGATTTATTTAAGAACAACATATTTATCCTTGGGAAGTTAATATAATATATCAGTGTGAAGAAATTATCTACTAATTTTGGATTCAAAAATAAACACTTTTAGGATTGATTTCTATAAATCAAATTAATTATATTATGTGAAATAAAAAGTCATTTTTCCGAAAAACAGAAAAAATATTTTCTCCATGATTTTATACAACTCATCAAAACATTTAGTTTTAATGTACAATAAAAAATATAATTATCATTATGAATATAATTCCAAACAACTCTAACCATTTATTTATATTTTTATCATTTCAACCAATTTTTATTAAATCTTGAAGGGAGTGTAATTCTCTCCTAGTTTAAATCTGCAATGATAAGAATAAATTGTTTAACATACAATTCTTTCTGAAGAGTAAGAGAAATTATTGAATAAATTTTATTTGAATATCTCCAATAAAAACATATATCAATCCTATATTTGACCATTATATTTACCGGACTGCTATATCGAGTGTATTTATCTATTTTTAAAATAATATTAAAAATAATGTTAAAATAAATGTAAGACTCAAATTCCCTACCAATGATAATGATCAATAAAATTTCAACCATCACATGAATCTCTATAAATACATTCACATCTTCTATCATGATTTATTGAGAATTAATAAATTAATTTAAAATGTAAATTTCCATAAAAATCACAAACACTAATATCTAATAAATGAAAAGATAAAATAGGATAAAAATATATTCTCCTTGAAGATCAGATCATAAGTTTTTATAAGATTGATTATTTTAATAACTAAAAATATGTTCAATTAAAAAATATTAAATAAACAAAAAAATCTCAATAGTACCTATATAATAATTCATTATAATAAATTTTTATTCCATTCTATTCTGGTTTATACAATTATAAATTCTAAAATGAAACATCAGCCGGCCACTCATTTAGATAATTTTTTATGCTCATAAATAATTATCCATTTATGTAATAATAATTTCTTAGTTATCTTGACCTTAAAAATCCTCTAAATGAATGTTTTTTTACATTATTTCCCTTTTGACCTATTTACACTTGATCTATGTGACTGATTTATTTTTTAAAACATTTAATTTCCTTGATTATTGTATGATGATTTATCTTTCTTTGGTGTCACAAGGGATTGATTCTATGTTAAATCATGCTTTGTTTATGTTTAATCTTAAAAAAACATTTTTCACAACTTATTAAACATTCATGTCCAGTTTTTTCTCATGAGTTTTTTTCCCTCAAAGGTTACATTTATTTATTTTATTTCTCTTTGTTTTCTATTATATTACTCAATTTATTTCATTTCTCTTTGTTAAATTAAGATCTTTTTATTTTGAATCCTCTAGAAAATCATCATCAGTTTTTCTCCCTTCAACATTTCTCTCAGAAGTAGTGGCTAAATTAACATATTGTTATTGAAAATATTTCTCCACCAATTTAGCTCATGATTTTTAATTTCACATGTTTTATATATAATCAATTATAGATTCATGAGAACCATCAATCTCATTCAAATTATTAATAATTTTTTCCATCTCTTCTATATTATTATCAATGACCAACTCCCAACTTAGTATAGTGACCCATATTTTTCACACAAAAATATTATATCATATAAGATAAATATTAATCAAATAATTTTATTATCTATACTAAAATTATAATTTATTAGTTTCATTGGAAATGTTTATATATGAACATCCCATTCATAATAGATCTACATCATCTCCCTCGTAGCTTTCTACAACTATCACCGTTCTTAGACACATCATACATAAAATATTTCTTTACATTTTAGAGAAAATAAAACCTAATAAATGGTGGGCTCAGATTCACTACATGGTAAACAAGGGACATATCAATGATCATTTAAATACAACATGACCATAAAGAGTATGATAACATGCATGGTCTTAATATTTGAAAATTAAAAAAATCATAGAAGATAACATGAGTAACGGAATATATTTAAGTTGTTAATAAGACAAGAATCATAAAGGGTTGAAAGAATATTATCCATAGGAACAAAACATTGAAATAAGATCTAGTATAAAAAATGTGGCATAATGTGTGGAATAATCATAATCATAAAAATTTTAATTCTATGATACCCTCTAAGACATTCATAACAAGTTTGGATTGGGATAACCAATGTTGTACCTAAATTAGGCTTGGGATAACCTCAAAAAAAATCCAATCTTAGTTTTGGTATAACCTCTCATGTACACTAATTTGATCATGGGATAACACCATTGTACGCTCTTTCATGCATTGGATAACCCCCCATTTACCCTTTGTCAATCTTAGGGTAACATCCCATGTAACCTCTTTCAGGCATGGGATAACCTCTCATCTACCCTTTTGAGGATTGGTATAAACACTAACGTACCCTTTTAGCTTATATGTCCTTAATATTTACCCAATTTATTATATATATATATAATTATTTTCCCAACCATCACATAATCAATAATACCTTCTTATTTATTCTATATAAAATAAATCACTCCCTATTACATAACCCCTTGAAAAGAAAATGTATTTCATTTATATTTCATCATCATAACCAAAAATGATCCAGATAAAGAATAAATATAGTAATATTGGATAATATCACATGTAAATCAAATGAAACATCAATTTATGTTATCTTTGATAGAAATACCATCAAAATATCATATGACATATTTCTTCAAGAAAATACGATTTTCATTTTTAAATGAAATATTTAAAATATAAAATTATAAAAATTATTAACAAAAAATATTCTTTGAAAATAAATTGGGGAACACATAAATCATGCTTCAAAACATTTACTAGTCAATATGGTGGAATATTTTGTTCAATACCTGTATATTAAACAAAAATTCCATCAATATTTTTAATAAAATTCAAAGGCACCTCATTCGAAAATAGAGAACATTCCTTTCAAAAAAAATTAAAAGACAAAATTTTGTTATAATGAAACTAAAAATTTATAGGATAATGATAAAAAATTCTTGAAATAATTTTTATAAATGCTGGATGTTCAATAAAAATAATTTTAGATCAAATAGAGAAATAAAGTTTTTTAAAAAAAAATCTATTAGTATATTGAGTATATAAAGTGTGTAAAATTTCAGGAAAACAAGATTTTATTAATTAATAACATGGTGATAAAAATATTTACAAGTTTCCATAATTTTATATCATATAATTTTAGAAATGGAGACTTAATAAAAAATAATACCAATAAACAATGAAATTGTAAAATAAATCCCTTACTAGGTTGGTAAATTTCAAATCATATGTCCCTTGAAAAAAAATTATATATATATTGAAATCTAAATAATTTTAATGAAAATTATCATAAAATAAATTCATGGGTATTATATATACTACACAAGGGAAACAAGTAGTGAATATGACATGTGTCTCATTGAAGTAAAAGTGAGAATACAATCCCATAACTCATGTTTGACTTTCATCAAATGTGACCAACAATCAAGTATAATAAATTTCAATTTATTATAATTATATTAAATAATCATGTACCCACTTAAAATATCACATATTTTCACCATATACCATTTCAATTCCAATTTTTTAATAGTTCCATATAAAAATCATCATTTCCATGTGTTATCTATTCCGTTTTCTGAAGAGTATTTCAGTTTGGTATTTCCAATATTTGTTATTTGGTCATGGTTACATCAATTGAATAATTTTTACCTCCATTTAAATATCATTAAAAATAATTATATTTATATTTATAATCATCCATAAAATATAGATATTTTAAATGAATTGCACTATTCGAGGAGACAATAGGTCGTACGTATGCATGATAACTTTAACCACATTTTTAGGGATAGAATGAAAGAAATTTTTATAGTAACTAATCTATATATAGTAATTATGATATAATATATATTTTAGATATTCAATAAATCTATCATTATTATCATCCATTTTAATATGAATCAAAAAAATAATCACATTGCTTCTTGGAGTTGGTAGTCCATGCGTACACAAGTGCGATGTTATCATTTTCCAAAAGATTGAAATTTATGAAGAAATATATGATATTATTATTCCAAAATTATAAAAAATTATAAATATAATACATAAAAAATAAACCCATCATAATTACCCTCCATAGAATATGGTTTTGGAAAATGAATTGTATCGTTATGTGGAGGTTGTAGTCCTCACATACGCACAGCCTGTAGTATCGCATCCTATTTGATGGAAAATATGGAAAATAATTGCATTCACATAATCATAATAACAGTTATGTATATTTTTCATACTTATGTTATTATTTAATGATGAGTACTATAGATTTATAGGTGGTTGAAGAATAAATAAATTTAAAAAGGTTGGGTAAGATGATGATCTCTTCTTTATTAGTCTTCCTTTAGATCCTTTCATAAGGAACATGGGATAGTATTTAAAGAATACCAATACCTATAATTAATTTAGAATAATAATGAGAGGATAATTTGGTTGGTATTTTTCAAGATAGATGGATCAAATTGGTGTAAATAAAAGTCGGAGTGGTGCTTTTTTTAGGGAAGGAAAGGACATAATTTGAATTACAAAAAGGATTAACATGTAATTATGTAATTATAATGAAATTTTCTTCAAATTGATCAAAATTAAAATAGAAAAAATATATAATTTTTAAATATCATAATTCAATTAAATTATTGGAAGATTTTGGTATCAATTTAGACATTGTCTTTTGGTTTGACCCATGCATTAACTTATTTTAACCATAATTGAAGTAACGACCTTTTCAATCATAAAGGGTTATAATTATACAAATACGAAAACAAATGTATAATGAATGGATATGTGATGAAATTTTAGACCATTTATCACCCTACTTTTCATATGTAATGAATTTTATGATTTATAAATAATTTAATAAACTACTATTTAACAAGAAATATCATTAATGTAATTTTTTCACTATTCATTTAATTTGACTTTAATAACTTCAAGATAGATATGTAATTAGAATATACAAAATTCACACATCCCTAACATGTTATATTTATCTAATAAATTAGTGTAAAAAATTACACCTATATTTTTATAATTTTATGATTTTTGAAATTATTGTTTTCCTTTTTCTATAATTTAAATAAATATTTTCATGGATCTAAATAAGAAATCAGGGAAACTATTCAAAACTAAAAATTATAAAAAAATTTCTAGGGTAAAAAAATTAAATTATTATTTCAAATAAAAAAATAGTAATTAAATGTATCTTTGTTTTTATCCTTATGTCACAATTTTATAGTAGTTAAATTCATTTGGGTGACATTTTTTAATTTTCTTTACATAAAGTTTTATATATTTCATTATCAATAGAAAATGGAAAAAATGAAATATATAATTATTTATTACTTCTATAGGAAAATTTATATCATCAAATAAAAAAAATGCATGTTTTAGTCTGATTTTGAGCACTTATCTCATTGTTTTAACCCTGTTTTACCCATTTTACCATTACCATATAGAACATTATTTACCATGGTTACTATTCATAATCGATAAAGAAGAAGATTATTTAAAAATTTCGATCCTCCTAAATCCGAATACGGAATCCCATTTTCAATATTCAGTATATATATGTATTAGAAATTCATTTTAAAATAAGTTCACAAAACCTGACAAATACCATTTTTTAGAAAAATACATTTTAAACATTAAATTGGAATTATTATTATTCCATGCGTAGAGAAAACATAAGATAACATTAAAATAATTAAATTAAGATATAATATATATAGTTAACAAAAATAATTTACTAATAGTGATTAGTTTAAATTATTAAGATAAAAACGTATTGCAGACACAAAATAATTTTTTAAAAAAAATACCACTTTTACATTCAAATGATTATTAATTTATATTTTAAACAATTTTTGACCAATGAATTCATTTTAAAAATGGGTATATGACAAATTTTTCATAATTTATTAATTCATATTTTTATCTTCAAGTCCAATGGCTTGACATTGAATATCAAATTAGATGATAATATTTCCCAGGTATATCAGAGCACATTTAAACACAATGTTTCATTTAAAGTAATATATGAGATAAATATATTATATTAATATAAATCTATATCATAATGAAATGGGGTGTCATGTTCTAATCCCCTTAAAATTAATCTAACCATCATGATTCATTCACCAAAATATAAAAAATGATGATTTGTCAAATTCAATACATTATTGGCTTCCCATGCAGCTTCTTCGAATTTAAGATTCCTGCAAAGAAAATTAACTAGGACATTAATTTTTCTCTATATCATTAATTATATATGATTGATGTTGTTTTCTAATTATTATTTATAGTAATTATCATGATTCTACGGTACAACTTGTGAGTTTATTTTATATGAAGTATCAGATATGTACTTACCCCAGAGAGATTCATGAATCATTTCTTGAACATATTAGAAGATCAATTGAAGCACCAAGGGATAAGCTATCATTCATAATCAACCATGAAACTATAAGGGGGTTACAAAAATAGGTGTTATATCTCCCATCTATGTGAATATCTTAATTTTTTTCTATGAAGATATTCTTGGGAATACATTCTCACAAATATAAAATTCAATAAATATCATGTTTTTCATTCCATAATATTTATATCAACTCTAAGATGTATTTATATGAATCAAAATGGATCTATCCTTATTTTATATTCCCTCAACTTGATCTGGTCCCTATTAAATTATTTCTCTAACTAAATCTAATCATGTTGGTGTTCTAAAAATCCTTCAATAAAGGGAATTATAATAATATATCTAAATACTTAAGTTAAATATCTTGTTATTATAAAAATAGACTAGAGAATGGTTTTGATCTAAACCTCCATTGAAATACATATAATAAGATCTAAACATATCCTCTGGTGTATGAATGGATATCTCAAATACAAAATATATTTTAGGATGACCAGAATTACTAAAAATAATTAATATATGCATATCCTACCAAATTCATCATTATAACATAATTGTTAACCTATGATCCCAAGTAGATCAATAGAATTTTTTACTTCATGTAAACATAACACTTCGGTATTGAATATTCTGAAATGAAAATAAATAGTAAAATCTAATTATATCACAATGAAGTGTTTTGAATTCATTAGGAAATAAAATACAAAACAAACAACATTATAAGATTTAATGATTTCGGGGAGTCTCATGATAAAATACAGGTGATATTTTCCTATTTTAATTCAGGTATATGTTATTGTTCTAACATACTTGTAGACATATATCTCACAACATCATATTGATGACATACCTATCACCAAGACACAAATTCAGTAATATCTCTCTTCAATTTTCCCACCCAAAATTCCCCTTCAAATATTTGTACATATTCATACATTCATGACCGATAGTGAAGGGTGAACATTGATATTCATCCAACACCCCCTTTTACAGTTTAGTAATTCACATGAAACATGAAATCATCATGACCCATATCATTTTATCATCATCAATTCTAGATTGAGGAACAATTCATGCCATATTTTGAAAAACTAATTCTTCCTTATAAACCACATTATTATTCACTTTGATATATGGTTGAACAATCATTTGAGATTGATATTATTTATCTGCTTATTTATGATTTCATGTTCTATTCTGTGAAAATATATAAATATTGGATATTTTTTATCCTCTTCATATCTAAAACAACATGATCAATTCAACTCATTGATTCACAACATCATATACTTTCCTAGGGTGGTAATAGATTCATCATTCATCATCTTTAGTCAACTCCAAACATCTTATAAAGAATATATTCCACTCTTTCAAAGTATGTATATACCTTAACCTCTCGTAATTTTTAAATATGTCACACCTATAATCATAAATATAATTCATCCATTTCTTCGATATAAAAATTTCTGCAGCTAACTCCAAAGATCGATGTGGGAAAGTTTTATCATATGATTTCAATTATCATAAGGCACAGTTCATCACTATATCTTAATTTATGAGGATGGATCCTTTTCCTAGATTTTAATCATCACTATAGATAAAAAACCCTTCTCCAAATCATGGTATTGTAAGCATAGGTATGTTGACTAACCTTCAATACATTTTGCTTATATTTTCTTTACATTCATCTATCTAAAGAACATGGATCCCTTAAGATTTTACATAGGGAGTGTATTGTATATCTATGATAAATTATACCAAATTCATAAAATTTATCTAGCTAAAAAAAGAAATATGTGGATGTTAATTTCAGTGGTTTGTCTAGGATAATTTTCATTAACTTTCATATTTGTTGGATCCATATATATATCATTTCATTGGATAATATAACCCAAAAATTAATCATTTTTTCCCTAAATTAACACATGGTAATTTTTTTAATAATAATACTATTTCCATAGTGTATTCCATACAATCATCATGTTATATTAATTCTCTTAAATTCTATTTAATCATAGAAAAATTTTATCTATATAGAATTCCCCATACTTATCAATGTTTTGTCTAAATCATCTATTAATTAGATCCATGAGGATAAGGTTCGCATTAGTATGGAAAAATGGATTCACTATAAATTCATATTGTACATACCTTATAGAAAAAGATTTCTTGGTTATGTTTTGAAATTTCTACCTCAACTAATAGTATCCATAACAATGGTCTATCATGTAAAAAATTGTGGTCCTTGTGATTTATTGAACAAATAATCAACATGTGGAAGAGGATAATTATTCTTGATTTTGATCAGGTTATGTTCCCAATAATTAATTCACAGTAGCATGGATCCATCTATCCTTTAAATAAAAATTAATTTGTGCACTCCAAGGTGGTGCATGTGGATGAATTAATCTATTATCAACATTATCCTTTAATTTCTTCTCCAATATAGAAAACTCAATCGAGTCTGTTATATATAGATTCTATAAATATTTATAAAATGTGGTATGAGTTCTATTGAAAAATAAAATTAATGATTTGGAGGAATACAAGGTAATTCATCCAGAAAATATTCAGAAAACGCTTCTAAAATTGGAATATCATTGATTTTGAGTGTCACCCAACCCATCATAGATAAAAGACCCTTTTGAATTGGGGTCAATACCCATATAATGGATCCAATTCCAAGGGAATGGTCATATATATAATATCACAAATAAAACATTATATGTTTGTTTATAATATCAAACATGCCTTCCCTTCCTAATATATTGAAATGATATTTATGTAATAAAGCTCAATCTATGCATGAGATAAGATCAGATTCTACTACAGGGTGAAAAAATAGATTTATAGGAAGTTCATTCCCACATACCTGAATTATAGATGAATCATAGACATTAGATTTCATAATCATTACATTATGAGTGTTCAATACTAACTCATTATGCAATAATTTAGGATATGAATTGAAAATCCTAGAATATTTTTCTGATATATAGGAATTAAAATAATTATTCTAAAATATAGTACCCCAATATTAAAGCATCCTTATAACAAAATTATCTTTACCATTATATCTTTAATACCTTAGTAAAAAAATTATCATGATCATTATACACCATTTTTAGAGTGGTCAATCATGAAAAAACATTGATAGGATGTTGAAATCATGAAACATTATTTTCTATATATAACACTTTAGGTTTACCCAAGGTTATCCATGGTTAATATATATTAAAATCCTTCATAGTGGATTATAATGAAAATATGATTTAACTCAGGAATTATGACTGGGAATATCAAACCTAGTGTGTAGTAAGGGAACACTCAGCATGCACCAAAATGATGGTTGAGATATTCTCAACTAAAAAATATTTTTGTTATTACCCATGGATTCATCAATTCCAAAAAAATGTACACATATGGCAACCATACAGGTTTTGTTTGGTTGAAAAAATATAATCCCTACTTTAACATAACATAAGATGTTATCTGATACACATGATTTTCTTAAGGGTATTCACTAATGTTTTCTCATCCTATATTCGAATGATAAATATAACTTTCTTAGATATGATCTATAGAGACCCATACATTTCATATATAAAAATGACATCATTAAGATGAATATTCATTACACAACATTAGGATCTATTCAAAATTTAAATGCATTAAAGTTTTTATAAACATGGATACATTTAAAACTGTTTCATAATAGATCTTCATCATATTCAATATTTGTTTCACAAATATAACACTTCTTAGACACATCATACACAAAAACAAAATTCATCATATTATATTGAAAATTAAACATAACAAAGGGTGAGATTCGATGCTCCATAATGGTGAATAATTGAGATAACAAGTATCATTTAAACATAACATAATAATATAGTGTATGAGAATATGACATTATCCTTTTAAAAACATACCCAACAATTATTAGATCATAACATGAGTCATGGAATTAATAATCTATGTTCAAAACACATGAATCATAATGAGATAAAAGAACACGATCCATAAGAACATAACATCGACATAATAAATTTTCCTAAAAGAGTGGAATAAAGTATGTAAAATCATAATCATAGAAAAATTATTCTAAGGAAACCCACAAAGACATTATTAACATGTTTGGATTATGAAAAACACTTGTGTACATATTTCTCTTGGAATAAAATCTCATGCTCTCACTTGTGGGCATGGGATAGAATCCCATGTACCATGTTTCAATCATGGTATAACATCTAATGTTTTCTATATTTGTCTTGGTATATCCTCACTTATTTCCCCATTCTGTATTAGTATAGACTCCCATGTTACCTCTTTTAGGAAAGGGATAACCTCCCATGTACCCATTTTTAGGCATGTCATAATCTCTCATTTAACCTTTGAGCTCATATAACATCAATATTTATCAGATTCATTAGAGTTATAAATAATTTCAGGTCTAACCATCATATAATCATAAATCCATTCATATGTATATGAAAAGATCAAAAAAAATAATGATAACATAACCCAAGGAAAAGAAATTGGCTTCCATCGATATTTCTTCATCATATATATAAATAGTCATAAGAAAGAAAAAATATGGTATCATTTGATCATATCCCCTGTAAATAATATTTACAATTATAGAATGTCAAATTAGATTAAAATTCCTTTAAAATATCAATTGAAAATTTTCATTTGGAAAATACCCTTTTCATTCTTAAATCATATCTTTGAAATATTAAAGTTTTCTAAATATATTGGAAAATATTTTATTTGAAAATAACCATCGAAACATATAAATGATTTTTCAAAACATTAAGTTCTCTTGATGGCGGGAAATTCGATTCATGACTAGTATGTTAAAACAAATATTTCTTTCTCATTTTCGTTAATAGTCAAAAATAATACATTAGGAAAAACCAAAAAGATTTTTTAATCCTTTTGTTAAAATTATATAGTTTTTTAAATGACATTTAAATATTATTTTTTACTTTTAGAACATTCTTGAAAACATTTTTATAAAACATGGACATAGATGGAAATCAATTTTCTATATCGAGGGAAATAAAGTTATTTTCCTTAAAGAGATATATCTATTCTGTTAAGAAAAAAATGGATAAAATGAAAGAAATTTTTTAATTATAATGAAATAAACCTACAGAATGTAAAATAATATGTTTTGGGATATGTAGATAGTACAATTTAAAAACCATATACATAATCCTAAATAATCTCATTAAATAATAGGAATATAAGATAAATCTTTTAACCATTTGGTAACGTTAGAATTATGTTCCCAACGAAAGAGATAAGATTATATGGTTTTCTAAATCCCAATAATATAAACTAATATTATCATAAAATATATTAGTTGGTAATATATTAACCACAAAATTGAAATAAGTTTTGAATATGGAACGTTTTTCACATAAATTAATGTCAGATGCGGATCTCTTACCTCAATTTCTACTTTCTAAGATAGCAGACTAACATCTTGTATAATAAATTATAATTTATTTTTATTATATAATATTATCATGTATATAATTATAATATCTTATATTATCCCCTTATAACTTTTAAATTCCCATTTATTAATAATTCATTATTAAAAATTTTGTTTTCACGTGTTAATTGGTTCATTTTTTCATGGGAATTTCTTTTCGGTAGTTCAAGTCCGTGTACGTTGATCAAGTTTCCAATATCTATAGAAGGTAAATCATGATATAAATATCATATATAGTAATTATATATATATATATATATTGTAACATCACAAGTAATAAATTAATAATAGATATTTTTATCTATGTCTATTACTGAATTTGATAGTGTTTTAGAGGCTTAAAATGAGAATAAATCCAATCTTAAGCATGTAATACACTAATATTTTTAAAAGATTTGTTTACTGCCTTTTGATGGCAAACCATTTTTAAATATATCGTTTGAAAATTTTATAATCTATGTTTGTCAAAATAAACTTATTCTTTATGATTGGGACATCAAAATTTACTTTTTGTAAATTTTTGGTATTTTTCTGATAAAGTTCATTTTTAAAGGAATAGTGAAAAATGTTGTATTTTAATTCAAAACCTCTTTTTAATATAATTTATTTATATGATTATATTATCTTTTGAATTGGTTTTGAAGTTAAATTAGAATATATTTTTACTATTTAATAAAATGGTGGTCATTGGAATCAATTTCACTTTGAAATTGGACTTAAACTGGTGTCAATCTTTTGATACTTATTGTTTCATAAAAACACGCTATTTGTCCTGACAATGGGAATTAATTATTAAATTAATTAATTTAACTTATATGATTTGAATTTTTTAAAATAGACATCATTTTTTAATTCAGAATATAAAATATATCTTAGGGTGAAGTTTTGGTATTTTTCTGAAAAACATTAATTTTTGATGAATATTGAATCTACTAAGTGGTAGTTAAAGAAACTAATTTTTCAGTTAAATGAAACTTTTCCACTTCTGTGATCTAATTTTCAAAAATCCTACATACATGGTTGTCATTAAGAAGTAAAATGTGGTTCAATTAGATTAAAATAATTTTTTGGTGAATAGTATGTTTTAAGTTCTTAATCGCGATTAGAGGTAATTAGTGTAGTTTAAGGTAAAAATAATGTTTTAATAATATGAGATGAGTTTCACACATGTCCTAACCTTATTTTATGTGTCATGGCCGACCAAGAAAATCCATAGGTCAACTTGGGGACCCCATGGAGACACTTTGGTTGGGAAATGACTTAAATACCTTTTTATTTAATGTTAAAATTAGAATGACACAAACATGAGTTGTTTTACTAAAACAATTTTTAAATGGGGTTATACAAGTCATATTTTTGACTATAAATATTAATTAGAAAGATAAATATATTTCCTAAATCATGATATTTTTTTATAATTTTTAGAAATTAAATAAATTTATTTATTTATGACATCATGATGATGCAGCAATTACCTCATTAATTAAGGATTTAAATAAAATGAAAATATAATGTAAAATCTATGACCTACACATGTCCAAAACCTATTGTATGGGTTTATTTCTAACCCTTATCACCTTACCATCTAATTATATCAAAGAGGGGCCTTTTTAATCTGAAAGTATTTTAAAATAATGTAAACTTTCATTACTTTCCAAGAGTACCCCTCCTCTCCTATTATAAAAGTCCCCCACATCTACCTCCTTACCCACACTACCAAAGAATTTGGCTCGGCTAACCCCTGCCAATTTTGTCTCTCCACTTCCCTCTATTACTCCTTGAAGCCTCACTTTGGGCAGAAGTCTTCCCAAGGAAGCCTTTGAGATCAAACCAATGGGAGTTACCCGATTTTAAGGTAATGTCTTCACTTGTGTTCTTTTGTTTTATTTTGCTTCTCCAACCCCCTAAAATCTTTTTATTCATTTATTTTGTAACAACACCAGTATCTTCCATAAACTAATATGTTTTTATAAGAAGGATTCGAGAAACACTTACACACAACTACATCTAATGGTTAAAGAACATACTGTTTCCGTGGATGGCGAATTTCTGCCTCCCGAAACGATGATTGTTCAAAATTCGTTTAACACTTTCAAAGGAGGCCATTAAGATGAAACTATATTTATATATGATATATAATATGTTTATTTTTTCCTTAATCTTCTGTATTTTTCATTTTGCTCATACCTTTATGATATCCATTATGGGTAAACGTGATATCTTCATTTAAGGAAGTGCGGACTACCGCCCCCTCAAAGTGATTTGATTCGTTAATACCATATGTGGGACATATAAAGGATGGAGTTATGATATTATATATGATATTTAACTAGAATTATAATATACCTTTATATCATTATGATTCCATTTCATAAAATATGAAATAGAAATGGAAGCAGCGTTCATGCGTACGTACGGCTTACCGTCTCCATGAACGGTGCATTTCATTTCTTGCCTCTAAATGTTATATAATATTATAAATGGATGTATGTAATGGATATATACGATATATATGATATCTACATCATGAATACCATTCTGTATATAATGGATACATGAACAACTTGTAATTATAAAGGGTTTATTTTTTACTCAAGTACCAATGATTGTTAAAACGAACGTTATTAACTTAAATAATTACATAGTGTTCATGACATGGAAATAAGTGATATAAAAGGAATAATGAACTTGAAAAAGGTTCTTAAACAAGTAGAAATTAACTCAAGTTTATTATTCAAGAGATTAAAGAACGACAGAGTCAATTCGGACCCGAGGTATGGGACTTCGTCTCAATCTCCTTTCAATGAGGCATATTTTGTTTTATACACAACCTTATTTTATACGGTGTATAAACCCCTTTGACTTTTTCATTTATTCAAAATGAATCTTTTTTATACGAAGCATTTACTAAACGTCAAAAGGGAATTTTTTTGTCATATGTATGTGGCGGCAACGACTTCTCCGCCGTTGTGACCATTATTTGAGTTTCGGCTTCCTCTACAAGACATACCATCTTTTTAAAAGAAAAATAAATACCACGTTTTAATTTTCTTTTATTTTGATATTTAAAATGGGTTTCATAATGTTTTTATATCAATGTGTTGTATTTATATCTTGTGATTGAAATGTGGAAATGTTATGTTTCCTTTATGAATGTTTTATGTGATACAATTATGTTGTGGTTCTTGGGCATTATTATGAAGATGGGTGGTTCCGTGATAAACTAAGGGCCGGTGAGCCCGATATAGCTCTCCAATTCATTGGGTAATGCGAAGGAGTTAAACGTTAAGGTTTCTCTGAAGAGATTTAGGGAATATATTGTGATGGGTATTCCAAATGAAACCAAGAGGGTTACTCCCTACGTAAGAATGTTATGAATGCCTCAAGTTACCTTTATGTCTTATGATTTCTATGATGTATTCATGATTTGATGAGGTAGGCTAAAGTGCTTATGTTTTATGGGTAAAGTATGATTTCATTCTTATGTATATATGTACCCATGTTTCCTTTCCATATTTTTATATCCCTTACTGATCTTTTTATGCTCATCCCAAGTATTTGAAATGTTTTTCACTGGTCAAGGGAAAGGTACATGATATGATGATAGTGTCAAGGAAGTGTCAAGAAAGAATCCATGTTTTATTTTAAATATGTTTCCATTCATGGGAAAAATGAATACTATATTTTATGTAACCACTTTGTTTAAATGTTGAATGGAATGCATGTTTTATGATCTAATTCTCTAAAACTCTAAACCTGAAATGATCTTCAAGGTGTAATCTTCTAATAACTCAAGATTAAGTAAGGTTTAAGTATGGGTCCTTATAGTTGGTATCAGATATCGGTTTAGATAACTTTAGGTGTTAGAATTTTATTAAATGATTATCCAAAATATTTTTTTTTGAAATGATATAGCATTTGAAGATTACCATTTTGCTTCATCTAAGACATGTTTGTTCAGAATGGTTTTCCGCAGAGGAAACAGGGAAGAAGTGCTAGGAAGGCATACAGAAGGAAATAACCTTCTGAATCGGCATCCTGAGATGGTCAGAATTGGAACTGAATAGTTTGTTGCAGTAATGGAACAGTTGACTCAAGCGATAGATGGTGGTGGTATCCATGCACGAGATCAGCCAGATCAACAACAGAGGAACATGCCAGTGGTGGAACATTTAATGAGGCACCATCCCCCATCATTTAGAGGATCATCTGACCTTGTGTTAGATGAAGGGTGGATTAAAGCATTGGAGAAGATTTTCGATGTCATGGGGTGTTCAGACAATCAAAAGGTTAGTCTTGCTATTTACCGTTTGGAGGGTGAGGCAGATCAGTGGTGGTTGATGGTTAAAAATATCAGGGACACTGATGAGATTGATGCTCTTGACTGGGATGAATTTAAATATATGTTTCTTGAGAAGTATTTTCCTAAGACTGTTCGACATAGGATGGAAATGAAATTCTTGTAATTGAGGCAAGAGGAAGACTCAGTGGCTGCCTATGAAGAGAGGTTCAATCGATTGGCAAGGTATGCTCCAAATTTTATCCGAGACCTTGATAGTAAAATCAATCATTTTTACTCAGGATTAAAACCAAAATATCAAAGGGCATTAGCTTCTCTTGAGTTTAAAAGTTATGAAAAGCTTGTTCGATGTGCTGAGAAGGTGGAAATGGTGTTTTCAGATGATCAAGTGTTCTATAACAACTAGTAGAAGAAGAGACTGAGGTGGCAGGAGAAAGGGAATAATTTATCAAAAAAGTCTGATGGTAAGAAAACATAGTTTCTAGTTTGTGATAAATGTGGTAAAAGGCATACTGGGGAATGTCTTATGAATTCTGGAAAGTGCTACCGATGTGGTAAGATGGGACATAAGGCGCGTGATTGCACTGAAAAAGATCAAGGTGATGGAAAGTCCAAATTTGATTTACAGTTAGTGAAATGTTTTAAGTGCAATGAGATGGGTCACTATGAAAACGAGTGTCCAACAAAGATCTTGAGTGATGGGAAGCAGTTAGACTACAAGCAGAAAGGGGTGGTGAAATCCTTTGAAACTACTTCAGCAGATGTCGGTCCATCAAATGATGTTGTATCAGGTACTTTGTTTGTTTTTTCAGATTATTGCAGTGTGTTGTTTGATTTGGGGTCTACACATTCTTTCATCTCTGAAACCTTTTCTAGTAAAATGGGAATACCATATCAAAAAATGACTCCTGAACTTGTGTTAAAAACACCTCGAGGAAATGTTGAGGAAAAAAGAATTTATAAGAATCTTCTTATCCCTATCTGTGGAAAGAACCTACTTCCAAACCTTATTGTTCTACCTCTAGTAGAGTTTGATGTTATCCTGGGTATGGATTGGCTCTCTATTTACCATGAAAAGATTTACTGTAGAGCTAAAGAAGTTTCTTTTCATAAAGACTTTCAGTTTTTGCATAGGAATGAACCCTTACTGTTGATAACTTATCAAGAGGCTGTGAAACTTGTAAAAGATGGAAATGAATGTTACCTTGCACATATTGTTGAAAACAAGGGGACTGTTGATATTAATGATGTGCCAGTGGTAAATGAGTATCCTGATTTTTTTCCTGGTGAGTTGCCTAGAATAATACCAGATCGGGAAGTTGAATTTACTGTTGACATAGTTCTTGATGCTAAGCCAATTTCAAAACCCCCTTATCGAATGGCTCAAATTGAACTTTTAGAGTTGAAGGAGAAATTGAAAGATTTATTAGAGAAAGGTTTCATTCGACCTAGAACATCAACATGGGGTGCTCTTATTTTATTTGTTAAAAAGAAATATGGTTCTATGAGACTTTGCATTGATTATAGAGCCTTGAATAACATCATTGTTAAGAACAAATATCCTTTGCCTCATATCGATGATTTGTTTGATCAGCTCCAGGGACCTCCGTTTTTTTCAAAGATTGACCTGAGATCGGGGTACCATTAGCTGAAGGTAAAGTAATAAGATGTTCCAAAGACTGAATTTTGTACAAGATATGGCCATTATGAATTTGTAGTAATGCCTTTTGGGCTAACCAATGCACCTACTGTATTCATGGACTTAATGAATAGAATTTTCCATGAGTTCTTGGATAAGTTTGTGGTGGTTTTCATTGATGATATTTTGGTGTTTTCTAAAAGTAAAGAGGATCATGAAATACATTTAAGGGTTATTTTTCCAACCTTAATAGAAAAAAAATTGTATGGGAAATTCAGAAAGTGTGAGTTTTGGTTGCAAAAATATTCTTTCCATGGTCAAATTGTTTCTAAAGATGGGATAACCGTTGATCCTACAAAAACAAAGGTTGTTGAAGAATGGACAAGACCCACAAATGTAACAGAGATTCATAGTTTCCTTGGTTTGGCAGGCTATTACCGAAGGTTTTTTATAAATTTTTCATGGTTGTCTAGTCAAATGACTAAGCTAACTCGGAAGGGTGTTAAGTTTATCTGGACAAAAGAATGTGATGATTGTTTTCAGGAACTGAAAATAAGATAGGTGAATTCTCTAGCTTCGAGACTACCTTCCAGGAATGGTGAGTTTGTTATCTATAGTTATGCTTCATTGAAAGGACATGGTTTCTTCCTAGTGCCGAATGATCAGGTAATTGCTTATGCTTCACGACAGTTGAAAACTCATGAGGTAAATTAACCTACACATGATTTGGAATTCGCTGCTATTGTTTTTTGCTCTAAAAATTTGGATGCATCATTTGTATGGAGTAAAGTGTGGAATATATACCAATCAAAAAATATTAATGTATATATTCACTCAGAAAGAATTGAACATAAGGAAGAGGAGATGGCTAGAATTAATCAAGGACTATGATTGTACAATTCATTACCATCCAGGAAAAGAAAATAAAGTGGATGATGCTTTGAGTCGAAAAAGTAATGCTTCATTAGCAATGTTGCATTTGGAACGTGATCCTTTGGTTAAGGATTTGTTGAACTTTGGCATAGAAGTTGTTGGTGCGGGATGTTCTTCTGTTTTGTTTCAGGTATCAGTGAAATCTTCTCTATCAGATAGAATCAAGCAAGCACAGATGCAAGATAGTGAGTTGAAGAAAAAGGTAGAGATGGTTCAGAAAGGTAAGTTGCATGAATTCAACATTGATAATGATTGTGTTTTGTGATTTGGGAAGAGATTGTGTGTGCCTTGTGATTCACAGTTGAAGAGAGAGTTGTTCTGTGAAGCTCATAGTTCTCCGTTTTCAGTTCATCCTGGCAGTCTAGGATGTACAAGGATCTGCGGGAGTATTATTGGTGGGATGGAATGAAAAGAGATATTGCTGATTTTACTGTGAAGTGTTTGACATGTGAACTGGTTAAAGCAGAGCAGCAGTTACCGAAAGGGATTCTTCATCCTTTACCAGTTTTAGAGTGGAAATGGGAGAATATATCCATGGACTTCGTTGTGGGATTGCTGA